>CM035411.1:50059701-50659701 GCA_020310875.1 Ceratopteris richardii
ACCTCCATTTCTAAATGGTGACTTGCATGAAGAAATGTATGTTTTTCAGCCCTGTGGTTTTGTGCATGCTGACACTCAAGATCAAGTACAAGCATGGATGTACATCAAGGAAATGGACACACAAGGAGCATATATGGAGCTCCAAGAAGCACATGTCAAGTTTTTAGAAGAAATCCCTATAAAAATAGTGATTTTTATCACTAAAAACCATTGTAAATACTATTTTACATTTTTGCAGCTCCATTTTGTTCAAGCAGAGGATTCCTTGAGCTTGAGGATATCAGAAGTGTAATCCTACAAATTTTCATAATTTTTAGACTCTGTTTGAGCCCTGAAATAAGCCCTGGAACCTAATTTTTAACTAGGCCTGACACTAGGTCTGGAGAGGGCCAAAACTACTCATAAAACTATAAAAAGGATTGGAGAGCTCATTTTTGAGGTTATCTTGTTAGAGATTTGAGCTCTTGTAATAGATTTCTTTTGCAATCGAAGTCCTTCCATTGTTCCACTCTTTGCTCTTACATTGTGTGCATGTGTGTGTGTATCTGTGTGCATGTTTGTATGCTTTCACTCACGCACTTGTGCTATCACTTGTTCACGGTCTTCATACCGGCCGTCACGTCTCCATGGATTGACATTTACGAGGTGAATCTCCTCACGTTGGTACTTACCATTGTGCTAGAGTGACAATGCATAAAGGGCATAAGAACAAAGTGTGCATGTTGAAGAAGGCATGTTCATGATATGCTGCTCATTGGTCCTCATGAGAAGCATATTGCTTATTTAAAGCCTGATTTGCATGCCTCATTTAGATATCACATTTGGGGCATTTGCATCATTATTTGGGCATTCAACTTATATGAGTTGATGGTGGAATAGCTTTGTGTGAAACCAAATATATTGACACATTATTGTAATGGTTTGGCCTTGAAGACTGCAAAACTATTGCCACTCCTATGGAGACAGGCTTACGATTGAGTCTTCATGATGCTAGAGATGCACTTCATGCTATTCTCTATCAGCAGGCTATTGGATGTTTGATTTACTTATGCATTACACATCTAGATATTCAGTTTCTTGTCTCACAGATGACCATGTCTATGCATTGCCTAGGTGTCAAGCATTGGCAAGTGGTTAAGCACATCCTTCGCTACTTGAGTGGTACCTAGCTACTTGGATTGTTTTATACCAAGAGGGGATCAGTACAGATTTACATGCTTTCTCTAACTCTCACTAGGTTTGTTGCTAACACAATTGTGTGTAATGGATTTTGCTTCATGTTTGGTAGCTCATGTATATCCTGGTTGAGCAAGAAACAGCCTATTGTGGCCACTTCTAGCTATGAGGTTGAATATAGGGCAGCTTTCATAGCCATTGTTCAGTCTGTGTGGCTTAGATATTGTTGAGCCCATAAAAGTCATGTTGGTCAAAGTAAACTGCAGTCAAAGTCAAAAGGTCAAAGTCAACAAGGTCAAGGTCAAAGTCAATATGTGCAAAGTCAAAGTGCTAAAGTGCAGGTGTCAAAGTGCACAGGTAGTGCACAATTAATTGTCCACAAAGGGTAAATTGGAGAAAGTGGGTTGCAGGTTGCAGAGGTATTTTTTCTAATTTCCCTAAGGTTCAAAGTGTTTTTAAAGTATTTTGGAAGGTTCAGGTGAACCCTCTCTTATGTGCAAAAGTGAAAACTTAAAAGGAAATGTGAAGGTATGTGAAGCGGAAGCGTACGCACAGGGGAAAGTATGGCCCCCCAATTAAAATTTTGGGTTTTAGTCTAAAGTCACTACAGGACAAAAATGTGAGTCGTTGGCTGCAACTTGTGAAGACAAGCTTGGGACATCAAAGTGAGTACCAAGATACTATAGCAGTTAGGAGTGTACGTGATTGACATACTCAAATCAAGGCAAGGACTATTCTTGGACCAATTCTAGAGTAAGCAAGAGAAGCATAGTCTAAGTGAAGCAAGAGAGGGAAGTGCAAGAGTCACCAGTGTGCGATGCAGAGAAGTGGAGTTGGAGTGCATGGAGAGTGACTAAGGGATTGTGCAGAGAGTGCTAAGCTAGTCTGCCAAGGATCTCAAGGTCTCCTTGTAGTGTGCGCGTGCCGACAGAAGGTATTCATTCCCCCCCTGTTGGCAGCAGCCAGAGGCATAGAAGACGTGCAAGCATGTAAAGACAGAGCAGGGAACTAGTCGAATCAAGTTTTCAAAGATTATGTTTTATAAATATTCTTCAAAAACCTCCAACAGTGATTTTCATCACTATTGTAACATATGTAACATAGAAAAACCTTTTTTGTAATCCACAGCTCCATTTTTTGCAAGCCGAGGAGTCCTTGAGCTTGAGGAGCTTAGGTAGAATGAGCGTATCAATTTTGGTTATTTTTAGACACCGTTTACCCTCTCAAATAGTGCATAGGACCTATTTTTTAACTATGACGGTCACTAGATGTGAAACCGGTCAAAACTAGTCTATAAACTATAAAAAGAGCTAGAGAGCTCATTTTTTAGGTTGGTTAGTGTGAGCTTAGAGCTATTTTGAGCTTGTAAGAGTGTTCTTGAGTAATAGAGTTGATTTCTCACCTCCCATTGTGTCTTGCTTGTCTCTTCGTAGTGTGTGTGTATGTGTGTGTGCATCTCTATGCTTCTCACCTTCACTCTCACTTCATCTCACATTCACGATCTTCATATCACTCCTATCTCTTCCGTGGATTGACATTAAGGAGGTGGAGCTTCTTAACATGGTTCTCACCATTGTGCTAGAGCAACACCAAATTTGGCATCGTTGCCGGGGATCGAGTCTAAGACGAATGTGTGATGGTAAGAGTATAGCAATAAGTGGCGTTGGAAGGTAAAAATTTCAGTTTTTGTTGTTGTTTTTACTTAGTTTTTAGTGTTTTTCACCTCCCCCACACTCCATCTTCATCACCGCATCATCATCTTCAACTCCAAAAAAATCAAAAAATTCACCATATCCACCCATTCTCCTCATTTCCGCTCATTTGTGCATGTGCGAGAGAGAGAGAGAGCTTTTGTGCTTGTGTGTACTTGTGTGTTTTTTAGTTTTCTTGCAGGTACAGAGCTCTAGTGCATCAGGAAGGCTGCAAAAAGGTAAGAAAATCACATTCTGTCAGAAATTGCCGACTGTGTCAGACCATCATGATGGTCTTTCAAGTTCGGAATTTGAGGTAAGCGAGTTCATGGGCGTGTAGGCGACCCTTGCGCCTCTAGGAATCCATTGCTGCATTTCAAAAATTCACACTTTGGTGGACCATTGCGATTGGCTCTGACCATCGCGATTGTGTCACACCATCACGATTGGCTCACGCCATCGCGACGGCTCGGTCGGACCATCGCGACGGTTCACTTGAACCATCACGACGGTCCTTGACCATCGTGACGATCCCATCAACCCCACGCCATCGCGATTGGCCCATGCCATTGCCTCGATAGTTCCACGTGGCAAGCTAGACCATCGCGATTGCTCACTAGCCACGCCATCGCGACAAGACCCTTACACCATCGCGACAATTCAAAATTTGGACCATCGCGATTGGCTCACGCCATCGCATCTGTGACCATCGCGACGGTTCACTTCGGACCATCGCGACGGTTCACGTTGATCGTTGACTCACGCCATCACGATTGTTCTCTCAGTCGGACCATCGCGACGCCTCAACCCCGACCATTGCGATCATCTCAGACCATCGCGAGCGATTGTCCACCCCAAACGCAAATTTTAGGGTTTGATTTTTTTGACCAATTTTGGGGCTATTTTTTGAAAATTTTGGATTATTGCGCTCATAGGAGACCCCTTAGCTCATATTTAAAGAGAAACCTGTTGGTCAGTTTTTACCCCCTGAGAGCCTGAACACTCATATCTTTTTCATCCGAAGTCCATTTTTGGAGCTTAATAGTTTGGAGTAGGAAAGAAAGGGGGCTTTGGAAGAAAAGTTGCCAAAGGTTAAGGGACTTTAAAAGTGTATAAACTCAAGTGCTTGATCATCCATTTGTGATATTGGTCTAATCTTGGATTTTTCCAGGTCTAGCAAAGGCAATCAAAGGCATTCAAGGCAAGGCAGTGAAGGGCATAAAGCTTGGGAAGCGCGGCTTCTTGGGCATAAGGGCAACCAGAAAAGCTGACTTGAGGTTGGAAGATTACTCAACCCCCTCAGTCAATTCTTAGCTTAGGCTAAACGTTAGCATTGTGGATTCAAGACGATAGTAACACACCAAGTTCAAGAGAATTAAAGTTATCAAGTTCAAGACTAAAGTAAAGGTGTGTGATACGAAAACTTAAGGGAAAGAACATAAGTCTGACGGAACGAGAACTCAAAATACCACAAAAAGTCGAATTCCTGATGCATACATTAAGACAAGAATCTAAAGAAATTTAAAAAGAATCAAGAAAGTAATAACAAAGAATCATTGACTATCTGAGCGTGTACTGAGTGTGCAAGGAAGAAAATTCATGAACCTTAGATCAGGCAAACATATAAGTAAGTCAGACTGACGAAGCCTTAGATCATCAGAGGCAAGTGTAGGAACTACCGCACGATCATGGGCTCAACAATTGAATAGTAGTTATCCCTACGAGAGCTCAGATACAAGTGAATAAGAAATGGCATTTAGCACAGAAAGACCAGAAGGAGGGTCAAATGTAGCATACCTAGAAAGACCAGAAGGACCCTATAGGACTCAAGTGGATTTTCTTCGAACCAACCGATTAGGTGCCCGCATCTATGAGGATGGTTTGAGAAGACAAGTGGTGCAAATGCATAACCCCGATCAACCCATCGGATTGGAACGTCCAGTGGTGAAATTCGAAAGAGATGCGTACATAGACAAGGAAGGAACGATGTATATCTTAAGTACGCAGCCAAACAATACCAATGAATTTGGCGTGATTCAGTTAGAGACGGAAGTGAGATCTCAAGGAAAGGAACCATGAGAAGAACCAAGAACACCTAGAGGGAAATCTGTACTGACACGAGTACTAGTTCTAGATTGGACCCCTCAGGACAACAGAAGCATAGAGCAGTTTGTAAATAAAGAAACTGATGAAGCATTTTGGAGATACAAAACTGAACAACCTAGCGAGATAGGCTCCATCATAATCTATGAGTTCAAGGACCCGGATACACCTGGAAAGGTTGTATACCTGGATGAAACTTTAGAAAGAGTATTTGTGGTACCAGACCATGCTAGAAATACATACACATGGAGAGGTGAATTGGTATTCCCTCCATCACGAGCAAACCTAAACACAAGCCAACAAGGGGCAGGAACATCATCAGCCCACGCTAATCACAGGGAGAAAAATAAAGAGAGACCGGAAGTAAGCTTCAATCACCCCATAGGGAGAGATAGAACGACCATAGACACGGACCGAGTGGAAAGACAAAGAATGTCAGGTAGAGATGGTTTTCCTCTACCTAAACCATGCGAACACGCAAGAATATTCAGACCCACTCAACTAGTAAAATCAATGAAAAATTATTTTGATGGGACAGGAGATCCCTACGATCACGTCGCAGAATTCAAGCAAGTACTAAGAGCAGAACAAGTCGAAGACATGTTCACGCAATATAATGCATTTGGACTAACGTTAAAGAATAGCGCTTAACCTTGGTTCCAACCATTGCAACAGAGGCAATTTAGAGACATCCATCACTTTTTAGAGTCATTCATCACTGAATTCTCTAAAAGTGGGATCAGACATGACACGTCTTTGTTGATTCATAGCTTTAAACAGACCCCTCAGGAAACAGTTAGACTCGTAGGACGTAGGTTTAGACAATATATTGAGAGATGTCCAATGCAAGAGCTACCCTCACAAGCCAAACAAGTGTCATTGTTTCTAGACGGCTTATTGAGCTCTAAACGACGCTCCTATGTATACCTGAAGGAACCCAGAACGCTAGAGCAGTGTGTAAGAATTTGCATAGACATTGAGGACAACTTAGGAGACGAGTTGGAACTCTCAAAGGTCTACAAGGACTCAGACTGTTCATCTCTAGCATCCACAAAATTGTCTAGCTCAATAGAGAACCTGGCACAAAAAGTGGCCCAGAAACTAGGAGTTTCTAGTAAACAGATGCCTAGGGTAACCACAAACAAGCGTTGTTGCACCTGTGGTGGCGATCACATGGCAAATGTGTGCCCCAATGCAACACAACTGCAAGCCAACCCTAGTGGCCAATACTGTACGATTGAGAGAAGATACACGAATCACACCGCTCAAGACTGCCCATACAACAAACAGGCAGTGAGACAGAACTACCCGCAAGCATACGCTCAGCCAGGTAGGTATCAAGGCCAATACAATGCTCAGCCTTATTACTATAGGCCTCCACAGAACTACCCATATCAGGCGCAACAAAGACCTCAACCTATTTTAGCTCAGCAGCCACCCCCACTAGCGAATGTCATCTTAGTCAAATACGCTGCTGTAGAAGAGAACCTAAGTAGGGCCTTAGTGCCTTCTTCACCTTTGATCACAGAGAGTGACCCGAACTCAAATAGTTTTGACTCTACTCATATAGATAGTCCACCCGCTTATTACACGGAGTCACCAGAACACGTGGAGACATATCATTATGATAGTCCACCAGTGGAACCTAGTTGGGAGCTCGAATACGCTAATGTGATGTACACGAACCCAAACCCACCGCCCCAATTGAGACAGCAAAGACCACAGGGCCCTAGAGGACCATGCTTTAGGTGCCAAGGAGATCATTTCATAAAGGATTGTCCACATCCCTCGATAGCAGGGCAATCACAGTACTATAACATCCAAGGCTTTTGTGTCAATTGTGGCAAAGAGCACATAATCAAAGATTGTCCTAAGAACCCAGTTAACGCTTCAAATGTGACACTGATCAACGTGATAGGTATTGTACACAATGCAGATGGATCCAACCCTACAAACGTGCCTATCCAAGCTATAACCAGAGCCCAGGCGCTCTTACAAAATCAACAGCTTAATCAGGAGAAAACAGCCGGAACTAGTGAAGTTGCAGAATCTAGTAGTAAAAAAATGAAATCTTGGAAAGATTCCAGAGAAAGAATTAAGAGAAAATGGAGTAAGAAGATAACTGAGTTGGAAGGAAGTTTAAAAGAGTTGAGAGCCAAAATCCTAGAATTGACTTCACAGGAGTTAAATCAAGAGAACCTAGCGCAAAAATCAGGATCAGTTTTAGCAGAACCCATACCAGAAAATCTAGACATGATGTTTCGTGCATATCAGGCTAGATTAAAAGAGGGACCTCAAGTAGCTGAAATGAGTAAGAACTACCCTCGAGCAGACTTAGAAATTGAGAGGACTAAACTTTGCATGAAGATGGTAGAATTAGCACAAGCTTTGTTTGAAGCCTCCAGATATCTTAATTGGAATAACATGGCAAAACCTGAATTGCACTTTTAAGGACTGATGGAGAGGCTAGAATACTTGATAGAAAGCAAAGAGAAAAAGGATCGGCATAGGAACCCTACTGTCCCAGAGACACAGGAAAGGAATGCACCATCCCTATCTCAAGTACCCAATACAGAAAGTCAAGACGACCTGTCTTCCATACATAGGTACTCACATGAATTTTTGAGAGAAATCCAAGAAGAGAAATGGAGAAAAGAACAAGGAACCCATCCTCCTATTCAAGAAATAGACGACTTGCAGGAACAATTTCCCCAAGATATCCCCTCTATTTACGATAATGTAGAGGAAGAACAACTGAGTGAACACACAAGATTTGAATCCAATTCTTTACAAGAATTACCTCAGTTCACAGGACCTTGGGAAGCAAAGTCTATTAGTATGAGAGCACCCACGATAATAGTGAGGAATGAAGAATCATTAATCCCTAGAAACACGGAAGTAATCAAGAATACCAAAGTACAGTGTAATCTCACTCTAGAGGAGTTGTTAAAGGTTAAACCAGAACGGTGGAAACATGTAGCAAATCAATTCCTTGAGCTTACTGCTACTCCCTCACATATAGGATCACATAAGAAGGTACTAGAGATACCAGTAGAAAAGATTGGAGATGTAAGTGAAGGAGAGGAAGGTAATACTTATCTTCCAATAACTCATCAGGGCTACACCACGAAAGCCATCTTAGATTCAGGAGCCGGAGTACCCATTGCTACCACCGCTTTATGGAAACGTTGGGGTAAACCAGCACTCAGAGCTACCAAGATGAAGCTACAAATGGCTGATGGACATATAAAAAAACCATTAGGCTTACTAGAAGGCATATCTCTCACCACTTGTGATGTGGAGTTTGAGCATACCTTTGCCATTTGTGATTTTGCTAAGAATCATGCTTATGAGATGATATTGGGACGACCATTCATGCGTCAGTTGCAAATTGTACAAGATTGGGGAACTAATTCTTTGTACTTGCAACATTTAGGAGTGACTACTAAAGTCAATCTTAAAGACTATTCACATCGAGATGTACCCCCAATACAATGGAATACCATCCATAAGACACCAGTAGAAACAGAATCAGTACACTCTTTGGAGTCAGACCCCTCATGGTTACACGAGGACACTCATCTATGGATGTGTAAAGTTGCAAAACAAGAAGAAGAACGGTTAGAAGCCAGGACCTTAGGTGCAGAACAACATCCAAGAACCCTTCAAGACCCAGCTTACGCACCTGTAGTATTTCCAGACAAAGAGTTTGAACCCCATGGTTGGGCAGAAATCCTAGCAACCATGGATGTAGCCATCAATGAAGAACAACGGACACCCCACTATGAGGAGGATGGCTATGACATTTCAGTTTTCACGATAGAGCCAATCAGATGTGATGCGATTATAGAAGAATGTGAACCTAGCACTGATGCATTTGAGGATGCAAGTGACTTCGATTTAGAATCAATTATCATGGACCCACCCTTTGCATCAGAGTAAGAATATTTTTACGAAGTAGAAACTCACCCTCAGAAACATGAAGAAGTTATGTGAGAATAGCCACTCAAGTGACTAGCAAGAGTGAAGGCAAGAAAAGAAAGAAGAAAGAAACCATGTCAGAAGAAGAAGAATCTTTGTTTGAGGTTCCGAAGAACTTCAAAAAGTATGAAATAGAAAATAGAAGAATCATGGTACGAATGCCTAACAGAAAAGCTGACATTGGAGAAGTATATGATAATCGAGAGAAAACCAAAAAAATCATAGTTGCCATAGAAGGATAAGAAGAAAAATGTACATACATAGGGCATGATTTGACGAAGGAAGAAGAAGAAGAGTTAGTTGCCCTATTGCGCGAATATAGAGATGTTTTTGCGTGGAGCTACAAAGATTTGAAAAGAGTAGATCCAGACATATGTTCTCATAGAATCCCTATGACTCCAGATGCAAAACCTACGAAACAAAAACCATACACTTACAATGATAATTACGTTGCGAAGATTAAAGAGGAGATAGATCGCTTGATAGAAGAAGGATTTATTTATGAAATTGAGCATACCGAATGGGTATCCCCCATTGTGGTTGTGCCCAAGAAGAATGGAAAAGTGCATGTGTGTATTAACCTTAAAAAATTTAATGCCGCCACGATTAGAGACAGCTATCCTCTTCCTATCACGGAACACCTATTGGAAAGAGTTGCGGGCAAGGAAGTTTACAGCTTTCTTGATGGATTCTCAGGCTATAATCAAGTATCCATTGCTCCAGAAGATCAACACAAGACGGCTTTTGCCACAGAATGGGGCATATTTGCATTTCGTGTAATGCCTTTTGGCTTAACAAATGCACCCGCTACTTTCCAGCGACTCATGTGTCATGTATTTAAGGGATTCTTATGCAAGAATTTGGAAGTTTATGTCGATGACTTATGTGCACATTCAAATGTAAGGCAGACGCATATCCCTGAGTTAAAACAAGTATTTGACAATTTCGAGAATATCAGGTTTGTTTGAACCCCAAAAAGTGTGTTTTCATGGTCAGACAAGGCAAAATTCTAGGACACATTGTGTCAAAGAATGGAATTTCTACAGATGAAGAAAAGGTAAAAGTAATTGCAGAACTACCTAGACCAACTAACGTGAAAGAGGTACAGGCATTTATGGGCCATTGCGGTTATTATAGACAATTCATACACATGTATGCAATCATAGCCAAGCCTTTGTACTCTCTTTTGACCCATTTTGAATGGACAGATGAATGTGAGAATTCATTCAACAAACTCAAACGACATTTGTGCTCAGCACCTATATTGACAACCCCAGATTGGAGTAAGCCATTCCATGTACATGTGGATGCATCCAACTACGCCATAGGATGTGTGTTAGCGCAACCCACGAATGAAGGTAATATAGACCTCCCCATAGCTTACACGAGCAGACAATTGAACGCAGTAGAAAGAAATTACACCATGACGGAATGAGAAGGATTAGGAATGATCTTCGCTGTAAAGAAATTCAGGCACTATTTGTTGGCAAACAAGTTCAAATTCTTTACAGATCATCAAGCATTATTGTACTTAGTCAACAAGCCATGTAACACGGGACGATTAATACGTTGGTTTCTATTACTCATGGAGTATGATTTTGAAGTTGTAGTTAGGAAAGGAAAGACACATCTCATAGCTGACCACCTTTCAAGATTAACCTCAGGAGAAGCTCCTCAAGGAATAGTGGACGAATTACCCAATGCATATTTGTTTAACCTTGAGATAGCACCAGAATGGGCTAAGCCTATAGTCCCTATTCTCACGTATCGACCCAAGAATCCTAGGATAAGAATCAAAACATGCGAATTGGTTGCAATTAGCACATGTAGGTGCATTGATGCAACATCACTCAAAACATCGTACATTACAGACTGCATAGACTAGGAGTATACTGGCCTACGATGGAAGCAGATGTCTACAAATTGTGTAAAGAATGCCCTGTTTGTTGTGAAAGACCACCGGTAGAACATGCTACACTATATCACGTGTCTCTCACACTAGACTGGAGTGAACCTTTAGTGACGTACTTGAGGACGAACACATTCCCTCAAGGAATGACTTTAGCACGGCAACGCAGTCTAGAGCAGGAAGCTCAAGACTATTCACTTATTGGCAATAATCTATACAAATGAGGACGAGATGGATACCTAAGACAATGTATTCATGAAAGCAATTATCTCAGCGTACTAGAGACTGCACACCAAGGTGTTGCAGGAGGTCATTTTGGACCAGATAGGATAATCAAAGCCATCCTCTTTGCAGGATTATGGTGGCCCACTCTTCACATGGATGCGCATACCTATGTAAAGAGATGTGATGTGTGCCAAAGAACTCAGTTTCCTACTCGCAGAGATGAAATGCCATTGAAACCCATGATGGGCAAAGGTGCATTTTTGAAGTGGGGCATAGACTTTGTAGGACCCAGTAACTCCCCTACAAAAGGTACACATGTTGAATACATTATTGTTACGACAGATTATCTTAGCAAATGGGTAGAGGCAAAAGCCACGAAAAAGAATGATGCTCACACGACTACAAAATTCTTATTTGAAACTGTCTTTACAAGATATGGATTGCCTATAGAGTTAGTGAGCAATCGAGGAACTCACTTTCTAAACCAAGTCATTGAATATTTGTTACAGGATTTTATGGTGATTCACAAGAAATCCGCACCATATCATCCTCAGGCCAATGGTCAGGTTGAAAGCACTAACAAGATCCTATGTAATGTACTGACGAAACTCGTGAACAACAAACGTTCAGATTGGGACAAACAGTTACACCACGCTGTTTGGGCATATCGAGTGGCCTACAAGACCGTACTCAATGCAAATCCCTTTCAGATGGTTTTTGGTCAGAATGTTGTGCTTCCTTTGGACTTCTTGATACCGACCCTTAAGGTTGCACAAGAACATCAGTGGACCGGCCATGAATTATCAACAAGAATAATGGACTTGGAACGATTAGGAGAAACCAGGCTAAAACCAGCAGCAGGTATATACGCAGCAAAGAAGCGACAAAAAGCATATTTTGATGCAGATGTGAAAGATAAAGGCTTAAATGAAGGAGATTTAGTCCTAGTATATACGCTGAAGCAACATGCACGGAAGTTAGAAAAGCAAGGTTATGGACCTATGATCATTAACAGACTCTCGACAAGTGGAGCAGTACAATTAGCCACCTTAGAAGGAGACATAATGCCTAATTACATTAGTGGCTGTAGAGTCAGGC
Organism: Ceratopteris richardii; assembly: GCA_020310875.1. NCBI lineage: Eukaryota > Viridiplantae > Streptophyta > Polypodiopsida > Polypodiales > Pteridaceae > Ceratopteris > Ceratopteris richardii. Next base: position 50,071,885 of record CM035411.1, read on the forward strand.
TATACCAAGAACCTCTTACTGAGGATATGCTTAGACGACTCACATTGGCAAAGAAGCGTAACGAGGAAGAAAATAGAATACGAGCTGAAGCTCAGGCAGAAGCTATAGAACGCATTAAGTGCATGAAGCTAAGAAGACAAGGACTAGGGAGAGAACATTATAATCATCTGGAAACAACACCCAGATATCCCATGGCCATGTGTCAAGTAAAGTCAACCACTCATCCTAGCATAATGGACAGGAGACCATTCATTACAGTCAAGCTGGAGCATGGCACTCCTTGCCAAGAGCTCAGGGCTTTAATTGACTCGGGTCCTACGACTAGTGCGATTAGATGGTCCCACTATAAGGATTCAGGAATAGAAATGCGGCCAATTGAGGCATACCTCAGAGGGCTAGGAGGCATGGAAACCCCTTGCATGGGTGAGGTGGACCTTCCTATCCTCATAGATGAAGTGACCTTGATAGTGAAACTACTAGTGTGACATAACGACGACTTGATAGAACCCCTAATCCTTGGCCAAGATTGGCTATACGATCACTCAGTGGACCTAAATCTTAGACAAGGAGCACCCCTAATCCTTGGCCAAGATTGGCTATACGATCACTCAATGGACCTAAATCTTGGACAAGGCTCCTTGCAAATTGGAACCTTATATCAGAAGCGAATGATACCGTTTGACTTCCCTAATGGCATTCCGACTGAGGTTTGTAGCCAAAGACCCTATGAAATGCATGCGACGGAAGACCGGAAGATCTTTGGTCAGATCAGTCACGTTACATCTACACCAACCCACGCAAGCTTGGCAATGGATAATGGTCAATCAGAAAGACGTCAGGAGATTTTCCCTTGGGCTTCCTGCAAATTAGAAGGGGCAACCGCCCAACCGCTTGGTCAAGTGGACTTCATCAGCATCCACATGGGCAAAACACCCTGCGGTGCCCATCCTTCCACACTTACTACGGACTCGCCTAGATTAAAAGTACAAAACGGAGCACTTCCTAATGGGCAGGTTTCGCAAGTGTTGGACCTCCCTTCTTTTCCAAAGCAGAGTGTCCATCCGACCTCTCAACCTCAACCACAAAGGAGTCAACCACTACGAAGGAACCCAGACCGACGGCAACATCAGACGACACAAAGAGGAAAGCAGTATCAGTATCACAAAGCAAGAGGAACAAGACAAATATGGGTGCCAAAAGAACAGAAAGCACCGACTGATTTCAACAACGCAGACATTGATAAGAAGAAGTCAAGGCAAAAGCAGCATCAGTATCCAACATCCCCTCGACCTTCTTCTACAAGTTCGAGCATTCAACAAATTTGGATCGTCAAGAAGTACCTTATGAACAGACCCACACCCACGCAAATTTGGGTACCCAAACAGTTTATTATAGCTCAACCCTCAAGCCCTGTAATATATAATCCTCAGAAATCTTTTCAACCCTCCATACCACCAAATCTGATATCATCTTTTGTCCTTTCGCAGAGACCTATCACCCGATCACAAACTCTTAGGTAGTGGATACCGAAACGTATCCAAAAGTCTTCTCCTAACCCCTTGTCTAACATAACTACCACCCCGACTAATCTACAACCTTGTAATAACTCATTCATGACTGAACCTTGTATAAATCCACACACTATAACCCAACATCACCTGTAATAACATTTCATCAAAGAACTGCATGCAATATCTGAAAACATATAGGTGTCTAGAGACTTGCACTAGTTCTACAAGAAGCATTGCATCAATCACATCACAACACTTGGCTACACGGGTTACACATCGGCTATGGAAAGGGATTGCGGTCTCACTGTAATGGGATCATAATTAATTTCCATACTAATGTGCTAATCTTTTGTAGCAGATCTTTTCCATTAGCACGTCAATCATCATGCAAACCGAAGAAGGACCATCAGAAGCAGGCCCCAGGGCACCTGTAGCACCTATCGGTATTTTACTCGCAGAGTCCCATCCGACGGCTCCACTGCCAAAATTTCAAGGTTTCCCAGGACCGATGCCTATTGACGATCCTCCTCGAGGCTATACTGAGAAGATTCATTGCAATTCTCATTGGTTTCAAGGGCTAGCAGGACCATTGGCGGATGCTGAGTTTATATTTGAGGCTAATTTGACTTTTGATTTCCGTACATAGAGAAAATATCAGTTCTTCTCAAGAGAGTTCGGAGGGCTATAGAACACACAAGACTTAACACATGTTTGGGCAAGAGCCAGCTTCACAGAGTATTTCAGCGACCCTTTGCCTAAACCTGACTTCTTCAGATGCTATTACTTAATCACCACTTTGATAGCTTCGGAGAATAAGGACCTGCCCGGAACTTGTATTTTGTCATCTTTAGTGAACAATCCACCATATAAAAGATTTTATCTTTCTAAAGATCTGATTCGAGCTGCCATCAAGATTCATGGAACCCACACGCCCACAGAGCGAGAAAGGTTAGTTTCAGACCCTATGAAACGTGGGGACGTCACTAAGTGGGAGGAGATTTTAGTGATCACACCTGAGCTTTCAAAACCACTGCAGATATGTATGCAGCATTTTGTTTTCCTCGCTTAGGACAAATTCACAATGCCTCACAAACGAATATGGTTTGGTTTGTATTTATCTTGTATTTGACCCCAAACAGTTGATCTAGCTAGCTAGATTATTGATCAAATGTACTTAGCACAACATAGATGGGAAAGAAAGAAAGTCATCAATGGATGTTGCGCACTGACTAGAATCGTATATATGTTCTTAGCTTACGATTTACCTATCGAGCGAGCAATGACAAGTGAGGAGTTGAAAACCTTCAAGGGAACAACAAAGAAAGCTAGGAAGTCCAGCAAAGGAAGGGCAGGAAAGCGAATGAGAGGAACTATCCCCTGCCTTCAGGTGCCAGAATCACCCTCACCACAACCATATCCAGAGCAGTCTCCGACAGAAGCCACTCCCACAGTACAACCTATTTGTATACGGTTATCAAGACCAGTTGTAACGGAAGGCACTACCAGCACACACTACTCAAGCAGCCACAGTCACAGGACCTACCACCACTACAGCAGAAGTTCCCACCACTATTGGTGCGGAAGCTTTCTCTTTTCTGATACCCCATTTAGAAGCAGAACAAGCAGACACCACATTTGATTTTGAGATGTAGGATGTATATTCAAATGAATTTCAGTTTTCAGAAGGCTAGATCTTCTCTCATGAATATGAAAGGCCCAGCTACCCTACCACACCGCGAGATCAACCACAAGGACAAGTAGTGTCCAATTCCGAGGAAGAAAGGACGGAAACCGACGAAGATGAAGGCAATGATGAAGCTAGCCAGGGCACTCACGAATCCCAAGAACATGTGCAAACAAGCGAACAAGGACAACAAATAGACACCCAAGGTGACACGAGCACACATGAAGAAGAAATCTTCGAAGCAGCAGCTTATACACTGGCCATCAAAAAGTTATACCATACTATGGAAAAGGTTTGGGTGCGCAAGAAGCTGACTGACGAAGAGAGCCAAACACTCATAGAACAACAGCTTGTCTCAGGCGGGTTCGAAGAAGTATACATCAGAGGCTTTAGAGAGCTTGTCAAATCAGTTGGACCCACTGAAGCCTTAAGATATTTGCAGAGAAAACCGCTACCGCAGTATGACCCCCGCAGAATCCGCTTACTAACCAAACCTGGTGAATACATTCACGTACCCACCGGCGGTCATTCTTCAGAACAAGCCAGGGAAGCACGTCTTGTCCCTAAAGGCTCTTTGGCAGAAGAAGCCATTCTCGTAGATTCCCCACCCCGTGCTACTACTGTACATACCTCCACAGTTACCAAAGTACCTGTCACCCCAAATGCTCCTCCTTCACCTCCCATCCATCCAGCCTCCCCTATTCACCCTCCTTCTCCCAGAACAACATCTTCCTTCTCCGGTGGAGTAGCAGAAGTCGTCCTTATGCCCATTCATCCCACAATTCCCGCACCCACTCAACCTAGTCTACCACCTAACACATCCACCTTTCTATCCAACCCATTTCTCCATTCATCTTTTCCATCCTTCCCCACACCTCCAAGACCCCTTTTCCCATTCCCACCTCCATTAACCTTCTTCCCAGTCTCACCTCCCAGACCCACCGTAACCCCTCTTTCACCTTTCCACCAAGCCGTCCAAGACAACCCCTCTATAAATTACTTGTCCACCTTTGTAAACCCTGTATTTACACCCACACACTTACCCCACGATCACACCACTCTTCACAGTCACTGCACTCGACACCACATCCAGAGATATGGATATATCACCCCCCACTGCACCTCCACTCACTTCAATTGTGGCACCACAATATTTAAGCACACCACAATTTTCCACAATCACCACAGCATCCACTTTCCCACCCCCATACCCCGCTCGCTTTGCATCTACACCCATTGCATCTTCACTTAGCACACCATTAATATTATCACCCACCATAGACACACCATTTCGACAGATGTTCACGTGTATGATGCAAGTAAGAGATGAGTTCACATCTCTTGGAAATATTTATTAGCAGCTGCAGAGGACAACCTTAATTCATTGTCAATAGAGAATGCCTCATTGAATACTCGCTACCAAGAACTCTGAGAGGCATACCACAAACTAGAAGTAGAAAGTGAAGAGAAAGCCAAAGAGGCCACTACTGATCTTGACAATTTGTTAAGGGCCCAGACAGCTCGCAATGCGACGCTTACACGGAACATGGGCTTACTCAGAAGACATCTAGCGACAGCAAAGGAAGAGAACCAGCGGCTACAAGAGCAGATCAGAGAAAATTTAGAAGCTTCTCTCGATCATCCAAACCAACCATTAAGTCCTAGCCGGTTCAAAGCAGTGCCCTCCGAATCAATGAAAATGTTGCTCGATGATCACATCAGATTGCTCGATGAATACGATCGAATGAACAAAGAATATCAGAAGCTAAAACATGATCATAAGCTACTCAAGCTCAGAGCACCTGCAACACAAGGACTACCAGCTCTTGCGGACCCATCTCCTAACATCCTAGAGGAACTCAACGCATTACGGGCCCAGGTATCAAATCTTGAATCACGAATCACAGTCTATGAAGCACCCCCAAGACCAGACTCCCCACCGGACCTCCCAGCCGATGAAGAAAATGTAACCATTCCGGTGGAAGAAACCTTTGAAGAAGCCTACGAGCCCCAACCCATGCCAGGCAGACGAGTCACGGCTGAAGGCCAGATGACTTATGAAATTCCACCCCCCCCATGGATGAAGACAATTGAAGAGCTTGGAACCACCCACTCAGCACGAGTAGAGGCGCAGCTACACGCAATGGCAATGATTGAGGAAAGAATTTTATAGTCGCCCTACTTCGCTCACTTGGCCCCCCACCAGATACATATCAGGGCATGAGCTACAGTACAAACCGTATTTTATGCTAATGGTTGAGTATCAGTTGGCCATAGAGAAAGAAACAAGCAAGAAACCATCTCACGCTACTCAGTTTGAGCCTGATGATTTGCCACTGGATGCGCAGCAAGGCGAGATTTATCAACCAGAGAGGCGTAAAGATCTTTTACAAGAATATCTTGAGATGATGAGTACTTGTGTAAAGGCACCACTACATTTGAAATACAACCCATGTTGGGGAACAGTGCCACGTCGCTGCTCCTAGACAGCATTTGCTATTAAAGTACAAAACAACAAGCAGTGCCAGGATTGGTTAAATTACCCATATTTCAAGCCACCCATAGAACTACCGACAGTGGGATACATGATGGCCACGATTCGTCACTGGCTCCCTTGCTTGAAACACATGGACGATATAGCAATGCACATGATTGTCAAAATCTTTGACATGATGCAAATGGTTTTCAAACTAGTCTTCCGTCGTCCGGCGCGGTACAAGCAAACCTTTGAAGAAATGTTCACAACCGGTTTTTGGGAATACCATTCGAAAGTGTTCATCAGCAGGCCTACACACCTCTTGTAATTATTCACCTGTGAATATATGGTATATTCCACACATTATCGACTCCCACCACCCGATGAACCGCAACCAATTGATTGGGAGAAACTCGAGGCAGATTTGTCCCGAGGCATTCGAATATTAGAACACACCCTCGCTCAGGAACTACTACAAAACTACATCCGGCAAACCGCACAACAAGGTTCTGTCGAGGACGACAGAAGCGAGAGGGAGGGGGTGTTGGCAACAGCCAGAGGCATAGAAGACGTGGAAGCATGTAAAGACAGAGCAGGGAACCAGTCGAATCAAGTTTTCAAAGATTATGTTTTATAAATATTCTTCAAAAACCTACAACAGTAATTTTCATCACTATTGTAACATATGTAACATAGAAAAACCTTTTTTGTAATCCATAGCTCCATTTTGTGCAAGCCAAGGAGTCATCGAGCTTGAGGATCTTAGGTAGAATGAGCGTATCAATTTTGGTTATTTTTAGACACCGTTTACCCTCTCAAATAGTGCATAGGACCTATTTTTTAACTATGCCGGTCACTAGATGTGAAACCGGTCAAAACTAGCCTAAAAACTATAAAAAGAGCTAGAGAGCTCATTTTTGAGGTTGGTTAGTGTGAGCTTAGAGCTATTTTGAGCTTGTAAGAGTGTTCTTGAGTAATAGAGTTGATTTCTCACCTCCCATTGTGTCTTGCTTGTCTCTTCGTAGTGTGTGTGTATGTGTGTGTGCATCTCTATGCTTCTCACCTTCACTCTCACTTCATCTCATATTCACGATCTTCATATCACTCCTATCTCTTCCGCGGATTGACATTAAGGAGGTGGAGCTTCTTAACGTGGTTCTCATCATTGTGCTAGAGCAACACCCCCCTTAGTGGAAGCTTGGTGCAAGGTGTGCACAAGGATAAGCTTGAAGCAGGTGGAGGTCTAGTGCAGAGGAGGTTGGCGGCAAGAAGACTTTGGGGTATTTGGTATTTTTTCATTGAGTACTCTGTGGGATTGTGCACAGAAGTATTGGTTTGTATTGTGCTTCAAACATTGTAATTGTCTTACTGTAATCAATCAACAGAAGCTTCCAAGGTGTATTTCCTCTCCTGCACTTTTCCTTTTCTCCTACAAACCCTCAAACTCCTTCTTGTCTAAGAATCCCCCAAAAAAATTTGGCACGCCCGGTGGGACTTCCAAGGAGATTTGAGCTTAGGAGAAACCAAGTGCAAAGTATAGAAGAGATCAAGTGTCGACAATACTACAGTGCTACTTCATCAACCAAAAGGTAAATATTCTTATCAAGTGTCTCACATTAAGTGGGCTATGAGCTGCTCATGACCGCAACCCGGTCCCAAACATTGAGGGTCACCTGCAAACAGACAAGAAGGAAGGTTGTTAGAAGGTCCTCCAGTCCACTATCTTCAACCTCATCAGTAAAGAGCATGGCGGGTCAGGTAGACTTGGAAACCTTACTTTCAAGATTAAATATAAAGTTTCCTTCTTTCAAAGGCCTAGCTCTGGAGGATCCGGATGAACACATTAGAAGGTTTTTGGCACTATGTAAGACTAGAGGCTTAATGGGTAGGGAGGATGCCTTCTTGATTCTCTTCCTTGCCACATTAGAAGGATTAGCAGATAAATGGTTCAGCCAGTTTGCTGAAAACCATTTTACAACTTGGGATTTGATGAAAGAGGCATTTAATAATCAATTCTAGCAGTGCAACACTGCGGAGATCATCATAGAAGAACTAGAAAATTTGAGATTGGGTCCAGGAGAAAAGTTCCCAGAGTTTGTGACTAGGGCCAAAGCACTAATGGCTAAATTTCCAGATCCACCACATGATTTTTTTGTTAAGAAATGGTTAGCTAAGCTCTTGCTCTAGCACAATGGTGAGAACCACGTTAAGAAGCTCCACCTCCTTAATGTCAATCTGCGGAAGAGATAGGAGTGATATGAAGATCGTGAATGTGAGATGAAGTGAGAGTGAAGGTGAGAAGCATAGAGATGCACACACACATACACACACACTACGAAGAGACAAGCAAGACACAATGGGAGGTGAGAAATCAACTCTATTACTCAAGAACACTCTTACAAGCTCAAAATAGCTCTAAGCTCACACTAACCAACCTCAAAAATGAGCTCTCTAGCTCTTTTTATAGTTTCTATAATAGTTTTGACCGGTTTCATATCTAGTGACCGGCATAGTTAAAAAATAGGTCCTATGCACTATTTGAGAGGGTAAACGGTGTCTAAAAATAACCAAAATTGATACGCTCATTCTACCTAAGCTCCTTAAGCTCGAGGACTCCTTGGCTTGCACAAAATGGAGCTATGGATTACAAAAAAGGTTCTTCTATGTTACATATGTTACAATAGTGATGAAAATCATTGTTGGAGGTTTTTGAAGAATATTTATAAAACATAATCTCTGAAAACTTGATTCGACTGGTTCCCTGCTCTGTCTTTACATGCTTTCGCATCTTCTATGCCTCTGGCCGTTGCCAACACCCCCCTCCCTCTCGCTTCTGTCATCCTCGACAAAACCTTGTTGTGCGGTCTGTCGGATGTAGTTCTGTAGTAGTTCCTAAGCGAGGGTGTGTTCTGATATTCGAATGCCTCGAGCCAAATCTGCCTTGAGTTTATCCCAATCAATTGGTTGCGGTTCATCGGGTGGTGGGAGTCGATAATGTGTGGAATATACCATCTGTTCACAGGCAAATAATTGCAAGAGGTGTGTAGGCATGCTGATGAACACTTCCGAATGGTATTCCCAAAAACCGGTTGTGAACATTTCTTCGAAGGTTTGATTGTAGCACGCCGGTAGGTATTTAATTCTGCAATGCCAGGCATAACACACCCGTAGCGATGGCGTTGTACTCATATCATATGCAAGATCTAAATTGCCATGCTCGAAGCCCGGGGTGTTTACATGAGGTGCCTTTACACGACGGAAGACTTTGAAAACCATTTGCATCATGTCAAAGATTTTGACAGTCATGTGCGCTTCTATATCGTCCATGTGTTTCAAGCGAGGGAGCCAGTGACGAACCGTGGCCATCATGTATCCCATTGTCGGTAGTTCTATGCGTGGCTTGAAATATGGGTAATTTAACCAATCTTGGCACTGCTTGTTGTTTTGTACTTTAATAGCAAATGTTGTCCAGGAGCGGCGACGTGGCACTGGTCCCCAACATGGGTTGTATTTCAAATGTAGTGGTGCCTTTACCCAAGTACTCATCATCTCAGGATATACTTGTAAAAGATCTTTACGCCACTCTGGTTGATAAATCTCGCCTTGCTGCGCATCCAGTGGCAAATCATCAGGCTCAAACTAAGTAGCGTGAGATGGTTTCTTGCTTGTTTCTTTCTCTATGGCCAACTGATACTCGGCCATTAGCATAAAATACGGTTTGTACTGTAGCTCATGCCCTGATATGTATCTGCAGGGGGCCAAGTGAGCGAAGTAGGGAGACTATAAAATTCTTTCCTCAATCATTGCCATTGCGTGTAGCTACGCCTCTACTCGTGCTAAGTGGGTGGTTCCAAGCTCTTCAATTGTCTTCATCCATGCGGGGGTTGGAAGTTCATAAGTCATCTGGCCTTCAGCCGTGACTTGTCCGCCTGGGATGGGTTGGGGCTCATAGGCCTCTTCAAAGGTTTCTTCCACCAGAATGGTTACATTTTCTTCATCGACTAGGAGCTCTGGTGGGGAATCTGGTCTTGGGGGTGCTTCATAGACTGCGATTCGTGATTCAAGATTAGATACTTGGGCCCGTAATGTGTTGAGTTCCTCTAGGATGTCAGGAGATGGGTCCGTAGGAGCTAATAGTCCTTGTGTTGTAGGTGCTCTGAGCTGGAGTAGCTTATGATCATCTTTTAGCTTCTGATATTCTTCGTTCATTCGATCGTATTCATCCAGCAATCTGATGTGATCATCGAGCAACATTTTTATTGATTCGGAGGGCACTACTTTGAACCAGCTAGGACTTAATGGTTGGTCTGGATGATCGAGAGCAGCTTCTAATTTTCTTTGTTCTGCTCTTGTAGCCGCTGGTTCTCTTCCTTTGCTGCTGCTAGATGTCTTCTGAGTAAGCCCATGTTCCGTGTAAGCATTGCATTGCGAACTGTCTGAGCCCTTAACAAACTGTCAAGATCAGCAATGGCCTCTTTGGCTTTCTCTTCACTTTCTACTTCCAGTTTGTGGTATGCCTCGCGTAATTCTTGGTATCGAGTATTCAATGAGGCATTCTCAATCAACAATGAATTAAGCTGCGACTGCAAATCGTTGGTTGTCCTCTGCAGCTGCTGATAATTATTTCCAAGAGATGTGAACTCATCTCTTACTTGCATCATACACGTGAACATCTGTCAAAATGTTGTGTCTATGGTGGGTGATAATATTAATGGTGTGCTAAGTGAAGATGCAATGGGTGTAGATTCAAAGGGAACGGGGAATGGGGGTGGGAAAGTGGATGCTGTGGTGATTGTGGAAAATTGTGGTGTGCTTAAATATTGTGGTGCCACAATTGAAGTGAGTGGAGGTGCAGTGGGGGGTGATATATCCATATCGCTGGATGTGGTGTCGAGTGTCGTGACTGTGAATAGTGGTGTGATCGTGGGTAAGTGTGTGGGTGTAAATACAGGGTTTACAAAGGTGGACGAGTAATTTATAGAGGGGTTGTCTTGGACGGCTTGGTGGAAAGGGGAAACAGGGGTTACGGTGGGTCGGGGAGGTGAGACTGGGGAGAAGGTTAATGGAGGTGGGAATGGGAAAAGGGGTCTTGGAGGTGTGGGGAAGGATGGAAAAGATAGATGGAGAAATGGGTTGGATAGAAAGGTGGATGTGTTAGGGGGTAGGCTAGGTTGAGTGGGTGCCGGAATTGTGGGATGAATGGGCGTAAGGACGACTTCTACTACTCCACCAGAGAAGGAGGATGTTGTTTTGGGAGAAGGAGGGTGAATAGGGGAGGCTGGATGGATGGGAGGTGAAGGAGGAGCATTTGGGGTGATAGGTACTTCGGTAACTGTGGAGGTATGTACAGTAGTAGCACGGGGTGGGGAATCTACGAGAATGGCTTCTGCGGCCTCTGAGCCTTCAGGGATGAGATGTGCTTCCTTGGCCTGTTCTGAAGATTGTGCACCTGTAGGTACACGAATATATTCACCCAGTTTGGATAAGAGTCGTACTCGTCGGGGGTCATATTGCGGTAAGGGTTTCCTTTGCAAGTATCTTAAGGCTTCTGTGGGTCCGACTGATTTGACAAGCTCTCTGAAACCTCTGATGTATACTTCTTTGAACCCGCCTGAGACAAGTTCTTGTTCTATGAGGGTTTGGCTCTCTTTGTCAGTCAACTTCTTACGTGCCCAAACCTTTTCCATAGTACGGTATAACTTTTTGATGGCCAGTGTATAAGCTGCTGCTTCGAAGGTTTCTTCTTCGTGTGTGCTCGTGTCACCTTGGGTGTCGGTTTGTTGTCCTTGTTCGTCTATTTGCACATGTTGTTGGGATTCATGAGTTCCCTGACTGGCTTCGTCATTGCCTTCATCTTCGTCGGTTTCTGTTCTTTCTTCCTCGAAACTAGACACTACTTGTCCTTGTGGTTGATCTCGCAGTGTGGTAGGGTAGCTGGGCCTTTCATATTCTTGAGAGAAGATCTGGCCTTCTGAAAAATGAAATTCGCTTGAAAATACGTCCTCCATCTCAAAATCAAATGTGGTGCCTGCTTGTTTTGTTTCTAAATGGGGTATCGGGAAAGAGAAAGCTTCCGCACCAATAGTGGTGGGAACTTCTACTGTAGTGCTGGTAGGTCCTGGAACTGTGGCTGCTTGAGGAGCAACTGTGCTGGTAGTGCCCTCCGTTGTAACTGGTCTCAATAACCTTATGTGAATGGGTTGAACAAGGGCTTCCGTTGGAGACTGTTCCGGAGAGGGTTGCAGGGATGGTGATTTTGGCACCTCAAGGCAGGGGATAGTTCCTCTCATTCGCTTTCCTTCTCTTCCTTTGCTAGGCTTCCTAGCTATCTTCGTTGTTCCTTTAAATGCTTTCAGCTCCTCACTTGTCATTGCTTGCTTGATAGGTAAATCGTAAGCTAAGCAGATATATACGATTCTAGTCAGTGCATAGCATCCACTGATAACTTTCTTTCTTTCCCATCTATGTTGTGCTAAATACATCTGATCAATGATCCAGCTATCTAGATCAACTGTCTGGGGTCCCATACATGATAAATACAAACCGAACCATATTCATTTGTGAGGCATTGTGAATCTGTCCTGAGTAGGGAAAGCAAAATGCTGCATACATATCCGCAGTGGCTTTGAAAGCTCAGGTGTGATTGCCGAAATCTCTTCCCACTTAGTAACGTCCCCACGTTTCATAGGGTCTAGAACTAACCGTTCTCGCTCTCTGGGTGTGTGGGTTCCATGAATCTTGATGGCAGCTCGAATCAGATCTTTAGAAAGTTAAAATCTTTTATATGGTGGATCGTTCACTAAGGATGGCAGTATGAAGGTGCCTGGCAGGTCCTTGTTCTTCGAAGCTATCAAAGTAGTGATTAAGTAATAGCATCTGTAGAAGTCAGGTTTATGCAAAGGGTCACTGAAATACTTTGTGAAGCCGGCTCTTGCCCAAACATGTGTTAAGTCTTGTGTGTTCTGTAGCCCTTCGAACTCTCTTGAGAGAAACTGATATTTGCCCCATGTACGGTCATCAAAAGTTAAATTAGCCTCAAATATGAACTCAACATCCGCCAATGGTCCTGCCAGCCCTTGAAACCAGTGAGAATTGCGATGAATCTTCTCAGTATAGCCTCGAGGAGGATCGTCAATAGGCATCGGTCCTAGGAAACCTTGAAATTCTGGCGGTGGAGCCGTCGGATGGGACTCTGCGAGTAAAATACCGATAGGTGCTACACGTGCATTGGGGCCTGCTTCTAATGGTCCTTCTTCGGTTTGCATGATGATTGACGTGCTAATGGAAAAGATCTGCTACAAAAGATTAGCACATTAGTATGGAAATTAATTATGATCCCATTAATGTGAGACCGCAATCCCTTTCCATAGTTGATGTGGAACCCGTGTAGCCAAGTGTTGTGATGTGATTGATGCAATGCTTCTTGCAGAACTAGTGCAGGTCTCTAGACACCTATATGTTTTCAGATATTGCATGCAGTTCTTTGATGAGATGTTATTACAGGTGATGTTGGGTTATAGTGTGTGGATTTATACAAGGTTCAGTCATGAATGAGTTATTACAAGGTTGTAGATTAGTCAGGGTGGTAGTTATGTTAGACAAGGGGTTAGGAGAAGACTTCTGGATACGTTTTGGTATCCACTTCCTAAGAGTTTGTGATCGGGTGATAGGTCTCTGCGGAGGGACAAAAGATGATATAGGATTTGGTGGTATGGAGGGTTGGAAAGATTTCCGAAAGGTGTATTTTACATGGCTTGAGGGTTGAGCTATAATACATGGTTTGGGTACCCAAATTTGTGTGGGTGTGGGTCTGTTCATAAGGTACTTCTTGGCGATCCAAATTTGTCGAATGTTCGAACTTGTAGAAGAAGGTCAAGGGGATGTTGGATACTGATGCTGCTCCTGCCTTGACTTCTTCTTATCAATGTTTGCGTTGTTGAAATCAGTCGGTGCTTTCTGTTCTTTTGGCATCCATATTTGTCTTGTTCCTCTTGCTTTGTGATACTGATACTGCTTTCCTCTTTGTGTCGTCTGATGTTGTCGTCGGTCTGGGTTCCTTCGTAGTGGTTGACTCCTTTGTGGTTGAGGTTGAGAGGTCGGATGGACACTCTGCTTTGGAAAAGAAGGGAGGTCCAACACTTGCGAAACCTGCCCATTAGGAAGTGCTCCATTTTGTACTTTTAATCTAGGCCAGCTTGCAGTAAGTGTGGAAGGATGGGCACCGCAGGGTGTTTTGCCCATGTGGACGCTGATGAAGTCCACTTGACCAAGCGGTTGGGCGATTGCCCCTTCTAATTTGCAGGAAGCCCAAGGGAAAATCTCCTGACATCCTTCTGATTGACCATTGTCCATCGCCAAGCCCGCGTGGGTTGGTGTAGACGTAACGTGACTGATCTGACCAAAGATCTTTCGGTCTTCCGTCACATGCATTTCATAGGGTCTTTGGCTACAAACCTCAATTGGAATGCCATTAGGGAAGTCAAACGGTATCACTCGCTTTTGATCTAAGGTTCCAATCTGCAAGGAGCCTTGTCTAAGATTTAGGTCCACTGAGTGATCGTATAGCCAATCTTGGCCAAGAATTAGGGGTTCTATCAAGTCGTCATCATGGCACACTAGTAGTTTCACTGTCAAGGTCACTTCATCTATGAGGATAGGAAGGTCCACCTCACCCATGTAAGGGGTTTCCATGCCCCCTAGCCCTATGAGGTATGCCTCAATTGACCGCATTTCTATTCCTGAATCCTTATAGTGGGACCATCTAATCGCACTAGTCGCAGCACCTGAGTCAATTAAAGCCCTCAGCTCTTGGCAAGGATTGCCATGCTCCAGCGTGACTGTAATGAATGGTCTCCTGTCCATTATGCTAGGATGAGTGGTTGACTTTACTTGACACATGGCTCTGGGTGTTGTTTCCAGATGATTATAATGTTCTCTCCCTAGTCCTTGTCTTCTTAGCTTCATGCACTTAATGCGTTCTATAGCTTCTACCTGAGCTTCAGCTCGTATTCTATTTTCTTCCTCCTTACACTTCTTTGCCAACGTGAGTCGTCTAAGCATATCCTCAGTAAGAGGTTCTTGGTATAGCCTGACTCTACAGCCACTTATGTAATTAGGCATTATGTCTCCTTCTAAGGTGGCTAATTGTACTGCTCCACTTGTCGAGAGTCTGTTAATGATCATAGGTCCATAACCTCGCTTTTCTAACTTCCGTGCATGTTGCTTTAGCGTATATACTAGGACTAAATCTCCTTCTTTTAAGCCGTTATCTTTCACATGTGCATCAAAATATGCTTTCTGTCGCTTCTTTGCTTCATATATACCTGCTGCTGCTTTCAGCCTGGTTTCTCCTAATCATTCCAAGTCCATTATTTTTGCTGATAATTCATGGCCGGTCCACTGATGTTCTTGTGCAACCTTAAGGGTCGGTATCAAGAAGTCCAAAGGAAGCACAACATTCTGACCAAAAAATCATCCGAAAGGGAGTTGCATTGAGTACGGTCTTGTAGGCCACTCGATATGCCCAAACAGCGTGGTGTAACTGTTTGTCCCAATCTGAACGTTTGTTGTTCACAAGTTTCGTTAGTACATTACATAGGATCTTGTTAGTGCTTTCAGCCTAACCATTGGCCTGAGGATGATATGGTGCGGATTTCTTGTGAATCACCATAAAATCTTGTAACAAATATTCAATGACTTGGTTTAGAAAGTGAGTTCCTCGATCGCTCACTAACTCTATAGGCAATCCATATCTTGTAAAGACATTTTCAAATAAGAATTTTGCAGTCGTGTGTGCATCATTCTTTTTCGTGGCTTTTGCCTCTACCCATTTGGTAAGATAATCTGTCGCAACAATAATGTATTCCGCATGTGTACCTTTGGAGGGGGGTTAATGGGTCCTACAAAGTCTATGCCCCACTTAGAAAATGCACGTCCACCCATCATGGGTTTCAATGGCATTTCATCTCTGCGAGTAGGAAACTGAGTTCTTTGGCACACATCACATCTCTTTACATAGGTATGCGCATCCATGTGAAGAGTGGGCCACCATAATCCTGCAAAGAGGATGGCTTTGATTATCCTATTTGGTCCAAAATGACCTCCTGCAACACCTTGGTGTGCAGTCTCTAGTACGCTCAGATAATCGCTTTCATGAATACATTGTCTTAGGTATCCATCACGTCCTCGTTTGTATAGATTATCACCAATAAGTGAATAGTCTTGAGCTTCCTGCTCTAGACTACGTTGCCGTGCTAAAGTCATTCCTTGAGGGAATGTGCTCGTCCTCAAGTACGTCACTAAAGGTTCACTCCAGTCTGGTGTGAGAGACACGTGATATAATGTACCATGTTCTACCGGTGGTCTTTCACCACAAACAAGGCATTCTTTACACAATTTATAGACAGCTGCTTCCATAGAATGCCAATATACTCCTAGTCTATGCAGAGTCTGCAATGTACGATGTTTTGAGTGATGTTGCATCAATGCACCTACATGTGCTAATTGCAACCAATTCGCATGTTCTGATTCATCTACACAACAAGAAAGAATATTTTCATTATCCTGTTTATATATGCTTCCTGCTATGATTTGGTATCTCTGTGACCTGGTAATCTCTCCTTCCTTGATCCTTATCCTAGGATTCTTGGGTCCATACGTGAGAATAGGGACTATAGGCTTAGCCCATTCTGGTGCTATCTCAAGGTTAAACAAATATGCATCGGGTAATTCGTCCACTATTCCTTGAGGAGCTTCTCCTGAGGTTAATCTTGAAAGGTGGTCAGCTCTGAGATGTGTCTTTCCTTTCCTAACTACGACTTCAAAATCATACTCCATGAGTAATAGAAACCAATGTATTAATCATCCCGTGTTACATGGCTTGTTGACTAAGTACAGTAATGCTTGATGATCTGTAAAGAATTTGAACTTGTTTGCCAACAAATAGTGCCTGAATTTCTTTACAGTGTAGATCATCCCTAATCCTTCTCGTTCCGTCGTGTTGTAATTTCTTTCTGCTGCGTTCAACTGTCTGCTCGCGTAAGCTATGGGGAGATCTATGTTACCTTCACTCGTGGGTTGTGCTAACACACATCCTATGGCATAATTGGATGCATCCACATGCACATGGAATGGCTTACTCCAATCTGGGGTTGTCAATATAGGTGTTGAGCACAAATGTCGTTTGAGTTCGTTGAATGAATTCTCACATTCATCTGTCCATTCAAAATGGGTCAAAAGAGAGTACAAAGGCTTGGCTATGATTGCATACATGTGTATGAATCGTCTATAATAACCGCAATGGCCCATAAATGTTTGTACCTCTTTCACGTTAGTTGGCCTAGGTAGATCTGCAATTACCTTCACCTTTTCTTCATCTGTAGAAATTCCATTCTTTGACACAATGTGTCCTAAACTTTTACCTTGTCTAACCATGAAAACGCATTTTTCTGGGTTCAAACAAACCTGATATTCTCGACATTTGTCAAATACTTGCTTTAACTCAAGGATATGCATCTGTCTTATATTTGAATGTGCACATAAGTCATCGACATAAACTTCCAAATTCTTGCGTAAGAATTCCTTAAATACATGACACATGAGTCGCTGGAAAGTAGCGGGTGCATTTGTTAAGCCAAAAGGCATTACACGAAATGAAAATATGCCCCATTCTGCGGCAAAAGCCATCTTGTGTTGATCTTCTGGAGCAATGGCTACTTGATTATAGCCTGAGAATCCATCAAGAAAGCTGTAAACTTCCTTGCCCGCAACTCTTTCCAATAGGTGTTCCGTGATAGGAAGAGGATAGATGTCTCTAATCGTGGTGGCATTAACTTTTTTAAGGTTAATACACACACACAATTTTCCATTCTTCTTGGGCACAACCACAATGGGGGATACCCATTCGGTATGCTCAATTTCATAAATAAATCCTGCTTCTATCAAGCGATCTATCTCCTCTTTAATCTTCGCAGCGTAATTATCATTGTAAGTGTATGGTTTCTGTTTCGTAGGTTTGCATCTCGAGTCATAGGGATTCTATGAGAACATATGTCTGGATCTACTCCTTCCAAATCTTTGTAGCTCCATGCAAAAACATCTCTATATTCGCGCAATAGGGCAACTAACTCTTCTTCTTCTTCCTTCGTCAAATCATGCCCTATGTATGTACATTTTCCTTCTTCTTCTTCTATGGCAACTATGATTTTTTTGGTTTTCTCTCGATTATCATATACTTCTCCAATGTCAGCTTTTCTATTAGGCATTCGTACCATGATTCTTCTATCTTCTATTTCATACTTTTTGAAGTTCTCCAGAACCTCAAACAAAGATTCTTCTTCTTCTGACATGGTTTCTTTCTTCTTTCTTTTCTTGCCTTCACTCTTGCTAGTCACTTGAGTGGCTATTCTCACATCATTCATAACTTCTTCATGTTTTTGAGGGTGAGTTTCTACTTCGTAAAAATATTCTTCCTCTGATGCAAAGGGTGGGTCCATGATAATTGATTCTAAATCGAAGTCACTTGCATCCTCAAATGCATCAGTGCTAGGTTCACATTCTTCTATAATGGCATCTCACACCTGATTGGCTCTATCATGAAAACTGAAATGTCATAGCCATCCTCGTCACAATGGGGTGTCCATTGTTCTTCATTGATGGCTACATCCATGGTTGCTAGGATTTCTGCCCAACCATGGGGTTCAAACTCTTCGTCTGGAAATACTACAGGTGCATAAGCTGTGTCTTGAAGGGTTCTTGGATGTTGTTCTGCACCTAAGGTCCTGGCTTCTAACCGTTCTTCTTCTTGTTTTGCAACTTTACACATCCATAGATGAGTGTCCTCGTGTGACCATGAGGGGTCTGACTCCAAAGAGTGTACTGATTCTATTTCTATTGGTGTCTTATGGATGGTATTCCATTGTATTGGGGGTACATCTCGATGTGAATAGTCTTTAAGATTGACTTTAGTAGTCACTCCTAAATGTTGCAAGTACAAAGAATTAGTTCCCCAATCTTGTACAATTTGCAACTGACGCATGAATGGTCATCCCAATATCATCTCATAAGCATGATTCTTAGCAAAATCACAAATGGCAAAGGTATGCTCAAACTCCACATCACAAGTGGTGAGCGATATGCCTTCTAGTAAGCCTAATGGTTTTTCTATATGTCCATCAGCCATTTGTAGCTTCATCCTGGTAGGTCTGAGTGCTGGCTTACCCCAACGTTTCCATAAAGCGGTGGTAGCAATGGCTACTCTAGCTCCTGAATCTAAGATGGCTTTCGTGGTGTAGCCCTGATGAGTTATTGGAAGATAAGTATTACCTTCCTCTCCTTCACTTACATCTCCGATCTTTTCTACTGGTATCTCTGGTACCTTCTTATGTGATCCTATCTGTGAGGGAGTAGTAGCAAGCTCATGGAATTGATTTGCTACATGTTTCCACAGTTCTGGTTTAACCTTTAACAACTCCTCTAGGGTGAGATTACACTGTACTTTGGTGTTATTTATCACTTCTGTGTCCCTAGGTATCACTGATTCTTCATTCCTCACTATGATCGTGGGTGTTCTCATACTAATAGACTTTGCTTCCCAAGGTGCTGTGAACTGAGGTAGTTCTTGTAAAGAATTGGATTCAAAACCTGTGTGTTCACTCAGTTGTTTTTCCTCTACATCATCGTGAATAGAGGGGATATCTTGGGGAAATTGTTCCTGCAAGTCGTCTATTTCTTGAATAGGAGGATGGGTTCCTTGTTCTTTTCTCCATTTCTCTTTTTGGATTTCTCTCAAAAATTCATGTGAGTACCTATGTATGGAAGACAAGTCATCTTCACTTTCTGTATTGGGTACTTGAGACAGGGATGGTGCATTCCTTTCCTGTGTCTCTGGGACAGTAGGGTTCCTATGCCGATCCTTTTTCTCTTTGCATTTTATCAAGTATTCTATCCTCTCCATTAGACCTTGAAAGTGTAGTTCTGGTTTCGCCATGTTATTCCAATTAAGATATCTAGAGGCTTCGAACAAAGCTTGTGCTAATTCTACATGCAAAGTTTAGTCCTCTCAATTTCTAAGTCTGCTCGAGGGTAGTTCTTACTCATTTCACCTACTTGAGGTCCCTCTTTTAATCTAGACTGATATGCACGAAACATCATGTCTAGGTTTTCCGGTATGGGTTCCGCTAAAACTGATCCTGATTTCTGAGCTGGGTTCTCTTGATTCAACTCCTGTGAAGTCAATTCTAGGATTTTGGCTCTTGACTCTTTTAAACTTCCTTCCAACTCAGTTATCTTCTTACTCCATTTTCTTTTAATCCTTTCTCTAGAGTCTTTCCAAGATTTTGTCTTTTTACTACTAGATTCTGCAACTTCACTAGTTTCGGTTACTTTCTCCTGATTAAGCTGTTGATTCTGTAAGAGCGCCTGGGCTCTTGTTATAGCTTGGATAGGCATGTATGTAGGGTTAGATCCATCTGCATTGTTTACAATACATGTCACGTTCATTGGTGTCACATTTGAAGCGTTAACTGGGTTCTTAGGACAATCTTTGATTATGTGCTCTTTGCCACAGTCGGCACAAAAGCCTTGTATGTTATAGTACTGTGATTGTCCTGCTATTGGAGGATGTGGACAATCCTTTATGAAATGATCTCCTTGGCACCTAAAGCATGGTCCTCTAGGACCCTGTGGTCTTTGTTGTCTTACTTGGGGCAGTGGGTTTGGGTTCGTGTACATCACATTAGCATAGTTGGGCTCCCAACTAGGTTCCACTGGTGGACTATCATAATGATATGTTTCTATATGTTCTAGTGACTCCGTGTAATAAGCGGGTGGACTATCTACATGAGTAGAGTCAAAACTGTTTGAGTTCGGGTCACTCTCTGTGATCAAAGGTGAAGAAGGCACTAAGGCCCTACTTAGGTTCTCTTATGCAGTAGCGTATTTGACAGAGACGACATTCGCTGGTGGGGGTGGCTGCTGAGCTAAAACAGGTTGAGGTCTCTGTTGCGCCTGATATGGGTAGTTTTGTGGAGGCCTATAGTAATAAGGCTGAGCATTGTATTGGCCTTGATACCTAGCTGGTTGAGCGTATGCTTGCGGGTAGTTCTGTCTCACTGCCTGTTTGTTATAAGGGCAGTCTTGAGCTGTGTGATTTGTGTATCTTCTCTCAATTGTGCAGTACTGGCCACTAGGATTGGCTTGCGGTTGTGTTGCATTGGGGCACACGTTCACCATGTGATCGCCACCACAGGTGTAACAACGCTTGTTTCTAGGCATCTGTTTACTAGAAACTCCTAGTTTCTGGGCCACTTTTTCTGCTAGGTCTTCTATCGAGCTATACAATTTTGTGGATGCTAGAGAAGAACAATCTGAGTCCTTGTAGACTTTTGAGAGTTCCAACTCATCTCCTAAGTTGTCCTCAATGTCTATACAAATTCTTACACACTCCTCTAGCGTTCTGGGTTCTTTTAGGTACACATAGGAGCGTAGTTTAGAGCTCAACAGGCCATCTAAAAACAATGACACTTGCTTGGCCTGTGAGGGTAACTCTTGCATTGGGCATCTTTCAACATATTGTTTAAACCTACGTCCTACCAGTCTAACTGTTTCCTGAGGGGTTTGTTTGAAACTATGAATCAATGAAGATGTGTCATGTATGATCCCACTTTTAGAGAATTCAGTGATGAATGAATCTAAAAAGTGATGGATGTCTCTAAATTGCCTCTGTTGCAATGGTTGGAACCAAGTTAAAGCGGTATTCTTTAACGTTAGTCCAAATGCATTATATTGCGTGAACATGTCTTCGACTTGCTCTGCTCGTAACACTTGCTTAAATTCTGCAACGTGGTCATAGGGATCTCCTGTCCCATCAAAGTAATTTTTCATGGATTTACTAACTGAGTGGGTCTCAGTATTCTTGCGTGTTCTCGTGGTCTTGGTAGAGGAAAATCATCTCTACCACCTGGTATTCCATGATCTCTTTGTCTATCCGCTCTGTCCGTATTTATGGTGGTTCTATCTCTTCCTATGGGATGAGTGAAGCTTACTTCCGGTCTTTCTTTATTCTTCTCTCTTTGCATGCCATGGGCTGAGGATGTTCCAGCCCCTTGTTGGTTCACGTTTACATTTGTTCGAGATGGAGGGAATACCAATTCACCTCTCCATGTGTATGTGTTTCTAGCGTGTTCAGGCGCCACAAAGACTCTTTCTGAAGTCTCATCCAGGTATACAACATTTCCATGTGTATTCGGGTCCTTAAATTCGTAGATTATGATGGAGCCTACCTCACTAGGTTGTTCTGTTCTGTATCTCCAAAATGCTTCGTCAGTTTCTTTATTTACAAACAGCTCTATGCTTCTGTTGTCTGAGGGGTCCAATCTAGAACTAGTACTCTTGTCAATACAGATTTCCCTCTAGGTGTTCTTGGTTCTTCTAATGGTTCCTTTCCTTGAGATCTCGCTTCCGTCTCTAATTGAATCCCGCCAAATTCATTGGTATTGTTTGGCTACATACTTAAGATATACATCGTTCCTTCCTTGTCTATGTACGCATCTCTTTCGAATTTCACCACTCGACGTTCCAATCCAATGGGTTGATCGGGGTTATGTATTTGCACCACTTGTCTTCTCGAACCATCCTCATAGATGCGGGCACCTAATCGGTTGGTTCGAAGAAACTCCAATTGAGTCCTATAGGGTCATTCTGGTCTTTCTAAGTATGCTACATTTGACCCTCCTTCTGGTCTTTCTGTGTTAAATGCCATTTCTGATTCGCTAGTATCTGAGCTCTCGTAGGGATAACTAGTGTTCAATTGTTGAGCCCACAATCGTGCAGTAGTTCCTACACTTGCCTCTGATGATCTAAGGCTTCATCGGTCTGACTTACCTATGTGTTTGCCCGATCTAAGGTTCATTAATTTTCTTCCTTGCACGCTCAGTACTCTCAGATCGTCAATGATTCTTTGATCTTTACTTGATTCTTTTTAAATTTCTTCAGATTCTTGTCTTGATGTATGCATCAGGAATTCGACTTTCTGTGGTACTTTGAGTTCTTGTTCCATCAGACTTAGGTTCTTTCCCTTAATTTTTCGTATCACACACCTCTACTTTAGTCTTGAACTTGATAAATTTAATTCTCTTGAACTTGAGGCATTCCTATCGTCGTTAATCCACAATGCTAACGTTTATCCTAAGCAAAAAATTGACTGAGGGAGTTGAGTAATCTTCTAACCTCGAGTCAACTTTTCTGGTTGCTCTGATGCCCAAGAAGCCGCGCTTCCCAAGCTTTATGCCCTTCACTACCTTGCTTTGAATGCCTTTGATTGCCTTTGCTAGACCTCGAAAAATCCAAGATTAAACCAATATCACAAATGGATGATCAAGCACTTGAGTTTATACACTTTTAAAGTCCCTTAACCTTTGGCATTTTTTCTTCCAAAGCCCCCTTTCTTTCCTAGTCCCAACTATGTCAACCTCAAAAATATCCTCTCAAAAACGGACTATTAAGCTTTCTAACGAGCTAATAAGCTCCAAAAACGGACTTCGGATGAAAAAGATATGAGCGTTCAGGCTCTCGAGGGTAAAAGCTGAACAACAGGTTTCTCTTTAAATATGAGCTAAGGGGTCTCCTATGAGTGCAATGATCCAAAAATTTTCAAAAAATAGCCCCAAAATTGGTCAAAAAATCAAACCCTAAAATTTGTGTTTGGGGTGGACAATCGCGATGGTCTGAGATGATCGTGATGGTCTGGGACCGTCGCAATGGTCCAGGCAAACCGTCGCGATGGTCTGAAGTGCACGGTCGCGATGGTCTAAATGTAAGCAATCATGATGGTCGGGGTGAGGTGTCGCGATGGTCCGACTGAGTGAACAATCACGATGGCTTCAGTCAACGGTCAACGTGAACCGTCGTGATGGTCCGAAGTGAACCGTCATGATGGTCACCAATGTGATGGCGTGAGCCAATCGCGATGGTCCAAATTTTGAGCTGTCGTGATGGTGTGAGGGTCTCGTCGCGATGGCGTGGCTAGTGAGCAATCGCGATGGTCCGATTTGACACGTGGCACTATCGAGGCGATGGCATGGTCCAATCGCGATGGCATGGGGTCGACAGGATCGTCGTGATGGTCAAGGACCGTCGTGATGGTTCAAGTGAACCGTCCCAATGGCGTGAGACCGTCGCGATGGTTCGGCCGAGCCGTCGTGATGGTTCGGCCGAGCCGTCGCGATGGTTCGGCCGAGCCGTCGCGATGGCGTGAGCCAATCGCGATGGTGTGACACAATCGTGATGGTCTGAGCCAATCACGAGGGTCCACCAAAGTGTGAATTTTTGAAATGCGTCTATGGATTCCTATGTGCGCAACTGTGCTCTACACGCTGGTGTGGTCACCTACCTCAAATTCTGAACTTTGTAGACCATCGCGATGGTCTGACACAGTCGGCAATTTCTGACAGAGAGTACATTTCTTACCTTTTCGCAGCTTTCTTGATGCTCTGGAGCTCTGTACCTGCAAGAAAACTCAAAAACACACAAGTACACACAAGCACAAAAGCTCTCTCTCTCTCGCACATGCACAAATGAGGGGAAATGAGTGGAATGGGTGGATATGTTGAATTTTCTGATTTTTTTGGAGTTGGAGATGATGATGCGGTGATGAAGATGGAGTGTGGGGGAGGTGAAAAACACTAAAAACTATCTAAAAACACAACAAAAACTAAAATTTTTACCTTCCAACACCACTTCTTGCTATACTCTTACCATCACACATTAGTCCTAGACTCGATCCCCGGCAACGGCGCCAAATTTGGTGTTGCTCTAGCACAATGGTGAGAACCACGTTAAGAAGCTCCACCTCTTTAATGTCAATCCGGGGAAGAGATAGGAGTGATATGAAGATCGTGAATGTGAGATGAAGTGAGAGTGAAGGTGAGAAGCATAGAGATGCACACACACATACACACACACCACGAAGAGACAAGCAAGACACAATGGAAGGTGAGAAATCAACTCTATTACTCAAGAACACTCTTACAAGCTCAAAATCGCTCTAAGCTCACACTAACCAACCTCAAAAATGAGCTCTCTAGCTCTTTTTATAGTTTCTAGACTAGTTTTGACCGGTTTCACATCTAGTGACCGGCATAGTTAAAAAATAGGTCCTATGCACTATTTGAGAGGTTAAACGGTGTCTAAAAATAACCAAAATTGATACGCTCATTCTACCTAAGCTCCTCAAGCTCGAGGACTCCTCGGCTTGCACAAAATGGAGCTATGGATTACAAAAAAGGTTTTTCTATGTTACATATGTTACAATAGTGATGAAAATCATTGTTGGAGGTTTTTGAAGAATATTTATAAAACATAATCTTTGAAAAATTGATTCGACTGGTTCCCTGCTCTGTCTTTACATGCTTCTGCGTCTTCTATGCCTCTGGCTGCTGCCAACATAAGCCCCTACCAGTGGCCACACAATGCAAAATAAAGGAATTAGTGTTACCTACAGCCTCCACAGAGGAGTTCATCAACACAGCCACACACTTGGAGCAGATAAGGCACCAGTATGGAGCAACTTCTTCCCAACCAACATATGGTACAGAAATGGAGGATCCAGTGATCCAGCTAAGGAAGGAGCTGGAGGGCTTAAAAAGAAATAATCCCTACAAAGAGGAGGAGAATATTGTTGCTCAGTTGAGAAGGGAGATTGATCCGCTAAAGCTCCAAAAGGAGGAGGAGGCCCAAGCAGAGGAATTGGCTCAGTTGCGACAGGAGCTGCAGGAACTCAAAAGTGGTGGCATCAAGAGTGGACTTTGGTGTTCCATGTGCAGCAAGCAAGGTCACATAGTAAGTGAATGTCCTCTGTTAAGTGTGACTTGCCAATTATGCAGGAAAGTTGGTCATGAGGCCCATGAATGCCAATCAAGGGGAATGCCTGCAACGACATACTAGACACAAGGAGGATCCCTACCACCCACAAATGTGATGGCTGCTGCACCGAGTCAAGGTAACAACTACAACCCTAGACAAAGGGATAATTTTGGAAATGGGCCTAGAAGGCCAATTATTTGTTTTTTAGATATGGAGAATGTGGGCACTATCAAAGTAGGTGCACTCTCGCAGAAAATGCCCCACCTTGCAGAAACTGCCCAGAGGCCAGAGACCACTATACAAATTGTTGTCCTAAGAATCAAGCCTCTTCATCCGGGCCCCACATTCAAATGATTTCTGTGTGCAAAGAAGAAAGGATAGATCAAGTCCAGGTGTCATCCCCATCTACCAGGGTGGTGCATTTAGAAGAAATTGAATCCTTTACAGTGCAGACAAGAAGTAAGGGGAAGGCTCAAGTGGAAATAGGTCAAGAATCAATGATTAATGGATTAAACAGAGACAAAGATGTGTCTGAAGACAAGGCCACCACAAGTGCAGATACAAGGCAAAAAGAAAATTTCATAGGTACCAGTGATGCCATTGGACGTGCATTCAACAGGGCTCATGAGAAGTTTGATAAGTCAAATGCAGCCCATGCTCTTAAGGAATCACGAGCCTCTAGACTACTCAAGTCCATGAAAAAGGAGGTTAGTATTTTTTATTTAATAAAGATGGATGGGGAGTTCATGTCAGAACTCTTGCAGAAAATTGATGAAATGTCCACAACAAGCTTGGTGGCAAAGGCTGTTGTTATGCATAAAGATAAAAGTTTAGGGGAAGCACCCCTCACAGATTACAAGAGCCCTCGGCTAACAGTCTCTATTAAAGGTCATGAGTTTCAAGGAGTTATTGTGGATGGTGGTTCTGGCATTAACTTGATGCCTAAATATACCATGAAAAAGATTGGACTATACCCTTCAAGACCTGCCAACTTCACTGTAACAATGGTAGACCAAAGCATAGTAAGGCCTATGGGAGTGGTCCCTGGAGTTCGAGTCAAAATACAAGGTACCATCTTTAACTTGGACTTTGTTGTTTTAAGGTTGCCACTGGTAGAAGGAAGTTTCCCCCTGTTAATTGGGAGTACTTGGTTAAGGCATGCCAATGTGTTGCATGACTGGGGCAAGGACACAATGTGGGTAAAGCAGGAGGGAAAAGAGTTGCAGCAGATAATTTTAGAAGAAGGACCAGACAATCAGAGAAATACTAGCATGATGCAGACAATTGGTATTTGTATGGAAGAAGTGGTGGACAACCCAGAAGCAGATCTATTTGAAGGAGCAGATTTATATGAAGATGAAAACATGTTGGCTTGGCTCCATGCAGAAGACCCATCTTCCTGCTATGGAATTTTCCCAAACTCAAGTAGAGAAGAAGCATATGAAGAAAAAGAGGAAATCACTCAGGTTGAAATAGTCTCAGTCAAAGGCCATGGAAAAGAGAAGAAAAGCAAAGTCCTTAAGTGAAGCCGTGATGAAGATGCTTCAAATCATATGTCAATGGCCATTGTTTTATGGATCTTGGTATGGATCTCATCTATTGTGTCAATTTTTATGATAGTAAGTGCAAAGCTTTACAAGAATGTGGAAGGTGTACCTGCCAGTCTTTGGAATTAGAGGGTTCCATTGGATGAAGAATCCGGAATAGCAAAAATAAAATTTTGCAGATTAATTCATAATGTGGCTGAAACAAAGATACAAAGGATGCAGTATGAAGGAGATAATATTTTTCTGAAGGATTCAGGATACCCCTATCAGATCATTAGTGTGCCTAACAAGAAGCTAAAACAAATGAAATGCAATACAATTGGAGATTATGGAGGAGTTTCTCGGGGTCAACATATAAAGATCATGGCTAAAGGCCTATCATCAAGACTGAAGAATTATGGATCACCTGGAACCTGCAAAATTTGTCCAGGTTGTACATAGTCTTTTCTCGTCATTTTTTCTTAAGTTTTAGTAGTTTTCTTTATCCATTTCATGCTTTTTTCTTGATTTTTTAGCAAATTTAGCAACCCTTTCATCAACTTTGCAAAGGTACAATTTTTGGAATTTTTAGGAATTTTTTTCATAATTTTTCAAGCATTTTTTCGAATTTTTCTAGCCTTTTTCTCCTTTTTCATGTGTCTTTTTCTTGCCAAATTGGAGGAATAAAGGAATCTCTCTGTGGGTTTGAGTGAAAAAACTGGCCTAAACCTGTAGGAAATTTTTTTCAGAATTTTTTGAAGATTTTTTTGGATTTGTTTTGCAATTTTTTTGGATTTTTATGTATTTTTCTTTGGTTTTTTGGATAATTGAAAAAAAAAACCCCCCAGGGCGTTTTCTTTTTCTGCAAAAAAAAAAAATCCCCCCCTCCCCCCCCCGGTTCTGACACACCTCCCCCCCCCCATTTTTATTTTTTATTTTTTATTTTTTATTTATTTTATTATTTTTATTTTTTATTTTATTTATTTTATTTTATTTATTTTATTATTTACTTTCTTTATTTTTTTTATTATTTTTCTTTTTCTTTTATTTTTCTGTATGGGCGTTCGAGGAAAAAAAAATGAATTAAAAACTTTTTTTTTTATTTTTTATGGCTCAAGGCTTTTGGCTCGGGATCGTGCCTCGATTGGCCGTTTTTTACACAACTAGAGTCATTTTCATGTTTTTTGGCACCTCTGGATTCAATTTTTGCATTAATTGTATCAAAATCACACCTTTTCTCTGACTTTTGGTCAAAACCCACATGTTTTACGCACATTTCTCACATGTTTTTATTTCCCCACATTTTTCACATGGCTTATTCTCCCTTTGTCTTTCCTTATGTTTCATAATGTCCCATAGGCACCCTCTGGAGCTCTACTGTTTGACCATTTTAACCCTCTCCATACCCCATCATCCTACCCCATGCCCTACCTTTACAAATCTGCCCAGCCACATCCTTAACCCTCCCTATCCCTTCAATCCCCGCCCCTCATCCCTCCCCTCCACCCCTTTCTACCCTCCCATTGCAACCCTTTGCTTTTCCATTACCAAAATCCCACTTTTGGTTCTTCTCTGGTGCTTGTTCTGGTGGAGTTGTTTGCTACTCAAGTGTCCTCTTCAAGATTTTGCAGCTCACAATTCATGATGTCCTCTATGCTTAGAGCTTTGCTGTCCCGGAGAGCACATTAGGTGGTGGGCAACTGTTTAGCCCATAAAAGTCATGTTGGTCAAAGTCAACTACAGTCAAAGTCAAAAGGTCAAAGTCAATTGCTCAAAGTCAACAAGGTCAAGGTCAAAGTCAACAGGTGCAAAGTCAAAGTGCTAAAGTGCAGGTGTCAATGTGCACAGGTAGTGCACAATTAATTGTCCACAAAGGGTAAATTGGAGAAAGTGGGTTGCAGGTTGCAAAGGTATTTTCTCTAATTTCCCTAAGGTTCAAAGTGTTTTTAAAGTATTTTGGAAGGTTCAGGTGAACCCTCTCTTATGTGCAAAATTGAAGACTTAAAAGGAAATGTGAAGGTATGTGAAGCGGCAGCGTACGCACAGGGGAAAGTATGGCCCTCCAATTAAAATTTTGGGTTTTAGTCTAAAGTCACTACAGGACAAAACAGTGAGTCGTTGGCTGCCACTTGTGAAGACAATCTTGGGACATGAAAGTGAGTACCAAGATACTACAGCAGTTAGGAGCGTACGTGATCGACACACTCAAATCAAGGCAAAGACTATTCTTGGACCAATTCTAGAGTAAGCAAGAGAAGCATAGTCTAAGTGAAGCAAGAGAGGGAAGTGCAAGAGTCACCAGTGTGCAACGCAGAGAAGTGGAGTTGAAGGAGTGCATGGAGAGTGACTAAGGGATTGTGCAGAGAGTGCTAAGCTAGTCCCCCAAGGATCTCAAGGTCTCCTTGTAGTGTGCGCGTGCCGACAGAAGGTATTCATCCCCCCCCCTAGTGGAAGCTTGGTGCAAGGTGTGCACAAGGATAAGCTTGAAGCAGGTGGAGGTCTGGTGCAGAGGAGGCTGGCGGCAAGAAGACTTTGGGGTATTTGGTATTTTGTCATTGAGCACTCTGTGGGATTGTGCACAGAAGTATTGGTTTGTATTGTGCTTCAAACATTGTAATTGTCTTACTGTAATCAATCGGCAGAAGCTTCCAAGGTGTATTTCCTCTCCTGGTCTTTTCCTTTTCTCCTACAAACCCTCAAACTCCTTCTTGTCTAAGAATCCCCCAACAGATATCTTACGGCTGATTTGGGTGTCGGTCAATTTTCTGCCACCACCATCTTCACCGAGCAAAATTATACCATGACAGACAGAGAACGATTAGGCATGCTCTATGTGGTTAAAATGTTTAGACATTATCTGCTTCCAAATAAGATTTAACTTGTTATGGACCATCACTAGTGCTCCGACTAGTGAATAAACCTTGCAATACTAGTAGATTTGTAAGATGGTTTCTCTTATAAATAAAATATGACTTTGAAGTAGTTGTTAAAAAAGCCAAGACCCACCTTAAAGCAGATCACCTTTCCACAATAACCTCAGGAGGTTCCCAACAAGGAGTATGAGATGAACTTCTTGATGCTTACTTAATACGACTGGAGATTGTGCCTAACTAAGCCAAAACTATTGTGTCTATTCTTACCTTTGGACCAAAACATCCAGTATTGAAATAAAAAGGGAAAGAGGTGGTGAAATCCTAAAAATATTACATAATGATAGGTAGTGTATATAAACACACAAATCGAGGCATATTGTCTTCTTGTGGGGAAGAAGATGAGTACATAAAATGGTTGCAATTAGCACATATAGATGCACTGAAGCAAAATCACTCAAAACATCCAACCCTCTAGAATCTACGAGGACTAGGCCTAGATTGGCCAACCATGGAAGTAGATGTCCAAAGGATGTGTAAGGAGTTTCCAACATGTTGCAATAGACCATCAGTAGAACATGCCACCTTGTATCAAGCATCCCTAATGTTGGATTGAAGTAGTCCTTTGGTTGATTTTCTGAAGATGAAAACTTTACGTCAAGAGATGATGTTAGCTAGGGGATGAAGCTTAGAACAGGAGGCCTTTGACTACACAGTGATTGGAGATTACCTGTAAAGGCATAGAGGAGATGGATATGTTAGGTTGTGTGTCCATGAAAATGATATCTTAAAATCTAAGAAACTGCTCACCAAGGTGTGGTAGGAGGAAATTTTGGACTAGAGGTCTTTGGTGGCCAATCCTTCACATGGATGCTCATACCTATGTGAAGTGGTGTGAGATTTGTCAGCAAACTCCGTATTCGATACGCAAGGAGGAGATGCCACTAAGACACATGATGGAAGTACATGCATTTTCTAAGTGGTGAATAGATAGTTCCACCCTAATCCATGAAGTTGAAAATTGCATGGGAATTTCAATCCAGTAAATTCATCGACTAAATCCAAGAAAGGTAAAGAAAAGATTTTTGGTAGTAGTAAAACATCTAGAAGTTTTGAAGACATTGATCAAGATTCAAGAGGTTCAAAAATAGTCTTGATGAGGACCTTGGATTGCCCTCTGTGAAGATTCCAAGAATAAGAAAGGCACATGCAGATGATACAAGGAGAAGTGACCTTCTAGGAGGATGCAAAATTCAAAGCACCAATTGATGTTTGACAGGGACATGGCTCATCATTGTGCCTAGGTGACCAAGGTAACAAAAGATGCTTATTTCAAATATGCAATTGGAAGTTCATATTGGGAGAAAGCTATGGATGAGGAGATGGCTACAATTTATGGAAGTGAAACATGAAAGCTCTTTCCATTACTCCAAGGAAAGAAAACCATAGGCTCCAAGTGGTTTTACAAGGTGAGGTACAATACTGATGGTAGCGTAAGAAGGTATACAACATGACTGGTAGCAAAAGGATATGCATAGACATAGAACATCTATTATGAAGAAACATTCAGCCTTGTAGCTAAAATGGCTACTCTCAGAGAACTTATTGCATTTGCTACAACAAAAGGATGGATTTTGCATGAGATGGATGTGAAGAATGCCTTCGTACATGGTGAGTTACAAGAAGAATTATACATGGACTAGAAAAAAGTATATGAGGATTCAAAGCACCCATATCATTTTTTGGAGTTTGCAAAAGGCTTTGTATGGGCTTAAACAAGCCCCTCATTCTTGGTATGCAAGGATTTCTAATTATTTAACGACCATTGGATTTCTATGTGTGATGTAGATCACTCATTATACATGAGGAAGGGTGATGATGGCATCATGATTGTGGCTCTTTATTTTGATGACTATTTAGGTGGTGATGATGAAGAAAACATTAAAGAGGTAAAGTAACTCCTTATCATGCATTGTCTGAAGAAGCTGATGCAAAACTATAGGTTCATGGATACATTGATGCAGATTGGGTTTGTGATATTGTAGATAAAAGACCTACTAGTGACTTTCTCTTCTGACTTGGGGATGCAGTTGTTACATAGTTCTCCTTAAAGAGGGATGAAGTGGAGAGATGATAATGAGATCAAATACATACCAAGACTCGAGACAAATATAGTGGTGCAAAACAATCTCAACCGGAATTGGATGCACTAAGTGGCCCTAGATTAGATGGGATTTCGAATTCTAAGGAATTTCACATCGTTTAGTTGAAGCAAGAAAGATGGCCAATTATCCATCATGGGATATGGACCAATCAGAGAGCAAGCCAAATCAATGAGGTTCTACATGTTGTAAAAATTGTTATAAGGTAAGAGAGCACATCCATCACCTCTTCTTTGTTGCGACAAGAGAGTTATCATGTGGAAAGAGGTTAGTAGAGCCCTTCAACTTGATCTCATGATAAACTAGAAGAAACCTCTCTTAGGAAGCACAATTCGAAGCTCTATAACTCTTTGGCATGTGATAAGACATTAAGACTTCTAGAAATTTTGGAAGAAAAGATGTGGTACAAACTTTAGGAAGGCTGCCAAGAATGTTCCGTAGAGAAATGCCTAGCTTTACAAGCAAAAAGATTAGAAAATGTAAGAGTAACCCTTCTCAAATAGCATAGGGTGTTTATTCATGAGGAAAACAAGCTTGAAAGGATTCCCATGAAGAGAATTTAATCATCCATTTTGTACATCCCTATAGTTCTCCTGAATTTCTGTCTCATTCAATTTAAGGTGACATTGTGCAAAAATAGATATGGAGAGGTGTCCATGGGTTATGATTAGATCATGCGATTCTCTGATACATGATCTATCTCTTTATCTTTCTCAGTTTGCATTAATAGGATTTAGAATGGACTAAAGCTTCGATTTTTTCGTTCTTTATGAATCTCCCTTCTATTTCCAAGACTTCTAATCTTGTAAATTTCCATCATCTCTTCATTGTCACGAGTAAATGAGAGGGTTGGAACTTGTTTAAAATAGCAAGGAATTTAATTGAAGTTGATATCCTACAGGATTTAGGCTAGGTTCACAACGGGTGGTTGCATATTATACAAAAACATATTGCACACCTTGTTCACATAAACACCTTATGTATATCTTGGTTGAGCAAGAAGCAGGCTAATGTGGCCACTTCTAGTTGTGAGGCTGAATATAAGGCAGTTTTCACAGTGATTGTTGAGTGTTTGTGGCTTAGATGCCTTACGGCTAATGTGGGTCTTGGTTACTCTTCTGCCACCACCATCTTCATTGATAGTCAGAGCACATTGGTAGTTGTGTGGAACCCTATATTCCATGCTCGCACTACGCACATTAAGGTGCAGTATTATTGTGTCAAGGAGAGGTTCTTTGCTGGAGAGATCACTTTGGCATATGTGCCCACACAGGAGAACATTGCATACCTTTTCAAAAAGGCTCTGCCTAGGGAGACATTTGAAGCTTTCTAGAATGCATTGGGCTTACATCGTTTTGTGGATTGATTCCACATAGCTTGGCACTACCTTATACATGAGTGCGAGCTCCTTGTTCACTGCATCACTCCCAAGGGGAACTTGTTGATATATTTAGGTAGTGAAGTGTGTGAACACACTAGGACCATCGGGCCACTTTTTCCCTCTTTAGGAAGTTTTTTTCCCTGGATTGTATATACAGCTATAACCCTAACAGGTAACTGTTAGGTAGCTTATATTGTACATTCTAGTGCTAATACATTCAATATGTGGGTTGTGTTCCAAGCTTCTTCTTCTTCCTTGTGTTGTTCGTGTGCTTCCACAGACCTCAAACTCTAACAAGTAGATGTGAAAATCTACTCTCATAGAATCAGCATGTCCTTAGAAGCCCAACCATTCAAGAAAAAGCAATATACATACAATGATAATTATGCAATGAATATCAAAGAGGAGATAGGTTGCATGATAGAAGCTAGATTTAACTATGAAATTGAGCATATCAAATGGGTATCCCCCATTTTGGCACTCCCAAAAAGAATGGCAAGCTACGAGCTGTGTGCATTAACTTGAAGAAATTCAATGCAACCACTACCAAAGATATCCATCCTCTCCCTATCACGAAACACTTGTTGGAACATGTAGCTCACAAGGAAGTCTACTACTTACTTGATGGGCTCTCTAGATACAATCAACTATCCATTTCCCTGAAAGACCAGCATAAGATGGATTTTGTGATAGAATGGGGTATTTGTACATTTTGGGTGTTGCCGCTTGGGCTCACCGATGCTTTTGTTACTTTTGAGAATGTCTTGTGTTCAAGGAGTTCTTGCAAAAGAACTTAGAGGTCCATGTTAATGATTTGTGTACTCATTCCAACATAGAAAAAACCCATATTCATAAATTACAATCTATCTTTGAAGAATGTAGATAATACCAAGTCTGATTTAACTGAGAAAAGTGTGTTTTCATGGTTAGAAAATGCACGATTCTAGGGCACATAGTGTCAAAGAATGGCATATTGGTAGAAGAGGATAAAGTAAGAGGCATTGCTCAACTACCTAGACCAAAGAATTTGAATGAAGTGTAGGCATT
Source organism: Ceratopteris richardii (assembly GCA_020310875.1). NCBI lineage: Eukaryota > Viridiplantae > Streptophyta > Polypodiopsida > Polypodiales > Pteridaceae > Ceratopteris > Ceratopteris richardii. Next base: position 50,106,402 of record CM035411.1, read on the forward strand.
CATGGGACATTATGGCTATTACGAATGTTTTATGCACATGTATGCAATCATTACAAAGCCTTTGTACAACCTTTTTACTAACTTTGAGTGGATGGATGAATGCAATAAATCTTTTAATGAGCTCAAGCAACGATTGTGTTAAGCACCAATCTTGACCACACTATATTGGAATAAACCCTTCCATGTTCATGTGGATGCCTCCAATTATGCTATAGGATGTGTGCTAGCACAACCTACTTATGCAAGTAGGCAATTAATGTTGGAGCAAGCCTATGACAAGCCTAAGTATTGGCTTGAGTCCCACAAAGTCATAGAAAAAGCCTTAAAATGAAGACTATGTAAAGTTCACTTGTGAACTACCTCTTGTAACTTTTGAAGAGTTTACTTAATGTAAAAGTAAGAGAATCTTAAGTGGTTGAGTCCACTTGATCAAGAATGGAAAGAGGAGCCACGAATTCGTGATTTGTGGTAGGTAGAGAATCAAATCAATCATTGATTGATTGGAGAGTGATTGAGGGAAGTTAGCCTCCCAAACTCAACTATAAATAGATGGCAGTTTTAGTCGTGGTTAGAGAGACCTATGTGAAGACCTTCAAGAGCTGAGCTTTATGCCATATCAAGGTGTGATTACAAGGCACACATATGTATCAGTAAGTCATTGTATTGTACAAGCAATATACTTTCATTTTCATGATTATTTGAGTTCATCTTTCCATGTTCTTGTGATGTGTACTACTCACTGCCATTACTTCAGTTTTTCTCAGTCAGCTTGCAGAGATTGTTTCTCTGCACTTGGTTCATCATTTTCAGTGATTTAACTTGTTAAAGTTAGCTCTATAAGGCTACTATATGCTCACAAATTTTCATGTCATTTGGATGTTGGAATCTTCAGTTATGTTCATTTGAAGTCAACAGGGTATGTTCATCTTCACTTCTCTGTCAGGTACCCGACTTTTTCAGTCATCTTGTCAGAGTCATTTCTCAGTGTTTACTCATCCAAATTCAGTGATTTCAAGCTTGTTGGATTCAGCTTACTGTCTAGTATAAGCATACAAATTTTCATGATCATTGGATTCTTACATCTTGAGTTATGTTAATGTTTCTACTCACTGGTCTATTTCTGTAGCAGCCCGTGAAAATCGGGATGATGTCATCACTTGTTAAAAGTCATTCTCAGTGTGTGGTTTGTTATTTTTGATGCGATTACTCTCTAAAGTTAGCTTTTTAAGCCACCTAGCCTTCCCCAAGAGGAATTAATCTAATTGCTGCTGTGCTCAGAGAATTATGTAAAACACTGGACAGGTGTATTAACCAAGAATAGCAAGTTTTCACCTCTGAGCTAACTCCAACTTATCTGTTTTGATCTATCTTTTTGAGAGTGATCTTCCAAGGTACATAGGGTGTCTAATACATCCATTGGCAAGCTAAAAGGGCCCACCATCTACTCCTGGAGTTCATTTGGCTGGTGTAGAGCAAAGATTTTGCAACACCTCTTCATCTTCAACACATACCTATCCATCTCTTCACAGTGGTATCAAAGCAAGGTTGGACAACATGGCAGATGGATTTCCTTCATCAATTGACAAATTGGACAGAGGTAACTACTCAGCTTGGTCATTAAGGATGGAAGCTTATCTCCAAGGTAGAAGTTTATATGGTTATGTGGCTGGAGATGAAGTTATGCCAAGTTTCAAGAACAAAAGTCAACCAACACAAGAAGAGCAAGAAAGATTGAGCACATGGTGCTCCAAGGATGCACTTGCAAGGTCCTATCTCCTCAACTCTATCTCAGATTTTTTGTTGCCTCACATTAGAAGTTGTAAGACATCTCAGGAAGTGTGGGATGCACTTGAAGCTTTCTTTGCTTCAAGTACTAAAGCTAGGAAGCATCAACTATGGCTGGATTTCACAACTCTCAAGAAGGCTCCCAAACAAAATGTGACTGATTTTGTCACAAAGCTCAAGGACATAGCAGATCAGTTGGGAAGCATTGGAGAGGTAATAGATGAAGAGCAAATTGTAAGGCAGGTCATCAATGGCTTGAAGGCAGATGACAAGTGGGAAGCATTCACCACAGCTATGGATTTGTACATGGACATGCATGTACCTGATTTCAACACACTCATTGGACAATTACTTACTCAAGAGGCAAAGCTTATCAAAAATGGAGAAAGCTCTAAAGGTAATCAATCTTCAGCTTTATACACGGATAAAAGCAAGTCTAAAGATAACAAAGGAAAGGCAAAGAAAGTGGATGATGAAGCAGGTACATATCAAGCTAACTATGCAGGTAGAGGAAGACATGGCAGAGGTAGAGGAAGAGGAGGTAGACAAGGCAGGGGGAGATCCCAAGACTCCAACTCATGTTCTATTTGTGGATTAACTAATCATACAACTGAAAATTGCTTTAGGAATTCCAGGAATCAAAGAGGCAGAGGATACAATAGAGGAAGTTATGGCTACTCAAGAGGAAGGTTCAACAACTACCATGGCAACTACAACAACTACAATCATTCAAACTATCAAGGAGGCTACAAAGGAAGGAGAGACTACAATAACTACACAGAAGACTCAAACAAAGAGGATTCATTATTGATCATGAACATGGCTATGCCACAAGGTAAATCTGATGAGCATGTTTTCTACATAGATTCAGGTTGTTCAAATCATGTGGCAGGAAATGTGGCACTCCTATCAGATTTAGAAGATCCAAGGAATAAGCATGAGGTACAAACAGGAGATGATACAAAACATCCTGTGGAGAAAATAGGCAATGTCAAAGCACCTGATGGAAACATCAACCTACTCAGTAAGGTACTCTATGTCCCTACCATAACAAAGAATTTGATAAGTGTTGGGCAGATAGTAGAGAAAGGGTTGCAAGTCAGGTTCACAAAAGCAGGAGCATTTGTTGAAGATCCAAGTCAAGGATTCAGAAGAATTGCAAAAGGTGAAAAGACAGGTAGATTGTTCACATTTGAATTACAGGACACTAGAAACATTGCTCTCTTTAATTATGGTAGTCAGACACTCACAGAATTGGAAGTATGGCACAAAAGGTTAGCACATATTGGTGAAAGGTCATTAAAGCAAATCTGCAGGGACCAAAGTGTACTTGGACTTCCTAATTTGTCAAAACAACATATGATTTATAAGTGCAGTGCATGTCAATTTGGAAAGTCTCATAGGTTACCATTCATGAAGAAAGGTTATATGCATGGAGATCTCTTGGAGTTGGTTCATACAGATGTATGGGGACCAAGCAAGGAAGCTTCAATATCAGGATCAAGGTATTATGTTTCCTTTATTGATGATTGCAGCAGATGGACTATCCTATTCTTTATGAAACACAAAGATGAAGTTTTTTCATGTTTCAAAAGATATTTGGCTCTTGTGGAGAATCAAACAGGTAAATCACTAAAAAGGCTAAGGTCAGATGGAGGGGGAGAATACTTCTCCCATGAGTTTGATTCTTTTCTTCAAGAAAGAGGAATCAAAAAAGAGGTAACTACAAGGTACACTCCTGAGCAAAATGGAGTGGCAGAAAGGAGGAATAGGACAATTGTTGAAGCTGCAAGGTCTATGTTAAATGAAAAGCATTTACCTAATTACTTATGGGCTGAGGCTGTATCTACAGCCACTTACTTGATTAACAGGTTGCCTTCAAAATCCCTTGATGGGATGACTCCATATGAGGCTTGGAATGGAAGAAGACCAAGTTTAGATCATTGTAAAATTTTTGGATGTATTGCTTTTGCTCATGTTCCTTCACAGGTTAGAGGCAAGATGGATCCAAAAGCAGAAAGGTGTGTATTTATTGGATATGACAACAATCAAAAGGGCTACAGGTTATACAACCCTACCAACAAAGGATTCTTGGTAAGCAGAGATGTAGTTTTTGATGAGAACAATTCATGGTATGAAGATTCATGCAGGAAGGTCAATTTACCATATGATCTTGAAGAAGATTTTCCAAAGCTTGGTAGAGAACAATCAAAGATTGAAGAACAAGACACCTTAGAGGATGATGAAGAATGTCAGATGGAAAAGATCAAAGCATGGAAGTCTAAAGGTAAAGCAAAATTGCAGGAACTTGGACATGAGGCAGAATCATCACATCATGGCCTAAGAAGATCTATGAGGGAAAAGAAAAAACCAGAAAGGTATGGGTTTGACACCTCATTAGTAACTAAACATTCTATCTACATAGCACAGGACATAAACCAAGAGGAGCCATCATCATTTGAAGAGGCCAAAGCAAAAACAGAATGGAAGCATGCAATGAAGGAAGAGATTGAAGCACTTGAGGAAAACAACACTTGGGATTTGGTGCCCAAGACTTCATCCATGAAGGTAATAGGCTCAAGATGGGTCTATAAACTCAAGAAAAATTCTGATGGTTCAATTAACAGGTATAAGGCAAGGCTTGTGGCAAAAGGCTTTGCACAAACTCAGGGAATTGATTATGAGGAGACTTTCTCTCCTGTGGCAAAGATGCCTACTATTAGGTTTTTGCTTAGTATTGCCTCTTCCAAGAATTGGAAGATACTTCAACTAGATGTAAAGAATGCATTTTTGAATGGTTGGATAACAGAAGAGGTATATATGGCACAACCACCTGGTTTTGAGAATCAAGTTTATCCTGATTATGTGTGTAAACTTAACAAAGCATTGTATGGTCTCAAGCAAGCTCCAAGAGCTTGGAATTTCAGGCTTGTTTCATTCTTGCAGGACAAAGGCTTTCAACCAAGCAAAGCAGATCCTTCACTCTTTATTAAAAAGAGTAATTCCGAGGTCATCTACCTATGTGTATATGTAGATGATATTATATTGACAGGAAATGATGCAGATAGTATGAAGAAGATCAAAGATCAGATGAGAGAAGAGTTCAAGATAAGTGATTTGGGTTCACTTACCTACTTCCTAGGTTTGGAAGTTGTCTACAAAGATCATGGTTTGTTTCTCACTCAAAGAAAGTACATTAAGGACATGTTGGCAAAATTCAAGATGCAAGATTGTAAGATTGCAGGTACTCCAATGGAGGTTAATCACAAATTGAGCTCACATGAAGGTGAACTCATAGAGGACATCACATCATATCAAAGTCTAGTGGGTAGTCTCAACTATGCCACATTGACAAGAGTAGATATATGTTACAGTGTGAGTGTGCTAAGCCAATTTATGCACACACCAAGGAAACCACATATGGATGCTGCCAAAAGGATACTCAAATATCTCAAAGGAACCATAAATGAAGGACTTTACTATCCTTCTGTATCTGATTTAGGTTTGAAGCTATTTTCTAATGCAGATTGGGCTGGCTCCAAGGAAGATAGAAGGAGCACTTCAGGTTATCTTACCTTTGCAGGTTCAAAGCTTATTTCATGGTCATCCAAGAAGCAACCCACAGTTGCTCTCTCTTCTACTGAAGCTGAATATAGAGGTCTTGCTATAGCTACACAAGAAGCTATGTGGATAAAGACATTATTCAAAGATCTTGGATTGGAGTTTGGAACTCCAACTATTTTTGGTGACAATATGAGTTCTATTCATTTGGCTGCTAATCCTATTTTTCATGCAAGGACTAAACATATTGAAGTTCATTATCACTATGTACGAGAGAAGGTTCTAAGCAAAGAGATTCAAATATCATATGTGTCCACTCATCAACAATGTGCAGATATTCTAACCAAAGCATTGGATGGTACAAAGCTTTGCAAATTCAAGGCTATGATTGGTTTGCAGGTAATCTTGGAAGATTGAAGACCTCAAGCATACTTGGCTTGAGGGGGAGCTGTTGGAGCAAGCCTATGACAAGCCTAAGTATTGGCTTGAGTCCCACAAAGTCATAGAAAAAGCCTTAAAATGAAGACTATGTAAAGTTCACTTGTGAACTACCTCTTGTAACTTTTGAAGAGTTTACTTAATGTAAAAGTAAGAGAATCTTAAGTGGTTGAGTCCACTTGATCAAGAATGGAAAGAGGAGCCACGAATTCGTGATTTGTGGTAGGTAGAGAATCAAATCAATCATTGATTGATTGGAGAGTGATTGAGGGAAGTTAGCCTCCCAAACTCAACTATAAATAGATGGCAGTTTTAGTCGTGGTTAGAGAGACCTATGTGAAGACCTTCAAGAGCTGAGCTTTATGCCATATCAAGGTGTGATTACAAGGCACACATATGTATCAGTAAGTCATTGTATTGTACAAGCAATATACTTTCATTTTCATGATTATTTGAGTTCATCTTTCCATGTTCTTGTGATGTGTACTACTCACTGCCATTACTTCAGTTTTTCTCAGTCAGCTTGCAGAGATTGTTTCTCTGCACTTGGTTCATCATTTTCAGTGATTTAACTTGTTAAAGTTAGCTCTATAAGGCTACTATATGCTCACAAATTTTCATGTCATTTGGATGTTGGAATCTTCAGTTATGTTCATTTGAAGTCAACAGGGTATGTTCATCTTCACTTCTCTGTCAGGTACCCGACTTTTTCAGTCATCTTGTCAGAGTCATTTCTCAGTGTTTACTCATCCAAATTCAGTGATTTCAATCTTGTTGGATTCAGCTTACTGTCTAGTATAAGCATAAAAATTTTCATGATCATTGAATTCTTACATCTTGAGTTATGTTAATTTTTCTACTCACTGGTCTATTTCTGTAGCAGCCCGTGAAAATCGGGATGATGTCATCACTTGTTAAAAGTCATTCTCAGTGTGTGGTTTGTTATTTTTGATGAGATTACTCTCTAAAGTTAGCTTTTTAAGCTACCTAGCCTTCCCCAAGAGGAATTAATCTAATTGCTGCTGTGCTCAGAGAATTATGTAAAACACTGGACAGGTGTATTAACCAAGAATAGCAAGTTTTCACCTCTGAGCTAACTCCAACTTATCTGTTTTGATCTATCTTTTTGAGAGTGATCTTCCAAGGTACATAGGGTGTCTAATACATCCATTGGCAAGCTAAAAGGGCCCACCATCTACTCCTGGAGTTCATTTGGCTGGTGTAGAGCAAAGATTTTGCAACACCTCTTCATCTTCAACACATACCTATCCATCTCTTCACAATTAAATGTGAGTGAGCAAAATTATACAATGAAAGAGAGAGAAGGATTAGGCATGGTCTATGTGGTTAAAATGTTTAGATATTATTTGCTTCCAAATAAGCTTTAATTTTTTATGGACCATCAACTATTGCTCCAACTAGTGAATAAACCTTGCAATACTAGTAGATTTGTAAGATGGTTTCTCTTATTAATAAAATATGAATTTGAAGTAGTTATTACGAAAGCCAAGTCCCACTTTAGAGCAGATAACATGTCCACAATAACCTCACGAGGTTCCCAACAAGGAGTATGAGATGAATGGCTTGATGCGTACTTGATACACATGTGAGATTGTGCCTAAGTAAGCCAAAACTATTGCATCTATTCTTACCTTTGGATCTAACCATCTAGCATTGAAATCAAAAGGTAAAGAGGTGGTGAAGTCCCAAAATCATCACATAATGGTAGATAGTGTATATAAACACACAAATCAAGGCATATTGTCTTGTTGTGTGGAAGAAGTTGAGTACATAAAATGGTTGCAATCAGCACATGTAGTTGCACTGAATCAAAATCACTCAAAACATCCAACCCTCCAAAATTTGCGAAGACTAGGCATACATTGGCCATCCATGGAAGTAGATGTCCATAGGATGTGTAAGGAGTTTCCAACCTGTTGCAATAGGCCACCAGTAGAACATGCTACTTTGTATCAAGCATCCCTAATGCTCGATTGAAGCAATCCTTTGGTTGAATTTCTAAAGATGAAAACTTTCCCTCAAGAGATGATGTTAGCTTGGGGATGAAGCTTAGAACAGGAGGCCTTTGACTACATTCTCATTGGAGATAACCTATAAAGGCATAGAAGATATGGATATCTTAGGTTGTGTGTCCATGAAAGTGAATATCTTAAGATCTTAGAAATTTATCACCAAGGTGTGGTAGAGGAAACTTTGGACCAGATAGGGTGATTAGATCAATACTATTCAAAGATCTCTGGTGGCCAATCCTTCACATGTTATCTCATACCCATATGAAGTGGTGTGACATTTGTCAGTGATCTCAGTATTCGATACACAAGCAGGAGACACCACTGAGACCCATGATGGAAGTACATGCGTTCTCCAAGTGGTGAATAGATAATTGCACTTAAATCCATGGAGTGGAAAATTGCATGGGAATTTCAATCCAGTAAATTCATCGACTAGATCCAAGAAAGATAAAGAAAAGATTTCTAATGGTAGTAAAACATCCACAACTTTTGAAGACAATGATCAAGATTCAAGAGGTTCAAAAAAGAGTCTTGATGAAGACCTTGGATTGCCCTCTGTGAAGATTCCAAGAATAAGAAAGGCACATGAAGATGAATATACAAGGAGAAGTGACCTAGGACCTTATAGGAGGATGCAAAATTCAGTGCAACGATTGATGTGTGATAGCTACATGGCTTGTCATTGTGCCTAGATGACCAAGGTAACACAAGATGTTGAACCTTCTTTTTTTAAAGATGCAATTAGAAGTGCAGATTGGGAGAAAGTTATGGATGAGGAGATGGCTACACTTTATGGAGGTGAAACATGGAAGTTGTTTCCATTGCTAGAGGAAGAAAACCATAAGCTCCAAGTGAGTTTACAAGGTGATGCGCAATGTTGCAGGATTAAGTATACATGGACTAGCCACAAGGATATGAGGATTCAAAGCACTCATTATATTTTTGGAGTTTACAAAAGGCTTTGTATGGGCTTACACAAGCACCTCATGCTTGGCATGCAAGGATTTCTAATTATTTAACCACCACTGGATCTTCTATGCGTGATGCAGATCACTCATTATACACGAGGAAGGATGATGGTGGCATCATGATTGTGGGTATTTATTTTAATGACTTGATTGTAGGTGGTGATGATGAAAAATACACTAACGAGGTGAAGTAACTCCTTATGCAAAAATTTAACATGAAAGATCTTGGTGTGTTGCACTATTTTTGGGCATTGAGTTTATCCATACAAGAATAGGTATATGGATGTCACAAAGGCAATATGCCTTGAGAATGCTACAAAAGTATGGTATTGTTGATTGAAGTCTAATTTCTATGCCATTTGATTAGAATCTGAAGTTGGATACTACATAAAGTGAAGCATTGGAAAATGCTACTATGTACACAAAAATTATGGGAAGTTTTATATATCTCATATTACAAGGCATGATCTAAGCTACACTATTGGACGTGAAATTCAATCTATGTAGGTTCCTAGGAAACCACATTTAGATGATGTGAGATGCACTCTACATTTGTGAGCGCTACTTTGGATCATCCATTGTCTTAAGAAGTTGGTGCAGAACTATAGGTTCATGGATACATTGATGCACATTGGGCTCATGATATTAGAGATAGAAGATCTACTGGTGGCTTTCTATTATGACTTGGGGATGCAGCTATTACATAGTTCTTCTTCAAGAGGGATGAAGTGGAGAGACGATAATGAGATCAAAGACATACCAAGACTCAAGACAAATATAGAGTGCAACACAATCTCAACCGAAAGTCGATGCACTAAGTGACCCTAGATTAGATGGGGTTTGGGATTCTAAGGAATTTCACATCATTTAGTTGAAACCAAGGAAGATGGCCGATTCTCCACCATGGGATATGGACCAATGCGAGAGCAAACAAAATGTATGAGGTGCTACATGTTATAAAAGTTGATATAGGATAGGAGAGCACATCCATCACCTCTTCTTTTGTGGCCAGAAGAGAGTCATCATGTCGAAAGTGGTTCGTAGAGACCTTCAACTTGATCTCGTGATAAAGTAGAAGAAACCTCTCTTAGGAAACACAATTCGAAGCTCTATAAGTTTTTGGCATGTGATGAGACGTCAAGACTTCTCGAAAATTTGAAAGAAAAGATGTGCTACAAACTTTACGAAGACTCGCAAAGAATGTTCCATAGAGAAATCCTTAGCTTTACGAGCAAAAAGATTAGAAAATGTAAGAGTAACCCCTTCTCAAATAGCATAGGGTGTTTATTCGCGAGAAAAACAAGCTTAAAAGGATTCCCATGAAAAGAATATAATCATCCATCCCTATAGTTCTCATGTATTTTTCTCACGTTTAATTTAAGGCGACATTGTGCAAAAATAGATATGGAGAGGTGTCCATGGGTTATGTATAGATCATGGGCTTCTCTCATACACGATTTCTCTCCTTTTTAGAATAAACTAAAAGCTTCGATTTTTCTTTCTTTGTGAATCTCCCTTCTATTCCCAAGACGTCTAATCTTGTAAATTTCCATCATCTCTTAATAGTCACGAGTAAATGAGAGGATGTTGGAATTTGTTTAAAAGAGAAAGAAACAGGTGGGTTAACAATGGGTGGTTGCATATTATACAAAACATATGGCATACCTTGTTCACATATGCCGGAGAAACACAAATTCTTTTTCTCACATTACATAAGGTTGCATCTCAAAACAAAATTAGATTATTTATATTTGAACAGGTTAGTGATGGCGGTACAATTTCTTTTATTGTTCCGCTTGGAACCTAGACAAATATAGTGAAAGTTCCACCGCCCCTTTGAGAATTCTGCCTTACTTGTTCTGGTCAGGGACACATGATCTACTTTTTCCGCTCAAGAAGAGGGGAGCTGACCACAACCCTTCAATATCTGATACTATGGCAATTCAAATAATTGGCTTATTTCCTATACGGCGCCTCATTTTTCTTTCGAGGGGATCATTACGTCTTACATTCGAATCGAAACGCCTTACGCGGACGTGGAGAAAATGCCTAAGCTGCTATGCACAGAGTCCTAATTACATATGCTAGCTAGCCTGAAATGCATGCGCGATGAATATGAATTCCGCCTTGTGAAGCCACAGATTTTGCCAACCTATGTGCTTGATAACTACTCTCTTACTCACGTTCTGGGCAGCCTCGCTACCTCTGCGCCGCCATGTCATTTAAGCTTCATTCTCGCAATTGATTTGTTAATACATTCAATACTATGACTCGACGAAAGCAGAATTTGACTCCGTCATTATATGTACATTCCTATCATCCGAATTTCATTATACCTTTCCAATAAGGGAACGAACAGGCCATTGCTGGAGTAACTCAAAGGACATCTGACAGCGGTACTTTGCCGCGAAGTCCTTGGTCGATGCTTAGCAACTCCAGAATCAGGCAGCTGGGAGTTGGAAGTGTGTGTGTGTACGTGTGTGTGTGCGTGTGTGTATCTGTGTGTGTACCACTTGCAAGAGTATCATCTGATTCTTATAACTACTGTTTCCGCATAGGCTTCAACTTAAAGATTTGCGCGTGGTCACTCTATATTCTGGGTCCTCGAGCACGTAAAAGGTATGAAACATTCAGAGTTTGCACGTTAGATGATTGATTGTAGTCTCATTCGTATATGACGTCACGGCGGTCGTAATCGTCCCGATGTGTCGGAGAGCGAGGAGTCTCCCTGTCGGGCATATAAATTGCTTTCAGCTCAACGCAATCTACAGAGCGACAGCCTAATCATCGATGCTTGATAGGAACAAATATTCTATCCCTTATTTCGCTACACCTCTATAAGAAAAGCTTTCCGCTTTCATTTCCTTTTCCGCGTACAGGAACATCTTTCGGAGCTTTATCCATTCTCCAGATGCAAATGCAGTCTGCTGTGAAGGGAGCGGCTCGTCGTCTTCTTCGGGAAGCACCCCGCCGCCCACAGGCCCTCACTGGAGTAAGGAGTAGCTCGGGACGAGGCATTCATGTCCTTCCGCTTCACCCTGTGGCTCCTCTTCCCCACAGGGGGGCTCATCCCGGTGGCCTTTCGAATATGAAGTCATTGTTAATCTGCAACTTTACTCCATTCCGCAGTACAAGTATGGGGGCCATGGGATTTTCGAGTTCGGCCGCGGCTGCTTCGGAAAAAAACGTTGAGTCTTCCAATTCAACGTCCTCTTCTGGTCCTCTGGCTAAAGGGGTTTCCGATGACCTCAAGGAATCAAATGACACGAAGATATCACATTATTGGGGCATCGCTCCCAAGGCAGTGTTTCGAGAGGATGGGTCCGAATGGCCATGGCGCTCGTTCATGGTGAGCACTCGTGGTTCGCCCTTTAGTAATACCATAGAACACTAGCCACATTACGAGATGTGTAAGCTTTTAATTTAGTTTTTCTGTTCCATACAGCCATGGGAGACATATAGTGCGAACGTTTCGATCAATCTCCATCGACATCATGCCACTACGACGTTAATTGATAAAATCGCATTCAGAACAGTGAAGTACCTTCGAGTTCCCGTAGATCTTTTTTTCCAGGTAAGTTATGACCACCTACTCTCCTCGTTTTGTTTTCCTTAGTTAATTTTCGTACCATATTAATCCGACATCGCTCAAATCTCAGGTTTGCGAAACTAACTTCTAACGGAGTCGATTTGAACATGCAGAAACGATATGGCTGCCGGGCTATGATGCTTGAGACAGTGGCCGCAGTTCCAGGTATGGTTGGAGGCATGTTCCTGCACCTAAGATCTCTCAGAAAGTTTGAACATAGTGGAGGATGGATAAAGGCTCTTCTCGAAGAGGCTGAAAATGAGCGGATGCATCTGATGACCTTTATGGAGGTAGCCCAGCCAAAATGGTATGAACGAGCTCTTGTCGTTACCGTGCAAGGTATCTTCCTCAACGCATATGTCCTCCTGTATTTGACTTCTCCTCGCCTTGCCCATCGAATTGTGGGATATCTTGAAGAAGAGGCGATCCACTCTTACACACAGTATCTACATGAGATAGATTGTGGGAGAATACCAAATGTTCCAGCTCCCGCGATTGCCATGGATTACTGGCGACTTCCGAGAGATGCAACCATTAGAGAGGTGGTAGAAGTTGTGAGAGCTGATGAAGCACATCATCGTGATGTAAATCACTTTGCAGCGGTATGGACCTCAACCATTTCTATCTCCAATTTCTGCGCGATTCTGCCTGATGCTTTGTATTTTGACTGATTACATGTTTTCCGGTATATCTTTTTAGTCCAGGCATTTCATTTTCGTCTCTTTTTTACAATCCAGGATATTCACGAAGAAGGGAAGAGACTGAAGGATTCTGCAGCACCGCTTGGTTATCATTAGAAAGTGTATATATTGGCCCTGTGAAAGAATCTCCTAGATCATCGGAAGGTTTTCCATTGACGACGTACAAGTTTCGCAGCCCATAAAAGACAGCTTTATCTCACCTTGTTCCTCGTCATATAAAGAATGAGGTTGTTTGAAGCCACTAGATTGTAAGCTTTCGTTTTCTGTGACATTCAACAGTTTGATTCTTGTTTTTCAAGGTCGGGGAGTTCTTGCGAATATAGTAACCAATAGCCCATAGCCGACTAACTTGATTGGTTTACCTTGTTTCTTGTATCCAAATTTTATTCAGCAAAAATGGACTTTTCATTTGTTTTCTGTAATCAATAATGCAATATAATTTTCGCTTCATTACTTGGGAGGAGCAACAAGTGCGATTCCGTCAACAATTTTCCTTGTGTGATTTCAAGCATCAGAGAATAAAAAAAAATCATGTTACGTTAGTCATAGGTCTGTATACAGAATGACTAATAAAGACTCTTACAAAATTAGAAGAACATTAACCCTATTCTTCATAATGCCTTCAGCATCTATACAATAGTTTCTTTCACAATTCTTACAAACTCATTTGGTTACGAAGGCGTTTATGCTGTCATGAAGACAAATGTATCATCAAAGGAATGCGTCTCCCCTAAATGCACGACTGATATTTATCTGCACATCCCGCTCAACTCCGTTCATTCTTTTACGACAAAGGCATTCGAATGCGCTAAAATCTTCAAACGCAACTGACGCAGAAAAGTCAGAAGAAGAATTTAAGAACCTATTTCTGAGATGTATTTTTGCATATCTCTGAATTGAATTATACAGTTTGGATTTTAAGGACATTAAAACGTTTAAAAGTCCAATAAATAGCCGAACAAACAGCAGGAGGACCAAAGAAAGCTCCGCAAGCTCAACAGGGGGCAAGTATTCTTCCACAAATTTTATGGATTATCTGAACTTGAACAAATCCGCACACGATCTGAAATCGAATGTGGCCGGATTGATCTTCATGCTGCGCGCTATTATGTAGTCGACAGTGCTTAAAAATATTTAGGTGAAGTTATGCATGAAAGTTCTTAAGGAGATTGAAATGATCGTTTTCAAATTCGTAGGAGCTTATATATTAAGTGGTCTGATGGTTCTATCACATAAATTTATCAAAACCATTTGGAAAAGTGTTCTAATTATTCCTTTCATGCAAGTGGTTCATGAATAGATAATGAATAACCTCTTGAAATTAAGTTATAGTCATCCAAAACGATACCTAGTCTTCCTTTGACGGAGGCTTGCCTGTCCGTCATGAGGCATCTAATTCCACAAGAGCCGCCTTCTTTTGTGCGAATGATGCTTAGTCTCCACGTGATAGGTTAACCCATGCAACTGTAACGGGACTCCTCTCCATTTCAACAAACCTTCACAAAAGAAAGGATCACAGTAGATTCCAAGTACTTGATTTCAATTTGCATGCATTGCACACAGACCAGAAGGGGCAGTTCTTTCTTTGAAGGCGGATAATTCTTGTTTGAGCTAGAAAAATAGTCTGCGACCATAAAATTTAAAAGTTAATCCATGAAATCCATGGGCTTAGCATAGATACATACATACAAGCATACATAAAAGCATACATAAGCACATACACACGGACGTGCACATACACACACCCACACACACACACACACATATATATATATATATATATATATATATATATATATATATATATATATATATATATATATATATATATATATATATATATATATATACACTCACACACACACATACATCCATCCATACGTACAAACACGTATACATCTCTCTCTCTCTCTCTCTCTCTCTCTCTCTCTCTCTCTCTATATATATATATATATATATATATATATATATATATATCTCACATATCTTTGTACATTCACTTGGTAATTTATTAATAGTTGTGTTGTACTCCAAGCTTCTTCTTCTTCCTTCTTATGTTCGCATGATTTCTGAGGCTTCAAACTCCAACAATCCATATCAGAGCAGGTCACAGGTTAATCTAGGGCATTGTCAACACCCCTCGCATCAAAATATGAGAATCACACAAAAATTGATGAGCTTACTCAAAGCGATTAGGATTTCAAATAATCTTCATTTTGTAATGTCAAAATTTTTATATGGGCTTGCTTTGGCCTCCGAACGCACTATTGCAGTGCTTGTGCAGGAAATTTTATCCTTTCGTGTGAAACATATATATAGGTTTCGGTTGGCGAGTACCTCAAAGTGTGCTACACGTTTAGTAGAGCTCATCAATGTACTTTTGTTCAAAGTTTTGAGATACAATCATTTTTTTGCATCAAGGTATCTAGGTAGTGGCCATGGCTAAAAGTAATGATGTATTCCGTATATTGTTCGTTGAGGAAAAGTTGGATGGTACCAATTACTCATTCTGGGCATATATAATGTGTCATTTATTGGTAGCAAAAGGATTATGGAATATTGTGCAAGGTATTGAAAAATGCCCTAGTACACTTGTGAATACAATTATTGAAGGTGATATAGATCCCATGGCATTTAAGTTCATGATCTTCATATACCTATTTGCATTCTGGTTCCTATCGCATGTATTGTAGAGCAACTTTGTTGGGATGGTAGAGATGCTCAGGCACATGTATTGATAGCTATGTCTGTAAACATGTTTTTATCCCCCACAATCACTCTTGCAAGACAATAAAGGATGCTTGGGATACACTTACAACCTTAAACCAATGAAGAAATGGGGCTCGTGTTGCTTACCTTTGAGAACAGTTGGAGAGTAAGCACATGAATGAAGGATATTTCATGGAAATTGTTTTGACAAAGATCAAAGATTTGAGGGAGGATCTAATTTTTCCTCATGAAGAGTTGTTAGATAGTTCACTTGTGTAGAATGTTCTTAATGGTTAGATTTGAAGGAGTAGTTGATTTCTGCTAATGAAGACTTCTCAAATAGTTCACTTGTGTAGAATGTTTAGGCTTTTGGATCTCGTTTCATATTACCATTTTGCTTCTGCTTTTTTATTGATTTTGAAACAAAATTCAAATGCCTAAACATATGAGGAGTTATTCTTTATTTTGTTGTAGGAAGTTTAGTCTAAACAAAAGTGGTCCATGATGCATGTTGCACATCAAGATTTCCTAGCTGGTTAGAAGGGCAAAGGTAAATGAAGATCATCTACTACTAGAAAAAATCTGCTAATGCTACAAAGTCAAAGAAGGAAGACAAAGATGAGGAGAAAATAGAAAAGATGATTTTTTTTGCAAATATTGTAAAGAAAATGATCATGTCATAAAGAGTTGTCCAAAAATGGTTGCAAAAAGTATGTGCTAGGGACCAAGCAAAACTTGTTGTCAGTTTCAACATCAGCCAAGATTGTCTTGTCATCAAATTTGTTGATGATAGACATTAGCTGAAAAAATGAACCCTGCATGGGTCTTGTAAGGATCCCTAATTTTTAGGGATTAAGCTTAATTCTGTTCTTGTTTAAGAGGACAAAGTGCATTTAATAGGGCACTTTTTAGTAAGCTGGAGTAGGCTTCTTTTTAGGCTTTACTAGACCTCTCTCTTTCTTCTTCTAGAAAGAGAGCAAGAGAGTCTACTTTCCACATCATTAAACTCGTGCATGTATTTGAATAAAAAAATGAGTCTTTTTAAAAAGTCTCATTTTCAATGTATATTAACTCAAAAGGGCCTATTTTTTAATATATATGTCAAAAGTCACTTTTTTGGGCCCATTTTTTAAAGTTTCTTTTAGAAAAAGTATAATTTTCAAACTACCTCCAAAAGTAAGTGCCACACCATCAAATCCGTGACTTTGCTTCCCCCAAAAAATGACTAATTTCAAATTTCATCATTTTTAGCCTTATACAATGGAAAAATAAATTTCTACCCATACACATACAAGAAAACACATTTTCTTACCAAAGCATATACTTTAGAGCCCCCTCCAACCAGTTTTCCATCTTTGTTTTTGATATTGCTGGTCATTAGCAAAGATGGTGTTGACATGTATCACAAACTTCACAGTAGAACGTCTTCACGCTCTTGCATCAACAAGTATCCATGTTCGTGTGCCTATAGAGTTTGCTCCAAATACACGATGCAACAATGATGCCAATTCTCAAAATGAACGTCGTGCAGTTGGAGAAAAAAGTATTGATCTTTGGACTCATGGTTCACTATATCCTCTTGATCCAATATCTTCTTACCATCCAACATTCCATAACCTCTCAACTTTACTTCAGTTCATTGGTGCAGTGTCGGGATGAAATCTCTCAAGGAAGTGTGCATTGATTTTTTTTTCAAACTTCATTGATTTCCTGGGTTCTGTGTGATGTTTTGGCCGAGAAAGTGTTACAATTTGTGCATGTTTTGGTTGATTTAAGATGCAAAACCATGTGATTTGTGTAGATTAGGTTGTATGTTTGTAAATACTCCATTGAAACTAATTTATTACCCTTGAAACCTTAGGCTTGACCTTTGAAACCTCCTAAAAACATAGTTTTACCCCACAAAAATCAAACCTAGACCCATAAAAACCCTTGGAATTCATGTCCTAAATATAAATAGACCCTTGAATTGACATGCTTAACTTAATTGTGAGCAAAACCCTAATTTCCCTAACCAAAAACCCTAACTTGGACCCTTAGATTTACCATTTATCCTAAGTCCAAACCTTTGAATTAATTAATGTACATACAGTGTGAAACCAAAACCTTAGTCTAGGAAAAATAAGAAGGAGAAAAATCAAAAATAGAAAGTACGAGTGTGATTTTTCCAAAAATAGAAAATGACCATGCAAGATTATTCTGGAATTAGAAAGTTGGATAAGGAGGTTAAAAGCTTCTAGAGAATAGTCGAAGGGGAGAAGGGGGGAACCTATAAATAGGGGGCATAGCCTCATTTATTTCTCCCTATGGATATTTTTGTGTATCGCCTTTCCAGGTATGCTTCTTGTCCATTTCTGTTCATTCATGTTCTTTCTCATACATTATGGTAGTGCATCTAGGGAGAGAAAGATATCCAATTACATGTAGAGATTTTCACATATGCTTAGAAGCTTTCACGCTTTCAAGAAGGGAGGCAGCTTGAGGGGATCACAGGCATGATGAGAGAGAGAGAGAGGTCTCTCTCACTTTATTTTCTCGGATATCATGCATGCAATTTTGTTTTTTTTTTCGTATGTGCTCAGCCCATTTCCCAATGCCCATGGGCCACTATATGCCTTCAATGAAGCATATATTGCCTTGTCATGCAAACAGACTTCTTGATGGTGGTGGAAAGCTGAGAACTTTGTCCCTTCTGTGATGTGTGAATTTGAGTGTCCTGTAGAGAGAGATTCGAGGCATGTGACTGCCACCGCCGAAGAGAGAGAAATCGTGAGAGAGACGGAGCCAATGGTGGCAGCATAGCCATCTGGCTGGAAGAGAGAGGAATCCGTGGTGCATGTTGTGGTGGCCATAGTGAGAGAGAGAGAGAGAGAGAAACGGATGATGACAGATTCATAGGGGATGCACTGTCAGATACGCATAGAGAGAGAAAGAGAGGCATGCTCGTGTGCAAATAGAGAACATATGCGGTAGATGCATAGGAAGTCCGGATTGGTAGAGAGAGAGTTGCATGGACTTAGAGCTGCTGGCAGAATGCATTGCAATAGAGAGAGATTCCAGGAAGATCACCACCGATGTGCAGGGAGAGAGATTATAGGCGTGCTATTGTCAGCACTATGGATATGCAAAGAGCTATTGTCTCTGACATGCAGGGTGAAAAAGAAAGGAGAGGTAATGTTGATAAGGGGTCACCCTTCAGACCTTCTTCTGGTGACATCCCTAAAACGTTGTCCTCTGAAGAGGATAACAATAGTACCTGTGATGATATGTTTATTGAGCAAATTAATAGTTTTGATCAACATACTTCTATCCAGGAAGAAATAGGTGGACACATTGATACAGATGTTTGCATGACAAATGTCAGATCTCCTAGTCCTCAAGGTAAAGAAAAACATAAGTCCAAGAGGAAAGAGACTGTAAGGTCGTCGGCGTCTGCTGTAAAACCAGGTAAAAACCTAAAAAAGTAAGTCTTTCCTTTTTTTTTTGATTATTTCTTCTATGGATAGTATCAAAATTATCTCTATTAATGTCAAAGGACTTTCTGATCCGGTCAGAAGTAAGACTATTAACAACTGGATTAAAGAAGCTTCTCACCTGCCAGATTTCTTCTGTCTGCAGGAACTCAAGATTGGAGGTTCGGATCTTTTGTCTAATCTGAAAATTGTGTCAAATAATGTTCATTGGGTTCATACTGATCATTCTGGGAAAGGAGGGGCAGCTATTGGCATAGCTAATGGTCTGTCTCATCTTATTGAAGAGGTTCACAGAAGTTCCACCAATCAGTGGATTGCTGTAGTGTAAAGAGCCCATTAATTGTACTGTAGTGTGTGTGTATGCAGCTAATCAGGCTATGCTTAGATCTAAATGCTGGGAAGAAATTTCCAGGATTAATGGTGATATTTTGTTGACAGGGGATTTTAATATGGTTACTAATCCTGGAGACAGGATTGGAAAAAGTGAGAATATTGTCTCTGGCTTTGAAAAGCATTGCTGGTATAACTTGATAAATAAGCATAATCTGGTTGATCTTTCTACCAATTCTGGGCATACTTGGACTAACAAGAATCTCAATTCCTTTTTTTCTGCTAGACTGGACAGGTTCTACATTAATGCTAGCAGAAGTCATTCTCTATGGAACTTTTGTTGTTTCACTGATCCCTCCTTTCAATTGTCAGATCATTCTCCTTTGATTGTTAACTTGTATAATAATAATCCTAACTTTCGTGCTGGGTGGACTCATCTGGATCCCTCCCTTTTTAAGATTCCTGTGGTGAAGGAACAAATCTCGAGTATTCTGAGGAGGCATTTTAATGCTGTCACTCCTCCTTGTGTGGCCTGGGAAAGGGCGGTTAAGAACATTCAGGACTTAATTAAGTACTATAAGAATAAAGCTAAAGAAATAAGACAGCAGAGAAGGATGATGATTTTACAGCAGTTGAATGAAATTGATTGTTCTGACCTTGATCAAAATAATAAAAGAGCTAAGATTTTAGACCTTCAGGAGCAAGTGAAGAAAGTGGACTATCTCCTTGCTAAGGGTGCCCTTGCCACGTCTAGAGAATTCTGGGCTGGCAAAATTGACAAGCCCAACAAGCACATGTTTGATTTGATGAGAAAAAAAAAAGCCAGGGATTTTATCCCCCTTCTCAAGAATAATGATGGTTCTTTCGCTAAAGATTTTAAGGAAAACCTCCAGATTGCTCATAGGTTCTTTGCCAATGTATTCTCTCAGCCTCCCAAGAGAGGGGATCCTGTCTGGAGTGCAAGAGCTGCCATTGCCCTTTGTAGGAAAAAAATGGTTCCTCAGGGAATGGACTCCCTCCTTGATATGCCCCTTTCTGAGGGTGAGGTTATAGAATCCATTAGCAAATTGAAGCCTGGTAAGTCTCCTGGTCATGATGGTTTGCCTTATGAGTTTTTCCAGGAATTTAAGGTTGAAATGGTTCCCATAATTCTCAAGATCTGGCAAGAAGCCCTTAGCAGGGGATCCCTTTCTCCTTTTGTGAACACTGGAGTGATAAAATTAATTCACAAAAAAGGTTCTAAGGATGATCTTAACAATTGGAGACCCATATCATGTCTGACTTCTCTGTATAAAATTTTGGCTGGTATTCTTGCCAGAAGACTAAGTCCTCTTATGAACAGTATAATTCTTCCTGAACAAAAGGGTTTCATTAAAGGCAGATATATTTTAGATAGTATCATCACCATTTGGGAAGGCTTTGATTATTGCAATGAGATTAACGTTGACTCTTTTTTCTTCAAAATTGATTTTGATAAGGCTTATGACAGGATAGAATGGGATTTCATTCTTCAATCTCTGCATGACATTGGTTTTGGTAAAAGGTTTATAAATTATGTCAGTATTCTGTTTGGTAATGCCTTCTCTAAAGTTGCCATCAATGGTTGTCTTTCTAAACCTTTTAGATTGTGCAGGTCCATTAGGCAGGGTTGCCCTTTGGCTCCCCTCCTTTTTGCCATAGCAAGTGACTCCTTAGGTTGGCTTGTCAAGGACTGCTTTAGACAAGGATCTATTACAGGTTTGGATATTCCTCAAGCTCTCTCTCCTTTGGGGCTGCAGATGTTTGCAGACGACACCAATATGCTTATGAAAGCTGATGATAATTCTGCTAAACAGTTCCTTAATTGTCTTGAGGTGTTCTGTTTGGCTAGTGGTTCGGTGATTAACCACAAGAAAACTGGTTTTTTTTCTTCAAATAATCATATTCCTGAATGTGTTAAGCTTATAGGTTGTGACATCATCAAAAAGGGAGTGATCTTCAGGTTGCTGGGAATTCCTATGGGCTTTGGCATTTCTAACGAGCAAAGATGGAGTTGGATGATTGATAAATTCAGGGCTAAAATCTTTAAGTGGGGAGATGTGCAGCACAGTATCTCCCATAGAGCTTTTGTTTTGAAGCATTATATTCTTCCCTCCCTTACGTACTTTCTTTCCTGTTGGCAGCCTAATAAAAAGCAGTTAAGGCAGGCCATCTCGTTGGCTAGAAATTTCTTGTGGGGAGGATCCAAAATCCCCAAAGTTGCCTGGAGTACTTGCTGTATGAAGAAAACTGAAGGTGGGCTTGGTCTCATTTGTCCTTCCTGGATGGCTACCCAAATGGCTGCCAAATGGATTTTTAGATCCATCTCCTCTAATGATTTCTGGGCCTGTCTGATTAAAAGAAATATTCACAGGTTTCATGTGAAGTATAATAAAAGCTGGACTAATTGCTCTTTGTGGGATGTGATTACCTCCCCAAGAGAGTTTGTGCCAAAAGGCAGTCAGCTCACTTGTAATTTCTGGAAATCCTGGATGGTTGTTAAGTCTAAGTATAATCTCCCCGTTTGGCTAACTCACAATGCTTCCTTTTTAGTGCAGGATTTGGATTGGTTGGTTTAACTCGGGCTTTTTACAGTCCCTTCCTATCAGGTGGAACAAGTGTCGGAAGAAGGGTTTTGATCATTGGCAGGACCTGATGAGAGATGGTAGAATGATTGATAACCAGTACATACTTTATACTCATGATCTTTCTTTTCAATGTAAACAGGTTCTTTTGAACAAGAAGGATTTTCTAAAGGAGAAGATGGAAACTTACATGTGGAGGAAGAAGATCTCCCTTCAGCACATTGCCTGGGATATGTTTTATTCTTTCAAAAGGAATGGAAAAAGAAATATTAAAGAAATCACGGAGAAACTGAACAAAAAATGGGGCCTTCAGTGGTCCCACCATCAATGGAAATACAGGTTTCAATGTGCCTGGGCCTTCCCTCTCACAAATAAACAAGCTTGTCTGAACTGGATCATTTTTCACCAAGGCATTTGGACTGGCAGTCAGGCTAGGAAGTATAAAATTGATGCTGGACTATGCAAATTATGTGGTAAAGAAGAGGATTTGGAACATCTTTTCATCAATTGTAAATTTGCTGCTAGATTCTGGTGTGGTATCAGGTCTTTCTGTCAAATTCAGGGTCTGAAAATTCCAAGCAGTAAAGATCTGCTGATTGGAGAATCAAATGGCATGGACATCCTCCTCTGGCAGCTCGTCAGA
Source organism: Ceratopteris richardii (assembly GCA_020310875.1). Classification (NCBI taxonomy): domain Eukaryota; kingdom Viridiplantae; phylum Streptophyta; class Polypodiopsida; order Polypodiales; family Pteridaceae; genus Ceratopteris; species Ceratopteris richardii. The sequence continues at coordinate 50,129,235 of CM035411.1, forward strand.
AGCCACTTTTTGTGGTATATATGGAAAAACAGAAACAGTGCTATCTTTAACAAAAAGGGAAAGGACCACTTTTTCTCTTGTTTGTTTGGAATGAAGAATATTTTCAGATTGTGTAGTTCCTCTTGTAATGAGACCCCTTCTGAATTCAAGAATCCCTATGTTGTGTTTAAAAATTATCACCACAATAGGTGGAGAAATAAGCTCATTGGAATGTATTCAAAGCCTAGAGGATACTTGATCACCTTCCTTTGTGATTATGTAGACTCTTTTCTTTTGTAAAGCTTCCTTGGGATGTAGAGGGCTCTAAGTTGAGCCTCTCTTGCCTTGTACCTTTTCTTTGCTTAGCATCAATTTAATATTTCCTGTTTTGTTCAAAAAAAAAAAAAAAGAGCTATAGGGATCTGCCATTATAGCTCAGGATCATGACAACGAGCTAAGGGAGCTGCTTTTAGCCTGCTCTGGCATATACGAGAGAGACAGAGATTGCTGCACGGAGAACAGGGCACTGTAATGCAAAAATGGGGGGGGAGAGAGAGAGAGAGGGGGGGGATGATTGGCTGTCGATGCATGGCAGAGGCGGCGATGACGGTGGTGTAGAGAGAGAGAGAGAGAGAAAGAGAAGGAGAAGCAAACAAGTGTTGGCTTACACGTAGAGATTTGATGGGAGAGAGCGACAGAAGGGATATGGCCAATGCATCATGCGTGGGGAGAGAGAGACTCAGAGAGAGAGAGAGAGAGATAGAGAGACAGAGAGAGACAGAGAGATTTGGAGAGAGAGAATCAAGGGAGTGGCCTAACTGGTTGTCAGTGTGCTACAAAACACACATGGATGGATGAGACATAATTGGGTCAGCGGTGAGGATTTGATGGGCTTCCCACATGTAGAGATGGTTGAAGGTAGCAAGCATGCAAATTTAGAGAGATAGAGAGAGAGAGAGAAAGAGAGAGAGAGAGAGAGAGAGAAGGGTGGAGTCTGCACAACGAGAGAGAGAGAGAGAAGGGGAGAGTCGACACACAGAGAGAGAGAGAGAGATGGAGAGAGAGAGAGAGATGGATCACGATAGAAAGACAAGAAATAAAAGAAAAATAATTAGTCGATTGAAAAAGAAATAAAGAAAAAGAAATCAAATAAAAAAATAAAAAAGCAAATAAAAAGAAAGAAAAAGAAAACGAAAAACAAAAGGGAAAATGAAAAATGAAAAAGAGGGAAAGAAAAAAGAAGAGAAAGGAGGGTAAAAGAGATAGAAAAGAAGGAAGGAAGAAAAGAAGGAGGAAAGAAAGAAAGAAAGTAGAAAATGGAAGAAAAGAAGTGTTTAGAGATCATGCATATGTTTTTTTTCTCCATATGTCTATGTGTATGGTATACAAATAAGTTTAGTGTTTTTTTTATCATAAGTACTAATGATTTATTCCCCATGGACATTTATGTGGTTCTTCTTTCCAGGTTCGGGCGATTGATCTTTTTCAAGAGATTATATGAAGTAAACAGTAAGAGATTTGAAGACAAAATTCAAGAATTATACACCCCGTGGACATTTCTGTGGATCTTCTTTCCAAGTTCGGCCAGTTGATCTTTTTCCAGAGATTATATGAAGTAAAGAGTAAGAGATTTGAAGACAGAAGTCAAGAATTATACACCCCGTGGACATTTCTGTGGATATTCTTTCGAGGTTCGGCCGGTTGATCTTTTCTAGAGATTATATGAAGTAAAGAGTAAGAGATCCTTCGATCTTCCCGACACCTAAACCTGACGTGAAGCAAGGCGGTTGCCCGGTGATCCTCGACACGCCACCCACTCCTTGAGAAGAAAGACACAAATCTCGGCGTCGAACAAAGACTTCAGTTACCAGCATTTCAGGTTCTGTGATTTTTTGTGTCGCTTCACGCACACTTTAAATAGAAAGGTTGTTCGATTTCCTGAGCTTGAGCATTCACGATTCACACTAGTTTAGTCCATACATTTGTGCATTTTTTTATTCTTGCTTAGACTAGGGATTTGTTGTTTTCTTAGCCTAGATAGAACATTAGATACATTAGGAAACTGTTGATATATTTAGGTAGTGATGTGTGTGAACACACTAGGACCGTCAGGGCACTCTTTTCCCTCTTTAGGAGGTTTTTTTCCCTCAGCTTGTATATATGCCTATTGCCTAATGGGCTACTTATCTTTGTACATTCTCTAGTAATACATTCAGTATTGTGTGTTGTGCTCCAAGCTTCTTCTCCTTCCTTGTGTTGTTCGCGTGCTTTCGCAGATATCTATCTCCAACAATTGGTATTAGAGCAGGTCGTCGCTTCATCGGCACCGTCGACACTCCTCCGGTTGTAGTCTCAGAATCGCACGAATTTTGGTGAGCATACCCAGCATGTTTTGGCCTCCGAACGCACTATCATAGAGCTTGTGCAGGCTATTTCATCTTTTTGTGCCAAAGGTATATAACAGTTTCTGTTTGCCAGTATAAGCGTCTCGAAGTCTACTACAGGTCTAGCAGAATTCGTCTGGGCAATTCTGTCAACTTTTTGAGATACAGTCAATTTTCTACATCAAGGTATTTTAGTCACCGGCCATGGCTGAAAGCAGTGATGTATTCCGTATGTTGGTTGTTGAGGATGAGTTGGATGGTACCAACTACCTGTTATGGCCTTATATGATGAGACATGTATTGGTTGCAAAAGGACTATGGAACATTGTGCAGGGTGTTGAAAAACGTCCTATCACACCTGCAACTATTACAACTGTAGGTAGAGAAGCTGAGGCAGAAGGTGTCAAAGATGATGATATTCTGCATATTCTTGTTTGTGTTGCGATTTCTACTACACCTACTGCAGAGCAAATTCGTTGGATGGCAGAGATGCCTAGGCACATGCATTGATAGCTTTGTCTGTCAAACGTGCCATTATTCCTCACATTCACTCTTGCAGAAAAGCTAAGGATGCTTGGGATACACTTACCACATTGTACCAAGCTAGGAATGAAGCTCGTGCTGCTTACCTCCGAAAACAGTTGGAGAGTGAGCACATGAATGAATTCTAACAAAGATCAAAGACTTGAAGGAACACTTGATTTCTACTGATGAGGTTATACTAGATAGCTCACTTGTGTAGACCGTTCTGAATGTTCTTCCTAATTCATATCAGAGTTTTGCTTCTACTCTTTGGTTAATGATGAAAGGCAATCCAACTGCCTTGTCATTTGAGGAGTTAGTCTCTGTTCTATTGCAAGAAGATCAGTCCAGGCAGAATAGGTCCATTATGCGTGTTGCAGATCAAGCTTTCCTGGCTAGTCAGAAGGGCAAAGGAAAATGAAGCTCTTCAATTCGTAAGCAGAAATCTGCAAATGCTGCACATGCAAAGAATGAAGATAAAGATGAGAAGAAAACAAAAAAGAAAAAATTCTTTTGCAAGTACTCTAAAGGGAATGATCATATCATAAAGAACTGTCCAAAATTGGCTGCTAAAGAGGCAAAGAAGAAAGAGGTTGGAATGGTTGTTGCAAAGGACTCTACACCAACAATAGAGTCTTCTAATCTTGTGCAGGAAGAAGAATGGGCGTTTACTACTGTCTGCAGTTTTGACCCATCTTCTCATGAGTAGTGCATGTCTGTAGTAGACTCAAATGTTTGGTATTTTGATAGTGGGGCGACCAAACATATTACCTCACAGCACAGTTTCTTCTCTTCACTCGAGCCTTCCCCTACAAGGAATACTATTACATGCGCCAACAACTCCTCTTATCCTGTTATGCGAGTTGGTAAGATCATTTTGACTACTATTGATTGGTAGTTATTTCACTTTGTCAGATGCTTTATTTGTGCCAGGGATCAAGAAGAACCTGTTATCAGTTTTTGCATTAGCCAAGATTGGCTTGGTTGTAAAATTTGTTGATGACAAGTGTACAGTTCATGATTTGTCAAATGGCGATGTGATTATTACCTCTGGCATTTTATGTCGTGGGCTGTATAAGCTCATAGACTATGAAAGATCTCTGAATGATTCGACATGTGTAGTACATGATTCTCAGGCCATGTTAGATGCAAAGCTTTGGCATGCACGCTTTGGTCATCTGAATTTTGCTAGTTTGCTACACCTGCAAAAATCTGAAATGGTGACCTCTTTGCCCAAACTTGAGGCACCTAGAAAACATGTTTGTGAAGGTTGTATTTATGGCAAAATGCAGCGTTCCTCATTTCCAAAAGATGGTTCAATTCGGGCTACTCAGAAATTGCAGCTTGTACATAGTGATGTTTGTGGTCCTATGCAGACACCTTCTTTTGGAAATTATCTTTACTTCGTGACTTTCATTGATGATTTTTCCAGGCATGCATGGGTATATCCATTGAAGGCAAAGTCCGAAGTGTTGGGAAGTCCTCTTATGACTTGTCAATTCTCAAAAAGAAGATGATTCAAACATTTAATATGAGAATTTTGGGGGTGCCAAACATATTCTTGGCATGTGCATTACTCGTGATAGGAGTAAAGGATGCATATACTTGTCTCAAAGTGAGCACATATCCAAAGTACTTCATAGGTTCAATATGCGAGGTGGAAAGGCATTGGGTAGACCTTTACCCACATATGTGAAATTGAGCAAGGATGATTGCCCCAAATCATATGAGGAAAAGGAATTTATGACCAAAATTCCCTATCAGTCTGCTATTGGCAGTCTCATGTATGCTATGGTAACTACGAGACCAGACATTGCATTTGTAGTGGGAGTTGTGAGCACATATATGTCTAATCATGGCAAGAAACATTGGAAAGCGGTCAAGATGATTTTAAGATATATGAGTGGCACTAAGGACAAGTGTCTATGCTAAGGTAGAGGGAAAGCATCCATTATTGGTTACACAAAATTTGACTATGTTGATTGTGTAGACAATCGTAAGTCTACATCAAGGTACATTCTTCATTTTGTTGGAGGTGCTATCTCTTGGAGATCTCGTCTTCAAGAATGTACAATTGTTTCCACCATAGAAGCAGAGTATGTTGCAACAAGTGAGGCATGTAAGGAACCATTGTGGATTTCTCATCTTGCTTGTGATATGGGTTTACCTCATCATGTACCTCATTTGCTCAGTGATAGTCAAAGTGCCATTGCTTTGGCTAAGAATCCGGTCTATCATGCAAAGACCAAGCACATTGAAGTGAGGTATCACTTCATTAGAGATTTCTTAGCCATTGAGTGCATTATTCTTGAGAAGGTTCACACTCGAGATAATGTTGCAGATGCATTGACTAAAGCTCTACCACACGATAGCTTTCGACACTATTGTCACTTGATACGGGTTACTTGATTCATGATTTTACATAGTCACTTGTATATTGTGTAACATGCCCATCAGGTGGGAGGTATAGGTTGTATACTTACACTCAAGTATGTTGGAGTTAGACGTATGCGGAAGCACGCGAACAGCACAAGGAAGAAGAAGAAGCTTGGAGCACAACGCACAATACTGAATGTATTACTAGAGAATGTACAAAGATAAGTAGCCCATTAGGGAAATCGACGTATATACAAGCCAGGGGAAAAAAACCTCCTAAAGAGGGAAAAAAGTGACCCGGTGGTCCTAGTGTGTTCACACACATCACTACCTAAATATATCAACAAATCCCCCCTGGGAGTGATGCGGTGAACAAGGAGCTGGCACTCATGTATAAGGAAGGGCCAAGCTATGTGGAAATCACTCCACAAAAGGAAGTAAGCCCAAAGCTTTGCGGAAAGCTTCAAACTTCTCCCTAGGCAGAGCCTTCGTGAAAAGGTTTGCAATGTTTTGTTGTGTGGGCACATATGCAAAGCTGATCTCCCCAACAGAGAACCTCGCCCTGACATAGTGATAATGCACCTCAATGTGCTTATTGCGAGCATGGAACACAGGGTTTCTCGCAACTGGCAATGCGCTCTGACTGTCAGTGAAGATGGTGGTGGCAGAAGTCTGACCAACACCCAAATCAGCCATAAGGCATCTGAGCCACACACACTCACCAGTCGTTGTGAAAGCTGCCCTATACTCAGCCTCACAACTAGAAGTGGCCACAGTAGGCTGCTTCTTGCTCAACCAAGATATACATGAGCTACCAAGCAACCCAAGTATCCGAGTACCACTCAAATAGTGAAAGACGCGCTTAACTTCCTGCCAATGCTTGACTCCTAGGTAATGCATAAACCTGCTCATCTGTGAGATAGCAAATTGAATATTTAGCCAGGTAATGCATAAGTAAACCAAGCATCCAATAGCATGCTGATAGAGAACAGCATCAAATGCATCTCCAGTATCATGAAGACTCAATCGTAAACATGTCTCCATAGGAGTGGCAATAGGCTTACAGTCTTCAAGGCCAAAATGCTGCAATAATGTGTCAATATATTTCGTTTCACACAAAGCCATTCCACCATCAACTTGCATAAACTAAATGCCCAAATAGTGATGCAAATGCCCCAAATTAGACATCTCAAATGAGGCATGCAAATCAGCCTTAAAATCAGCACTATGCTTCTCAATAGGACCAGTGAGCAACATGTCGTCAACAGAGACAACAATGGTCAGAAGCACATCATTAGCACGCTTAACATATAAGGTGCTTTTAGTTGGATTGTTCTCAAAACCATGTGCAATCAGATAGGCATGTATCTTCTCATACCACGCACGTGGTGCTTGCTTTTAACCATATAATGCCTTCTTTAATGTGCACACCTGGTTTTCATGCCCTTTCTACACAAAGCCATGGGGCTGAAAAACATACACTTCTTCATGCAAGTCACCATTCAGAAATGTTGTTTTAATGTCCAACTAATGTACATTCCAACCATGATGAGCTGCAAGTGCCCAGATGCTCCGAGCAGTAGTCATATGACATGTAGGTGCAAAGGTCTCATCAAAATCAATGCCTCTTTCCTGTGCATAACCGTTTGCAACAAGCCTAGCCTTATACCTATCAACTGTACCATCCGGTTTATGCGTCAGCTTGTATACCCACTTAGTGCCAATGGCCTTCTCGCCAGGAGGCAAGTCACATAAAGATGAAGTACCATTCTTCATTATAGCATCATATTCAGATTGCATAGCAGCCATTTAATTTCTTGAATTTTGTGCTTCATCAAACAAAACGGGCTCATTTTCATCACAAAGACTATATGCAGCCATAGCATAGTAATCTGATGCAAAAGAGGCACTACGAGAGCCTGAATGAGTACGATATGACAGAGGTGCATCTAATTTCTAGTATCATACATGTCTTTAGAGCTAACAGATGTCTCCTTAATACATGAAAGCAATGGCTGAATAGCATCTTCCACAAAAACAACATCACGGCTAACCAGAATGTGTTTAGTCTGTGGATGATACAAATGATAGTCTTTACTTTCAAAATTGTACCCAACAAAAATACATTATATTGCTTTATCATCCAATTTTCTATGATATTGTTCAGGCACTAATGCATATGCCAAACAACCAAACAAATGCAGATGAGCAACAGATGGTTTGCGATCATGCCAAGCCTCATATGGAGTGATAGACTACAGTGCTTTAGTGGGACACATGTTCAGTACATATGTTGCATACATGACAGCCTCAAGCCAGAAATTATGTGGTAAAGCCTAACTCTTGACCATACACCTCACCATCTCCATGAGTGACCTGTTATTTTGTTCAGCAACTCCATTCTATTGAGGTGTATATGGCATTGTACACTGGTGTTTTGTTCCATTTTCAGCCAAAAATGCATTAAAATCTGAACACATATATTCCACCCCTCGATCAGAACGGAGGGTGCCCATTTTACATGCTGACAGATTTTCAGCCAAAAGCAAAAACTGTTTGAAGCACATGAGCACTTCGGACTTTGCCTTCAATGGATATACCCATGCATGCCTGGAAAAATCATCGATGAAAGTCACAAAGTAAAGATAATTAAAAACCCAAAAGAAGGTGTCTGCATAGGACCACAGACACCACTATGTACAAGCTACAATTTATGAGTAGCCCGAACAGAACCATCTTTTGGAAAGGATGAATGCTACATTTTGCCCAAAACACAGCCTTCGCAAACGTGTTTTCCAGGTGCCTCAAGTTTGGGCAAAGAGGACGCCATTTCAGATTTCTACAGGCATAGCAAACTAGCAAAATTCAAATGACCAAAGCGTGCGTGCCAAAGCTTTGCATCCGACATAACCTAAGAATCATTTACTGCACATGCCAAATCATTCCCAGATCTTTCATAGTCTATGAGCTTATATAGCCCACGACATAAAATGCCAGAAGCAATAATCACATCGCCATTTGACAGATCATGAACTGTACACCTGTCATCAACAAATTTCACAATCAAGCCAATCTTGGCTAATGCAGAAACTGATAATAGGTTCTTCTTGATCACTAGCACAAATAAAGCATCTGACAAAGTGAAAGAACTACCATCAGTAGTAGTCAAAATGATCTTACCAACTCCCATAACAAGATAAGAGGAGTTGTTGGCGCATGTAACAGTATTCCCTGTAGGGGCAAGCTCGAGTGAAGAGAAGAAAGTTGGTCGCTCCACTGTCAAAATAGCAAACACCTGAGTCTATTGTAGGCATGCACTGCTCATGAGAAGATGGGTCAAAACTACAGATAGTAGTAAACGCACATTCTTCTTCCTGCACAAGATTAGCAGACTCTGTTTTTGGTGTAGAGGCCTCTGCAACAACCGTTCCAGCCTCTTTCTTCTTTGCCTCTTTAGTAGAAAGTTTTGGACAATTCTTTATGATATGATCATTCCCTTTACAGTACTTACAAAACAATTTCTGCTTTTCTGATTTCTTCTCATCTTTATCTTCCTTCTTCAAATGTGCAAAATTAGTAGATTTTTGCTTACTAGTTGAAGAGCTCCATGTTCCTTTGCCCTTCTGACTAGGCAGAAAAGCTTGATCTGCAACTCGCATAATGGACCTGTTTTGCCTGGACTGATTTTATTGCAACAGAACAGAGACTAACTCCTCAAATGATAAGGCATTTGGATTGCCTTTCATCATCAACCGAAGAGTAGAAGCAAAACTCTGATATGAATCAAGAAAACCATTCAGAATAGTCTGCACAAGTGAGCTATCTGGTATAACCTTATCAGCAGAAATCAATTGTTCCTTCAAGTCTTTGGTCTTCATTAGGAAACCGTCCATAGAATCACCTTCATTTATGTGCTCACTCTCCAACTGTTTTCGGAGGTAAGCAACACGAGCCTCATTCCTAGCTTGGTACAATGTGATAAGTGTATCCCAAGCATCCTTAGCTGTTCTGCAAGAGCAAACGTGAGGAATAATGGCATGTTTGACAGACAAAGCTATCAATGCATGTGCCTGGGCATCTCTGCCATCCCAGCAAATTTGTTTTGCAGTAGGTGCAGCAAAAACCACAGCACAAACAGGAATATGCAGAATATCATCATCTTCAAGACCTTCTGCCTCAGCTTTTGTACCTACAGTTGTAACAGTTGCAGGTGTGATAGGACGTTTTTCAACACCCTGCACAATGTTCCACAGTCCTTTTGCAACCAATACATGTCGCATCATATAATCCCATAATGGGTAGTTGGTACCATCCAACTTATCGTCAACAGCCAACATACGAAATACATCACTGCTTTCAGTCATGGTCGGTTACTAAAATACCTTGATGCAAAAAATTGACTGTATCTCAAAAAGTTGAACAGAAAATTCATGCGATTATGAGACTGCAAACGGAGGAGTGTCGACGAGGCCCTAGATGAAGCAAAGACCTACTCTGATACCAATTGTTGGAGTTAGACGTCTATGGAAGCACGCGAATAGCACAAGGAAGAAGAAGAAGCTTGGATCAAAACACACAATACTGAATGTATTACTAGAGAATGTACAAAGATAAGTAGCCCATTAGGTGTATACAAGCCGGGGGAAAAAAACCTCCTAAAGAGGGAAAAAAGTGCCCCGGTGGTCCTAGTGTGTTCGCACACATCACTACCTAAATATATCAACAAGGTATTCTTTATCATTCTTTATTGTTCTCCCATAGTTACTTTGGCCATATTGGCCTTTAGTGGGAGATTGTTACCGTTAGTGTCCATGTGAAAGGCCAAATGGCCATCGGACACTTCTTTGTATATGTTCTTTAATAAAACATATAGTGGATTGGTCATTCACAGACTGCAAGTTTGACCACATTTGTAACACCTAAGAAGTCTGTGTTCATGCTCCCTGTGTACTGTGTTTTTCTATGTATTCTATAGCCTCTGTGTGAAGTACCGAGTGTGGCCCGAGGAGCTCGGTTTTCTACTATGAGGATATTGTCATGGAGCTCTAGTTAAGCAGAGCGCATTATGGTGCATCTCCATCAAAATACTTCAATGAACAATGTCAAAAGCTCATAAAACTACAAGTATTGACATGTAATTTTTCATAGTGAATCACTGACTTCACTACATATAATCAGTTAATCGAAAGAAGCCAACTAAGCCTATTGAGCACCTATGAACAACTAGCATACATCTCATATGGCTAGGTTGGGTAAGTCTTCCACCTGCATTACTAAAGAGATCCTAACATTTGGGTGTCTCACAATTAAGAAAACCTCACCACAACCCTCTTTATCAATGCCAAAGGATTTATGCAAAAATGTAACTGCTATATAAATGACCACATGGACATACACAAGCAATATCCACAAAAGCATACATAGTGTGTATGTGCTCAATATATGTAGTAAAATGGAACTGAAAGGCTGAATTCATAGTCCAAACACTAGCCAACAACACTTGCAAGTGTCTGTCAACTTTGTTCTGTAGGTGCAAAAAACATGCATAAACTTGCGATGGCTGCTCCCACCACAAGTGAAAATCTTTCAAGAAACCTGTCGATGTGGTTGAAAACACAGCCTCAAAGCTAAATATTTGCTATCACAGAAATACAAAGAGCACTCTTCTTGATGTTCTTGAACCTATGTACAGAGAACTCTGTGTGAGACCTTGGTCACCACCTTAGTCATAAGTCCCTTGGAGAAAGTGAGTGCTCGCTTCGCTCACGTAAAAGCAATGAAGCTTTTGTGTCAGAATGCTCTGATACCAATGAAGTGTTGTGATTGTGATGCGCCATGGTGCATTCTCCTTTTGAGAGCTCCATGATGATTCTCTCGTGCAAAAGCGATGAAGATTCTGTGTCAAAATGCTCTGATACTAGTGAAGTATTGTGATGGTGATGCACCACAGTGGATTCTCCTTTTGAGAGCTTCACGGTGATACCCTTGCAATACAAAGACAAGCTCCAAATGCCCCACATAGTACTCCGCACACGGGCTATAGAATACACAAGAAACACACAGTAAGTAGAGAGAACGAACAAAAATTTCTTGGGTGTTACAAATGTGATCAAACTTATAGTCTGTGGATGAACAAGCAACTATATATTTTATTAAAGAACATATAGGAAAGTTTCCAACGGACATTTGGCATTTCACATGGACACTAATGATAACACCAATTTCTTCATGACCAAAATAGGAAACAAGTGAATAAAAATTTATCTATGCTAAGTAGTGGTATGCATCCATGCTTGATTCTAAGCAGCTTGTGATCCAATCAAGTCATACAAGATCTCAAAAACTCACTTGGAAATCAAGTTAAGCAATACTCAAGGACTCAACCTAAGAATAACCATTGAAAGTATCCATCAAAGCAGATTTGGGTGGTCAAAGCATCACAAACCTCTCTCCCAAAGGACGAAGCACCAAAGAGAAGTAATGGAATGATCAACTACCATCAAGGAGAAAAGTTTGGGACTTCTAGGTGATGATTGAGGATTAAAATCTTCAACAAATTTCATCAACTACATATACACATGGTTGGATGGATTTGTGGACTTCTTCCATGAGAGTATAAGCTTTTCACTTATGTGTTTTTGTATATTAAGATATGTTTACAAGAATTGAAGAAATACAAGAGGTAAAATCATCAATGTCAACAAACAAATATGTCTTATCAATGAACCAAGAAAGCATGGATACCCAAGGCATTAATGTAAGCACAACTAGGCTATGTGCAAATTTGGTTCCCATAATCTCATACACATAGTAGCATTGAGGATTATCCTTGCAAACAAGCCAGAAGGACTCACAAGATGTATACAAAGTTGATATACCCATCTAAGAGGTATTAACTCACACTTGATAAGCACAAAACTACAAGATCTCTAATCATCAAGCTCATGGGAAGAGTCAAAGATCCCAAAAAGCAGTTCTACGTAGATGTGCTTAAATAGGAGATACAAAAGGCACTAAATGTTATTAAGCCTATATAGTATACCTAAAATATTCTTATGTTTTGACTAAGGAGAGTATCAATACATTGACTCCATTGATAACTCAAAAGGTTATTCATAAAGCATCATAAGATGTTTAAATTATCAATGTGAAATAATGTTGGATGTTAAGAGGATCATTGAAAAGTAACCATCTTCTAGTGCTTGGTTGACCTTGCGTAACATTATATATGCTTAAGAAAAATCACAAAAGTAAGAGCCTTTAAACTCTTATCCGATCTTTTTCTTACTAGCACTTGATGTTGATAAATCAAGCTCATCAAGCAAAGTCTATGTTGCGACACTAGAACCAGGGGAAGCTAGAATCTAGAAGTTCAAGTGGTCAAGTAACTCACAAATAACCTATAGGTAGTGACCTTATGTAACCAATAATTTGTTTAGTATGACCTATAGGTAGTGATAATCTTATGTAACCAATAATTTGACTTACCCAACGGTCACCAGCACACCATTGTGCACAAAAGTATCTTGCATTGCATGCAATATAGTCTCCAAAACGAGCAAAATGTTGACACGAAACATTAAATTGTGGATCATCTAACCTCCCTCACCACTCAAGAAAATTGGAGAGAGTATCATGTGCTAAATGGGATCCTAACCCTTATGAGAATTATTTATAGGGCACTAGATTTAGATGTGTGCTTTACACATGCATACAATATTGGGGAGATCCAAGTGTTTGTGAGAAAGGCAAAAATCATAACCCCTAAGAAACCCAAAGCAGAAACTTTCATGATGAGTATGGAATCCAGAGCTTCTCAAAGGATGAGAGGACCCATAATTGCAAAACCTAGCGATACATTGCGAGTTTGGGCCAACGAGAAAGAAGAAATAAATTACACTTAGATTCATCTTCTTATGCCACATAGATTTCACAAGAGGACATTGAAATATTGCAAGAACAAGAGATGATTGTTAGTGCTAATTTTTTGAACATCAAAATCCTAAAGAGACAAGAAGACCTAAGAAAAGTATTAGAAGATCGAGACCAACTCAATCAAGCATTAATAGATGAATATATACCATATGGATTGCATGTAGAGACACCACCCAAAAATGAATGCCAAACTTAGACAAGAGAATATAGTATTCAAGGCACAATTCGAAGAGAAAAAATCCGTGATAGAAACATTATGTGCATCCACTTCAGCACATATCCAAGTACCACATCATAACCATATTTTTTCTTTTGTATGCAGAAGGATTGAGCATAGAAAGTCACTTTGTAGTCAAGATCATCAAGTTGAACAAATGAAATTTAATCATCATCAAATTGTGTGACATCTACAATCCCAATAAAATCACACTATTAAGAATCATCAAGCTTCATTGTACCAAGAAACTTTGTTGCATAAGTAGCGAACCACTCTCTATGTGGTGCCACATGAGAAAAAACATTAGAATCTAGCAACCATGTGTAGGAAAGAGAATCAATCATAAGTACCTCATTTAGCACAGTACTCTCAAATGTCAACACATCAACGTCATCAAAACATAGACTTTTCTCTTCTATCTTCAGAGATGAAGTAGATAGTACATGTAAATGTTTAACATGTCCATCAATCTATTTTCCTTTGCATTTGGCATTCTTTCAAACCATGACATCCTTTTTCATATGTTCTTTTTTATTGTAATGATGGCATTCAATATTGTCATGACGAAGGAGATAAGGAAGAGAGCTCACACACACACTCTCTCACAATCAAAAAGAAGCACACACTCAGATTGAGGCAAGGAAGAATGATCTTCTTCTTCTTCTTCTTCTTCTTCTTCTTCTTCTTCTTCTTCTTCTTCTTCTTCTTCTTCTTCTTCTTCTTCTTCTTCTTCTTCTTCTTCTTCTTCTATTACATAAAAGGAATGTACAAGAATACAACAAGTGCAATATATAAAGATCAATACATAAGGAAAAATCTAATGTACGCGAATGAGTGAGCTGGCAAGAACAAATGTGCCATCACTCGAAGTAGATAAATCTAGTACAGCTCAATGAAGTATCCCTGACATATACCGGTGTGACCACTATACATGTCAAAGAAATGAAAAATTGATACGTGTCATCTTGGATCATCACATGTTGAGCTTGATATCTCAACACTCCCCCTCAAGCTCAATGTCATATCCTCTAATCCAAGCATCTTTCAAAACTTCTTCAGCTTCTCTGCTCCAAGTGTTTTAGTGAAGATATCAGGGACCTACTCATCTATTCTTACATAAACAAGATCAATATCACTTGCTAATACCTTCTCTTTGATGAAGTGATAATGTACCTTGATATGCTTTGTTCTAGCATGAAAAACAGGGTTCCATGCTAATTGTATGCTACTAAGATTATTGCAATAGATGGTAATAGGCTTTTGCACTTCCACACCTAAATCTGCAAGTAGCATCTCCAGCCATGATGCCTCACATGCTGCCATTGATGCACCTCTATACTCAACCTCTGTACTCGACAACACAAGACTAGGTTCCTTGTTGCTACTCCATGTAATGGCTGCACCTCCAATTGAGAATAGAAATCCACTAGTAGATCTTCTATCTAGAGTACCACCAGCCCAATCTGCATCAGTGTATCCAAGAACCTGCAAATCTACACTAGCTTCATAAAAGAATGCATAATCCAAAGTAGCACTCACATAACATAGAGTGTGCCTCAGAGCATCCTCCTTGCATATAGTGAATGATCTTCATCACACATAGAAAATCCAATGGTGGTCAAGTAATCATCAATCCTTGCATGCCATGCATGAGGTGCTTGCTTTAGCCCATACAAAGCCTTTTGCAACCTGCAAACATATTCTAGATTCTATGAATCTTCATATCCTTGTGGTTGGTCCATGTATACTTCTTCTTGTAACTCACCATGTAAAAAAGCATTGTTCACATCCATCTGATGCAATGTCCATCCTTTTGTTGTACATAAAGCAACAAGTGTTCTGATAGTAGACATTTTAGCTACAGTGCTGAATGTTTCCTCATAATCAATGCCATAAGTTTGTGCATATCCTTTTGCTACCAAACATGCCTTATACCTTATTACACTACCATTAGCATTGTGCTTTACCTTGTAAATGTTGGAGTTAGACGTCTGCGGAAGCACAAGAATAGCACAAGGAAGAAGAAGAAGCTTGGAGCACAACACAGAATACTGAATGTATTACTAGAGAATGTACAAAGATAAGTAGCCCATTAGGGCAATAGCCATATATACAAGCGGGGGGAAAAAAAACCTCCTAAAGAGGGAAAAAAGTGCCTCAGTGGTCCTAGTGTGTTCACAGACATCACTACCTAAATATATCAACAAATCCCCCCTGGGAGTGATGCGATGAACAAGGAGCCAGCACTCACGTATAAGGAAGTGCCAAGCTATGTGGAATCAATCCACAAAAAGGAAGTAAGCCCAAAGCTTTGCGGAAAGCTTCAAACTTCTCCCTAGGCATAGCCTTCGTGAAAAGATCAACAATGTTTTCCTGCATGGGCACATATGCCAAGTTGATCTCCCTAGCAGAGAACCTCTCCCTGACATAATGCTACTGCACCTCAATGTGCTTAGTGCGATCATGGAACACAGGGTTCCTCGCAATTGCCAATGCGCCCTGACTGTTAGTGAAGATGATGGTGGAAGAAGACTGACCAACACCCAAATCATCCATAAGGCATCTGAGCCACACACACTAAACAGTCATTGTGAAAGTTGCCCTATACTCAGCCTCACAATTGGAATTGGCCATAGTAGGCTGCATCTTACTCAGACAAGATATGCATGAGCTACCAAGCTTGAATCAAAAACCACTAGTGGACACACAAGTGTCATAGAAACTAGCCCAATCAGAGTCAGAAAAAGCATGCAAATCTAGTGGTAGTGATCCCCCCTTGGGATAAAAACAAACCAAGTAGTCGGCTACCACTCAAGTACCAAAAGATGCACTTAACTGCCTGCCAATGTTTGACTCCTGGGAAATGCATAAACCTGCTCATTTGTGAGATAGCAAACTGAATATATGGCCGAGTAATGCATAAGTAAATCAAGCATCCAACAGCCTGCTGATAGAGAACAGCATCAAATGCATCTCCATCATCATGAAGACTCAATCGTAAACCTATTTACATAGGAGTGGCAATAGGTTTACAGTCTTCAAGGCCAAAATGCTGCAATAATGTGTCAATATAATTCATTTGACACAAATCCATTCCACCATCGATGTGCATAAGTTGAATGCCCAAATAATGATGCAAATGCCCCAAATCAGACATCTCAAATGAGGCATGCAAATCAGCCTTAAAATCAGCAATATGCCTCTCATGAGGACCAGTGAGCAGCATGTCATCAACATAAACCACAATGATCAGAAGTACATCATTAGCACACTTAACATATAAGGTGCTTTCAGTTGGACTGTTCTCAAAACCATGTGCAATCAGTTAGGCATCTTCCTTTTCATACCAAGCACATGATGCTTGCTTTAAACCATATAATGCCTTCTTTAACATGCACACCTAGTTCTCATGCCCTTTCTGCACAAAGCCACGTGGCTAAAAAACATACACTTTATCATGCAAGTCACAATTCAGAAATGTTGTTTTGATATCCAACTGATGTACATTCCAACCATGATGAGCTGCAAGTGCACAGATGCTACAAATAGTAGTGATTCGGCAAGTAGGTGCAAAGGTCTCATCAAAATCAATGCCTCTTTCCTGCGCATAACCCTTTGCAACAAGCCTAGCCTTATACTTGTCAACTATTCCATCAGGTTTACGCTTCAGCTTGTATACCCACTTTGAGCCAATGGCCTTCTTGCCAGGAGGCAAGTCACATAAAGAACAAGTACCATTCTTCATTATAGCATCATATTCAGATTGCATTGCAGCCATCCAATGTTCAAAATTTTGTGCTTCATCAAATGAGACAGGTTCAGTCTCATCACAGAGACTAGAGGCAACCATAGCATAACAATCTGATGCAAAAGAGGCACTATGAGAGCCTAATCGAGTATGATATGAAAGAGGTGCATCTAATTTGCCGTCATGCAAAGTCTGCAATAGCCATTTTGACATAGCTTTTGCCTACTCAATATCAGCTCTCTCATCAACAAGTGCATCATGTAAATCTGCATTAGAAATGGAATGATCTGCATCATCACATGAAACCTGCAAAGGGTTGAGAAGTTGCCTCATTAGGCCTAGCACTAGAGTATCCACTTGTAAAAAGAGGCAGCAAAGTATCATACATGTCTTTGGAGCTAGCAGATGTCTCCTTAGTACATGAAAGCAATGGTTGAATAGCATCTTCCACAGAAACAACATCACGGCTAACCAAAATAAGTATAGTTTGTGGATGATATAGACGATAGCCTTTACTTTCAAAACTGTACCCAACAAAAATACATTTTACTACTTTATCATCCAATTTTTTGTGATGTTGTTCAAGCACTAATGCATATGCCAAACAATCTAAAACACATAGATGAGCAATAGATGGCTTGCAATCATGCCAAGCCTCATATGGAGTGATAGACTGCAATGCTTTAGTGGGACACCTGTTAAGTACATATGCTGCATACATAACAGCCTCAAGCCAGAAACTATGTGGTAAGGCCTAACTCTTGACCATACACCTCGTCATCTCCATGAGTGACCTATTCTTCCGTTCAAAAATTCTATTTTGTTGAGGTATATATGGCATTGTACACTGGTGTTTTATCCCACATTCAACCAAAAATGCATTAAAATTAGAAGACATATATTCCTCCCCTCGATCAGAATGGAGGGTGCCCATTTTACATGCTGACATATTTTCAGCCAAAAGCAAAAACTGTTTGAAGCACACAAACACTTTAAACTTTGCTTTGAGTGCATATACCCATGCATGTGTGAAAAATCATCAATGAAAGTCACAAAGTAAAGATAATTTCCAAAAGAGGGTGTCTGCATAGGATCACAGACATCGCTATGAACAAGCTGCAATTTCTGAGTAGCCCGAATTGAACCATCTTTTCGAAATGAGGAGCGCTACATTCTGCCCAAAATACAGCCTTCACATACATGTTTACCAGGTGCCTCAAGTTTGGGCAAAGAGGACACCATTTCAGATTTCTGCAGATGTAGCAAACTAGCAAAGTTCAGATGACCAAAGCATGCATGCCAAAGCTTTGCATCTGACATAGCGAGAATCATGTACTACACATGCCAAATCATTCACCAATTTTTCATATTCTATGGCTTATATAGCCCACGATATAAAATGCTAGAAGCAATAATAACATCGCCATTTGATATATTATGAATTGTACATCTGTCAACAACAAATTTCACAACCAAGCCAATCTTGGCTAATGCAAAAATTGATACAGATTCTTCTTGATCCCTGGCACAAATAAAGCATCTGACAAAGTGAAAGAACTATCATCAGTAGTAGTCAGAATGATCTTACGAACTCCCATGATAGGATAAGAGGAGTTGTTGGTGCATGTGACAGTATTCGATGTAGGGGCAGGCTTGAGTGAAGAGAAGAAACTGCACTGCAAGGTAATATGTTTGGTCACCCCACTATCAAAGCACCAAACATCTGAGTCTACTGTAGACATGCACTACTCATGAGAAGATGGGTCAAAACTACAAACATTAGTAAACACCCATTCTTCATCCTGCACAAGGTTAGCAGACTCTGTTTTTGGAGTAGAGGCCTCTACAACAACCATTCCAGCCTCTTTTGCAGCCAGTTTAGGATAGTTCTTTATGATATGATCATTTCCTTTACAGTACTTGCAAACCAATTTTTGCTTTTCTGATTTCTTCTCATCTTTGTCTTCCTTCTTTGAATGTGCAGAATTAGCAGATTTCTGCTTACTAGTTGAAGAGCTCTATTTTCCTTTGACCTTCTGACTAGCCAGGAAAGCTTGATCTGCAACACGCATAATGGACTTGTTTTGCCTCGACTGATCTTCCTACAACAGAACAGAGACTAACTCCTCAAATAACAAGGCATTTGGATTGCCTTTCATCATCAACCAGTAGAAATCAATTGTTCCTTCAAGTCTTTGATCTTTGTTAGAAAATTATCCATAGAATCACCTTCATTCATGTGCTCACTCTCCAACAGTTTTCGGAGGTAAGCAACACGAGCCTCATTCCTAGCTTGGTACAATGTGGTAAGTGTATCCCAAGCATCCTTAGTTGTTCTCCAAGAGCGAATGTGAGGAATAATGGCATGTTTGATAGACAAACCTATCAATGCATATACCTCAACATCTCTACCATCCCAACAAATCTGCTCTACAGTAGGTGCAGTAGAAACTACAGCACGAATAGGAATCTCTAGAATATCATCATCTTCGACACCATCTCCATCAGCTCCAGCACCTGTATTCGTAGGTGTAATGTATCTTCCCATACCGAGCATGTGGTTCTTTTTGCAAGCCATATGATACCTTTTCAACCTATGCACTTAATGTTCACGAATGAGTGAGCTAGCAAGAACAAATGTGCCATCACTCTCGGTAGATAAATCTAGTACAGCTCAATGAAGTATCCCTTAGATATACCGGAGTGACTACTATATACGTCAAAGAAATGAAAAATTGATACGTGTCATCCTAGATCATCACATGTTGAGCTTGATATCTCAACAAATATCCCTCTTTTCTTATTTTCTTCTAATCTTGCCAAGTTAATCATTCTTGTCTTTCTTCTTTCTCATGCCATGTGGTCGACTATTTCCCTTATTAGAATCACGAACACTTTATGCATCTCGGCTATGCATGGACACCATAAACTTCAAGAGAATCTATTCACTCAAAAGTACACTATATATGTCATTGTAGATAAGTTTTCCACCAAGTGCATTGTTACTAATGGTTATGCAAAATGTATCTCATGAGGATGGTAGTGTTCATAGCAAGAGAACTACTTTCATTCATCATCCATGTTCATTTTCTGTGCTTGAAACTATGTAAATCAAAATCATTTTGATGACTGAAAATACTATTTGTGTCCTTCATGAGTAATCATCCAATTCTCTCATGAGATATTCCATATTTGATATATTTTCCTTCTCATAGATATTTTGCTTCGAGATGTCACAATCTAGAAGTATAAAATAGACACTATCAATTAAGAGAAAGTGAATATAGATTTATTTTTAGGGCCACCATTCAACTTCCATTGTCTTCTCTGAATCAAAACATCACTATTCTGATTCTTCTATAAAGAGAACTTGGTGTCATCAAACTTGTGAACCTCAAAGTTATATTTCCCTTGCAAGATATGGCTCTTTGGAGACATGCACTAGAATTTAATCCCCTTTGATTTCATGGTGAGAAAAAACTAACAAGGATATTGATAAAATTAGGAATGACAAAGTGTCACTTGAGATTATGAATAAGTGTCGAATCTTTGGTAGATTTTGGTAGAGTTTCTTAGGGAAAATGAACATACAATCACAAATTATCAACAAATAATCAACCAAATAATTGTATATGCCACGAACAATTCAACCACTATATTTTTTAAAATGCAAATCTCAAAAGACGATGGAAAGAGTCTCCTTCAAAACTCAAGAATATAAGCATCAAACATTGTCAATGAACTAATCAAAGTATCATTTAACTGCGCGAATTTCTCACTGTGCATCTTGTACTACTCATTGCATATACCAAAATAACCAAAGAAGCCAAATTAGGCTTATCAAGAACCTATAAATCCACTAGCATACATCTCCTATGGCAGGATAGAATATGTCTTCCATTTGCATCACAACAGATATCTGGACATCTAAGTGTCTCCCAACTAAGAAAACCTCGCCATGAACCTCTTCTACATATGCAAAAGTTTTATGAAAAACATAAACACCATTTCACACCACATGAATGTACATATTTGTACATTTCATGTTTATAGAGATATACATAGTGTGTGTTCAACAATTATATGTGAATAATGAGAAAGAATAGCTGAGCTGAAGACTCTAAAAGTAATTCAAAATCAACCTTATGCAAGGCTCAACACACTTGAAAATCAAGCAGACAAGAGAAATTGTCAGTTAAGCAAGTGCTAGGATGGATGACCTCCCAAGAAGTATCAAGAACTTGTCCTCCTTGATCGTTGAGGTCCTCCCTCATTGTTGATATATTTCAATAGCAATGTGCATGAACACACTAGGATTGTCGAGGCACTTTTTTCCCTCTTTAGGAGGTTTTCTTTTCCCCGGCTTCTATATGTGCCTATAACCCTAACAAGTTACTTATCTTTGTACATTCACTTGGTAATACATTCAGTATTGTGTGTTGTTTATGCTCCAAGCTTCTTCTTCTTCCTCATGTTGTTTGCGTGCTTCTACAGACGTCAAACTCCAACAATTGGTATCAAAGTAGGTCGCCTCTTCATCTAGGGCATCGTTGACACCTCTTGGATCACATCTCAGGATCTCAAACTCTGAATGCACTATCGTAGTGCCTCTATAGGCAATTTTATCCTTTTGTGCCAAACATATATATAGGTTTTGGTTTGTCACTACAAGAACCTTGAAGCCTTCTATAGATCTAGCAGAGCTTAATAGGATACATCTGTTCAACTTTTGGAGATATAGTCATTTTTTTTGCATCAGGGTATTTTAGTCAGTGGCCGTGGCTTAAAGAAATGATGTATTCCATATGTTGGTTGTTTAGGATAGATTGGATGGTACTAATTACCAATTATGGGCATATATGATGTTTCATGTATTAGTTGCAAAAGGAATGTGGAATATTGTGCAAGATGTTAAAAAATGACATGCTTCACCTACAGATACAGTCATTTAAGTGATCCAGATGATGGTGAAGATGATGATCTTCAAATTCCTATTTGTGTTGTTGTTCCCGCTACACCTACTATAAAGAAACTTTCTTGGAATGGGAGAACTACTTATGCACATGCATTGATAGCTTTGTCTCTCAAACGTTCCATTATCCCTCACATTCACTCTTGTAAAATAGCTAAGGATGCTTGGGATACACTTACCACTTTATACCAAGAAAGAAATGTGGCTCGCGTTGCTTACCTCTAAAAACTGGAGAGTGAGCACATGAATGAAGGAGATTCCATGGATATTTTTTGACAAAGATCAGAGATTTAAAGGAGTAGTTGATTTTTGTTGATGAAGTCTTGCTAGATATTTCACTTGTGCAAACTGTTCTGAATGGTCTTCCGAATTCATATCAGAGTTTTCCTTCTACTCTTCGATTGATGATGAACGGCCAAATGCCTTAACATTTGAGGAGTTAGTCTCTATTTTGTTGCAGGAAGACCAATCCAGGAAAAACAAAACTATTATGTATGTTGCATATCAAGCTTTCTTAGCTAGTTAGAAGGGCAAAGGTGAATGTAGCTCATCTTCTAGCAAGCATAAATCTGCTAATTTTGGATAGTCAAAAAAGGAAAACAAAGATGAGAAGAAAAGAAAAGTAGAAAATTTTTTTCAAATACTGTAAAGGAAATGATCGTCATAAAGATTTTTCCAAAATTGATTGCAAAAGAGGTAAAAGAAAAAGTATGTCAGAATGGTTGTTGGAGAGGCCTCCACACCTAAAACAGAGTATGCTAATCTTGTGCACAATGAAGAATGGGTGTTTACTACTGTTTGGAGGTTATGACCCATCTTCTCATGAACAATGCATATTTATAGTAGACTTAGATGTTTGGAACTTTGATAGTGGGGCAACCAAACGTATTACCTTGTAGCGCAGTTTCTTCAGTTCACTTGAGCCTCCCCCTATAGGGATACTGTCACATGTGCCAACAACTCCTCTTATCCTCTAATGGGAGTTAGTAAGGTCATTCTGACTACTAATGATGGTAGTTCTTTTACATTGTCAGATGCTTTGTTTGTGCCACGGATCGAGAAAAATATATTGTCAGTTTCAGCATTAGCCAAGATTTTCTTGGTTGTCAAATTTGTTGATGACTAAAAGTTCATGATCTGTCAAATGAAAATGTCATTATTGCTTCTGGCATTTTATATCATGGGTTGTATAAGCTCATAGATTATGTGAAATTTGTGAATGATTGAGCATGTGCAGTTCAAGATTCTTAGGCTATGTCAATGCAAAGCTTTGGCATGTGTGCTTTGGTCATCTGAGTTATGCTAGTTTGCGATGCCTGCAAAAATCTGAAATGGTGTCCTTATTGGTATAGGACAATCATCAATTGATGATTTGGACAAAGGTTTGAAGTCAAAAGATGAAGAAAAAACCATTATATGAAGCTTGAAGTTAGTGCTTGATCACAGAATGAAGACTTGTATATACATGTACACTCAAGTTGTAATTAACTCACTTATATCTTTGTAATATACATGTACACTAAACTTGTAATTAACTCACTTATATCTTTGTAATGGTCACGAGTTTGTACATATATTCCTATATATACACGTAGAAAGTCGGGGCATGTAAGAGAGATAATGAAAGAAAAGTTGTAAGAGTCATTAGACACTTTTAGAAGTGAAGAGAATATAGTTCATCAATCAGATGTAATGTTTTACTGAATTGAAGAAAAATTGTGCCCGATATTTTGCTTAGTGCCCTTCTGTGTTTATCATCTTGTGAAATGCTTTTGTACAAGTCTAAGTCTATAATTGAGTGACCTTTGTACAAATTTGCAGATCCTAATTGTGATCAGGCTGAGACAATTAAGAGTAGGAACATTTACATGTGTAAATGTGGAGAAGAGAAGTATGCAACAGGTGTGAATTCGATGATAATGTTTTGGTCAATTCTCCTTCCAGAGGGTAAAGTTTTGAGCAACTAAGCACTCATTCTTTAAGTTAAAAGGTGCTACCTATGGCTAAAAGCATTTGAATAAATGGCATCTACTTTGGGAGAACCATGCATTAGAAGTTGCAGGTGTCAAAGTTGACTATAGAGAAGAATAGTTTCACACATAGGTAGATTGTTTGGATCATATCTCAGGATCTACTGAATCTTTTGAGAATTTTTAACTTGGAGAAGGTGTGGAACCTTTAGGCGCCTTCTACAAAGTTTCACTAGAAACTTTACACATTCAGTCAGTCAATAAGTGAGTTATGTGTAGCAGACTTTTCTGTGTAGTGACTTTCTTCATAGATAGCTAAAGTCTTGATAATTTAGCATTGATATTCCAAAATTGGTTAAAGTTTTAAGTTGTTCTTGATATAGAGGTGCTATAACATCAAGGATAACTTGTTCTTTTGGAGATTAACACTCTCCATCAGTGGTATCAAAGCAGGAGTTATCAAAATTAAAGAAAGGAGGACCCCAACTATTGCAGTTATACAGAAATCAACCTTTGAAGATTCAAAAGGTGAAAGTTTGAAGCAAAAGCTAGAGAAGGAAGCCTGAAGCTATCAAGAAGATCAAAAGGAACTACATTTGAAGAATTTATTCCTCACAAAGCTTGAAGAATTTAATACACAGGTGAAAAAAGGATGGAACATTCTCTTCAAATAGAGAAATTGGATAGAGAAAACTACATTGCTTGGTCTATGTGGATGGAAGTGTTAGTATATGATCAATGTCTACCCCTCATGATTGTATGCACATTTTGTAAGGCCCCCTTTATGAGGAGAAGCCAACGTGCATTACCCAATTGATGGGAATCCCAACTTGAATGTTGGATGAAGGTCATATTGGACCATGTAAGATATTATAAGGAAAGGGAGTTACCAGGGTCCCCAATTGTGGGGTCAGAGGCAGCGGTGAGCAGCCCCTAGCTGAGGGGTCCGAGGGGGCCAACGGGCCCCCTGGTGGGGGCCCGGGGGCAGTGCCCCCAACGCGACGGTAAAGGGAATATTCCATGGAATATTCCCTATCGGAGTCAGAAATCATTTATATTTGTTAGGTCGGTTCAACTAGTCTAAGCCGTGTATGGCAATTACGCGGGCGGTGGCCGCCCACGCTCTACCGCCCATGTATTGCCGTCCATGGCAGGCCACCCATGATCCTATATATACATGACTTCTGCACTACCTAAGACACCTGAGTTGAGCCAGCATACCTCTACCTTGTATCTCCCTATCTAGAGTTGTCTAGATCACCATTTAAGCTCTACCTTGAGAGCGCACGGGTGGACAACGCCATCATCTTTGTACTTGCTGCTAGTAGAAAATTGTTGAGAATCTCCTATATCTGTTATCTTCTCTGCTATTGCTCCTGTGTTATATTGCGTAACTATTGTCTTACATGGTATCAAAGCTATAAGGTTCGAATAGCTTGAGAAGTATCATTATTTTAGCCTACTAGCAGACTAGAATATCAGTAGATTATTCGAGTGATTACATGATGGCTTCATCGTCGAACAGTAGTCTTGGTGCTTCAGCTAGTGTTAATGTTGCACCTATTCGAATTCGTCCACCTGCATTCACTGAAGGGAAGCTGGATGGAACCAACTATACACTCTGGAAGTTTAAAATTTCTGCAATTTTGGACTCCTATGAATTACTTGACACTGTCATGGGACCGATGGGATTGGATCTAGAGCCTATACCAGTTGAAGATCCAGCAAATTCAAGATTGATGATTCAGCCAGATCCTGATCTTCTACGAGCTTGGAAGAGGCGGAATGCTGATGCATTATGTGCGATTGTCACTAGTGTAAGTGATTCTATGCTTACTTTAGTTCAACATACTACTAAAGCACATGAGGCTTGGGGCATATTGGCTCGACAATATGAGACCAAGAACGACACTAGGATATAGAATTTAGAAAATCAGTTGGCAAATGAAAAGCATTCTGATTCTGAAAAGGCTGAAGATTTTATCAAACGGATAAAGCATCTTCAAGATCAATTGGCTGCAGTTGGTGTTGTTATAACACCAGAAGAGCTGGCTCGAAGATCTGTACGTGTTCTTCCAGCAAAGTGTGATGGATTAGTAACAGCCCTTAACACTCAGGTAAGGCCAACTCCTCTTACATTTGAAGAGTTTTGTGCCATGCTTTTAGAAGAAGAGATGCAGCTGAAGAATCGGCAAAGTACAACTGATGCTGCATTCTCAGCAAATGCAAAAGGTAAAGGCTCTTCAGAGGGATCAAAGAAGAAGCCAAAGAAGAAAAAGTTCACAGGAAGTTGCTTCTATTGTGAAAAGAAAGGCCATGCCATCAAGGATTGCAGAAAGAAGCAAGCTGATGAACGGAATGGGATTGTAAAATCATCATGGAAGAACAAAGAGTCTGCAAACAACACAGAGCTGGAACTTTGGGTAGCTATTGAAGAGGTATGTTCATCTGCTCAAGCTCGTGTTGATGAGCCATGGATTTTAGATAGTGGAGCTTCTCGCCATATGACTAGTAAAAAGGATTGGTATAGTTCCCTAGTGCCTCTGCGGGAATCCATCAATGTAGTGGTGGGAAATGACTCCAAGTGTCCAGCTGAAGGAACTGGAACCATCTCTTTTATCACTTCTCCAGGTGTTGAGAAAAAGTTATCCGATGTTCTCTATGTACCTACACTCAAAAGAAATTTGTTGTCAGTTTCTGCAATAACAGATCGTGGACTCGAAGTTCACTTCAATAAGAGTGGTGCGGAAATCATGGATTCATCAGGTAATGTTGTAGGTAAAGGCATACGACGGGATAACTTGTATGAGTTAAGTGCTTTAACTGCTACAGAAGATAAAGATGTAAGCAGGTTATGGCACCGACGATTTGGGCATCTTGGATTTGCAGTTTTGAAGGAGATGCAACGAACAGGGATGGTTGCTCATATGCCTGCATTTTCAGAGTTGCAGGAACCTTGTGAAGCTTGTATGATGGGCAAGCAACAACGAAAGGCATTTCCAAGAGAGACCAGCAATCGATCTCAAGCTCCTCTAGAGTTGGTACATGCTGATCTCTGCGGTAAAATGTCTACACCTGCTTTAGGAGGATCTTTCTACTTCTTGCTGTTAGTCGACGATTATAGTAGAAAGATGTGGGTTTATTTCATTCGAGAGAAGGCTGATGCTTTTGAAAAATTTTAAATGTGGCATAAGTATGTAGAAAATGAATCAAGAAGGAAACTAAAGAAATTTAGAACAGATAGAGGAGGTGAATTCTTGTCAACAGAATTCAACAATTACTGTAAGGAGCATGGTGTGAAAAGGCAATTTACCACAGCTCATACACCCCAACAAAATGGCGTTATTGAGCGCAGGAACAGGACAGTAGTTGAAATGGCTCGTTGTATGTTGAAGACTCAAGACATGCCTGATTCATTCTGGGCAGAAGCAGTCAATACAGCAGTCTACATCCTCAATCGAAGCTACACAAAAGCACTGAAGGGGATGACTCCTCAAGAAGCATATTCTGGTAAAAAGCCTTCAGTTTTGCATTTCAGAATTTTTGGTTTTTTTGTTATGCACATATTCCTGATTCAACAAGATCAAAGTTGGATTCAAAAAGCAAAAAGTGTGTCTTCCTAGGATATAGTGAAGAGTCTAAAGCATACAGGTTATGGGATCCTGAGGCAAGGAAGATTTTTGTCAGTCGAGATGTGGTGTTTGATGAACGACCACACTTAGTAGAAGATAAAGGTAAATCTACTATCTCATCAAGCGGAGAAATATCTCACCTTGTGCCTATCAAAAGACAGGTTAAAGTTGAGGAGGAGGAAACATCTGATGGAGAAATTTCCTCAATAAAAAGCCAACCAGTTGTAGATGCACTGCGTAAGCCACTACCGAAGTGGGCACAACAGCTCTTTGATGATCACAATCCACATGTAGATGTACCAGAATCATCATCGGATGGATTACGAAGATCAAAGAGAATAGAGGAGCAAAGAAGAGCCTCAGAACACATTGTTAACATGGCTCTAATGGCAGATATCATGGGTTCGATAAAGGAACCTACCACCATTGAAGAAGCCACTGATGATCCAGATTGGAGAGCGGCAATGCAGTCTGAGTATGATAGTATACTCAAAAATGATACATGGGATCTAGTCGACTTGCTGCCAAAGAAGAAGGTAATAGGTACTAAATGGATTTGGAAAGCTAAGTATAAAGCTGATGGAACATTAGAAAAGTATAAGGCACAATTAGTTGCACAAGTTTTTTCACAGATTGAAGGATTTGATGTTCAAGAAACTTTTGCACCAACAGCACGCATGACAACTATTCGGACGGTACTTGCAGTAGCTGCACAAAAGTCTTGGCCTATTTTCCAGATGGATGTCAAATCTGCATTTTTGAATGGTCACCTCAAGGAGGAGGTATATGTATCTCAACCACCAGGTTTTGAGGTGCCCAATTCAGAAAATAAAGTTTGCAGGTTGAAGAAAGCTTTGTATGGACTTAAGCAAGCTCCACGGGCTTGGTACCAACGAATAGATCATTTTTTCAAAAATATGGGTTTTGAAAGAAGTACTTATGATGCTAACTTGTATGTAACGAAAAGGGATAGCAAGCTAGTTGTTTTCATTGTATATGTAGATGACTTGATCATTACAGGAGATCATCAGGAACTCATCAATCAAACTTGGATCAGCTTGGGAACTGAGTTTGAAATGACAGACTTAGGTCTACTCCATTTTTGTCTAGGAATTGAAGTATGGCAAAGGAAGGATGGCATTTTCATCTCACAACAAAAATATTCCAAAGAAATTCTCAAGGCATTTGGAATGATGGACTGCAAACCAACTAGCACACCTATGGAGGTAAATCATAAGCTATCTATGGATGATAACATGCCTGATGTAGATGCTAAGAAGTATAGGAAGCTCGTTGGAAGTCTTATTTTTCTGTGCAACACTAGACCAAACATTTGCTATGCTGTTGGAGTGTTAAGCAGGTTTTCCAACAAACCTAAGGAGAGTCACTGGAATGCTGGAATGCGAATTCTAAGGTACATTGCAGGAACCTTGGATTTTGGTATTTTGTATACCACAGGTGATACACTCCAAGGATATTGTGATTCAGATTGGGTTGGAGATTGTGATTCTAGAAAATCAGTTTCTGGATATTGTTTCTCACTTGGTTCAGGAATATTTTCTTGGGTAAGTAGGAAGCAACCAACTCTCGCACTCTCCTCCACTGAAGCAGAGTACAAAGCAGCTTGTTTTGCTTCTTGTGAGGCAGTCTAGTTAAGGAGAATTCTTGCAGATCTAGGCTTTCCATCAAATATGCCAACTGTACTCAAGTGTGATAATCAAAGTTGTATGGCTATTGCAAAGAACCCAGTATTTCATGCTCGCACCAAGCACATAGAAGTACAGTACCATTACATTCGTGAGCTAATTGAAGATGAAATTGTGGAGCTAGAATATTGCCCAATAGAGGCAAATTGTGCTGACATATTCACTAAAGCACTTGGAAGAGAGCAGCTCAACAAGCATCTTCAACAGATGGGCATAGGACCGAGACCTACTTGATTTATCATCGGTAAACATTGAGGGGGGGTGTTAGTATATGATCAATGTCTACCCCTCATGATTGTATGCACATTTTGTAAGGCCCCCTTTATGAGGAGAAGCCAAGCGTGCATTACCCAATTGATGGGAATCCTAACTTGAATGTTGGATGAAGGTCATATTGGACCATGTAAGATATTATAAGGAAAGGGAGTTACCAGGGTCCCCAATTGTGGGGTCTGGGGCAGCGGTGAGCAGCCCCTGGCTGAGGGGTCCCAGGGGGCCAGCGGGCCCCCTGGTGGGGGTCCGGAGGCAGCGCCCCCGACGCGACGGTAAAGGGAATATTCCATGGAATATTCCCTGTCGGAGTCAGAAATCATTTATATTTGTTAGGTCGGTTCAACCAGTCTAAGCCGTGTATGGCAATTACGCGGGCGGTGGCAGCCCACGCTCTACCGCCCATGTATTGCCGTCCATGGCAGGCCACCCATGATCCTATATATACATGACTTCTGCACTACCTAAGACACCTGAGTTGAGCCAGCATACCTCTACCTTGTATCTCCCTATCTAGAGTTGTCTAGATCACCATTTAAGCTCTACCTTGAGAGCGCACGGGTGGACAACGCCATCATCTTTGTACTTGCTGCTAGTAGAAAATTGTTGAGATTCTCCTATATCTGTTATCTTCTCTGCTATTGCTCCTGTGTTATATTGCGTAACTATTGTCTTACAGGAAGCTCATCTTATGAGCAAAGACTTGATAGGATACATTATAGGTGAAGAAGAAAAACACGAATTTAGAGATCCTAGTGTTCCAACTAGGGATGAACTCTCATATTTGAAGACATGGATGAAGAAGGATGCTCAAGTTAGGAGCATTATTTACATGGGAGTTAATGGTTACTTGCTACCTCACATTAGAGGACTTGAAAGTGCAAGTGACATATGGAATGCTTTGGAGAAGCATTTTCAAAATACTACAAATTCAAGGAAGGCATCTTTATGGGTAGAGTTTACCACATTCAAAAAGAAGGCTTCTCAATCCATTTCTGATTATGTAGCAAGGATGAAGGACATTGCATATGCATTAGGAAAAGTTGATGAAGATATTGAAGAGGATAAATTGGTAAGGAAAATCCTCACAAGTTTGAGAGGAGATGAGAAATGGAAGCCATTCATTTTGTCTACTGAATTGTCACTAGATCATTTCACTCTTGATTTGAAACAATTAATACGACATATGCTAACCTTTGAGCAGGATGTCAAAGGTGACATTGATAAAATTACAGGTCAAGCAATGTATTCAAAGGACAAGAAGAATTTTAACAAAGGCAAGCAACAATTGAATGAAGAAGAAGGTGTAACTAGCCAAGCTAACTTCCTAAGAGGAAGAGGTGGTGGAAAAGGAAGAGGAAGAGGCAGAAGCAATAAAGATGGTGTCAAAGCTTGCTGGCTTTGTGGTAAGACTAATCGTTTACCTCATGAATGATGGCATAATAATCAGAAAGGTGGAGGATACAATCAGAATTTTAACTCAAGAGGAAGATATTATGTGATTTATGTTGATGATGCTACCAAGTGGGATCACTATATATGTGATCAAAGATAAATCAGAGGTGTTCAATACATTTAAACATTATCATGTGTATGCAGAGAGAATCACAGGTCAAAAATTGAAGAGACTAAGGTCAGATGGAGGGGGAGAGTATTTCTCTAATGAGTTCAGTGAATACTTGTGGAATGCAGGTATAAAAAGGGAAGTTACTTGGAGGTACTCTCCTCAACAAATGGTGTAACAAAAAGGAGAAATAGAACTCTTGTTGAGTTTGCAAGGTCAATGATGAAGGAGAAAAATTCCCCAAATTATTTGTGGGTTGAGGCTATAAATACAGCCACATACTTGGTAAATAGGTTATCATGTAAAGCTTTGCAGGTTATGACACCATATGAAGCTTGGTGGGGTAAGAGACCTACCTTAGATCATTGCAAAGTGTTTGGATGTTTGGCTTATGCATATGTGCCATCTCAATTGAGGCATAAATTGGAACCCAAAGCTGAAAAGTATGTGTTCATTGGCTATGATGATAAACAGATGGGTTATAGGTTGTGGAGTCCATCCACAAAGCAATTCCTTGTGTCAAAAGATGTTATATTTGATGAGCAAGGTACTTGGTATGCAGGTACAATTAATATTCATGAAGGTGATGAAGAAACTTTGAATCAGAAGAAAGGTAAATCAAAGGTTCAAATAGTTGATGAAGAAGAGAACAATGAAGCACAAGTTGAATTTGAAGAAAT
Source organism: Ceratopteris richardii (assembly GCA_020310875.1). NCBI lineage: Eukaryota > Viridiplantae > Streptophyta > Polypodiopsida > Polypodiales > Pteridaceae > Ceratopteris > Ceratopteris richardii. Next base: position 50,161,190 of record CM035411.1, read on the forward strand.
GCCAAGGTTTGATCCAGAATGTGATGAACCAGAAACTTCAAAGAGTGGAGAACTCAGAAGGTCATCAAGGCATAAATGGCAACCTACAAGGTATAGCTATGAAACTTCTTTTTTTACTACTAAAGATTATGCTTACATGGTGAAAGCAGAGGAAGACCCTTCTACATATGAAGAGGCAAAAGGTAAGGAAAATTGGGAGAAAGCTATGCAAGAAGAATATGATGCATTGATGGAAAATGAGACATGGGATTTGGTTCCAAAACCAAATAGTCAGAAGATCATTGGATGCAAATGGGTCTACAAAACAAAGAGGTATGCAGATGGAAGTGTGTCTAGATATAAAGCTAGACTTGTTGTGAAAGGGTATGCTCAGACATATGGTATAGATTATGATGAGACTTATAGTCCTGTGGCAAAGATGACAACTATAAGGACTCTCATAGCTATTGTTGCCTGTAAAGGTTGGAAGATATGTCAATTAGATGTGAAGAATGCTTTTCTAAATGGTTATATTTAAGATGATGTTCTCATGGATCAACCAAAAGGTTTCAAGGATAAAAGGTATCCAGAGTATGTATGTAAGCTCAAGAGAGCTTTGTATGGTTTGAAGCGGGCCCCAAGGGTATGGAATTATAGACTTGTGAAGTTCTTGAAGGAGCTTGGTTTCAAAGTGTCTAAGGCAGATAGTAGCTTGCTTGTTAAAACAAGTGATGATGGGTTCATTTACATGTGCATATATGTTGATGACATAATTCTTATTGGTACATATGAGAAGGGCATACAAAGTATTAAGAAGCAAATGGAGAAAGAATTCAAGATCAATGACTTGGGAGATTTTTCATATTTCTTGGGCGTGGAGATTTCATACACCCAACATGGAGTATATGTAACTCAAGAAAGGTATTTGAAGAACTTACTAATCAAGTATAAAATGGAAGATTGCAAGGTAGCACCTACTCCAATGGAGGTGAATCACAAATTGAGCATATATGGAGGATAATAATTCAAGGACATGAAGCTATATCAAAGTCTGGTTGGTACTATAATCTATGCCACATTAACTAGGTCTGATTTGTCATATGCATTTGGATTGTTGTCTCAATTCATGCATTATCCTAGGAGAGAACATTGGGTTTCAGGACAAAGGGTGTTAAGATACATTAAGGATACACTGAAAGAAGGTTTGTATTATGGTTTCACGTCAGATACAAACATCAAGATATATAGTGATACAGATTTGGCAGGTAATCTTGATGATAGGAGATCAACCTATGGTTACTTATGTTATGTGGGAGATAAATTAATCTCTTGGTGTTCTAAGAAGCAACACACAGTTGCTTTGTCACCCACACAAGCAGAGTATGAAGGTATGATTGTAGCTGCAAAGGAGGTCATATGGTTGAAAACTCTTATGAAGAGTTTTGACATTATTCAGAGTACACCCACTATTCATGGAGATAATATGAGTTCATTGTATCTAGCTGCTAATCCTATATTTCATGCCAGGACTAAACATATTGAGATTCAATATCACTTTCTAAGAGAGAAGGTGATTGATAAAGAGATTGAATTCATACATACTTCAACAAAAGATCAGATTGCAGACATGGTAACCAAAAGCTTGGATGGGCCAAAGTTATAGAGATTCAAAGACATGCCATGTATAAAGAAGATGGAGAAAATCACAATTGATGATTGAGGGGGAGCTTTTGGTGCAAGACAATCATCAATTGATGATTTGGACAAAGTTTTGAAGTCAAAAGATGAAGGAAAGACCATATATGAAGCTTGAAGTTAGTGCTTGCGTGAATTGAAGAAAAATTATGCCCGACATTTTGCTCAGTGCTCCTTCTGTGTTTATCATCTTGTGAAATGCTTTTGTACAAGTCTAATTCTATAGCTGAGTGATCTCTGTACAAATTTTCAGATCCTGATTGTGATCAAGCTAAGAGAATTAAGAGTAGGAACATTTACATGTGCAAATGTGAAGAAGAGAAGTCTACAGTAGGTGCAAATTCAATGATAATGTTTTGGTCAGTTCTCCTTCCACAGTGTCAAGTTTTGAGAAAATAAGCACTCATTCTTTAAGTTGAAAGGTAAGCTACCTATGTCAAAAATCATTTGAATGAATGGCATCTAATTTGGGAGAACCATGCATTAGAAGTTGCAGGTGTCAAAGTCACTATATAGAAGAATAGTTTCAAACATAGGTAGATTGTTGGGTCATATCTCAAGATCTACTGAATCTTTTGAGGAGTTTTAACTTGGAGAAGGTGTGCAACCTTTAGAAAACACCTTATACAAAGTTTCATTAGAAACTTTACACATTTGATCAGTCAATAAGTGAGTTATGTGCAACAGACTTTTCTGTGTAGTGACTTTCTTCATAGATAGCTAAAGTCTTGATAATTTGGCATTGATCTTCCAAAATTGGTTAAAGTTTTGAGTTTTTCTTGATATAGAGTGCTCTTACATCAAGGATAACTTGTTCTTTTGGAGATTAACACTCTCCATCAGTCCTCTCTACCCAAACTTGAGGCACCTTGTAAAAATGTTTATGAAGGTTGTATTTGGGCAAAATGCAGTGTTTTGCCTTCCCAAAAGATGGTTCAGTTTGAGCTACTCAAAAGCTGAAGCTTTTTCACAATGACATCTATAGTCCTACAGGCACCCTCTATTGAGAACTACATTTACCTCATGACTTTGATTGATGATTTTTTTAGGCATGCATAGTCGTATCCAAAAAGAGTATGAAGTGTTTATGTGCTTGAAACATGTTAGTCCCCTTGCTCTGGCGTCGTTTCCCGATGATACCCCATCATTTTAGTCTTCCTCTAGTTTTACACAACTCTCGAGATGCATACGAACATACATCCCTCAGTCACACGGAGATCCTGAGTCATCCTTGCCGTTGAGCCGTGTGGTAGCTCAATATCAATTCTCCCTCTCTCTCTACCCATAAAGGGAAAGCTCCACGTTACACATATGAGTGCCACTTGGCAACCATGTATTAATCTTGCTTATCCATCATAAGAGGAGGTTCTCACCTCTCAATTATGATGCTCCATAAAATTTCCTTCCCCTTAGTTCCATTTTTGTCCTCAAAAATGGTATTGGAAGGTCTAATAGAAAGAGACAAATATGAGAACTACCACTCCCACTATATCCCCATGTATAGCAATACATGGTCATATCTCCGTGTTGTTTCCCCATATCCTTCCCCTTAAGAAGATTCTTGGGAAGGTAATCTAAAGTTGGGAAACCGTCTCTGAAGGGTGCTAACCTGCTCCCATGTGGCACTGTCTTTCCACTTTACTAGAAAATCTTTATACAAGTGACTTCTCGTCCGTTTCTCTCCAGTGTGTAGTATGCTCTCAGGCTCATGTGGAAATAGATTGGACAGAAATAGGCTCTACTACCTCACTATATGGAATGAGGTTGTCATATTCATCCAGTCTTTTCTTAAGTCCGCTAACATGAAAAACTGGATGGATTTGATTATTCTCTGGAAGTTGGAGCTGGTAAGCCATCTTTCCTATCCTCTTAAGTATTTGGAAAGGTCCATAATACCTAGGAGATAGTTTTGGACAGGGTCCCGTCTTCATGGTTTCAGACCTAGATGGAACTCTAAGATAGACCTGCTCTCCTACCTCAAAGTTGATATCTCTCCTTTGAGGTTCAGCATAGGCTCTAGCTCTATCATGAGCTCTCCTAATGATGCCCTTAGCAAGTCTAAGCATATCATTCATCTCTTCCAAGAAGTCCTTTGCACTGCAAGCCTACTGCATAAGGAGCTCTTGGCTGAAACCCATACATAAGCATAAATGGACTATGCCCAGTGAAAGAGTGCTTGGAACTATTATATACAAACTCTACTATAGGTAAATACTCTTCCCAATTAGTTTTCCTTTCATTCACATATGCTTGAAGCATATCATCTAGGATTTGGTTAACCCTTTTTGTTTGCCCATCCGATTGTGGATGCTTGGCCGTACTCATGCTAAGTCTGGTATCCAACCTTTTGAAGACCGCTCTCCAAAAGTGGCTAGTAAACTTCCTATCCCGATCAGAAACTATGTCTAAAGGAAGACCATATAACCGGTATAGGTTCTCCACAAAAATTCTAGCCAACTCTGGTGTCTTCACTGTAGTACGTGTCGAAATAAACCTAGCCATTTTGGTTAACCTATCCATAATTACCCAGACTGAGTTGTGCCCTCTCTGTGTCTTATGTAATCCGACTATAAATTCCATGGAGATACTCTCCCACTTCCCATTAGGAATATCCAATGGGTGGAGTAGCCCTCCAATCCTCAACCTCTTAGCTTTGTTGACCTGGCATTTATTGCACTTAAGCACATACTCAAGGATGTCCTTATGAAGTCCAGGCCAATAAAAATGCCTCTTAACAAGATCATAAGTCTTGTTAACTCTTGGGTGTCCCACACTAGGTGTTTCATGATACTCATACAAAATATGCCGTCTCATCTCAAGATCTCTAGGGACACACACCTTACCTTTATATAACAGATATCCATCATGGACATTATAATTCTTCCACTTGAATCCTTCTTGAGTACCCGTCAATACTCCATCTTCACTGGAAACCCGTACATCACGATCCCCATTCTCAATGGCTTCCCCAATCTTGGAATATGCAGGATCAAGCTTACATTTTCCTCTAATGGACTCAAGTAGCTCACTAGTGATCTGAGTAAAATTCAGTCCATTGAGCATAGACATGCGGCTAAGTGAATCAGCCACTACATTAAACTTTCCCTTACTATACCTAAGCTCATAATCAAACTCATGAAGGGTCCCTGCCCATCGGGCCTTACGACCTTTAAGGTCTACTTGATTAGAGAGCCACTTAATGCTCTCTTGATCAAACACTATCGTAACTTTGGCACCATATAAATAATGACGCCACTTCTTCAAAGCATGGACAATTGCATACAACTCTTTCTCATAGACGGAGTAATTCTTCTTAGCCGGTTCTAGTTTCTTGCTCTCAAAAGCTACTGGTCGACCATCCTGTACTAAAACCGCTCCTATAGCAAAGTCACTCACGTCAGTCTCAACTACAAATGGTTTGTTGCGATCTGCTATATGTAAAAGTGGAGCTGTAGCAATTGCTACTTTCAATTTCTCCATACTTTGCTTCTGTTCGTCTCCCCAATGAAAAGCTTTCCCTTTCCCTTTAAGTTGTTCGGTCATTGGGACAGCAATCTTGGCATAGTTCTTAATGAATCTTCGATAGAAACCTGATAAACCTAGGAAGATCTAAAGCTCTTCCAAGTTCCATGGATGTGGCCATTCCATAATAGCCCTTACTTTTTCAAGATCCATCTGGATTCCATCCTGGGAGACTATGCCCAAGGTATCTAACCTTTGTTTTGAAAAATTCACACTTTGACTCCTTAGCAAAGAGTGAATTTTCCCTTATCACTTGAAATACTTTCCTCAAGTGTTCCAAGTGCTCTTCTTCTGATGCACTATAGATCAGATGTCATCCAGAAAGTCTACTACAAAATGTCCTAGATAAGGCCATAAAACATTATTCATGAGTTTCATGAAAGTGGCAGGAGCATTGGTGAGACCAAAAGGCATCACCAAAAACTCATGGTGCCCATATTTAGTCCTAAATGTAGTCTTAGGGACATCCTCTGCCCTAATCCTAATCTGATGATATCATGATCTAAGGTCAAGCTTGGTAAAGTACCTAGCTTGATGTAACTGATCAAATAGATCTTCCAATCTAGGATTGGAAATCTATTTTTGATAGTTACCTTATTAAGTTATGTATAGTCTATACGTAATCTCATAGAGCCATCTTTCTTTTTAACTAGGAGCATTGGCAATACCCAAGGTGAGTTACTAGATTTAATGAAGCCTTTATCTAAATAATCCTGCAATTGCCTCTCAACCTCCTTATGCTGAGAAACACTAAGCCTATAAGGTGTCCTGCAAATAGGGTTAGTGTTACCAACAACCTCAATGGCATGGTCAATGTCCCCCCTCTCAGGTGGTAGCCCTCTAGGTAAATCATTGGGAAAAACATCTATATAATCAAACATAAGATCCTTAAAACTTTTAACCACACACTCTTGCAAAAAAGAATAGTAGAAAGTCCTGTTTATATTTACATTCCTAGCATGAAAATATACATCAGATGAGCTGTCTGTACAATGCTCCATATCATGACTATACAATAAAAACATGTCTTGCACATGCTGAGAATAACAAAGACTATACAACTCTAGTGATGAAATGAGAGGTGCACTAGGTACATCTCTCTCTCCCTGAATACAAACTTTACTTCCATTCTTTTCGAATTCAAGTGTGTTGTTTTGATAGCTTTGCGTTTAAGTGTGTCTCCCAACCCCCATAGCCACTCTCTTCCTAAGATTAGATCTGTCCTCTCCATATTCATAATTTGGAAGTCCATAAAATATGTATAGTCTTGCATCTTGACTTCCAAATTGGATACCATAGTATCCCATATTCTTTTATCTTGCCCTTGCATCATAGATACAATGTATTATGCACTAGGCTTCTGGGGAATCTTTAATTTCTTGACCAAAGCATAGTTTATAAAATTATGAGTGGCAGAGTCATCTATCATGACCCGCACCCTGGTCCTGTATACACTACCATGCAGTTTAACTAGGTCATGTGGTCCAAACTGCGGTGACCACAATGACTGAGTCAAACAATAGGTGTGCTCTATATCCTCGTGCATCACCTCCACTCCCATGTAGCTAGAGCTGCCATGAATAGGAAGGGTCTGCACTAGGTGGACCGCCTTTTTGCCCTTTTCGAGGGCCGTACTAAACTCTGGCCCCTTCTTCTTTTCTTCCCCATCCTTGAGCGGACAGGTCCATTGTGAATGGCTAGGAGACAAACACCAAAAGCACAGGTTCTCTCTTTTGGCCCTCTCAAACTGATCTGTGGATAACCTAGGTCCTTGTGATCTTTTTTTTTTAATAAAAACTTTGTTTTTCCCAAAAGGCAACTTCTTCTTGAATTTAGTCATACTAAGAGGCTTGAGGGGCTGATCCGTCTCCATAGGAGTATACTGAGGACGGTTATGGTCCTCATATATATGTGCATACTTGATCGCCTCCTCAAACATCTTAGGTGCATTCCTTCTAACTTCCCTCTTTATGGCTTTATCTAAGCCCCTAACAAACCCTCTAGTCTTCTGGAAATCATCTAAGCCTTTAAGTTTCAAAATGATCTCTCTATAGTGGGATAGGTAGACCGAAAGAGGCCTGCCTCTCTGTGTAATCCTATCCCACTCATCCCAATTCCTCTCCTCCTCATTCTGAGGAAGAAACTCTTTTAGAAAAAGAGTCTCAAACTGAGTCCACTCAGTAGGGATAGAGTTCACCTCCTTAAGACTCATCAACCACTTATAAGCACGCGGGCCGAGGGAGAGACTCGCCTCTAGCACACGATACTCTGGTGGGGTGCCCTTCAATTTATGCAAATCATGCCACTTTTGTAAAAAAGTGTAGATTTCATCCTTATTCCTATCTCGACCATCCCTCGTAAAGGTAGGTGGCTTCAAGTCTTTCAAGAGGGGAGCTTCCCTAGAGCTCTCTCCTTTATGCTTACTAGGAAGAGAAGTATCTTTCCTAGTGAGCTCCAAAGGAATAGGAGGGGTCTCTCTTTCCTTCCTAACCAGGAAAGAAGTGACACTAGTCTCAAGTGAGATCATTTGAGAGTTAAGTTGTTGTATGAGAGATGTGATGCTACCAAGATCTCTCTCTAATTTAAGGGTTTGCTCTTTCAAGTCTATGAATTGGTCACGAGTGAAAAACTCATCTAAAAGTTCCTCATAGGTATATTCCTCTTGTTGAGGCTCTTTCTCTTCTAGGTTTTCTTCTATTTCTTGCCCTAATTCTACTTCTTCCATTCTAGAATCAGGATCCTCTAGTTGCTCTTGAGATGGAGAAGTGTGTTCAACTACTTGTTTGCCTTTAGATTCCATGTTTTACTATCCTTCCCCCGTTTGCTAACTAGAGTATATGAAAATGAATGGAAGTAAAGCTCAAATATGCAAGAAGAAGAGAAATATATCACAAGAGCACTTCCCTGTTACAAAATAGAGCTACGGAAGCGAAATCCAAATGATCCTTGAAGCTTTATGTTGCTGATTTTGAATCCTCGCCACGCCCAAACAAAAATTGGAAATGTCCAATTGGTCTCGGGAGGTTCTAAACAACAAAAACCATCCAAAACAACGCCAAAAACACGTGGGAATAGCCCCAACCAGGAAAACTGAGTGAAACTGAGCAACTTCTGAGATTTGAAAGTCCTCGTCAGTCCAAGAAATATAGCTCAGCACCTGTACTTCCAAAATTTGAAACTATTCCAAGTGAAAAAAGTGAATTTGGACATCGAATGACGAAAAACTAAGCCCGGGAGTAGCCGCCTAGTTCCTGCTGAAGCGCTATAGAGAGATTTTGGTGTGGAAAATCTCGTCCAAATCCAACATCGATGGTCTTTAAGTGAAGCTTAGGAGTATAGCTTCATAACGTGACCAAGATTTTTGAAATCCAATATCGTATGAGCAAGCTATGGTATGGAGAATCCGGGTATGTCAAGAGTAGGAAGTGAAAAACTCATCTTCATGGATGGATGACTTTGAGAAGCTCCAAATTGAGAAACTGAAGCTTCTAACTCAATCCCAAAACCCATATCCCATCTCCACAGCCCGCATTACATACGTGTATTTTCTCTTAGCCAAAATCTTGATCTATAGCATCACTTTGATACTCCAAGGTTCTCAAAAAAAACTTCGAATTTTTTCCTTAATCTAGTTTGAGCTCTCTGTCTAGTCAAAAAAGCTTGGAATGTCTATCGAAGAGCTTTTTATCCCATAAGTGCTGTAGAAAAAGCAGTTTTCTCTCTATATAAAGGAGAGCAAATAGTTCATAGTGTCATCCAAGAGGATGGGAAGAGGGAGAACATGCTCTCTGCGCATACGTCCATCGTCTGACTGACGGGTCCATCGAATTTGGCCTTTCTCGATATTCATGCGCCTACGCTCCGATACCAACTGTTAGTTCCCTTGCTCTGGCGCCGTTTCCCGATGATACCCCATCATTTTAGTCTTCCTCCAATCCTACACAACTCTCGAGATACGTACAAACATACATCCCTCAGTCACATGGAGATCCCGAGTCATCCTTTTTGCCTAGCCGCATGGTAGCTCAATATCAATTCTCCCTCTCTCTCTACCCATAAAGGGCAAGCTCCACATTACACATATGAGTGCCACTTGGCAATCATGTACTAATCTTGCTTATCCATCATAAGAGGAGGTTCTCACCTCTCAATTATGATGCTCCATAACAAAACAGTTTCTAGTTTGGGCTAAAAATCTATCAGCATGCAAAATGGGCACCCTCTGTTCTTATCGAGAGGGGGAATACATGTCTTTTGATTTTAATGCATTTCATGTTGAACATGGGATAAAACATCAGTGTATAGTGCCATATACACCTTAAAATAATGGAGTTGTTGAAGGAAGAACAAGTCACTCATGCATATGGAAAGGTGTATGGTCAAAAGTCAAGCTTTACCACATAGCTTCTAGCGTGAGGTTGTTATGTGTGCAACATATGTACTTAACATGTGTCCCACCAAAGCACTATAGTCTATCACTCCATATGAGGCTTGGCATGGTGGCAAGCAATCTATTTCTCATCTGCATGTTTTTGGTTGTCTGGCATATGCATTAATGCCTAAACAACAATGCACAAAATTGGATGATAAAGCAATGAAATGTAGTTTGTTGGGTACAGTTCAGAAAGCAAAGGCTATTGTCTGTATCATCCATAGACTAAACACATTTTGGTTAGTCGTGATGTTATTTTTTTGGAAGATGTAATTCAACCATTACTTTCATGTACCAAGGAGCTTTTGTTAACTCTAGAGATGTGTATGAGACTTTGCTGCCTCTTTTTATAAGTGGACACTCAAGTGTTGGTCCGAATGAGGCAATTTCTCAACCTTTATAGGTTTCATGTGATGATGCAAATCATTCCATTTCTGATGCAAATTTACATGATGCACTTGTTGATGAGATGACAAATATAGAGGAGGCAAAAATTATGCCAAAATGGCTAGTGCAAACTTTGCGAGATACCAAATTAGATGCATCTCCATCATATCGTACTTGTTCAAGCTCTCATAGTGCTTCTTTTGCATCAGATTCCTATGTTATGGCTGCCTCTAGTTTTTGTGATGAGAATGAGCGTGTTTCATTTAATGAAGCACAAAATTCAAAAAATTAGATGGCTACTATGCAATCAAAATATGATGCTATTATGAAGAATGATGCCTGGTCTTTATGTGATTTTTATCCTTACGAGAAGGCCATTGGCACTAAGTGGGTATACAAGTTGAAGTGTAAGCATGATGGAATAGTTGACATGTATAAGGCTAGTCTTGTTGCAAATGTTTATGCTCAAGAAAGAGGCATTGATTTTGATGAGACCTTTGCTCCCACATGTTGAATGACTACTCTTCATAGCATATGTGCACTTGAAGCTCATCATGGTTGGAATGTACATCAATTGGACATTAAAACTGCATTTCTGAATGGTGACTTATATGAAGAAGTGTATGTTTTTCAACCCCATGGTTCTGTGCAGAAAGGGTGAAAACAAAGTGTGCAGCTGAAAAAGGAATTATATGGTTTGAAGCAAGCACCAAGTGCTTGGTATGCAAAGATACATGCCTACTTGATTGCACATGGTTTTGAGAATAGTCCAACTGAGAGAACCTTATATGTTAAGCATGAAAATGATGTGCTTCTAATCATTGTTGTCTATGTTGATTACCATGCTACTCACTCTTCCTAATGAGAACCATATTGCTTATTTTAAGGTTGATTTGCATGCCTCATTTGAGATGCCAAATTTGGTGCATTTTCATCATTATTTGGGCATTCAGTTTATGCAAGTTGATGGCAGAATAGCTTTGTGTCAAACAAAATATATTGATACATTATTATAGCGGTTTTGCCTTGAAGACTGCAAACCTATCACAACTCCTACAGAAACATGTTTACAGTTGAGTCTTCATGATACTGGAGATGCACTTGATGTTGTTCTCTATCAGTAGGCTTTTGATTTACTTATGCATAGCTCGATCTCATATTCATTTTGTTGTCTCACAAATGAGCAGGTTTATGGGAAATCAAGCATTGGCAGGCAGTTAAGCACATCTTTCGCTACTCGATTGGTACTTGGGTACTTGGATTGTTTTATCCCAAGGGGAGTTCAATACTACCAGATTTACATGTTTTTATTTACTCTGACTGGGTTGGTTGTTATGCCACTTGTGTGTCCACCAGTGGTTTTTGCTTCATGCTTCATAGCTCATGCACATCTTGGTTGAGCAAGAAGCAAACTATTATGGGCACTTCTAGTCATGAGGCTAAGCATAGGGTAGCTTTCATAGCGACTATTGAGCGTGTGTGGCTCACACCTTATGGTTGATTTGGATGTTGGTCAGTCTTCTATCGCCACCATCTTCATTGACAGTCAGAGCGCATTGGCAGTTGCGAGGAACCCTATGATCCATGCTCGCACTAAGCACATTGAGGTGCACTATCATTATGTCAGGGAGAGGTTCTCTACTCAAGAGATCAGTTTGGCATGTGTGCAACATAAAAGAACGTTACAAACCTTTTCACGAAGGCTCTGCCTAGGGAGAAGTTTGAAGCTCTCCACAAAGCTTTGGGCTTACTTCCTTTTGTGGATTGATTCCACATAGCTTGGCATTTCCTTATACATGACTGTGAGCTCCTGTTCACCGCATCACTCCCAGGGGGAATTTGTCGATATATTCAGTAGTGATGTGTGTGACCACACTAGGACCACCGGGGCACTTTTTTCTGTCTTTAGGAGGTTTTTCTTTTTCCTCGGCTTGTATATACACCTATAACCCTAAAGGGTTACTTATATTTGTACATTCACTTGGTAATACATTCAATATTGTGTGTCGAGCTCCAAGCTGCTTCTTCCTTGTGTTGTTTGCATGCTTCCATGGATGCCAAACTCCAACACTTGCATGCAATCAACACTTCCAATGGTGGCTTCAGTTACTCAAATGGAAAAGTATGCCAAAGACTATGCCTTAGTTGTAAGCCTTGAGGTTATCAAAGTGGTGCTCAAGTTTCAGGCTTGGAGCGCTCTCTCTCTGTCTCACACACATCCCCTCCCTCCCTCTCATTATAGTATCAACATGTCTATATGTAAAACAAGTATAACCCATTATAGTACCATGTCTATATGGAAAACAAGTATAATCTCTCACTCCTAAAATTCTAAATAGCACATTGATTATAACACACACATGAAGGGTTTCCATATCTATTGAGTACTTAATGTGTTTTACATAATCAACATGTATCTTATCTTCTTGAGATGGCATAAATGAAATCCGTAGAGAACGTTCGAATAGATTATAATGCTATGTTGTAATCCACTTTTTTGTAACCATGTCTATACGGAAAGCACATAAAACTGGCTACTCACGTAATTCTATACTTGAAATTCAACAAACATACATGGAAAGCCCATTTGTAGTATTCATGTTCACCAAGTGCTTCATGTACCTTGTACACTATCTTGTCTGATAATCAAGTGGTGCTCACGTTTCTAGCTTCGATCGCTCTCTCGTCCCCTCCCTCCCTCTCATTTTAGTATCATCATGTCTATATGGAAAACAAGTATAACCCATTATAGTATCATGTCTATGTGGAAAACAAGTATAATCTCTCACTCCCAAAATTCTAAATAGCACATTGATTATAACACATGCATGAAGTGTTTCCATATCTATTAAGTACTTCATGTGTTTTACATAGTCAATATGTATCTTTCCTTGAGATGGGATAAATGTAATCCATAGAGAATGTTTGAATACATTACAATGTTATGTTCTAATCCACTATTCTGTAACCATGTCTATATGGGAAGCACATAAAACTGGCTACTCATGTAATTCTATACTTGAAATTCAACAAACATGCATGGAAAGACCATTTGTAGTATTCATGTTCATCAAGTGCTTCATGTACCTTGTACACTATCTTGTCTAATAATCTAGTTGCATGATGCACAAGATTACTCTCTAAAAGAAAACTCATGCCCACATATGGTTCTCTAGTTCTATGCAAAATTATTAACTCTACTCAAATGTCTCCTATGTGTGTTCAATCACACGAGTCTATTGATCTAAGTCTTTTGATGAGTTTCTGAAAAATAGCACTCTATTTCAACAACACCACATTGTCTCTAAGATCCATTGCAGATCCAACATGTCATCTTAAGTTTGGTCACATAACCCTAACTTTGTAGTGTCATTTCTACAATGATTTCCCATCCTTACCTATAGGAAGCTACCTTGTGCTTTCTTCTTATTGCTTGAATTTCTGACTCCCCTCACACATTCAAGTTCAAAAAAAGTGAAATCATCACCAACAACAAAGATCTCTCTCTCTCTCTCTCTCTCTCTCTCTCTCTCTCTCTCTCTCTCTCTCTCTCTCTCTCTCTCTCTCTCTCTCTCTCTCTCTCTCTCTCTCTCTCTCTCTCTCTCTCTCTCTCTCTCTCTCTCTTTCCTCCCTCTCTGTGTATATGTATGTGTGTGTGTATGTGTGTATGTATAATATATATATATATATATATATATATATATATATATATATATATAATACATACATATATATATATATATATATATATATGTATGTATTTATATATATATAATACATACATACATACATATATATATATATATATATATATATATATATATATATATATATATATATAATATAGATATAATACATATATGTTGATATACATATACATATATAATACATTGATGGTTGAAAGTTTGGGCGGCTCCCATCCCCTTATGCTGCATCTATTTTCTTTCGGGTTTGATTATCCATTCCACTTATAAGGACATACTTGCCCCTTGTTGCTTCCTCTAATTTATTACAATCATCTTGTGACAGAGTAAGTTTTATCATTGAGACCCGTTCAAATTCACTTGATTCAAGATCCTTCACACACAGAACTTCACATCTCATTATTCAAACCCGGATATCCTTTCCACTACACTTTTAATCCATATTTCGTCACCAATGGAGAAAAAGCTCTCTTCTCCATTCCTCCCTCTATACCTTCAATTCCTTTTCTAGTTGTCTGAATACGCACAATTCCTTTGACCACTACAGAAGGGGACTAGTGTACAATGGAATTGCCAGCTTTCAATCCTTTCAACAAAAGGAGGGGGGCAAAGAGCAAGCGAGCGAGCACGAGAGAGAGAGAGAGAGAGAGAGAGAAGGGGGGGGGGGGGGGGGGGGGGGGGGGGGGGGGGTGTGGTGGTGGTGTGGTGGTGGTGTGGTATATAGCTTCAGTTATCACAAGATCTTAGGCCCAATCTACCAGAGCACATATGACCATGTACAAGAGAAGAAGAGCACATCAAATGAACTGAGCCATTCAAATGCTTTGATAAATGTAAAGCTTCACGTTGAGTGCATAATATAAGAAAACGATCAGATTCTGTAGGGAAAAAAAACAGGCACGAACACACTAAAATGCAGGCAAGGCTGCTTTTGTTGAAAAAATATGGAGGTTTCAAGCAGAAGGTTTATGGTGCCTGTTAGATGTGCTCAAAAACATAGTAAACTAGTTGACTATACTTCTGCCCACCGATAAGAAAATTCAGTGTGATTGGAGCCAAATTATTTTACTATTTGGTACACCAATTGCTGCAATCATATCGAACATTAATCTTTAACCTCATGAAATTTCATGTTTTTTCTGCAAACTAGGAATGCAACTAAACACGCACAAAACCCACACAATCAATCATACTTCCAGAATTAACTTAAGTAAGCAGACATTTGCAAGTGTTTTATTCCAAATGAAGCACAGATCAACTTTATGCGTCCAAAGCTGTATAAGTAGAGCCAATAAGCACTATCTAGCAAGTGGTTGGTCTCAGATTTGAAATACATATTTCCTATTCATCAAGCAATGGCAATGTTCCACAATGTCATTCTCATAAGGAGCTTCATTAAGCCCTTCAACAAGAGAACATCACACAATCATCTTAAGCATTGACATACCACTAAGAATACAGATACTTGTCGGGCTGAAAAGATGATGTGAGCATAACATGGGGAGTACACAGACACTGTAAAAACAGATGAGTGAGTTTGCTATCAATCAGATGCCAAAATATGTGCATTTCAAACCATCTTTAGAAAGAAGAAAAGAAAACTTCCCACTTAACTTTACTGACATCTTAGCTGCAAGGAAGCCTTAGCATTGCTATCGATGGATAGAAACTATCATAGGTACATTAACATGCAGTCAAAAACTGCAAAGCAAGCATTGTTTAGGGCATTTTATTGACTCCTTTTGAATTTCTGGCTGAGTACATCAAATATGAGGTGTGATTCGGACGAATCATTAGAATAATTTCTCATCTACGTTACACAAAATGTTTCCATGTAGACATGCATACATATCAGCTTCTATGTGAGATTCAAAATACAGAATGAGAACCATTCGGATCATGTGATCCAATGAGTACACCTCATATATGCTGGTATGACTAACAAGAATCTTGTGGCGATCTCCCAATGTTAGCACAGGAGCATATATGATGGCATATCCTGAATGCTCTTCACAGATTCCATTGTTAGCTCTTGCTCCAATTGTTCCCGTGTGGCCTTCATAACCGCCTGTCAAACTCAACATTGACAAAGATGTCAGCATGAAAAACATTCTAATGTTGAATATTACTCCCTTGGAAAAAGAATGAAACAACAATTGATATCTGAAACTTCAGTCAACATTTCCTTCCGTAGACGAGTATATTACATTGAATTCCATGTATGAGGCATGCATCGCCAGCCACAAGGTGTCCATTACTTTAAATGCAACACAGTACAGCAAATCAAAGGCCATATCTTCATCTGCACAATATAAGATCCACTATAATATGTTCAAACAGCAAGAAATGTAACATAGTTGCTGCAACATCAATTCCTGGCATTCAACAACTACCTCCTAATATCTTCATAAAATTCAAGCTGCACCATGAGCTTGGCTTCGCTGCCAATAATATCCACATGAAAAAAAATGGATGATAAATAAAATCATTCCCTTTCGGAAGGTAATATCCTACATGAGTTTTTCTTCTTTTTGACAACATATACCAGAACGAAGGTCCAGCATCTGGATCAACATAAATGTAAGATTGACTCCAGCAACAGCAAAAGGGTACTCCCATGTTGCCCTTCTTCCACCCTCTTTGTGGAGGAGTTGATTGAAAGTTTTCTGTAAATCACAATATTGATAAGACAGTGAAATCATTTTTTTTACCAAATCTTAACAAACAACACCCTTGTTTATGTTTCCTCCTAGAGTAACAGTGTAAACTGTGTCCACTGATATTGCAGACGTCCACAAATGAAGGCAACTGATTATCAGCAGTACATCAGGAGTGCATCCTTTAATAAATATGAGCAAATAATTCTTTTGCTGGCATACTTGAAAATTTTTAGCAAAAAAAAGCAGATTCTCCAATGAAATGTATCCTCCACCCCTGCAAATCATACCAATAGCCAAACATTTTGAGCAACAAATGCAATATAGCTAGCCACATATAGAGAGCAACCTTGATAGGTTAGTACTTTGATCAAAACCTGAAATCAGTCGATGGATCATTACCCTGCCAGCCCATCTCTTTCCACTGGTCAGATATAAGACCCTTGAGTTCAATATTAGGGAAAGCGGCATGCCATAAAGCCTTCAAGGCCTCCTGTAATGGACAAAACAAACCTCCAAAATGGTCTTGTCAACAAAAAAAAGAAAAAGATTTATAGATTTCTTATTCATACTAAAAATAGAAAGGGCAAAATCCCACCTGATGATCAGGCCTTGTTCTATCAAAAGCAACCTCCAATCTCAATTGAAGCCTCTTAAGCCTTTCTTCCTGATCATGGAAACACTCATTCTTGTTATAAAACCAACCTAAAATCCAGATGGCTTCTGAAGCTATCGAGAAAAGGTAATACTAACATTACCTACTTTAAAACTCTGAAAAAACTTCAAAAGAATTGGCTCAAGCTGATTCTCATGGCCTCTCTCTCTCTTAGTGGACTCAAAATGATGATACATCATACACATGCATCCATGATAAAATTGATTTCTGCTGGCATGTAGATGAAAGGAAACATTCACATGCACATGCTCATATGTATATATATTTGAATGGTCTTTGACCCTTGAAGAGGGTTTTGTCTTCACTTTTGATGTACTGAGGCCAAAGATGGATACCTGAGATGAAAGGGAAGAGAGCTATGCTCAAAAACCCACACTCATTCTGTGTTCAGATGCTAACTTCCAGTATTATATGTAACAATTCATATACTACTATGATCAAGGTCAGTACTTCACAAAATCCAACAAATGCTCTCACTAAGTACCTACCCAAGGATGACATCAAATATACACACTGATGGTGGGAGTTGCTTAGCTTAAAGGAGCCTCCTTGGCCTTTTAAGTGAAAAATTGTCAGGTATGAAGGCCCCAAAGAACCTACCTATGAACATTCTCACTCTTCCATGTGATAGTTCTTATCAGGACCTTTTGGGTGCATATTTGTTACGTGCTATGGATGTAAGTGTTTTTATTTTCATTAAGTTCAACATTCTTTATGTTTATGACTTGTCTCACTGTGTTTTATTCAATAACTGATGAAGGTGAAGCAAGTGAAAAAAAATCACATGACATCTTATTTTCATGCATATAGAACATGCCATTCTAAAAGTTGGAAAACAGAATATTGTCCAAATTATCACAAACAATGCTTCAAATCACAAGGCTATGGAAATCATGGTAGAAGAAGGTTTTCCTCACATACTTTCGACTCCATGTGCAAGACATTGCATAGATTCATTTATGGATGATATAGAGAAGCTCTAGTTGATGAACCCTCTTGTTTCAGATGCTATGAAGACGTACCATGTCTTTGCAATCTTTCATAGTCATAGTACAATGAGAGTTTTAAAACTTGTTTTGAAACATTTAATACCCATAGCACTAGAAAAATGAAAATAAAATACAAGTATTATAATTCTTCACAATTTTTTTTTTCATCCATGATTACTATGAATATTTAGCACTATTTTGTCTTTCTAGTACTAAACGAACACAATAAAATTCATATACTACCTTATAAAACATAATACACGCAGTCTATAGCCCACAAGCATGGGCCAGAGGGCCAATGGCGTGGATCATGGTTATAACTTATAAATTCTAACTTATATCTCGAGTAATAATCTATAGACATGACATTTAAAAGTTAAAAACTTAACAATAAAGCATGATAGAATAGTGATCACAGACATTTCATTACGTAAAGACATTTCATTACGTAAAGATATTTCATTACATAGAAGGTTAGAATGTATACATGAATGTCATGAGTCATGACTCATACAAAAACGGTAAAAATATGTCATGAATCATAATAAAATCTACATCAAAAATGATCACTATCACATCTGACACTATGTCCATAAAGTGCACTATGCACTATACAAACTACAATGACTCTACAATGTCATCAATAGAGTCATGCTCTATGGGCTCATCATAAAATGTACTAGCTCATGAAGATGTTCTATCAAAACTCTGTATATTGAAAGATGAAGCAAACTCCTACTCCCAATCCTCATGAACAACGAGATAATCGCCTTGAGGGGTAGGGGATCGACCACCCCTTCCACGACATCGTCCATCCCACCTGGAGACATACTTATGTGATTGACTACTAGTAGACAACTATGATGGATCACCTACACATAACACAATGTGTATGCATAAGAGAAAATACAATGTATGATATCAAACTCTTTATAAATGATGGCTTAGCAATGGCCAATGGGCATAATTGTGTAAGTCTTAAGAGCCTAGTACCTACCCCTTTGAGTCTGACTACTAGTTTGTTGTACAAATTTCTCAGACTCCTCTGCAAGCATGGCAAACACATCTCTCTCTTCTTGAGGCATTTGAGGAATATCTTTGACTTTACCAATATCAACTAGATCAACATTCACCTATGAAAATTAAATCACGATTTGAATTCAATTTGTTTGAATAAATCAAACTCTGGACTCTACTATAGAGTATAAAAATATTTTCAAAGCTTTGTTGAAGTTACTTGAGGTGGAATTATGTTGACCCCTTTATTCTCTAACAACTTGAAATTACAATGGTAATAAATTAATCTCTAAAGTTGTTTGGGACTCCATCTATTCCTTTTTTCGTATGGAATAGAGCCCATGTACTCCAGTTCCTCTCTGTCCGATTGGATTTGCTACAATCTTCCAAAAAAATTCGCAAGACTAATCTTTGTTGTGATTCGTGAATACAAAATAGATCATAGAATTTTATGAATGAAAGTTCCATAATAAAAACATTATGTTATAAATTATGATAGATCTAAATGGTAAAAAATAACGAAGTACTTGCTTCATATTTCTTCCACCATATGACCGAAGAAATCTAGCTCTCTCATAGTCGTGTGGTGGGTTGTCCGAAGAAGTACTCCATGTTAGGGAACTGCAACTGTGACAAAAGACTAACATCACCGTTTGTCCGTCATATGTTGTAGTCAATCCAATTGTCCTCTAGCTCAATATCTATAAATTAATGCTCACTTCTCTATAATGGATGAAGAACATGAGCATGTGGATTGGTTTATGAAACCAATCCCATCTTCTTCTCATTGCATCACATGAAGATGTCTTCCTTGTTGGAAGTAAGGTAGGCCCAAATAATGATCATAGGTAAGCAAGATATTCCCAACACTCAAAACCTTAGGACATACACCACTTGAACCAAATAAAGAGATGACATGACAAACATAATAGACAGCAGACTAGATATGTAACAAGCAGCTGATATGGACTCCTCAAAAATAAAAGTGCTTAATGAAATGTGTACAATCCAAACAGATACAAATCTGGAATATAAGCTGAGAAATTGAAGGGTTCATGTACAAAATTGAGAAGAGTGCCTAGGAGTGTGTGTAGAGTGTGAGTAGGTGCAAAGATGACTCCTCTAATGTATAAGCAGCAGCAAAAATAATCTTCGACTGTTGGAGCGCTAGGTAAAACCTGGTAAAGCAGCAACTTATGAAGAAAATCAGAATATAAGCTGCAGATTATGAAGAAAATCAGATTATAAGCAGCCAAAAAAACCACACTCGCAGAATGTGGCACGAATTCCTAGGGTGATGTTTTTTTGCTTTTTAAAATTCGATTTTGTGTTTTTAGATGGCTTTTGATTCTAGCCATTGATTTCATGGCTTTTTTATAACTAAATCTGAACCCTTAATTTGAAATTGATGAAACGCATGATTTTGACCAAAAATTAGCATTTGACTTTAGGAGGGGTTTTAGCTCTCATCTAGTCAAGTGTTATATATCAATAGAAAGCTCTCGATGAGTACTTTAAGAATCTTCCATAAAAAAATTTCACCACCTTTGACCAAATTTGATCATTCTCAAAAATTAAGATTTGCTGGATTTTTAAGTCAGATTGACATTGTTTTCTAGCATTCCTATATATAATAAACGTATGATATGTTACTATTAGTACATAACATGATCAATTAACAGACTATCAAATTTCAATAAGCTATCAAATAAAACTTTTCACTTGTTCAATGTCTGAGAATCCGTCAATTTTCTGTATGCTTTTTTGTATACAATCGATGTACTTGTATACAAGACCAAGTGTGCTACAATGCAAACAGTGTACACCAGCTGAATGGACGCTACCAATTCCTCTTCCTTCATCCAAGACTTATCATCCCCCATAACCATTGATGAGAACTGTGTGAAGAGAGTCTCTCCTACTTTGAACTCCTCAATATTGTACCAATCATTGGCCATGACCGTACATAGAAACCCTTTTCTTATTCTAAGGAATCTATCAAGTACTATATACATGTGAGAAAACAATATGACAAAGGGTTTCAGGAAACTTAAGGAAGAGTGGATACGAAAGATGTTTGATAATTTTGTCTTAATAATGAAAACTTCCACTATGAATTTTGCTTTATAAAGGATGGATTTCACCCATGGCATTCCCCCGATGTCTTCCATGAGCAAATAAAGGGTATTTTAAATAATAAGTACTTGATGAAATAATAACTATAAAATGTATGTAATATAGAAAATTTGGATGAAACACTGAATATAGAATGCATCTAGGTACATAAATTGAGACAAGCATACCTAGTAGTTAGTGAAAGTGAAAGTGAAAGTGTGCTGGAATATGAAGAAAAAATAGGATTATGTGTGGAAAAACAGCCTATGTGCTAAAATTAGAGAGAAATTCTACAACCCTAACAGAATTTAGGGTTTCTTTTGTGATATAAACAAAAGAATTTAGGGTTTCTTTTGTGATAATTAGGTAATAGATAGGAAAACGGTATACTGCAACAAGACTTGAGGAATAATCAAAATATAACAGCCATATACAAAAATCAGCAGCTACACCCTCTTGGGAGTGTGTAAAAAACATACTTACCAGCCGAGTTGGAAATGTTCAATTCGGACTCGCTGGAAACGGAGTTCCCGAGTTTCCAAAAATTTGGAAAAAGTAAGAAACGGGAAACGGTTATATGTGTGTGTGTGTGTGTGTGTGTGTGTGTGTGTGTGTGTGTGTGTGTGTGTGTGTGTGTGTATAACATTATGCAAATGAAAAGAAGTACCACCTTTGGGAGCCATGTTTCTTCTTGTTTGTTCAAGAAGAAGAAGAAGAAGAAGAAGAAGAAGAAGAAGAAGAAGATTGTAACTCAAGGAAATTTACATCCCTCATAGACAACGTAAAAGATGTAACTAATAGAAAATATGAATCTCATAATGAATTTGGTGTAATATTATCATCTCATCATCAAATATAATGTGATTCACATTTAGGAGTTGGTTGCAAATCCCTTAGCTTTGACAAATGCTCCTTGATATTTTGACCTTCAACAATCATCAAATCAGTTTTAGGTGAGAATATATTTGCATTAGAAGTGATGTGCTTGGTTTCTCCGTTGTACACGATCCAAGGATTTGAAGAAGATAAAGATGACATTGCTACATCACTTGAAGAAATTTAAGCACTTGAAATGAAGATTAGAGTCGAAAATTTGCTGCATATGTTGTAATTGCAGAAAATGATTCAAGCTACAACTATGTAACAAGAGACTTTACAACATAAAAAAAGAGACAAGTTTCTAGATGCTGAAATTTGCTTCCAAAACCTTAGTGCAAGCAGTGTACTAGCTGTAGATGCAGAAATACAGCAAAAAGTGCTGAAATTCGAGATTCTTTGCATCAAATCTCTTCGGACAGTGGCATAGCTCCTGTATCAACACTTTAACAGGTTGTAGATGATGAATAACAACAAAAACACAGTAATTTATCACGAGTAACTTGATCGAAAAGGGCTCAAACAGAGGGGAAACTTTAGTACTAGAGACCTGAAGAAAAAAGTGTAGAACAACTAGCTGGATATGGCTGGATATAGCTGTATACAGCAGGTACAGCACATAGATAAGCTTGGAGATGAAGAGAAAAGGCTGAATCTGCCTGGAAATAGCTACTAAAACCTGCACAAACACCCATATCGCTTCAAGATTAAAGGTCCCAACTCTATCGGATTAGAATTGTGTGTACAGCCAAAGAGAGTGAAAGAGGCTGCGGAGAGCTACGTCGTGGTGTGCTCGGTTGCTCCAAACGCCAAGGGCATAGGCTGTTGCATGAGGAGAGAGAAAGTAGAGAGAAAAACCT
Source organism: Ceratopteris richardii (assembly GCA_020310875.1). Taxonomy (NCBI): domain Eukaryota; kingdom Viridiplantae; phylum Streptophyta; class Polypodiopsida; order Polypodiales; family Pteridaceae; genus Ceratopteris; species Ceratopteris richardii. Next base: position 50,184,099 of record CM035411.1, read on the forward strand.
GCGCAAAAATTTGGAGAAGAAGATGGAGAAGCTGAAGTTGAAGAAGTCACAATCAAGTTATGAGAGATTTGGGACCAAGTCTTATTGATAAGTGACTTTTATGTCATTTGGGCATGTTCACACATGGGCAATGACCAAAAGTCATAAAAATAATGTAAATGCCTATAACTCCCCAATGCTAAGTAACTCCCACCATCTGTATACATAGCTGATGTTGTGCTTTGGGTAGACACTTCGTGAGAGCATCTTCAAGATTCTATGAAGTATTGACCTTAATCAAAGTGATCAGGCCATCCTCTAACACCTCTCTGATGAAGTGGTATCTCACATCGATATGCTTTGTGTGAGCATGAAACATGGCATTATTTGCCAAACATAAGGCACTCTGGCTATCGCATCCAAGAACAGGTGCCTTTTCAGGCATCCCAAACTCACTGCAGAGGCGGGCTAACCAAATGGCTTCTTTGGAAGCCTCTGTGGCTGAAATATATTCAGCCTCTGTAGTAGATAATGCAACTATCCTCTGAAGTCTAGAGCACCATGAAATAGCTCCACCTGCAAGGATGTATACATAGCCACTTGTGGACTTGCATGTGTCTCACATCACCTGCCATGTCTGAATCACAAAATCCTTTTAACTCCAATGGACCCTTTCCATAACATAAGCATTTACTTTTGGTCCCTTTCAAATATCTCAAGATAGATTTGATTGCGTCCCAATGAGCTCTACCAGGATTAGCCATGAACGTGCTAACAACTCCCACTTAATGAGCAATGTCTGGCCAAGTAGCAACCATAGCATACATAAGTGAACCACAAGCTGATGCATATGGAACACTCTTCATGTAATTGGCTGCATCATCATCTTTGGGACAGTCATCCTTGGAAAGCTTAACATGTGGCTGCAATGGCACTCCAAGAGTCTTAGCATCAGCCACATTAAATCTGTCGCAGCACTTTTTCAATGTACTTTTCTTGGGATACCTGCAAAGTATGCTGCTGCTTATCCCTTTTTATACACATACCAAGAATATGCTCAGCTTCCCCAAGGTCTTTCATTGAGAATGCAGAGTTCAGCTGCTGTTTTAGAGCATTCAGAGTGCTCTTTTTCTTCCGAGCAAGCAACATATCATCTACATACAGTACAAGAATAATTGGGCTGCCATCTTCATCCTTTTTGGTGTACAAACAGTGATCTGCATGGCTTCTTTTAAACCCATGTTTGAGCATAAATGCATCAAACTTCTTCTAACATTGTCTGGGGCCTGTTTCAGCCCATATAAGCTCCTTTTCAGTTTGCATACCAGATGCTCTTTTCCAGGAATGGCATATCCTTTTGGCTGTTTCATGTTCAGCTCTTTGTCTAAATCACCATGCAAAAAGGCTGTTTTGGAATAATTCCAAATCCAAGGCAGCTGTGAGAGCAAACAACATACGTAAAGTGGTCATTTTCACCACGGGAGAAAACACTTCTTGGAAATCAATGCCCTCTTTTTGGGCATATCCCTTAGCAAGCAGCCTTGCCTTATACTTGGGTTTGCCAACAACAGTTTTGATTTTGTACACCCACTTGTTGGGAATGGCCTTCCTTCCTTTGGGTAACTCAACCAAATCCCAAGTATCATTCGCATGCAAGGCCTTTATCTCTTCCTACATGGCTAACTCCCACTTCTTCTTATGCTCGCATAGCTTTGCCTCTTTATAAGTAAGAGGCTCACCCTCATCTGATAACATTATATAATGTATAGAGGGATCATATCTATTCACTGGCCTCCTAGGACGTACAGATCTTCTTACCCAATGATCCACATTACCAGGCAATGGATCTACATCAAGGGGTACATTAACTTCTTCATTGTTAACGGGCTGCTGTACATCATTTCCAGCCCTGTTTTCAGCATGAATAGGTGGCTGCATATGCCCTTCAGGAGCCTCATCTTGTTGTCCATTATCTTCTGACTCAAAAACCACTGGATTATCAATATTTTCAGTCCTTTGTGGTACATCCTGAAGGTCAAAATTGAGCCTAACAGGTGGCTGGTCATGCTGAAATCTGACCCTTTTATGGTCATCTCTTGAGACACTATTGTTTTGAAGCATCCTCGCCTCATTAAAAACAACACCCCGGCTGCGTACAACTTTCTTGAGCTGAGGTATCCAAATTTTGTAGCCCATCTCATCTTCTTCACCATATCCCATGAAGAGGCCTTTTATAGACTTAGCATCAGGTTTGTTTCTCAGATGTCACCTTTCAAAGACATGTGAGGGGATCTATTGCATATATGTACTGCAGTTTTGAGTGCCTCTCCCCAAAATCCATGAGGGAGATTAGATGTGGACAGCATGCATCTCACCCTCTCACAAAGTGTTCTATTATAGCGTTCAGCCACACCATTAGAAGAGGGGTTGTATGGAACAATAAGCTCCCTCTTAATGCCCAAATTTTCACAAAATTTCTTAAATTCAGCACTTGTGTACTCACCCCCATTATCTATGCGTAGACATTTCAGCCTTTTACCTGTTTGGGTGGTCACAAATGCATGAAAACGCTTAAATGCAGCAAATGCTTCATCCTTAGACTTAAGCAATTGAACCCAAATTTTTTTAGAGAAATCATCAACAAAAGAAATGAAATACAAAGCACCCCACATCATTAACGGTCAGCAAAGCATCAATAAGATCACTTTTGGTGATCGACATGTCCTATGAATGAACATTTAGAGAGGAATCAAATGCATAAGTATCATCAGCGTCAACAATCCATGTCTGGGCCAATGCATCATTAACGGTCAGCAAAGCATCAATAAGATCACTTTTGGTGATCGACATGTCATGTGAATGAACATTTAGAGAGGAATCAAATGCATAAGTATCATCAGCTGATAAAGTAGTGCATAAAATATCCTAAACATCTGACAGCTCTTCTATGACTACATTAGAGGCCACATTGGCCTTCTCCTTGTCCTTTTGGCTGTCATGTGCATCAATCTTGTCTTCTTTCTTCTCTTTCTTCTTATCTCCAACATTCGACTTTCTTTCAAGTTGTGCGGCAATCAAATTTCTTGTGGCCTTTCCTGCCACACTGATAGCATGTCACATCATTGCTTTTACCCTTGCTGCTATTACCCGTTTCCCTGCTCTTACTCTTGTTCCTTTGTGCATTATTACTCCTCTTATTTGTTCTGCCTCTAACCATGTTGGCTAAGCTTCCACCTTCATCTCCTTCTTTTCCCCTGATCTCTTCATTAAGTATAGAACCCTTAACACCATCAAAGGTCAAGTTGGGGTTATTGGCCAATGAGACTACCAATGTCTCCCAAGCATCAGGCACTGTAATAAGCAAGAAAATGGCTTTAACCTTGTCATCAAAAGGATCCATACCTGAGTCCTGCAACTGTGACAAAGTACCTGTAAAGAGAGATAAGTGTTCAGCTCCACTCCTGGACTCATCTAGCTGCATGCAAACAAGCTTCCGCATCAAATGCACTTGGTTAACAGGCGTAGTGTTTTCATAAGTTGCTTTCAGCTTTGCCCATATTCCTGAAGCAGAGGTCAAACCTTTGAGATCTACCAAGATTTCATCAGAGACAGCCATTTGATATATGTAACAGCCTTCTTGTTCAAGATAAGCCATGCATCTTGTGACATGTCCTCTTGTTTTTCCGCCTCTCCCTGTCACAATCCTTCAGAAAGAGAATACCTTACATTCTCTCCTTCCACAAGTCGAAACCTATTCCATCAAATCGTCGAATCTCAAATAGATTCTTCACATATGAGAAAGATGACGCCATAATTGCACAATGAAGAGGTTAGTGTGCTGAAATTTTGGGCAAAACGCACCAAAATCAGGGTACCACGTCTAAAAATAGTGCACAATAGCTTCAAACACCTGTAGGAGTAATGGAGCAAAATGGAGAACAAAATCAAAATCTGAAATTTTATGGAAAAAATTGCAGAAAATTCAAGCAAGCTAATTTGTGCTTGAAATCAACAAATTTGACTCTTTTGATATCAATGTGCGTACATAAGGCTATAACGCAGCCTTTAGAACCGAGCAAAAGCCCCAAATTTTGCTTCAGAAATTTCTGAAATTCTCATAAAAATGCCACAGTTGTACATAAGCAATTTCTTTTGCCACAATCCAATACATAGGGTAGTAGACCTGTGTATTGCTGCTATGACCTGTGAAACACCTGTTTAGGCCTGCAAAACACCTGAAAACAGTCTGCTATGGGCTGTTGAGATACCGAAAGTGATCCTCTTTGCCCTTGAGCAACTTTCTTCGCAATGAAACTCTCTAAAATTCACAAAATTTACTTCAGCTTTGCTCCGGGCTGAAGTAATCCTCCAAAAATAGCACTTTTTATCGCAAAAAAAGAAGGTTTTTCGCGATGAAATTCTCCCAAATGCAAGAAAACACCTTCAGCTTAACATAGGCTCAAGTAGAAAAGCACTTGGAGCAACTTTGTTGCAATAGAAAAGCTCAAGGCTCTGATACCAATTGAAAGAGGCCGCAGAGAGCTACGTCGTGGTGTTCTCGGTTGCTCCAAATGCCAAGGGAGTGGGCTGCTGCGCGAGGAGAGAGAAAGTATAGAGAGAAACCTGTACAGAAATTTGGAGAAGAAGATGGAGAAGCTGAAGTTGAAGAAGTCTCAATCAAGTTATGAGAGATTTGGGACCAATTCTTATTGATAAGTGACTTTTAGGTCATTTGGGCATGTTCACACATGACCAATGACCAAAAGTCATAAAATAATGTAAATGCCTATAACTCCCCAATTTGGGGCCCAAAAAATATAACAAAAACATGTATGGAAAGCTCTCGAAGAGAGCTTTCACATGGAAGGGTCAAAATATACAAAAGGAGAGTCCTTGGGGCCTTTATCCCCAATAGAGAGGACTCTCTAAACACTTATGCAACAATTTTGCAAATCTAGATGAGTTATATTCCAAAAATCTAATAAAGCATTTAGAGGTGGTTTTTAATAAAGTTAGTGCTTGTTTCATAAAAGTCACATAGAAATAGTGCACAAGTCACCTTTCAATCTCTCCATTGATTCTAAGATCAGATCTCAATCATACAATATAATGGGTATTTTTTAATTGCTGGAAGAATAGAATGAGCTCCTGTAATTCTTTGAAAATTAATTTCTCCCAATATGTAAGTCCAAAATTGATGAGAACTTAAGCATAGCATAATTTTGGGAAGATCTCTCCGAGTCTTGATTCGATTTAGCCTCAAAACCACTATTTCATGTAGAGAATATGAAAATTAATTCTCAGAATTTATAAAAATCAGTATACTATCAAAAATCCAAATACATGTTACAGAGTCAATTAGCATTGATCTGCAACACTTTCATCCTAAGACCAAGGCTCAACGATGAGCATAGAGGGTTACATAGATAGCTTAAGGCTCAAAAGTAACATGGGAAGCTCATTCATATATAAGCCCTTACGATAGATGAGGCCTTTGCCACGTCATAGAGATAGTGCCTAGAAGTGGCCATATTTAGACTTGGATCCCATGTTCATGAGTCCAAACTAGCCACAACATTGTTGGAATTTGAGGTCCCACAATTAATATAGAGACCGATTATAGAGAGAGAGAGAGAGACAAATAGAGAAAATATACACAAGAGATGGCAAAGGGCTGAAATCGGCCACAATTGAACTATAAAGACAGCTTAAAACTGTCCTCCAAGGTCTTTAAGCTATGTAGATCTCAAGAAGCTATGATACACACACCTAATGTGCCCATATGATAGTTCAACTTGACGAAAATCTATCTAAAAAGCTAAAAACGCAGCCACACAGAAATCGTGGCAGATTTGCGAAACTCGGACTTTTTTTTTCGATTTCTTTAGCTTTGCCTTGATGCTTTTTGGTCGATTGCATATGGGCCATTGATTGATCAGATTTTTCAAGTTTAAATCTGAGCCATTGGTTCATAATATTGTGAAAAGCAAATTTGACCTGAAATTAGGGTTTGACTTTGAGCTTCATTCTGCAATGTTTGCACTTTTTGAACTTCTTTGGTTAAGCAATATATGACATATTTCTTCCATTTTCTACCTTTAGTCTTTTCTCCTCCTCTTGAATTTATTCTATTACCCTGTCAAGATTTGGGTTTGTCTTGTCTTCATATATAGGATGGTTCATCCTTGCTAGTTGAGCTAAGTAGCTCTTACATTTGTTGATATGCTCTACCATTGATGTTCAGTTGGACATTTCCAATTGAAAGAAAGAGATAAGAAGAGAAATAAGATATCACTGACTCCTAGTTCCACATATCCTTTCGAGTTTTATCCAAGCTTCTCCTTCACTTTTGATTGCTGCAAGATGATGGATGTATTCATTACTTAAACTCATACCTAAAGTGGACAAAGCTTTCCTATTTTTGGCTATGGCATCTGCATCTGGTTCTTGTACTATCACCCCTCCTCGAGTTAGAGGAGCTATAGCCCCTCCTGCTCGTGTACTTCCTACTCCACCACTTGAAGATGATCATGAGGTAGCACTTTGAGCTATTTAAGCTTGTGTCCTAAAATATTCTTGAGCAATATTATTGGGCAGATGCTATAAACCAACCAATTCCATCTTGTTCAAACCGCTTCACCTCTACTTCAGCTTCATCCCGTAGATAAGTATTCATGAAATAATATTGAAGACGAGTTTGCCAAATGTGAAAATTCTCTCCATTGAAACGAACAATTGCTACCATATTGAATGCCATATCTCTCTATATTTTTATTTAAACAAATATGCTCAAGCTATTCTCTTACACACACTCTCACAACATGTCTGACACCAAATGTTGGAATTTGAGGTCCCACAATTAATATAGAGAGAGATTATAGAGAGAGACAAATAGTGACAATATACACGAGATGGCAAAGGGCTGAAATTGCCCACAAATTGAACTACAAAAATAACTTACAACTTTGCTCCAAGGTCTTTAAGCTATGTAGATCTCAAGAAGCTATAATACATAGGCCTAATGTCAAAAAACTCGGCGAAAATCTATCTAAATTGAGGTGGATTTTGTCGAAACTCAGTTTTTTTTTTTCTGATTTTTTCAATTTTGACTTGATGCTTTTGGTCGATTATATGTGGGCCATTGATTGATCAGCTTTTCAAGTTTAAATCTGAGTCATTGGTTCATAATAATGTGAAAAGTAGTTTCGACCTGAAAATTAAGGTTTGACTTTTGAGATTCATTCTGCTATCAACTGTCCGAGTGAGTTATATATGGTTAGATAGCTCTTGATCTATATTTTCATGCACTAAAAATTCCTACAATTTTTTACCATTTTAACCAGCCTTTTACCACCTGTTGCCTTCTCCAATTTCAGCTTTAATGAACCTCCTTTTGGAAGGTTGCCTATTTTCCAACAAACATGAGGAGGTCATAGAAGCTAAGACCACAAACACCCATTAAGCATGCAAAAACTTGACATGCATATGCATAGATTGTATCAAATACCTCATTAGCCACTCATAACCACCCCCTATATAACTCAAACCACCATTCGGTGCTTCTTTACCACCTCATAATTAATCGAGGTATCAAAAGATTATTGCATGGGAGGATAGCTCATCACAATAAGCATAGCATATCTCATGAGCCCCTTGCCCATATTACAACATCCTTCAGAATTATGCCCTTATTGAGGGATTTTCACCCATTTGTGGATCAAGCATACTTAGTATTATGGTCCCCGCTCACACTCTATGGACCCAAGTGCATAAACGACCATCATAATTGGCCACACTTTAGCCAAATTACTCAATGACTATATTGAAAAAGAAAGATGAAGGCAAGGGTAGCTTCATACAGGTTTTTTTTTTTTACCAATGACCATATTTCACTTGATTGATTAACATAGAGCTTGGAGAATGAGACTATGTTGTTGCTTTATGGATCTTCGCAAAGCTTTCAATAATATACCCAAAGAGACACTCTTTTATATTGTATAAAGCCCAAAAGCTCCATACGCAATCATTTGGGGCTTTCGATGTATTAATAATTATAAGAGCATCTCTAGGTGGTTCTACTATCATGGAGGTTTATAAGATGATTTGACTAGTTGGCAATACCACTAAGGTGAAGCAAGGCTACTTAGTATCTCAAACACTCTTTGGCAAGTGATGAGATTACTAACTGCATGAGGAAAGACTTCGGGAATGGAGCCAAGCTTGCACATACTCAAGTACATAATAGGTTAAGAGTGAATGATAATATTCTACTATCAAATTTTAAGATGGGATTACATTAGGCTCTTGATTATTTTTATCGTGTAGGGTTGTGGTGAACCTTAAGTATGAAGGTCCTTATCTTTCATATTCAAGCTCAAGTGAGGATAAGATGTATAACATAGGTTGAGGCAGTTAACTCATATGTATATATTGGAACACCTTCACTACTTAAACATGAAGGTTCTCTTTGGTAGAGGCTTTGTTCATTCAAATGACAATAGGGAAAACTTTGCTTGTGATGTCTCAAATGATTTAAGGGTATTAGTCATCGGCACATGACATCATGAGAACAAAGTTTGAAATGGCCCCCTATGCTTGTTAAGGTTCTCAATCTAGGCTTCATTTCTAGAGTATGTGGTTTATCACCTCACGTTCTGTCTCATAAGAATTTCGGACATTTAGAGCCTTATTAAATATGGTAGAAGTGAGTGCTTAGTGTAATCATATGACAATATGACTATGTGCACATCGACTAGACATTGACCACCTACTTCCACTCTTAGAATAAAGGATAATACAAACGATGACTTACACATGCAAGCGGATTAAGGTGACAACCACGAGAGGTGGAAGAATATATATATAATAGTGAATGATTAGCCACTAGAGCCTTTCCCATCCAATACAATATTATTGGTGTTTCATGAGGATATCATAGATGAGCCCTATTGAGAGACTCGCCTACTTGGATGTATATTTATCACATGCTATAAGAGTTGCGAACTTGCGATTGACAAGCTCAAAATTTCTTCACACCAACTTGGGGTTGAGAAATATAGTGCGGAGGGAATCCCAAAGAAGAGGGTTATGCAAATTATGTTTCATTGTGATTGATGTGAGGAACATTTCACTTGAAGGTGCCCAACATATGTTGAAATTAAAGACAAGAATAGCAGCGTTTTCATATACTATTCATTGTCACATTTAATAAGCACATCTAAGTTTAAGAGGATGAAAACTATCTCCTTGGTATACGCAGAAACGGAGATACAATACTGGAAAACCCCACCAATTCTGAGATGAATTCCAACAGCTCGCTCCTATATATTTCTTCCATGGCCATGGAGTGACGACTCCAAATCCCTTTGAGGCTTGAGCACCAAAACTTCCCTTGAGGCAGCGTAGATGCAGAGAGCTTGCAAACAACCATGCATCACCAAGTTCATATATGTGAGACTTGCATAAGGCTGAGATTCCCATAATCAGAATTTGCAACACCCTCAAAGCCAATGCACATGCCACTATCATTGTGTGTTCTCATATACATTGCCCACAAATGCCCAATATGGTGTTAGGTTCTCCTATGCATTTACCATGATTGTACTTCTGAAGCTTATAGATTCACTCTCTCCATCCAGTCAATGTACACTCAAACAAACTTAATTTGTATCCCACGCAGAAAGAGTGTACATTAATCTTAAGTACCTCTCCCTCTGACACATCCACTAATAATGACAAAACAAGAACTGATAGAAAACAAGAAGGAATCATATGTTGGTATTAAAAAGAACCCTGGAGGAGAACAACCAGGTCCAAATGAGAAGTTGAGGCTCCTGTAAAACTCTATCAGCAAGGGTTGAAAAAATATGAACAAGCAGGCACATAGGAAGAAAAAGGAATAGTAAGCTCCAAAGGTAGGAGGCAAAGAACGGGATTAGAAGTCCTGTCAAAGGAGCAGAATGGAGAAGAGAAGGAAAGAAATCAGAAGTTTCTGCTGTGTCAATGCTGTACCTGCCATTGCAACCTATAAGAGCTCTTCATTTCCCAACCCTCAAAATATGACGTAGTTGACATCAACAATTTTAAGAAAATGATTTCCAATTTTAGGTCATTAATATGCAATAAAACTCAAAACTCAACTTTCCAAGCACCATAGAACTTAGAAAACATGCCAAAAGCATCACAATGTATTTTACATTGAGCAACTAAAACCTCTAGAAGTCATGTTATTTTCCTTTTTTTTTTTTAATCTTGTCCACTTTAATTAGCAGTGTTGAAGGAAATGGAGTGTTATACAAATCTAAACCAAGGCATCTTCATATCATGCATATACTATGTGCGCATAAATTTCTAATAATGCCATAAGCAAGTGGGTGGTGTATGTGTGTGTGTGTTTCTTGAGATTTTTTGTCTGTGCTGGTTTCTTTTTTTTTTTCTTTTCTTTTGTTGTTGTTGATCCAAGAAAAGCTTCAGTACTTACTTGAAGAGGTGTCAGAACAACAGTTATTGGTTTCTCCCCAAGTGATTTTTCATGAGCACAGCCACAAAGTAGCATGTTCCCACACCAGAGAGCAGAAACTTTAACTATGTTACCTGAAGAGAGAATCAATCCATGTTAAATGGATGTGTCTTTAGGCAAGAGACTAAAAAGGGGTATACAGGTTGGCTTACCAAGCCATCTTGCCCATCTTTTGAGAAAATGACAAAGAAGAGATGGCCACCCAGAACTTTTCACAATCCAACCTTTCCGATAATTGGAATTCCCGTCCTACATACAAACAAAAAAGAAGAATCATGAGGATTGCAGGAACCATGAAAATATAAGAAGGAAAACCATAATTCTTCACATTTAAACAAAATAAAGTACTAAAAGATACATGAGACAATACTGATATCTCTAATGAAAACACCACATGACATCAATACATTAAAAAATTATATTTGCTTCCCATCACAATGCTCTAGATCAGCCTTATTTATCCACCAACAATGTCATTTAAAGTTCATCCCTAACAACCTAGAGATACTGTTATCTTTGTGTATGTTTGCAGCAAAAAATATTCCGGATAATGATAACCAAAACCTCTCTCAAAGGCATACAGTGATATTGGCATACAAAGAAAATGGAAATATGGTTTTAGAAGATCAATTTCCAACAGCCATTCAATGCTTAAAAATAATGTGTTCGTTTAGAGTTATCCGTTCTATTTTGCTTCATTCGGATGCTTTAAAATAACGTCTTGCAGACTACTGAAAACAAAAGTACGATTTAAAATTGCATTAAGGATCAAGCATAAACTACTGCCACACAAAAAGCTGCAGCAGAAGAAAAACGTTTCTAAAAGCAACTCTTCTTATGGAATGATCCATATTATTTACCGAGAGATAGATCCTATTGATGTGCACCACAACTGCGAGGCATCTGAGAGACATTATGCAATGCTGACCATGTAAATGATTGACAACGTCAATCAATGTGGAGGTAAATTCAGTTCCAAGTGTTAGCACACAAATCTCGTTTAATCCTTGCAACATTCGACTCAAAAAGTGTTCAAAACTTACAGAAGAATTGAGAAGGGGCTGAGTCACCAAATCGTCCTCGGAGACTTCATTGTAATGCCTCTTTCGGAGGCCTTCTGACGTCATGTTTCATGTTGGAATTCTGCGACGATATTCCCTCCATTATTACTCCAAGACAAAGCGACTTGGATAAGATTCAGAAGAAAAAAGAAAAACTTCAACAATGAGAGATTTTGAAGGAACGTTACCTTAGGAGAAGAAGGCACCAATGATGGGAGTTGCTGTCGGAAGGAGATGATTTCTGCGAATCGGGCTTCGAAGAAGCGAATGAGCAGGACGAAGATGGCAAACCATGTTCGGCGATCGAGCGAAGGAAGGACGATCGCGTTTGTCTTTTTCAAAACGCCCATGCTTGCTTTTTACTTTTCAGTTGATTTTGATTTGAGACGAAAAGGGCGCAGGATTGGAGTGAGCGGTGAGAGGACATTGGCAAACTTGACCCCCGACAAACATCAAAAGCAATCCTTCAACTCGAGAGAGAGGCATCAGAAATTATAAAGCTTTCTCTCCTACGTCCACGATGCACGTCCGATTGGCAATCTTTCTTTTGTCAATTTAGAAGTCACAATGGGGTCCTCGCCATTCTTTGGAAGAACGGTCCTCATCATAAGAGGTAGACCACGCATGCGAATGACATGCTAGAGAATACGAAGAGTAGAGAATCTTAGGAACATCATCCCTTTGATCCTCATTTTATGGTATCTTGATCTAGGTCTAACTTAGTAAATTGTTGTGCCTTATATTATCAATCAAATAAATCTTCTAACATTAGTATTGGAAGTTTTTATATTAATCATTACCCTATTAAGTGCTCTATAACTTATGCATAATCTTATAGAGCCATAGTTTTTCGTGATGAGGAGTATTGATGATGCCCATGGAGAGTTATTAAGTCTAATCAATCCCTTTTATAGATACTCCCTAACTTGTTTCTCTATTTATTGGTGTTGTGCTAAGCTTATTAGAATATGATTGGACGTTTATAGATTGGTTTTATGTGGCCGAGAAAATCAATGGAGGGTCAGTTCCCTCTTTTTTATGGTAAGTCACTCAATAAATCAAGAGAATAGACATCCTTGAATTCCAACATTTAACTCTGTACATTTATTAACTACACATTCCTACAATAAGGAATAGTGAAAAATCATCCTAAAAATGAAACAGGTACCTTAGTGGCCATAAGTGTGTTCATAGATATCACTATTGAACTATATCATCAGATCACGTAAGAGTGATGCAATGGATAGGAGCTGGCACTTATATATAAGGAATTACCAAGTAATGTGTACTAAGATCAATCCACAAAAGGGCATGATCCCAAAGCTTTTTGAAAATCCAATGATAAGAAATGGACGGGCATGAAAAGAGAGCTTATGTAAGGTAGGTAGAGTAACATGTTCCCACAAAAGTTGGACAAGATAAGAAAGTTTGGGAGGCATTGGAGAAGGTCTATGCCACCTCCACTAAGTCAAGAAAAAATCAACTCAAGAATGAGTTGAATGCACTCAAAAAGCCTCCAATCAAAGTGTCACATATTATACACTCAAGATCAAGGAGCTTAAGGATCAATTGGCATCAAGGGGATATACCATGGAAGAGGAAGACATTATGAAAAAACTCTTAATGGATTGAGGGTTGAAAACAAATGGAAGCCTATCATTACTACCATCCTATTTAGGGACCCTTTACCTTCATTTGAGGGGCTTATCCCATACTTTGTGCTAGTGGAACATCAACACAGAGATGTCTCAAATTCAAAGGAGGGCCGTAATTAAATGTTGTACACAAATAGGGGCAAAGCAAGAGGAGGTAGAATAGGTGGAGGAAGGATCTACAACAACCAAGGCAATCATCAAGCCAAGGAGGACCAAATTGAGGGATCAAGTGAAGACAACACTCTATAAAGAGGTAGAGGCAAAGGAAGAGATAAAGGAGGAAACAAAAACCATAAATGTACAAATTGCTACAATTATGGAAAGCCTAATCACATAGCCTCTGAATGTTGGTGTAAGAATGATAAATCATATCAAAAAAAGCAAAAACAAGTATGCAAGTGCATCAAGAAGTGGCAACAATGAACAAATGCTAGAAACGAGATTTGGCAACACTAAAGGATATGAATTTTACACAAAGTGGTATATAGATTTAGGTTGCAACAATCATATTTCTTGCCAAGTGACAACACTAAATATCCCATTTCACATGTGGAAAATGTTATATGGCTAAGTGATAATGTATAAAAGGTGTTATTAGAGGCATTGCTTGTTCCTTCAATCATGAAAAATTTGATTTTGTTAGGTCAAATGGTAGAGAAAGATTGCAGGTCATCATTAATGACAAAGGATGGTTCATCAGAAATCCAAATGAATGCAACAAACTAGTAGCTCAAGGAAGAAGAGAGGGAAGGATCTTTACTTTTCACATCTCACCTCAAACAAACAAGGTAATGAATGTTATGTTTAAAAATATAAATGTTGTTGACATTCATATTTGGCATAAGAGGGCAAGGCATGTCAATGTGCCCAAGCTGAAGAATATGAGCAAGCTTGAAGTAGTAAGTGTTCTACCAAGATTTGAAGCAAATGATCTATGTAAGTCTTTTGAAGCTTTCCAACTAGGGAAACAAGCTAGATAACCATTCAAAAGGAGTGCATATAGAACCCCAAATGTATTGGGTCTGATACCCACTAATGTGTGAGGATGTTATAAGGCATTCTTCATAGGTGGCTCAAAGTAATTTTTCACTTTCATTGATGATCATTCAAGAAAATTTTGGATCTATTACATAAAAGAAAAATCAGATGTGCTTGCCATGTTTTGAAATTTTATATCACAAGTTGAGAAGGAAATAGGTAGAAGCATTAAAGCACTAAGGTATGATGGTGGAAGAGAGTATTTTTCAAAGGTATACTCTCAATACTTGATATATGATGGCATCAAAAGATAATTTACATGCAGATCCACACCCCAAGAAAATGGGGTAGTTAAAAGGAAGAATAGGTAGTATCAAGGTGTATGATAAATGAGATATGCCCTTATCTTATTGGGTTGAGGCTATAAATATAGTTGTATACCTTATGAATTGGGTTCTAATAAGTGGATTAGATTAATTGACCCCCTAATGAAGTATATTTTGTGCTTGAGTTTGAAGATTGCAAAAGTGCACGAACAATAGAAGGAAGAAGAAGAAGAAGCTTAGAGAACAACACAACACTGATTATATTACCAAGTGATTGTACAAAGATAAGTGACATGTTAAGGTTATAGGCATATATACATACCAAGCGGAAAAAACCTCCTAAAGAGGGAAAAAAGTGTTTGATTGTCCTAATTATGTTCACACATATATCAACAAAGACTCCTTGGGAATGATATGGTGAAAGAAGCTAGCACTCATGTATAAGGAAGCACCAAGCTATTTGGAAAGAAATCAATCCACAAAAGGAAGTAAATTGTTGTGAAGCTTCAAGCCTTGAAGATAATAGCCCCCTTGCGAGAGTGAGAGTATGTATCCTCCCACCCATATAAATACCTCTAGCCAAAAGGGGCTACGTTTTCCATGTGTCCAAGTCACATGGTTTCCCAAGAAGGGTTCTTCACATGGGTTTCTAAGTAAAACAATCACATTGACTCACATAGAATCGCTTAAAAATCACATGGTTCCTTAAACGCGGAGCTCTAGACTTGTGCACACATCCTCAAGGGGTCTTGACTTGAATTATTCAAATACTAAGGTGCCTAACCTTAGGATTAAAACCTAAGGTTTAAACAATTCAATTGAAATAGAATACCCAATGGTTTCTCTAGGAAATCCAAGGGAGCTTCACCTTAGAACCCATGCAAATAGCCCATTATTATACAACATTCTCGCCCACTTCAACATTTTCATCCTTGAAAATGTGTGTAGATATAATACGAGGAATATTCCCCTGTGCACCATGATAAGTCTCATCAATCATGGATTCACTTTCAAAGATTTGCCTTGTTTTCTAACTTGAAGTTATAAAAGAGGGAAATCTTTTATTGATGGAGCTTACTTCTGTCCCATACTTCCATTTAATTAGGAACTCTTTATAACACTACCAACCCAATTTGCATCAATGTATCCATGAACCTATAATTCTACACCAACTTCATAAAACAATGCATAATCCAAAGTTGCACTCACATAATGTAGAGTGCATCTCAAAGCATCTAAATGTGGTTTCCTAGGAACCTTTTGTTACATGTTCTAGTGTTTTAGAGACACACAAGGGTGGGTATGAACCCACCCACTCTTTACTTGGACTTACATGGTGTCTCACATGAGTGCCATCTGGCACCCATGAGAGAAGCCATGTGTATGTCTCATATATTGAGAGAGTAAGATAGATATATTATGTATTGGGATATGTGGCTGGAGTTTATGACATAGCATGAATCTCCATGTAAGTTCGAGTTTGAAAAGTTAAGCCGGTGCATCTTCTTAGTCGTTCTCAAAGACTCCAAAATGAGGAGCATCATTAGAAAGATTTCACATTGGTATCAGAGTCGGTGAAGGCCATGCAGAGCGCACATGGGAAGACCCAGGCCAAGGACACATGTGAGGTGAAAGTGTATTCACACTAGCAACAAGCGTGAGTGCAAGATGGAGGCAATCGCCCCCTATCTTACCTCCTCTCCCCCTCTTGGATGAAGGTGCCAAAAATAGAGTTATAAGCGTGAATACGGGATTAATACCTTGCCCTCTGAAGCATTTGCATAAAAATTGTCAATAGTAGTACTTCTAGAAGGAGGTAAAGGGAATTCTTGCAAATTCCTTTTTTTTTTGTCATTTATTGAGTCATCTTCGAGCAAGGTTTGAGGTGAGATCAAACAAGAAAATATGCAAGTATGTAGCATGGCATGTGGAGATTGGGATAGGTCAAGGAAATCAAGAAAATAACCTTTGTAGAACACTTTTTCAAGCTTGCAAAGTAGCTTCTTCTATTCCACCTTCCCACACCGACATGGTGAGCTTTCTCGAGTTATAGATTGGGACTTTGAGATACGATCAAAGTGATTCTTATCTCCTTTCGAGGCTATAGTTGTAAGCTACATTGCTTGATTTGTAGAAGTTTTAGGAGGTCAAAATCTCTCCATAGTACTTCAACAAGGACTTGGAGACTTCTCTTGGGCCTTGTTTTCAACCAATTGGCATCCAAATTCACTTTTATCACTTGGATTGGAATCATAGCTTTTAATCTACATGTGCTTGACCACTTTTATTTGACTATCAAGGATTACCAAGGATCAAAAGTTGATCAGTTTTGCACATTTTTGGTGTTTTGGGCTATTATCACTTACTTTTGGGATCATTTGCATTGGTTTTTTTGTGTCAAGACCCCCCTCAGACCAACCGGACATTTTGAATTTTCATTTGGTCCTGGCAAGACTGCAAATAAGAGCCTTAACACTTACAAGATTACTTCAAACTCGCTTTGAAAAGCTTGGATTGTATCAAGGAAGTATTATAATGTCATTTCTCTCTTTCTCGCTTTATAAAGTTTACTTCCAACTATTATAAATGGTATAGTTACTTAATTGGGGGAGTTAAACATGGAAGCTAAGGGAAAAGAACCTTTAGAATGTATGTATCCACCTAGGGAATAAAATCTAGAGGATTTAGACCATAGAATGGAAGATGTTGATCAAGAGCAAGAGGTCGAGCAAGAGCAAGAATATTCCTATGCAGAGCTTCATGATGAGTTGTGTCGCACAAAAAATTCAGTGAGCTCAAAGACCAAACCCTGAAGATAGAGACTCTAATTAGTAGCATGACCTCTCTTATACAACAACTTAAGACTCAGATGGCCTCTTTAGAAACTAAGGTTACCTCTTTCCTAGCTAGGAAGGAAAGAGAGATTCCTACTCTTCATATGTTAGAGATAGCTAGGAAGGATATCCTTCTACCTAGAAAGCACAAAGGAGCGAGCTCTAGGGAGACTCCCCTCTCAAAAGACCTCAAACCACCGACTTTTATGAGTGATGACCATGAGAGAAATAAGGATGTGTCTACACTTTCTTGCAAAAGTGGAATGACCTGCATCAATTGAAGGGAACATCACTTGAGCATTGTGTACTAGAAGTAAGTCTCTCGTTTGACCCACATGCTTATAAGTGGTGAATGAGAATCAAGGAGGTGAATTCCATCCCTATTGATTGGAATCAGTTTGAAACTCTCTTCTTGAAAGGGTTTCTTCCTGAGAATGAGGAAGAGAGGAATCGGGACGAGGGGGATAGGATTACATAGAGAGGTAGGTCTTTGTTTATTTACATATCCCACTATAGAGAGATCATTTTGAACCTTAAGGGGTTATATGACTTTCAAAAGACTAGGGGGTTTGTAAGGGGTTTAGATAAGGCCATCACACCAAAAACTTTTGAGGAGGTGATCAAGTATGCATAGATCTATGAGGACCATAACTATCCTCAATACTCCTATGGAGATGGATCAACCCTTCAAACCTATTAATACCATTCAAGAAGATATTAGTTATGGGGAAGAAAAATCTTCTTAAAGAAACAAGATCACAAGGGCCCAAGTTACCCACTAAGCAGTATGAGAGGGACAAGTGGGAAAACTTGTGCTTTAGGTGCCTGTCTCCTAGCCATGCACAATGGAATTGTTTACTTCATAAGGGGGTGGAAAAGAAAGGAGGACCAGGGACCAGTATTGCCCCTAAAAAGGGCAAAAATGTGTTTCACCTAGTGCAAAGACTTCCAATACATGGTAGCTCTAGCTGCAAGGAGGTGGAAGTGATGCACACACCTATTGTTTGAATCAGTCATTGAGTCGCCTTAGTTTGGACCACATGACCTAGTTAATCTTCATGGTAGTGTATACAGGACTAGGGTTAGATTCATGATAGGTGATTGCCACACATAACTTCATAAACTATGCTCTGTTCAAGAAGTTGAAAATTCCATAATAGACTAGTGCACATAAATACATAGTAAGAGCTTGGGACCTTGGCTAGCTAGCCCTTGTCCCTCACACACATGGGCTGATCCCTATGGATCAATGTCTGACACTCTCTCCTCCTTCTAAAGATCATTGTCCTCAATGATCAATGAGGGAAAGTACTCGTGAACCAAAGCTTCTGATTCCCAAGTAGAGTCAGTAAGTGGTGATCCTCTCCAGGCTACTAGGTACTCTTGGATGACATGACTCCTCAATCACCTCTGATCTAGTATCCTGTTTGGAGAATGATCTATGCTATCACTTTCTTGCAAAGAAACAATACCTTCTATTAGATTATCCTCCCTAGAAATGTACTTCCGAAGTTTACTAACATGAAACATTGGATGAACTCTGCAATCTGGAGGAAGCTCTAATCAATATGCAACTTCACTTAGCTTTTTAACTATCTTCCAAGGTCCATTAAACCTTAGTGATAGCTTACTACAGTTCCCTATGGAGAGTTAAGTAGATCTAGCGGGTACTTGAAGAAAGACTATGTCTCCCTCCTCAAAGGATCTAGGAGATCTCTGTCTATCAGCATACTCTTTAGCCTTATCAATTGCTTGTTGCATCTTGGCTTTAACTATTTCTAAATTTGCTTGGAGGTTCGTTGAGAACTCCGACGCACTAGGACATTTCTTTGGCATGCCTATGGTACTGGGAGCATTGGGATTCATGCCATACTTCATCTCAAAAGGAGACATACCTGTCACCTTGTGAGGCCTATTGTTATAAGCAAACTCACCTAGTGGCAAATAATTATCCCAATCTGTCTGTCTCTCATACACATATGCCCTCAACATGTCCTCTAAAATTTGGTTGACCCTCTCAATTTGACCATCTGCCTAAGGATGATTACCACTCCTCATCTTTAATGACACCTTCAGTTTGTCAAATAAAAAATTGTAGAAGTGTCCTGTAAACCTGACATCCCTATCTAAAACTATGGATGTCGGTAACCCATGCAATCTGGAGACATGCTGGATAAACAACTCCTCTACTTGTGGAGCTTCTATCATCTCCTACATGGGTATGAAATGAGCCATCTTGCTCAATCTGTCTACCACAACTAGGATAATATCCCACTTCCTGTGGCACCATGGTAATCCAACTATGAAGTCCATGGATACACTGTCCCAGTTATGATCTGGAATCTGTAAAATATGCAAAAAACTTGGTGTCTTTACCCTTTGTGCTTTGTTGACTTGACACATAAAACATTGTTGAACATAAGTGTGGACATCTCTGGCTAATCCAGGCCACCAAAATGTTCTTCTAAAAAGTTGTATTGTCTTGTCAACACCTAGATGTCCTGCACAAGGCACATCATGGTTATCATGCATGAATTTTCTTCTCAAATCCTGGGAATCTGGTACGCAGACCTTTCCTTTCTGTTTGACTATTCCATTCTCCTGTGAGAAATTGGAGTATGGAATGGACTTGTTCACTTTGCTAGCGGAAGAAACAATTGTAATTGTCCTGTCTCTTATAATATAGTCATCACTGATGGCTCTAATAATCTATAACAAATGGCAATTCAACGCAAAAGATTTTGCCCACCTACCCAAGGCTCTCTCCAATGCTTAGAACTAAGGTGGTGACCAAGGCATAGACCTTGGCATACCTTGTCATCCGAGTCACCAAAGTCACCATTGGTGCCGTTGGCTGCGTGTGAGGGAGGACCTCAATGATCAAGGAAGATAGAGGTTCCCGGTACTTCTCGAGAGGTCACCCATCCCAGTATTGTTCCCCCCGGAGCTCAGTTAACCGTGGCAATCTCTTGCCACTAAGCTACACTCTTGTGGTTTCTGAAGAAGGGGAAAGAGTAAGGTTAACTTTACCTTGAACATGTTTTGGTCCCTCAAAGCTTCATTCTTTGCTTTCAAAGCCTGTTTTTTGAAGCATTTTTGGGGTCTCTTTTGGAGCCACCTTGGAGAACTTTCACACATTGTTCTCTTCACACAGGTCCAAGAACATCAAAAAAAGTGTTCTTTGTACTTCTCTGACAATAAATATAAACCTTTGGGGCTGTGTTTTCAGCCACACATAAAACTACAAGTTTCTCGAAAGGTTTTCAGTTTTGGTGGGAGTAGCCACTACAAATTTATGCAGGTTTTTGAGCCTAAATAATCAGAGTTGACAGACACTTGTAGGTGTTGTTGGCTAGTTTTTGGGCTGTGCATTCAGCCTTTTAGTGTCATTTTATTGCATATATTGAAAACATACACACCATGTACACTTTTGTGGATACTACTTATGCACGCCCATGTGGTCATGGTGAGGTTTTCTTAACTAGGAGACACCCAGATGTCAGGGTCTCTTCGATTAATGCAGGTGGAAAACTTACCAGCCTCCCCATAGGAGATGTATTATAGCTGTTTGTAGGTGCTCGATAAGCCTAGTTGTCTTCTATTGGGTAATTGATTATATGCAATGGAGTCAGCGACTCACTATGCAGGTAAACATGTCAGTACTTGTAGTTTTATGAAATTTTGACACTCATCATATGCTCATTTTGCAAAGGATACTCTGGCAAAATTTTTCTAGATTTTTGGCTTTGTCAACTATACAGTGGTCGGATTACTCCTTGATACACTTATTCATTGGTGTTTGGACTCTTATAGCTCCATTATCATTCTATTCAGTTCTTTATCATCATGGCATTAGAGGTCTCAGACACATCTAGTGGATCAGGGTCTAGTGCCAGTGTTATGAGGAGGAGCTATAACTTGTAGGGCAAAGACCATTTTGAGATCCTAAAATTTGATGGCACAAACTTCTATGGAAGAATCAGATTAAAGATGTGCTGATTCAAAGGAGGCAATGGAAGCCAGTAAATGGAATTTCAAAGAAGCTTTCTGACATGGATGAAGATGATTAGGATGAGTTAGATGAAATGGCCAGGTCTACCATTCACTTGCACCTAGTAGATATGTTTACTTTATAGTATTTGACTGTGAAAGTGCAAGGGGCTTTGGAAGAAGTTATGCACTACATATGAAAAAGAGACAACATCAAATAAAGTGTATCTAATGAGAAAAATATATGACCTTCACATGAAGGACACATATAGTGTTGTTGCTCATCTAAATGAGTTTGACACTATTATTCTCCTAGTTATAGGCTCAAAAAATGGATATGGATAATGAAATGAAAGCAGTATTGATGTGATGCACCTTGCCATCATCATGGGATACATTTTGCACAACTATTGGCAATAGTGCACCTAGTGGTAAACTTGTCTATGATGACATATGTGGAGCACTCTTGAGTGAGGAGGTTTGTAGAAAATCTATGGTTGGCACTCAGAGTGGAGATGCATATAATGTTCATGATTCTTACCAAGAAAAGAATCAACAACGTGGCAGGAACAAGAACAAGGAAAACAATGGTCCACACAATAAGAGTAGAAGTAAATCAAGGAAGAAGGATTTTGAATGCCATTATTGTCATAACAAAGGACACATGAAGAAAGATTATTATGCATTAAAGAATGCTAAAGGTAAAGGAAAGAATGTTGATGGGCATGTTAAACAGTTACCTGCACCATCTACTTCAATTGTGAAGATTGAAGAAATTAATGCTATTTTTGATGATGTTGATGCGTTGGCACTTGATAGTACTATGCCAATTGAGGCTCTTATGGCTGATTCTCTTTCCCACACATGGTTGCTAGATTCCATGTGACACCACACAGAGAATGGTTCTCTAATTATGCAGCAAAGTCTCTTGGTACCGTGAGACTTGGTGACTCTTACGAGTGTGACATTGTGGGGATTGGAGATGTGATTGTGTAGTTCATTGATGGTTGAAAATTTACTATCCATAATGTATACCATGTACCTCAGTTATCATGCAATTTGATGTCAGTTGGTCAACTTGATGACATTGGTTACAAGGTGGTCTTCTATGCTCAATCCTTTTTATATCAAAGGGCAATATGGTTATTGCAAAAGGAAGCAAAGTTGGCTCCCTTTATCCTTTATTTATCTCACAGAAAGAATACTTGTTAGCTGTTATTGAACAACCTATGGTTTGTATTTGGCATGGTCATTTGGGCCATATATCTCGTAGTGGAATGGAAAATGTTTCTCATTATGGCAACTTACCTGTGTTATCTTTCTCTTATTTTTCATTTTGTGAGCATCATCAATATGGAAAGCAAACCAGAAATGTGCACAGAATGCACATTGACTCTTCAATTCAGCATTTAGATCTCGTTCACACAGATGTGTGTGGTACTATGCCCACTAGGTCCTTAGGTGGTTCTCTTTACTTTGTCATTTTCATAGGTGATGTTACTAGAAAAGTTTGGGTATATCCTATCAAATCAAAGAATGAGGTATTCCCTAGTTTTAGAAAATGGATTGCTTTAGTTGAGACTGAAAAAGGAACAAAGATTAAGGCTTTACGTTCAGATAATGGGGGTGAGTATACCTCACATGAATTCAACCTTTTCTATAAGTCTAGAGGGATTCATGGAGAGTTTACAACTCCTTATACCCCAGTACAAAATTGTGTAGATGAAAGGATGCATAGAACTATTCAAGGTAGAGTATGTTGCATCATGCAAAACTCTCACAAGGATTTTGGGCAGAAGCAGTATTGATTGTAGTTCATGTGATTAACCTTTCACCTAGTACTACCAAAGGTCTGAAAGTGGCACAAGAGTTATAGACAGGGAACCCACCATATTATGATCATCGTTGAGTTTCTGGGTGTGAAGCATATGTTCATATACCCAAGAATTTTAGACAAAAGTTGGACCATAAGCAAAGAAATGCATTTTTCTTGGATATGATCAAGAAGGACAATTTGGATATCACTTATGGGATCCTAAAACATGGTCAATGATCATAAGTAGTGATGTCATTTTCAATGATTCTAAGATGCATAAACAACCCATTAAGGAGGTTGAAGTGAGAAGAGTGGAGTTTGAGGATAGTAGTCCTCCAGTTAGCAGGCATAAAAATGCTGCACATAGGGACATTCAAGAGAATGTCGGATCAAATCAGTTTGCACATGTTCTTGTTCAGCAACCACGTGTCTCACATCCACTTGATAGATATGTTCTAGCTTTAGATTTTGTTATGCTAACAGATGCTGGTGAGCCTTGTTTCTACAAAGAGGCTATGCAGACAGAGCATCATGCCACGTGGGAGCATGCCATGAAGAGTGAGTTGGATTCTATTCACAAGAATGGTACTTGGGTTTTAGTACCTTTGCCAAATGGCAAGAAAGCTTTACCATGTAATTGGGTATGTAAGCTGAAATTCACATCAAATAGTGCTTCTCCAAAGTATAAAGCATGACTTGTTGCAAAGGGTTTTATGCAACAACGTGGTGTTGATTTCGAGGAAATCTTCTCTCCAATGGTCAAGATGACTACCCTATGCATGTTGCTTGGATTCATTGTAATGGAGGACTTAGAGCTAGTCCAAATGGATGTGAAAACTACTTTCTTGCATGGAGATCTTACATATGAGATCTATATGGAACAACCAGAGGGTTATGTAGTTCTTGGCAAGGAAAGTCTAGTTTGTAAGCTCAAGAAGAGCTTGTATGGACTTAAAGAGTCCCCTAGACAATGGTACCAAAAGTTTGATGCTTTTATGAAGTCTCAAGGCTATTCTCAAAGCAATGATGATCATTGTCTCTACACAAAGAGATGCTCAGATGGTATCTTGATATGCTTGATACTTTATGTTGATGATATGTTGATTGCTGGGAAGTCCTCTTATGACTTGTCAATTCTCAAAAAGAAGTTGAGTTAGACATTTGATATGAAGGATTTGGGGGATGCCAAACATATTCTTGGCATGCGCATTACTCATGATAGGAGTAAAATATGCATATACTTTTCTCAAAGTGACTACATATCCAAAGTACTTCACAGGTTCAATATGCAGGGTGGAAAGGCATTGAGTACAACTTTACCCACATATGTGAAATTGAGCAAGGATGATTGCCCCAAATCAGATGAGGAAAAGGAATTCATGACCAAAATTTTCTATCAGTGTGTTGTTGGTCCTCTCATGTATGCTATGGTAGCTACGAGACGAGACATTGCATTTGTAGTGGGAGTTGTGAGTAGATATCTAAGTTGCGAAGTAGTGCAAGATGATTTTGAGATATATGAGTGGCACTAAGGACAAGTCTATGCTTAGGTAGAGGGAAAGCATCCATTATTGAATACACAGATTTTGACAATGCTAGTTATTTAGACAATTGTAAGTCTACATCAAGGTACATTTTTCATTTTGGTGGAGTTGCTATCTCTTGGAGATCTCGGCTTCAAGAATGTTCAATCTGTTTCCACCATAGAAGCAGAGTATGTTGCAATAACTGAGGCATTTAAGGAAGCATTGTGGCTTTCTCATCTTGCTTGTGATATGGGTTTACCTCAGCATGTAGCTCGTTTGCTTAGTGATAGTTAGAGTGCCATTGCTTTGGCTGAGAATCCGATCTATCATGCAAAGACCAAGCACATTGAGGTGAGGTATCACTTCATTAGACATTGCTTAGCCACTCAGCATATTATTCTTGAGACGGTTCACGCTCGAGATAATGCTGCAGATGCTTTGACTAAAGCTCTACCACATGATAGCTTTTGACACTCTTGTCACTTGATGGGGGTTACTTGATTCATGATCTTACACAATCACTTGTATACTGTGTAACATGCCCATCAAGTGGGAGGTATAGTTTGTATACTTACACTCAGGTATTCTTTATCATTCTTTGTTTTTCTCCCATAGTTACTTTGGCCATATTGGCCTTTCGTAGGAGATTGTTATCGTTAGTGTCCATGTGAAAGGTCAAATGGCCATCAAACACTTCTTTGTATATGTTCTTTAATGAAACATATAGTTGCCTGATCAGTCACAGACAGTAAGTTCAACTACATTTGTGTGTGGAATATCGTGTGTGGCCCTAAGAGCTTGATTTTTCTACTTTGAGGATATCATCATGGAGCTCTCAAGAAGGAGAGAGCATTGTGGCGCATCGCCATCAAAATACTTCATATACCTTAAAGTCTGCACCATAAAGATAGTGTCTCTAGACTTTAAGTGCATGCACCACTACATACAATTGTTCAAAATCTATGGACCTGTCATCTTGGCTCAAAACTACCCTATGGATATGCCACTAGCATGTGTCTCTAACTCAAAGGGTTTATGTGGATCTAACTTTGAGATAGGAGCCTCTGAAATAGCTTGTTTTAGAGTATCAAAACTATCTTGCTTCTCTTGCTTCCATGCAAATGGAACTTTTCCTTGAAGCAAGCTTGCCATAGGCACTGCTATTGACAAATATTAAGAAATGAATTTCTGACAAAAGCCGGAAAGTCCTAAAAATGACTGTAACTACCCCACATCCTCAAGAGTAGGCCAAGATAATATAACCAAGACCTTCTTGGGATCCATCTGAACCCCATGGACTGATAGCACATGCCCTAGATACTCTATCCTGGGAAGAAACAACTCAGTCTTCTGTGGATTAACATACAACTGATTTTCTTTTAACACATTCAATACTAATCTCATATGATTTTCATGCTCATGTACATTCCTACTATACACTAACAAATCATCAACAAAATCAACAACACATTTTCCAATGAATGGTCTTAAGATATCATTCATTAACATCATAAATGTAGTTGGTGCATTAGTCAAACCAAATGGCATAATCAAATACTCATAATGTCAAAAACATGTTATGAAAGTTGTCTTATGTATATCATGATCTCTTACTCTAATCCGATGGTAGCCACTTTTCAAATCTATTTTACTAAATGCAATAGCTCCACCTAGAGCATCCAAAAGATCCTAGGCATGGGATATTTGTGTATGATAGTAATCTTATTGATTGCTCGATAATCGACGCACATCCTATAAGATTCGTCTTTCTTCTTCACTAGAAGAACTAGTGTTGCAAAGGGTGAATAGCTGGGTCTAATTAGCCCTTTCTGTAAATACTCGTCCATGACCTTGCGGACTTCATTTTCCTCCCGCAAAATCATTCAAGACGGTGGTCGAGCAGTCATAGTCACTCTCAGTATCAATTCAATTCTACGCTCTATGTTCCTGTAAGGAGGCAAACCAGAAGGTAATTCTTTCAAGAACAACTCTTGGAATTCTGCTCTCACTTTCGCTGAAAGTGTTGTAGCATTCCAACTAGAGTCTCCATGACTATATGAATCCATCATAATACACGATGAATGCACAAAATAAAGAAAATAAATGTACTTACAATCAATCTTGAGCAACTTCATAGCAGTTACCAATCGCATATCTTGGAGATCTGGCTCTCCACGGATTAGTAGTTGCCTCTCTTCATGCTCAAACTGATAAACATGCGAAGCAAAGTCAATGACTTGTCTCCTCCTTGCATGCCACTTCTTACTAAGGATGACATCGAAACGTGCTAATCTCACTATCTCAAAATCCAATATGTCCTCATAGGTTTGGATCTGAATAAGTAGATCAACAACGTGTCGATCCCATGTCTGTGTTCCCTTCCCATCGACTAACTCTACTGTGTAGGCATACTCTGACGACACAGTCTCTAGAATTAACCTCTTGACTAGGTGGGAACTAATGACATTATGTGTCAACCTAGTGTCAAAGAGTACCTTGACAGGCTATCCTACCACGACTCCCTTCATGTCAATGAGTTCTGTATCTAGGAACTGATATCCTTTCTGTGCCACTAGCGAAAGCACAACATCTGGCATAGTCGGGACCTTCTTTGTGACTGTCACAACCACTATGGGAGATGATAATGGTGATCGGGATCTCCAAACTCATCCTCATCATCACTCCCTTCCTAAACAGGAAATATGACTATGGTGGCGGCTATCTTCTTTTTCTTAGGACAGTCCTTGAAGAGGTGATGCCCTAGACACCCATACCATAATCATTCTTTCATTGCCTTCTCTTTCTGTTGAGGGGTAAGTATAGAACTATTATAAGCCCTCTCAGCCAGAGCAGACTTTTTCTCTTACCTCTTGCAACAGTCTTGATCATATGCACCTACTTAGCCTCTCCAGAAGGTTGTGCACTGATCGAGCTAGGAGCTGGTGTGTGAAAGGATCAACTGACCTTAGGGCATGAGGATCTTTGACCCTAGAAGCCTGTGCCCCTATGGCCATCCTCATAGACTAAAGCCATCTCTGTGGTTGTGCCAAGGACTGACATCTTTCCTTCCTCACCAAAGGTCTAATAGTTTCCCTAAGTACCAAGATGAACTTGTGGACCTGGAGAAACTCTGGGATAGTATCATGCACTTTAAGAAGCACCTCTCTATACCTATCCACGTATGCCTGAACTGTTTGATTCTTCTGACTGATGAAGAATCAGGTGTCTAGTGCTCTAGACCTCTCATCAGGTGGTACGAAATTATTGTAAAATAGGATCTTGAAATGATTCCAAGTCTCAGCCTCTTTCTTATCTTGTTCTATCTTACACCACCACCTATGGGCAATGTCCATAAGGTTATATGTAGCCTTCTGAATCTTGTGCCTATCATCTACAATATTGGACAAGCGGAAGCACTGCTCCCACTTGCTTAGCCACTGCTCAACAACATCAACGGTCCTAGCACTAGTCAAACCATGATATCTAGGCGACTTAAGATCCTTAAGCTTCCATCTGGCCTCTTTGATTGGAATGCTATCTCTAGGGACTTTTGGAGTTTGATGCTCATCTAGAGCATCTATGTCCATCCCTGGAAAATCAAGAGCTGGCACATTTCCTCTTTCTTGGACCCACGGACATGTACCAAGATATCATGAAGAGTGCTTTATAAACTGGTAATCCTATTACTAACAGTTTGCATGGGATCTGGGGGATTCTCATCCATGAGTGTATCTCTCCTAGAAGGGGATGATGGTTTAGTGTCCACACTAGGCGATGGTGATGGTCAATTAAGATTTTTTTTAGATTTTTTGCTTTTGTATTTTTTTTGTGATTTTTAGAATAGTACATTCTACCGCGAGTGTCCATGTGAAAGGCCAAATGGCCACCATACACTTCTTTGTATATGTTCTTTAATAAACATATAGTGGCCTGGTCAGTCATAGACAGTAAGTTCGACCACATTTGTAACACCTAAGAAGTTTGTGTTCATGCTCCCTATGTACTATGTTTTCTTGGTATTTTGTAGCCCTTGTGTGGTGTACTGTGTGTGGCCCTAGGAGCTTGATTTTCTACTCCGAGGAGCTCTCAAGAAGGAGATCGCACTATGGTGCATCGCCATCAAAACACTTCAATGGTATCATAGCATTTTGACGCAAAAGATTTGTTCTCATCCAAGTCATCGAAGTCACTGTTGGCACCGTTACCTGTGTGTGAGGGAGGACCTCAATGATGAAGGAAGATAGAGGTTCCTAGTACTTCCCAGGAGTCCACCCATCCCAGGGTGTCTGAAAAAGGGGAAAGACTAAGATTAACACTACCTTGAACATGTTTTGGTCCCTGAAAGCTTCATTCTTTGCTTTCAAAGCCTGTTTTTGAAGCATTTTCAAGGTGTTTTTGGAGCCATTTTGGAGTACTTTTGCACATAGTTATCTTCACACAGGTCCATGAACATCAAGAAGAGTGTTCCTTGTACTTCTCCGACAATAAATTGAAACCTTTAGGGCTGTGTTTTCAGCCACACTCATAAAACTACAGGTTTCTCGAAAGGTTTTTCAGTTTTGGTGGGAGAAGTTGCTTAAAACTTATGCAAGTTTTTTGAGCCTAAAACATTAGAGTTGACGGACACTTGTAGGTGTTGTTGGCTAGTTTTTGGGCTATGCATTCAGCCTTTTAGTGTCATTTTATTACATACATTGAGCACATACACACTATGTACACTTCTGTGGATACTGCTTATGTACGTCCATGTGGTCATTGATATAGCAGTTACGTTTTTGCATAAACCCTTTTACATTTGATAAAGAGGGTCGTGGTGAGGTTTTCTTAACTGCGAGACACCTTGATGTCCGGGTCTCTTCGGTTGATGTAGTTGTAAGACTTACCCAGCCTGGCCATAGGAGATGTATGATATTTGTTCATAGGTGCTCGATGAGCCTAGTTGGCTTCTATTGTAACTGATTATATGCAGTGGAGTCAGTGATTCACTATGCAAGTAAACATGGCAGTACTTGTAGTTTCATGATATTTTGACACTGGTCATATGCTCATTTTGCAGAGGATACTTTGGCAAAATTTTTCCATATTTTTGGGTTTGTCACCTATACAATGGTTGATTTACTCCTTGATACACTTATTTGCTGGTGGTTGGACTCTTCTAGCTCCATTATCATTCTATTCAGTTCTCTACCATCATGGCACCAAAGGTCTTAGGCACATTTGGTGGATTAGGGTCTATTGCTAGTGTTCCGAGGAGGAGCTATAACTTGCAAGGCAAAGACCATTTTGAGATATGAAAATTTGATGGCACAAACTTTGCTCTATGGAAGAATCAGATTAAAGATGTGCTAATTAAAAGGAGGCAATGGAAGCCAGTAAATGGAATTTCAAAGAAGCCTACTGACATGGATGAAGATGATTAGGATGAGTTAGATGAAATGGCCAGGTCTACCATTCGCTTGCACCTAGTGGATAATGTTTACTTTATAGTATTAGACTTCTCTGATTGTGAACGGATATTTCAATGATTTGAAGAGGTAGTCTCACATTTTCCATAAAAAAAAGCTATTTTGGGTGTCAAGGAGGTTCTTATTGTTGGACATAATGTGGTCATTATGGTCAAAAGCCTTACCCACAAAAAGTTGATACCATTAGCAAGATTTCTAAAACATGTAACAATGTGGGTGAGGTACATAGATTTCTTGGTGCTTGCATCTCTTTGTGTTATTTGGATCCCACACTTTGCTCATGTTGCTAATTGTCTATATGACTTGTTGAGAAAGAAACAAAAATTTATTTGGGCTGATAAACACACACAAGCTATGCGTAAATTGAAGAAAATATTGCTTGAAGCTCCCATCCTTAAGCGGGTAGACTATTCTGTTAACAAACCTATGATATTGACTGTTGATACTAGTCCTATTGGTATAGGTTGGGTCATAAGTCAAGATGATGGTGAAGGGAATAGATATGCAATTAGGTTTGGCGCCAAAATTTTACATGAAACACAATGAAAATATCCGCAAATCAAAGGAGAACTATGGGGTATGGTAACAACTTTGAAAATAGGCAAAGAATATTTCATAGGTGCAAATGTTAAAGTTGAGAATGATTGTTTTCCTCTCATTAGAATGATAACCAATTGTTAATCTCCTGATATAGCCATGCTTAGATGGATCTCATATATTAAGTTCATAAATCTTGAGTTAGTTCATATTTCAGGTAAGTCAAATTCAGTTGCTGATATGTTATTGAGAGCTAGATTTGATGATCTTGAAAGTGATCTAGTAAAGAATGTGAACTTAGTTGACTATGTTCCACATATATACGAGTATGAGTAATTTCATGAGTCTGAGTACGAAGATGAATGGAGAGACATAGGAAAGTATCGGAGTACACTACAACCATTACCTAGCTGGACTATGAATAGATTCTGTAACATTAGGAAACGAGCTTATAATTTTTTCCTACGTAACGTTATCTTTGGAGACATGCTAAGGGTAAGGTTAAGAATCCACAACAAGTCCTAGGAAAATGAGGTCTTCAATTGCAAGTAATGAAGGACATGCATGAGACATTATGGACGGGCCATAAATAATTTTTTGGAACATATGAAAAAAATAGAAGTACCTATTATTGGCCTAGGATGTATGCTGACATGAGTAGCTATGTTTCTACATGTTCTACTTGTCAACTTCATTTGTCAGTCAAACATAGAGACCCATTGCATCCTACTTATCCACCTTGTATTCACTACAAGTGGGTAGTAGGTCTTGTAACTATGCCCAAAGGTATTGGCAAAATGCATTACATTGTTCTTGCATTAGAAGACTTAACTAATCATGTAGAGGGACGTGCACTACGATCTAAGACCACTCACAATGTTTGCAAATTCTTGCTTGAAGATGTCATAAGTCGCTTTGGGTACATAGAGAAAGTAGTTGTCGACTGTGGAGAGTTAAATGCGAGAGAAGATAAAGAGTTCTTTGAACATCACAGTATTCATTTGTCTCTCACTACTACATATTGTTGGAGTTAGACGTCTGCGGAAGCATGCAAACAACACTAGGAAGAAGAAGAAGCTTCGAGCACAACACACAATATTGAATGTATTACTAGAGAATGTACAAAGATAAGTAGCCCATTAGGGCAATAGGTGTATATACAAACCAGGAAAAAAAACCTCCTAAAGAGGGAAAAAAGTGCCTCGGTGGTCCTAGTGTGTTCACACACATCACTACCTGAATATATCAACAAATCCCCCTTGGGAGTGATGCAGTGAACAAGGAGCTTCCACTCATGTATAAGGAAGTGCCAAGCTATGTGGAAATCACTCCACAAAAGGAAGTAAGCCAAAAGCTTTGTGGAAAGCTTCAAACTTCTCCCTAGGCAGAGCCTTCATGAAAATGTATGCAATGTTCTCTTGCGTGGGCATATATGCCAAGCTGAGCTCCCCAGAAGAGAACCTCTCCCTGACATAATGATAATGCACCTCAATGTGCTTAGTGCGAGCATGGAACATAGGGTTCCTCGCAACTACCAATGTGCTCTAACTGTTAGTGAAGATGGTGGTGGCAGAAGACTGACCAACACCCAAATCAGCCATAAGGCATCTGAGCCACACACACTCAACACTCATTATGAAAGCTTCCCTATACTCAGCCTCACAATTGGAAGTGGCCACAGTAGGCTTCTTCTCGCTCAACCAAGATATACATGATCTACCAAGCATGAAGCAAAGGCCACTAGTGGATACACAAGCATCATAGCAACCAACCCATTCTGAGTCAAAAAAAGCATGTAAATCTGGCGGTAGTGATCCCCCCTTGGGATGAAACAACCCAAGTAGCCGAGTACCACTCAAGTAGCAAAAGATACGCTTAACCACTTGCCAATGCTTGACACTTGGGCAATGCATAAACCTGATCATATGTGAGATAGCAAATTGAATATCTGGGCAAGTAATGCATAAGTAAATCAGGCATCCAACAGCCTGCTGATAGAGGACAACATCAAATGCATCTCTAGCATCATGAAGACTCAATCATAAACCTGTCTCCATAGGAGTGGCAATAGGCTTATAGTCTTCAAGGCCAAAATGCTGCAATAATGTGTCAATATATTTCATTTGACACAAAGCCATTCCACCATCAACTTGCATAAACTGAATGCCCAAATAGTGATGGAAATGCCCCAAATTAGACATCTCAAATGAGGCATGCAAATCAGCCTTAAAATCAGTGATATGCATGTCATGAGGACCAGTGAGCAGTACGTCATCAACATAAACCACAATGATCAGGAGTACATTATTAGCACGCTTAACATATAAGGTGCTTTCAGTTGGACTATTCTCAAAACCATGTGCAATCACATAAGCATGTATCTTTTCATACCAAGCACGTGGTGCTTGCTTTAAGCCATATAATGCCTTCTTTAACCTGCACACCTGGTTCTCATGCCCTTTCTGCACAAAGCCACGGGGCTAAAAAACATACACTTCTTCATGCAAGTCACCATTCAGAAATGCTGTTTTGATATCCAACTGATGTACATTCCAACCATGATGAGCTACAAGTGCACAAATGCTACGAACAATAGTCATTCGACAAGTAGGTGCAAAGGCCTCATCAAAATCAATGCCTCTTTCTTGCACATAACCCTTTGCAACAAGCTTGGCCTTATAGCTGTCAACTGTACCATCAAACTTACACTTCAACTTGTATACCCACTTGGTCCCAATGGCCTTCTTGCCAGGAGGCAAGTCACATAAAGACCAAGTACCATTCTTCATTATAGCATCATATTTAGATTGCATAGCAGCCATCCAATTTTCTGAATTTTCTGCTTCATCAAATAAAACATGCTCATTCTCATCACGGAGACTAGATGCAGCCATAGCATAGCAATCTAATGCAAAAGAGGCACTATGAGAGCTTGATCGAGTATGATATGACAGAGGTGCATCTAATTTGCTGTCACGCAAAGTCTGCACCAACCATTTTGGCATAGTTTTTGCCTCCTCAATGTCAGCTCTCTCATCAACAAGTGCATCATGTAAATTTGCATCAGAAATGGGATGATATCCATCATCACATGAAACCTGCAAAGGTTGAGAAGTTTCCTCATTAGGACCAGCACTAGACTGTCCACCTATAAAAAGAGGCAGCAATGTATCATACATGTCTTTGGAGCTAACAAATGTCTCCTTAGTACATGAAAGTAATGGCTGAATAGCATCTTCCACAAAAACAACATCACCGCTAACCAAAATGCGTTTATTATGTGGATGATACAGATGATAGTATTTACTTTCAGAACTGTACCCAACAAAAATACATTTTACTGCTTTATCATCCAATTTTCTACGATGTTGTTCAAGCACTAATGCATATGCCAAACAACCAAAAACATGTAAATGAGCAACAGATGGCTTGCGATCATGCCAAGTCTCATATGGAGTGATAGACTGCAGTGCTTTAGAGGGACACCTCTTAAG
Source organism: Ceratopteris richardii (assembly GCA_020310875.1). Lineage (NCBI taxonomy): Eukaryota > Viridiplantae > Streptophyta > Polypodiopsida > Polypodiales > Pteridaceae > Ceratopteris > Ceratopteris richardii. The sequence goes on from CM035411.1 coordinate 50,218,279, forward strand.
TACATATGCTGCACACATGACAGCCTCAAGCCAAAAACTATGTGGTAAAGCCTGACTCTTGACCATACACCTCGCCATCTCCATGAGTGACTTGTTCTTTCGTTCAACAACTCCATTCTGTTGAGGTGTATACGACATTATACATTGGTGTTTTATCCCACGTTCAACCAGAAAAGACATATATTCCCCCCCTCGATCAGAATGGAGTGTGCCCATTTTACATGCTGACATATTTTCAACCAAAACTAAAAACTGTTTGAAGCACATGAACGCTTCGGACTTTGCCTTCAATGGATATACCCATGCATGCCTGGAAAAATCATTGATGAAAGTCATAAAGTAAAGATAATTTCCAAAAGAAGGTGTCTGCATAGGACCACATACATCACTATGTACAAGCTACAATTTTTTAGTAGCCCGAACTGAACCATCTTTTGGAAAGGAAGAATGCTGCATTTTGCCCAAAATACAGCCTTCACAAACATGTTTTTCGAGTGCCTCAAGTTTGGGCAAAGAGGACACCATTTCAGATTTCTGCAGGCGTAGCAAACTAGCAAAATTCAGATGACCAAAGCATGCATGTCAAAGTTTTGCATCTGAAATAGCCTCAAAATCATGTACTGCACATGCCAAATCATTTACAAATCTTTCATAGCCTATGAGCTTATATAGCCCATGACATAAAATGCCAGAAGCAATAATCACATTGCCATTTGACAGATCATGAACTATACATATGTCATCAACAAATTTCACAACCAAGCCAATCTTTGCTAATGCGGAAACTAATAATAGATTTTAGTTGATCCCTGGCACAAACAAAGCATCTAACAAAGTGAAAGAACTACCATCAACAGTAGTCAAAATGATCTTACCAACTCCCATAACAGGATAAGAGGAGTTGTTGGTGCATGTAACAATATTCCCTATAGGGGCAGGCTTGAGTGAAGAGAAGAAACTGCACTGCAAGGTAATATGTTTGGTCGCCCCACTATCAAAGTGCCTAATATCTGAGTCTACTGCACACATGCACTGCTCATGAGAAGAGGGGTCAAAACTGCAAACAGTAGTAAAGGCCGATTCATCTTCCTCAACAAGGTTAGCACAATCTGTTCTCGGTGTGAGGCCTCTACAACAACCATTCCGGCCTCTTTCTTCTTTGCCTCTTTAGCAGCCAGTTTTGGACAACTCTTGATGACATGATCATTTGCTTTATAGTATTCGCAAAACAATCTCTGTTTTTCTGATTTTTTCTCATTTTTGTCTTCCTTCTTTGAATGTGCAACATTTGCAGATTTCTGCTTACTTATAGTAGAAGAGCTCCATTTACCTTTCCCCTTTTGACTAGGCTTGAATATTCCCTATAGGGGCAGGCTTGAACAATATTCCCTATAGGTGCATGTAACAATATTCCCTATAGGGGCAGGCTTGAATGAAGAAAAGAAACTGCGCTGCGAGGTAATATGTTTGGTCGCCCCTGTGTCAAAGTACCAAACATCAAGTCTACTACAGACATGCACTACTCATGAGAAGATGGGTCAAAATTGCAAATAGTAATAAACACCCGTTCTTCTTCCTGCACAAGATTAGCAGACTCTGTTTTTGGTGTAGAGGCTTCTGCAACAACCATTCCAGCCTCTTTCTTCTTTGCCTCTTTAGTAGCCAGTTTTGGACAGTTCTTTATGATATGATCATTTCCTTTACAGTACTTGCAAAACAATTTCTGCTTTTCTAATTTCTTTTCATCTTTGTCTTCCCTCTTCAATTGTGCAAAATTAGTAGATTTCTGCTTACTAGTTGAAAAGCTCCATTTTCCTTTGCCCTTCTGACTAGCCAAGAAAGCTTGATCTGCAACATGCATAATGGACCTATTCTACTTGGACTGATCTTCCTGCAACAGAACATAGACTGACTCCTCAAACGACAAGGCGTTTGGATTGACTTTCATCATCAACCGAAGAGTACAAGCAAAACTCTGATAGGAATCAGGAAGACCATTTAGAACGGTCTGCACAAGTGAGTTATCTAGTATAACTTCATCAGTAGAAATCAATTGTTCCTTCAAGTCTTTGATCTTTGTTAGAAAACTGTCCATAGAATCACCTTCATTCATGTGCTCACTCTCCAACTGTTTTCGGAGGTAAGCAACACGAGCCTCATTCCTAGCTTGGTACAATGTGGTAAGTGTATCCCAAGCATCCTTAGCTGCTCTGCAAGAGCGAATGTGAGGAATAATGGTACGTTTGATAGACAAAGCTATCAATGCATGTGCCTAGGCATCTCTGCCATCCCAATGAATTTGCTCTACAGTAGGTGCAGTAGAAACCGCAACACAAACAAGAATATGCATAATATCATAATCTTCTTCTGCATCAGCTTCAGTACTTGCAATTGTAACAGTTGTAGGTGTGATAGGATGTTTTTCAACACCCTACACAATGTTTCACAGTCCTTTTGCAACCAATACATGTTGCATCATATAAGCCCACAATGTGTAGTTGGTACCATCCAACTTATCCTCAACAACCAACATACAAAATACATCATTCCCTTCAGCCATGGCTGATGACTAAAATACCTTGATGTACAAAATTGATTGTATCTCAAAAAGTTGAACATAATTGCCGAGATGAATTCTGTTAGACCTGTAGCAGACTTCGAGATGCTTATACTAGCGAACCAAAACTAGTATATACCTTTAGCACAAAAAGATGAAATAGCCTGCACAAGTGCTATGATAGTGCGTTCGGAGGTTGAAACGAGCTCAAATCGCGATTTCGGCATGACAGAGAGAAGCGGTTTTGATCTTGAAAACATGCTGAGTATGCTCACCAAAATTCGTGTGATTCTGAGACTACAACCCGAGAGGTATCGAGGATGCCCTAGATGAAGCGGCGACCTGCTCTGATACCAATTGTTTGAGTTAGACGTCTGCGAAAGCACGTGAACAACACAAGCAAGAAGAAGAAGCTTGGAGTATAACACATAATACTAAATGTATTATTAGAGAATGTACAAAGATAATTAGCCCATTAGGGCAATAGGCATATATACAAGTCGGGGGGAAAAACCTCCTAAATAGGGAAAAAAGTGCCTCGGCGGTCCTAATGTGTTCACACACATCACTACCTAAATATATCAACACATATAATCCAGAGGCCAATGGTAAAATAGAGAGAGAGCATCCACCTATTGTGAAAGCCATATCTAAAGCATGTAACAGTGACATCAAACAATATCCTAGATTCTTACCTTGCGCACTTTGGGTAGATAGAATGACGTGCACATGTACTACTGGGTATATGCTTGCTGAACTCATGTACTGTCAAAAACATTGTTTCCAATTCAGTCTCATATTTTTGCATGGTCAAATTTTCCTTGGTCTGAAAACATTTCTATTAATGATTTTTTGAGTTATTAAACAGTTAGAACAAGGTAAATTAAGACTTGATGATGCTGTTGAAAAATTAAGAGAATCTAGAATGAAGAACAAGCATTATTTTGATAAAACTCATCGATTGCATCCTAAGCCAATTGAAGTAGGAGATTGGGTGCTCATTTATGATAGTACATTTGACTCTCAATATGATGCACGCAAAAAGCTCACTCAACAGTGGTTTGGGCCATACATTATATCAAAAGTCAACAACAATGGTACATATGCTCTTTGTGAATTAAATGGTGTTGCACTAAAAACTTTGATTGCAGGTAAAAGGATAAAGCTATTCAAGAAACGTGATAATGACGAGTACATTTTGGATGAGGACATTGAAGAAGATGACAACAATGAGGCTGATTCATAAACAGGAGTATCCATGATAAAAAAGAAAAAAGGAAAAAAAAAATAAAAAAAATATATATATATAAATAAAATTATCATTACTTTTTCAAGTTCATTTTGCTTTGTTTTTTTTCAAGTTCATTCCACTTTTTTTTCCATTCTTGCTTGTTCGCAATTTCACTTTATGCATGTTTCTTTTCAGTCTTTGCATTGCATTGCATATCCACATCACTTGAGTCAAAAGGGGCAAATGATGATTTCTCTACTTGTGTAAAATTGTATCTTGAGTAATAATTTATCTACTAAGAAATCGGTTATAATCTCGGATTATGGAAAGATAGGACATGTAGATTTGGAGGTTTATTTTGGTGACATGGCTTTCATATATAAACATGCATATGTATCCTGTATTGAAAGCATAATTGTTGAAGTCCTAGCTCCTGCTACTGCATGTTTCTACATCCTTAGTCCACCTCACAACGCTTGGATCAGAGTTTAAACGACTTTTCTCCATCATAAAAAATGGTTGTACCTTGTATCATGGTTTAATTTTTCCCTATCATAAAAAAAAACTGCTATATGTTATCAAGAAGTTTACACTTTCTTCCATCCCAAAAAAGTGATCGTAACCATAAAGTTGCCGAATCATCATAAAAAAAAAAGATCAACCCAAAGGAAGCTAAGGAGGCATAGCAAAATAAATCACGGGCTATATAGGTAGCTTTATGCACTAGTGGAGTTTCGTTAGATTTCCTTACATGTTATTAGAGAAAGAGCATATTCATATTTATGTAAGAAAGAAGTTGATCTAAAATAAGCTAAGATGAAAGATGTCTCTTGAGAATCCTAAATCTTTGTTTATAATCATATTTGAGGTAAATTGCTTTATGAAAAAGGTACAAATTTTTCTTCAAGATGAGAGGAACTGATGCCTAAAATGACATTATACATTCACTTCCACTTCATATTGATGCTTGTTTGTTTTCTTTCTTTACATGTTGTCAATGTTTCCTGTTCATTTGCATATATGTTGCCTATTTGTTCATGCATATTCATGTTGCCTGTTTCAGTTCATTCTTTCATGCAAATTTCACTTCATGTCATAGTGCCTACTCATTTATGTATGTGATCAATTTTTTCTTCCATGTTTCTCATGATGCCTATAAAAGAATTTGATGCGTGGAACTTTTTGTTTTTCAGAAAGACTAGAGTGGCACTTCCGGAGGAATCGTAGGTTTAGTGGGGACGAATGTCGTTGATATTTTCTCTCCTGTCTCATTCATGAAGGCCTATAGGAAACACATTCGATGAAGGTAGCCTGAATTCCTTGAGAACTCCAAGATGCATCAAGGAAGAAATCAAGCAAATCCAGGGTAGCAATCAAAGCTGGTCAAACTTTGGAAATCAGGGCAAAAATTTCAATGTCTTCAAATCACATGAAAATTCATATACTTGTAAAGCCTATCAAAGGAAGTCTATAGCCCAAATTTCACATGAAAATGGATTTTCTAGCACATTGATATGCCATGTACATTTTGTAAAAAATGTAATTTTTCCACTTAGACCCTACAAAATGTTGTATAGGAACTTTGTTAGCCATATGGTTTGACATGTATAAAGATCATATGTGGCTACATATTTGTACAAATTTTCAAGGCGATCAGAGCTTCCTAGACACCTTAATGCCACCTTGCAAACTTCCAAATGTAGTCAAACTTGTATAAGAGAGATTCATATGGGAGTTTTTTCTGCATATTCCTAAAGGAGACCTTTCAAAACATAGCCCTACAAAGTTTCATTTTCATCAAACAATATTTGAAGGGTCAAAGAGCACAAAATCTAGTTTTCAAGGTCACCACAGTTTCCTAGAATAAGAAAATTGAAGTTTGAAGGGCTTCCACATGGCAAACAATGATTGAACCATGTTGTATGGTTAGGATGAGCTCACATTCAAGGGTGGAGATGCACTAAAGCTTAAACCAAGGAGGATCCACAAGTTTTTTTCATCGGATAAGCTTTTTTGATGATCAAAGATCAATAATGTAAAGTTTCTCCAAAAATAATAGCTTATCTTATCCAAATTGATGTCAGCATTGATCCGACGGTCCAGATGAGCCCCTGATCCAATTGTGGAGAATGAAGGCAACTATTTCCCCCCCTTTGCCCTATATATCATATAAAGAACCAATCCTAACCATCCATTTGATAAATCCAATGGTTGTAATCAAAAGAAGTTGATCTTAGGGTTGAGAGTTGATTTCTCTAGATCCAAGGGCCCAAATTCATTCAAAAAACTATATAATCCAACTTCAAAGCTCTGTTGTGTTAGCTTTGCAAGAAGAGGGCCTTTGTTTCCTTGATTACAAAATTCGGCTAGATTTTGAGGACGACCCAAACCGATACCTGCATTCTTCAGACAATCATCCCAATCTACATGTCGATGAAGAATATCTTGTACAAAAACCTTTTGAATTAAATATAATGCTATTTGCTTATTATTTGGTAATGATATCTCAACTTGCACAAAGTGTCAAAGTAGTGTTTCTACTAATCCTTTATGTTGTAATTCTGAAAGCTTTAAGGGTGTTGTTTCTTTTTCCCTTCCTGTAACCCGAAAGAGAACATCACGAACAAAATAATTTGGACATAGCTTTTTTACTTCTTTCATTGATAATGCTTCTCCTTCTAATCCCTCTGGCTCTAAATCTTGATGGAATAAAAATGCTAATCTTGATTGTGCAAATTGAGCATTTTGCTCAGATAAAATCCTATGAGATTCAGTATCATCAAGATCATCATTCACATCTAGCATTCTTGCCATGTTTTACTTCTCCAAAATAAAAACACTAATTTTATCTCAAGAGAATTCAAATGAATCCACATAATTCAAATGAATCCACAATATTTAATTCATATATGCTAAATGAATCCACAACATTTAATCCACATAATTCAGATGATAGGACTTCATTTACTCCACATAATTCAAATAAATCCATAGTATTTAATCCATATATTATAAATTACACTTTATTTCATCCACCTAATTCAAATTATACCACAACGTTTACTCCACTTAATACAAATGATTACACTTCATTTCATCCACTTAACTCAAATATAAACACCGTTTATTCCACATAATTCAAATGAATCCACAAGATTTAATTCACATATGTTAAATGAATCCACAACATTTAATCCACATAACTCAAATGATAGCACTTCATTTACTCCACATAATTCAAATAAATCCACATTATTTAATCCAAATATTATAAATGATTACACTTTATTTCATCCAGTTAACTCAAATAATACCACAACATTTACTCCACTTAATACAAATGATTACACTTCATTTCATCCACTTAACTCAAATGATACCACAACATTTACTCCACTTAATACAAATGATACACTTCATTTCATCCACTTAACTTAAATGATACCACAACATTTACTCCACTTAATACAAATGATTACACTTCATTTCATCCACTTAACTCAAATGTAAACACTTCGTTTATTCCACATAATTCAAATGAATCCACAAGATTCAATTCACATTTGTTAAATGAATTCACAACATTTAACCCACATAACTCAAATGATAGCACTTCATTTACTCCACATAATTCACTTAACTCAAATGTAAACACTTCATTTAATCTAGATAGTTCATATGAATACGTATCATTTTCAATATGGTCGTAATCCATCTGTCATGGATATCTTTAAACCATATCAAGTTAGATGTGAGAATACTCTAAGCAGTTCATGTGCATCTACTCTTTTTGATACATCTTTGTCAGAAGCTAATTCTAAAACATTCTTGAACTTGTAAATCCCATTCTTATCAATGGGATAACTATTGAAATCTATATATTTCAAGAGTTGTAACAGGAGTATCAAAACTGTAAATATCTCCTGACTCTTATTAAAAGGTGGAGGACTAGTGGATATGCATTCGGGTGCAATCCACCAAGACTTTCGAATCCACTCATTTCTAATAGATATTTCTAGATTAGGTAGCTTCGAAAAACTTTTTTAGGTTTGTAAATATATTGCTCTACCAAAATTACATAATCCGACATAAGCTTGTTGATCTTCAAAATGCAACAATGTTGCTTGAATGGAGATCCTTATGGGATATATTACAAGTGTGTAAAAATGATATTGTTTGTAATAGGCCATTGATCAAATTCCAAATGTTTGTTTTCATGGTTGTTATATCTCCTTCTGTGTCCTTCACACCTCTGCTTTGTGGTACATTTAGGTATTCCTTCTTCATTCTTTCTAGCCACATGTCCAATGTACCACAATTCCAAAATTTAAAAATGAGGCATAGCCTTTGCTATGGTGTCTAGCCAAACCAAGTGGACTAATAATTCAACTGTGCATAATAGATAACATTGTGGCTTCATTTTCTCGTGTTTGTATGTCAGCACCATGTAATTTGAATAGCTTGGCCAGAAACACTTCATTGATGAATCTTGGGTGGGATATCTTGACTTTATGGATCATTCCATATTGTCCTTCCCCCACGAGAGCTGCATCTTCAAAAAGAATAGAGGAATATGGGAGCAAACAAAGATTGTTCGATGTTTGGTCTCCCATATTCACATATGCATCTCTTGTATTTGGATCTACCTGTGCTCTCACAAGGTGTTCGGCCGTGTCCGGTTTTAATCACTTTCCTCTCTTCATAGTCTCATAGTGTAAATCGATAACTTTAATTTTATTGATGAATCCGGGAATATTGGTGATATCCATCGCCAATGACTCTGCTACTTTGATGATTTGTCCAAAGATATGTGTAAGCTCTTTTGACATTTGCTCATCTAAGACCTGTGCTCCACCGGATACATTGCCAAATTTGTTTTCAATATTAATAAATGATGTTCTGGATAATTGTGCAATGAAATCTTTGTAACTAGAAGTGTCCATGGCTATAGTGATTTCATCTTCTCTCATTTGATACATGTACGAGCACACAAATTCTTCTAAAAATTTTTGCTCCTACTTGTTTATTATACCTGCCATCTTGTTGGAGTTAGACGTCTGCGGAAGCACGCGAAAAGCACAAGGAAGAAGAAGAAGCTTGGAGCACAACACACAAGACTGAATGTATTACAAGAGAATGTACAAAGATAAGTAGCCCATTAGGGCAATAGGCCTATATACAAGCCGGGGGAAAAAAACCTCCTAAAGAGGGAAAAAATTGCCCCGGCAGTCCTAGAGTGTTCATTCACATCACTACCTAAATATATCAACAAATCCCCCCTGGGAGTGATGCGGTGAACAAGGAGCTGGCACTCATGTATAAGGAAGTGCCAAGCTATGTGGAAATCACTCCACAAAAGGAAGTAAGCCCAAAGCTTTGCGGAAAGCTTCAAACTTCTCCCTAGGCAGAGCCTTCGTGAAAAGGTCTGCAATGTTCTCCTGCGTGGGCACATATGCCAAGCTAATCTCCCCAGCAGAGAACCTCTCCCTGACATAGTGATAATGCACCTCAATGTGCTTAGTGCGAGCATGGAACACAGGGTTCCTCGCAACTGCCAATGCGCTCTGACTGTCAGTGAAGATGGTGGTGGCAGAAGACTGGCCAACACCCAAATCAGCCATAAGGCGTCTGAGCCACACACACTCAACAGTCGCTGTGAAAGCTGCCCTATACTCAACCTCACAACTGGAAGTGGCCACAGTAGGCTGCTTCTTGCTCAACCAAGAAATACATGAGCTACCAAGCATGAAGCAAAAACCACTGGTGGACACACGAGTGTCATAGCAACCAGCCCAATCTGAGTCAGAAAAAGCATGCAAATCTGGCAGTAGTGATCCCCCCTTGGGATAAAACAACCCAAGTAGCCGATTACCACTCAAGTAGCGAAAGATGCGCTTAATCGCTTTCCAATGCGTGACTCCTGGGCAATGCATGAACCTGCTCATTTGTGAGACAGCAAACTGAATATCTGGTCGAGTAATGCATAAGTAAATCAAGCATCCAACAGCCTGCTGATAGAGAATAGCATCAAATGCATCTCCAGCATCATGAAGACTCAATCGTAAACCTGTCTCCATAGGAGTGGCAATAGGCTTACAGTCTTCAAGGCCAAAACGCTGCAATAATGTGTCAATATATTTCGTTTGACACAAAGCCATTCCACCATCAACGTGCATAAACTGAATGCCCAAATAGTGATGCAAATGCCCCAAATCAGACATCTCAAATGAGGCATGCAAATCAGCCTTAAAATCAACAATATGTGTCTCAATAGGACCAGTGAGCAGCATGTCATCAACATAGACAACAATGATCAGAAGCACATCATTAGCACGCTTAACATATAAGGTGCTTTCAGTTGGACTGTTCTCAAAACCATGTGCAATCAGATAGGCATGTATCTTCTCATACCAAGCACGTGGTGCTTGCTTTAAACCATATAACGCCTTCTTTAACCTGCACACCTGGTTTTCATGCCCTTTCTGCACAAAGCCACGGGGCTGAAAAACATACACTTCTTCATGCAAGTCACCATTCAGAAATGCTGTTTTAATGTCCAACTGATGTACATTCCAACCATGATGGGCTGCAAGTGCACAAATGCTCCGAACAGTAGTCATACGGCATGTAGGTGCAAAGGTCTCATCAAAATCAATGCCTTTTTCCTGCGCATAACCCTTTGCAACAAGCCTAGCCTTATACCTGTCAACTGTACCATCAGGTTTACGCTTCAGCTTGTATACCCACTTAGTGCCAATGGCCTTCTTGCCAGGAGGCAAGTCACATAAAGACTATGTACCATTCTTCATTATAACATCATATTCAGATTGCATAGCAGCCATCCAATTTTCTGAATTTTGTGCTTCATCAAAAGAAACAGGCTCATTCTCATCACAGAGACTAGATGCAGCCATAGCATAGCAATCTGATGCAAAGGAGGCACTATGAGAGCCTGAACGAGTACGATATGACAAAGGTGCATCTAATTTGCTGTCACGCAAAGTCTGCACCAGCCATTTTGGCATAGTTTTTGCATGCTCAATATCAGCTCTCTCATCAACAAGTGCATCATGTAAATCTGCATCAGAAATGGAATGATCTGCATCATCATATGAAACCTGCAAAGGCTGAGAAGTTGCCTCATTAGGACCAGCACTAGCCTGTCCACCTGTAAAAAGAGGCATCAAAGTATCATACATGTCTTTGGAGCTAACAGATGTCTCCTTAGTACATGAAAGCAATGGCTGAATAGCATCTTCCACAAAGACAACATCACGGCTAACTAGAATGCGTTTAGTCTGTGGATGATACAGACGATAGCCTTTACTTTCAGAACTGTACCCAACAAAAATACATTTTACTGCCTTATCATCCAATTTTCTGCGATGTTGTTCAGGCACTAATGCATATGCCAAACAACCAAAAACACGCAGATGAGCAACAGATGGCTTGCGGTCATGCCAAGCCTCATATGGAGTGATAGACTGCAATGCTTTAGTGGGACACCTGTTCAGTACATATGCTGCACACATGACAACCTCAAGCCAGAAACTTTGTGGTAAAGCCTGACTTTTGACCATGCACCTCGCCATCTCCATGAGTGACCTGTTCTTTCGTTCAGTAACTCCATTCTGTTGAGGTGTATACGGCATTGTACACTGGTGTTTTATCCCACGTTCAGCCAAAAATGCATTAAAATCTGAAGACATATATTCCCCCCCTCGATCAGAACGGAGGGTGCCCATTTTACATGCTGACAGATTTTCAGCCAAAACCAAAAACTGTTTGAAGCACATGAACACTTCGGACTTTGCTTTGAGTGGATATACCCATGCATGCCTGGAAAAATCATCAATGAAAGTCACGAAGTAAAGGTAATTTCCAAAAGAGGGTGTCTGCATAGGACCACATACATCACTATGTACAAGCTGTAATTTCTGCGTAGCCCGAACTGAACCATCTTTTGGAAAGGAAGAACGCTGCATTTTGCCCAAAATACAACCTTCACAAACATGTTTTCTAGCTTCCTCAAGTTTGGGCAAAGAGGACACCATTTCAGATTTGTGCAGGCGTAACAAACTAGCAAAATTCAGATGACCAAAGCGTGCATGCCAAAGCTTTGCATTTGACATAGCCTGAGAATCATGAACTGCACATGCCGAATCATTCACAGATCTTTCATAGTCTATGAGCTTATACAGCCCACGACATAAAATGCCAGAAGCAATAATCACATCGCCATTTGAGAGATCATGGACTCTACACCTGTCATCAACAAATTTCACGACCAAGCCAATCTTGGCTAATGCAGAAACTGATAACAGATTCTTTTTGATCCCTGGCACAAATAAAGCATCTGACAAAGTGAAAGAACTATCATCAGCAGTAGTCAGAATGATCTTACCAACTCCCATAACAGGATAAGAGGAGTTATTGGCGCATGTGACAGTATTCCCTGTAGGAGCAGGCTCAAGTGAAGAGAAGAAACTGCGCTGCGAGGTAATATGTTTGGTCGCCCCACTGTCAAAGTACCAAACATCTGAGTCTACTGCAGACATGCACTGATCATGAGAAGATGGGTCAAAACTACAGACAGTAGTAAACGTCCATTCTTCTTTCTGCACAAGATTTGCAGACTCTGTTTTTGGTGTAGAGGCCTCTGCAACAACCATTCCAACCTCTTTCTTCTTTGCCTCTTTAGCAGCCAATTTTGGACAGTTCTTTATAATATGATCATTTCCTTTACAGTACTTGCAGAACAATTTCTGCTTTTCTGATTTCTTTTCATCTTTATCCTGGTTCTTCGATTGTGCAGCATTTGCAGATTTTTGCTTACTAGTAGAAGAGCTCCATTTTCCTTTGCCCTTCTGACTAGCCAGGAAAGCTTGATCTGCAACACGCATAATGGACCTGTTCTGCCTGGACTGATCTTCCTGCAACAGAACAGAGACTAATTCCTCAAATGACAAGGCATTCGGATTGCCTTTCATCATCAACCGAAGAGTAGAGGCAAAACTCTGATATGAATCAGGAAGACCATTCAGAACGGTCTGCAGAAGTGAGCTATCTGGTATAACCTCATCAGCAGAAATCAATTGTTCCTTCAGGTCTTTGATCTTTGTAAGAAAACTGTCCATAGAATCACCTTCATTCATGTGCTCACTCTCCAACTGTTTTCGGAGGTAAGCAACACGAGCCTCATTCCTAGCCTGGTACAAAGTGGTAAGTGTATCCCAAGCATCCTTTGCTGTTCTGCAAGAGCGAATGTGAGGAATAATGGCACGTTTGACAGACAAAGCTATCAATGCATGTGCCTGGGCATCTCTGCCATCCCAACGAATCTGCTCTGTAGTAGGTGCAACAGAAACAGCAGCACGAACAGGAATCTGCGGAATATCATCTTCGACACCATCTTCATCAGCTCCAACACCTGTATTTGCAGTACCTGTCGTTACAGGTGTAACAGGACGTCTTTCAACACCCTACACAATGTCCCACAATCCTTTTGCAACCAGTACATGTCGCATCATATAAGCCCATAATGGGTAGTTGGTACCATCCAACTTATCCTCAACAGCCAACATACGGAATACATCACTGCTTTCAACCATGGCCGGTGACTAAAATACCTTGATGCAGAAAATTGACTGTATCTAAAAAAGTTGAACGGAACTGCCCAAACGAGTTCTGCTAGACCTGTAGCAGACTTTGAGACGCTTAAACTGGCGAACAGAAACTGGTATATACCTTTGGCACAAAAGGACGAAATAGCCTGCACAAGCGCTGCGATAGTGCGTTCGGAGGCCGAAACGAGCTCAAATCGCGATTTTGGCACCACATAGCAAAGCTGTTTTGATCTCGGAAACACCTTAAGTATGCTCACCAAATTTCGTGCAAATCTGAGACTGCAAACGGAGGAGTGTCGACGGCACCCTAGAACAAGCGACGACCTGCTCTGATACCAATTGTTGGAGTTAGACGTCTGCGGAAGCACGCGAACAGCACAAGGAAGAAGAAGAAGCTTGGAGCACAACACACAAGACTGAATGTATTACAAGAGAATGTACAAAGATAAGTAGCCCATTAGGGCAATAGGCGTATATACAAGCCGGGGGAAAAAAACCTCCTAAAGAGGGAAAAAAGTGCCTCGGCAGTCCTAGAGTGTTCACACACATCACTACCTAAATATATCAACACATCTGTGCAAAAATAAAAAATAGACTATCACTAAGTGTATGGATAAATAAATCAATAGTATGTGTACACAAAATGATAGACATATGCATAGTTAAATAAGTAGATTTATAATTAAATAGAAAGTGTAATTATAATCTTGAATTGAATCTATGTAACTATTAAGAATGTAATGGTCAAAGAATCAGACATTTATAATATTTTTTCATATACATTCACTATCCTATGTATGAGTTTTGTCACATAAATGTATATAACTATTGTGATACTAAGAGTCAAAGAATCAGACAACCACAATAGTTTCTATACACCTTGTGACCTACACTAAGTATTCTCATCGGAATCTAAGTGACTATTGTGATAGTAAGAGTTAAAGAATCAAACAATCACAATAGTTTCTATACACCTTGTGACCTACACTAAGTGTTCTCATCGGAATCTCAATGACTATTGTGAGAGTAAGAGTCAAAGAATCAGACAATCACAATAGTCCCTACACACTTCCTATACTATTGAGAGAGTAGGAATCGAGGTGGCGATTCAAACAATCTCAATAGATCTATTGCTATGTCCTATACTACTGTGAGAGTAAGAATCGATGTAGCAAGTCAGACAATCACAGTAGTGGTTTATTTTTAAATGTTTTTCATCGATGTATACAAGTAAGAAACGCTTGCACGAGTCCAACATTTATACAATTGATGATTAAAAGACACAAACAAATTATATAAATAAAAATCAAGCATATGTAAGAGATGCATATGCAAATCATACAATATGCATGATATAATTAGCAAAACAATAAAATAAACAATAAATAAAAATTAAAACAATACCTCAATGATTGAAAAAGAAGCTCTCTGATAAAAATTGTAGGCTTAAAGCTCTCTAATACATCCATGAAGCACGTGCGGAATAAGTTTTTTGATCAAATGTAAAAATATATATTTTTCTACTAGAAAATGCTTTTCCATCGAAAGCACTTTCGATCGATAAATATTTTGATTGAAAGCGCTTTTGATTGAAAATTTTTTGATCGAAAACGTATCCGTCCCCATTTTTTTGGGTGTTTATTCGGAAAACCATGAATAAAACGACTAGATTCGATATTTTTTAATTATTCGATCGAATAAATGCAACCTAGAGTGTGAGCATGGAACACAAGGTTCCTCGCAATTGCCAATGCGCTATGAGTATCAGTAAAGATGGTGGTGGAAAAAGATTGACCAACACCCAAATCAGCCATAAGGTGTCTGAGCTACATACACTCAACATTCACTGTGAAAGTTGCTCTATACTCAGCCTCATAACTAGAAGTGGCCATAGTAGGCTCCTTCTTGCTCAACCACGATATTGATGAGCTACCAAGGATGAATAAAAAACCACAACTAACACAACTAAAGTAAAAAAAAGCATGTAAATCTGGTGCTAGTGATCCCCCCTTGGGATAAAACAATCCAAGTAGTCGGGTACCATTCAAGTAGAGAAAGATGCACTTAACCACTTGCTAATGCCTCACAATTGGGCAATGCATAAACCTCATTTGTGAGACAAAAGACTAAATAGCTGGCCGAGTAATGCATAAATAAATCAAGCACCCAACAACCTTCTGATCGAGAATAGCATCAAATGCATCTCCAATATCTTGAAGACCCAACCGTAAACTTGTTTCCATAGGAGTGGCAATAGGTTTGCAGCCTTCAAAGGCCAAAATGCCACAATGTAACGTGTCAATATATTTTGTTTGATAAAAAGCTATTCCACCATGAACTTGCATAAGCTGAATGCCCAAATAATGATGCAAATGCCCCAAATCTAACATCTAAAATGAGGCATGCAGATCAACCTTAAAATCAACAATATGTTTCTCATAAGGACCAGTGAGCACCATGTCATCAACATAGTCAACAATGACCAGAACCACATCATTTCATGCTTAAAATATAAGGTGATCTCAATTGGACTATTCTCAAAACCATGTGCAATCGAATATGCATGTATCTTTTCATACCAAGCACCCTCAGCTTGCTTCAAACCATATAAGGCCTTTTTCAACCCGTACACTTTGTTTTCATGTTGTTTCTGCACAAAACCACAGGATTGAAAAACATAATTTTCTTCATGCAAGTCACCATTTAGAAATCCTGTTTTGATGTCCAAGTGATGTACATTCCAACCATAATGAGCTGCAAGTGCACATATGCTACGAACAATAGTCATTTGGCATGTAGCAGCAAAGGTCTAATCAAAATAAATGCCTCTTTCTTGAGCATAACCTTTTGCAAAAAGCCTAGCCTTATACCTGTCAGCTGTTCCATCATGTTTATGCTTAAGCTCGTATATGCACTTAGTGACAATGGCCTTCTTGCCAGGAGGCAAGTCACATAAATTCCAGGTACCATTCTTCACAATAACATCATATTTTGATAGCATAGCAACCATCCATTTTTTAGAATTTTGTGCTTCATCAAATGAAATAGGCTCATTCTCATCAAAAAGGCCAGAGGCAGCCATAGCATAACAATTTGATGCAAAAGAAGCACTATGAGAGCCTGAAAGAGTATGATATTGTTGATATATTTAGGTAGTGATGTGTGTGAACACTCTAGGACTGTCGGGGCACTTTTTTCCCTCTTTAGGAGGTTTTTTTCCCCCGGCTTGTATATACGCCTATTGCCCTAATGGGCTACTTATCTTTGTGCATTCTCTAGTAATACATTCAGTCTTGTGTGTTGTGCTCCAAGCTTCTTCTTCTTCCTTGTGCTGTTCGCGCGCTTCCGCAGACGTCTAACTCCAACAATTGGTATCAGAGCAGGTCGTCGCTTCTTCTAGGGCGCCGTCGACACTCCTCCGTTTGCAGTCTCAAATTCGCACGAAATCTCGTTTCGGCCTCCGAACGCACTATCGCAGCGCTTGTGCAGGCTATTTCGTCCTTTTGTGCCAAAGGTATATACCAGTTTCTGTTCGCCAGTTTAAGCGTCTCAAAGTCTGCTACAGGTCTAGCAGAACTCGTTTGGGCAATTCCGTTCAACTTTTTTAGATACAGTCAATTTTCTGCATCAAGGTATTTTAGTCACTGGCCATGGCTGAAAGCAGTGATGTATTCCGTATGTTGGCTGTTGAGGATAAGTTGGATGGTACCAACTACCCATTATGGGCTTATATGATGCGACATGTACTGGTTGCAAAAGGATTGTGGAACATTGTGCAGGGTGTTGAAAGACGTCCTGTTACACCTATAACGACAGGTACTGCAAATACAGGTGTTGGAGCTGATGAAGATGGTGTCGAAGATGATATTCCGCAGATTCCTGTTCGTGCTGCTGTTTCTATTGCACCTATTGCAGAGCAGATTTGTTGGGATGGCAGAGATGCCCAGGCACATGCATTGATAGCTTTGTCTGTCAAACGTGCCATTATTCCTCACATTCGCTCTTGCAGAACAGCAAAGGATGCTTGGGATACACTTACCACTTTGTACCAGGCTAGGAATGAGGCTCGTGTTGCTTACCTCCGAAAACAGTTGGAGAGTGAGCACATGAATGAAGGTGATTCTATGGACAGTTTTCTTACAAAGATCAAAGACCTGAAGGAACAATTGATTTCTGCTGATGAGGTTATACCAGATAGCTCACTTGTGCAGACCGTTCTGAATGGTCTTCCTGATTCATATCAGAGTTTTGCCTCTACTCTTCGGTTGATGATGAAAGGCAATCCGAATGCCTTGTCATTTGAGGAATTATTCTCTGTTCTATTGCAGGAAGATCAGTCGAGGCAGAACAGGTCCATTATGCGTGTTGCAGATCAAGCTTTCCTGGCTAGTCAGAAGGGCAAAGGAAAATGGAGCTCTTCTACTAGTAAGCAGAAATCTGCAAATGCTGCACATTCAAAGAACCAA
Source organism: Ceratopteris richardii (assembly GCA_020310875.1). NCBI lineage: Eukaryota > Viridiplantae > Streptophyta > Polypodiopsida > Polypodiales > Pteridaceae > Ceratopteris > Ceratopteris richardii. Next base: position 50,236,159 of record CM035411.1, read on the forward strand.
GACAAAGATGAGAAAAAATCAGAAAAGCAGAAATTGTTTTGTAAGTACTGTAAAGGCAATGATCATATCATAAAGAACTGTCCAAAACTGGCTGCTAAAGAGGCAAAGAAGAAAGAGACTCGAATGGTTGTTGCAGAAGCCTCTACACCAAAAACAGAGTCTGCAAATCTTGTGCAGGAAGAAGAATGGGCGTTTACTACTGTCTGCAGTTTTGACCCATCTTCTCCTGATCAGTGCATGTCTGCAGTAGACTCAGATGTTTGGTACTTTGACAGTGGGGCGACCAAACATATTACCTCGCAGCGCAGTTTCTTCTCTTCACTTGAGCCTGCTCCTACAGGGAATACTGTCACATGCGCCAATAACTCCTCTTATCCTGTTATGGGAGTTGTTAAGATCATTCTGACTACTGCTGATGGTAGTTCTTTCACTTTGTCAGATGCTTTATTTGTGCCAGGGATAAAAAAGAATCTGTTATCAGTTTCTGCATTAGCCAAGATTGGCTTGGTTGTGAAATTTGTTGATGACAGGTGTACAGTCCATGATCTCTCAAATGGCGATGTGATTATTGCTTCTGGCATTTTATGTCGTGGGCTGTATAAGCTCATAGACTATGAAAGATCTGTGAATGATTCGGCATGTGCAGTTCATGATTCTCAGGCTATGTCAGATGCAAAGCTTTGGCATGCACGCTTTGGTCATCTGAATTTTGCTAGTTTGTTACGCCTGCAGAAATCTGAAATGGTGTCCTCTTTGCCCAAACTTGAGGCACCTGGAAAACATGTTTGTGAAGGCTGTATTTTGGGCAAAATGCAGCGTTCTTCCTTTCCAAAAGATGGTTCAGTTCGGGCTACGCAGAAATTGCAGCTTGTACATAGTGATGTTTGTGGTCCTATGTAGACACCCTCTTTTGGAAATTACCTTTACTTCGTGACTTTCATTGATGATTTTTCCAGGCATGCATGGGTATATCCACTCAAAGCAAAGTCCGAAGTGTTCATGTGCTTCAAACAGTTTTTGGTTTTAGCTGAAAATCTATCAGCATGTAAAATGGGCACCCTCCGTTCTGATCGAGGGGGGGAATATATGTCTTCAGATTTTAATGCATTTCTGGCTGAACGTGGGATAAAACACCAGTGTACAATGCCGTATACACCTCAACAGAATGGAGTTGCTGAACGAAAGAACAGGTCACTCATGGAGATGGCGAGGTGCATGGTCAAAAGTCAGGCTTTACCACATAGTTTCTGGCTTGAGGCTGTCATGTGTGCAGCATATGTACTGAACAGGTGTCCCACTAAAGCGTTGCAGTCTATCACTCCATATGAGGCTTGGCATGACCGCAAGCCATCTGTTGCTCATCTGCGTGTTTTTGGTTGTTTGGCATATGCATTAGTGCTTGAACAACATCGCAGAAAATTGGATGATAAGGCAGTAAAATGTATTTTTGTTGGGTACAGTTCTGAAAGTAAAGGCTATCGTCTGTATCATCCACAGACTAAACGCATTCTGGTTAGCCGTGATGTTGTCTTTGTGGAAGATGCTATTCAGCCATTGCTTTCATGTACTAAGGAGACATCTGTTAGCTCCAAAGACATGTATGATACTTTGATGCCTCTTTTTACAGGTGGACAGGCTAGTGCTGGTCCTAATGAGGCAACTTCTCAGCCTTTGCAGGTTTCATATGATGATGCAGATCATTCCATTTCTGATGCAAATTTACATGATGCACTTGTTGATGAGAGAGCTGATATTGAGCAAGCAAAAACTATGCCAAAATGGCTGGTGCAGACTTTGCGTGACAGCAAATTAGATGCACCTTTGTCATATCGTACTCGTTCAGGCTCTCATAGTGCCTCCTTTGCATCAGATTGCTATGCTATGGCTGCATCTAGTCTCTGTGATGAGAATGAGCCTGTTTCTTTTGATGAAGCACAAAATTCAGAAAATTGGATGGCTGCTATGCAATCTAAATATGATGCTATAATGAAGAATGGTACATGGTCTTTATGTGACTATCCTCCTGGCAAGAAGGCCATTGGCACTAAGTGGGTATACAAGCTGAAGCGTAAACCTGATGGTACAGTTGACAGGTATAAGGCTAGGCTTGTTGCAAAGGGTTATGCGCAGGAAAGAGGCATTGATTTTGATGAGACCTTTGCACCTACATGCCGTATGACTACTGTTCGCAGCATTTGTGCACTTGCAGCCCATCATGCTTGGAATGTACATCAGTTGGACATTAAAACAGCATTTCTGAATGGTGACTTGCATGAAGAAGTGTATGTTTTTCAGCCCCGTGGCTTTGTGCAGAAAGGGCATGAAAACCAGGTTTGCAGGTTAAAGAAGGCATTATATGGTTTAAAGCAAGCACCACGTGCTTGGTATGAGAAGATACATGCCTATCTGATTGCACATGGTTTTGAGAATAGTCCAACTGAAAGCACCTTATATGTTAAGCGTGCTAATGATGTGCTTCTGATCATTGTTGTCTATGTTGATGACATGCTGCTCACTGGTCCTATTGAGACACATATTGCTGATTTTAAGGCTGATTTGCATGCCTCATTTGAGATGTCTGATTTGGGGCATTTGCATCACTATTTGGGCATTCAGTTTATGCACGGTGATGGTGGAATGGCTTTGTGTCAAACGAAATATATTGACACATTATTGCAGCGTTTTGGCCTTGCAGACTGTAAGCCTATTGCCACTCCTATGGAGACAGGTTTACGATTGAGTCTTCATGATGCTGGAGATGCATTTGATGCTGTTCTCTATCAGTAGGCTGTTGGATGCTTGATTTACTTATGCATTACTCGGCCAGATATTCAGTTTGCTGTCTCACAGATGAGCAGGTTCATGCATTGCCCAGGAGTCACGCATTGGAAAGCGGTTAAGCGCATCTTTCGCTACTTGAGTGGTACTCGGCTACTTGGGTTGTTTTATCGTAAGGGGGGATCACTACCGCCAGATTTGCATGCTTTTTCTGACTCAGATTGGGCTGGTTGCTATGACACTCGTGTGTCCACCAGTGGTTTTTGCTTCATGCTTGGTAGCTCATGTATATCTTGGTTGAGCAAGAAGCAGCCTACTGTGGCCACTTCCAGTTGTGAGGCTGAGTATAGGGCAGCTTTCACAGCGACTGTTGAGTGTGTGTGGCTCAGACGCCTTATGGCTGATTTGGGTGTTGGCCAGTCTTCTGCCACCACCATCTTCACTGACAGTGAGAGCGCATTGGCAGTTGCGAGGAACCCTGTGTTCCATGCTCGCACTAAGCACATTGAGGTGCATTATCACTATGTCAGGGAGAGGTTCTCTGCTGGGGAGATCAGCTTGGCATATGTGCCCACGCAAGAGAACATTGCAGACCTTTTCACGAAGGCTCTGCCTAGGGAGAAGTTTGAAGCTTTCCGCAAAGCTTTGGGCTTACTTCCTTTTGTGGAGTGATTTCCACATAGCTTGGCACTTCCTTATACATGAGTGCCAACTCCTTGTTCACCGCATCACTCCCAGGGGGGATTTGTTGATATATTTAGGTAGTGATGTGTGTGAACACTCTAGGACTGCCGGGGCACTTTTTTCCCTCTTTAGGAGGTTTTTTTCCCCCGGCTTGTATATACGCCTATTGCCCTAATGGGCTACTTATCTTTGTACATTCTCTAGTAATACATTCAGTCTTGTGTGTTGTGATCCAAGCTTCTTCTTCTTCCTTGTGCTGTTCGCGTGCTTCCGCAGACGTCTAACTCCAACAGATATGATAGAGATGAATCTAGTTTGCTATCTCACAAAGTCTGCACTAGCCATTTAGGCATAGCTTTTTCCTCCTCTATAGTAGCCCTCTCATCAACAAGTGCATCATGTCAATCTACATAAAAAATGGAATGGCGTGAATTATCATGTGGAGCCTATAAAGGCAAAAAAATTACCTCATTTGGACCAACACTAAGCTATCCACCTATAAAAAGAATTAGCAAAGTGTCATACACATTTGTGGAGCTAATTGATGGCTTCTTATAAGGCACATGAAAGTAATGGCTGAATTGCATGTTCCACAAAAAGAACATCACAGTTAACCAAAATGCATTTAGTCTATGGATGATATAGAGGATAACCTTTGCTTTCAGAACTGTGCCCAACAAAAATACATCTCATTGCTTTATCATCCAATTTCCTCCGTTGTTGTTCATGCACTAATGCATATGCCAGACAACAAAAAACATACAGATGAGCAACAAATGGATTGCAACCATGCCAAGCCTCATATGGAGTGATAGACTCGAATGCTTTAGTTGGACACCTATTAAGTACATATGCTGCACACGTAATAGTCTCAACCTAGAAACTATGTGGTAAAGCCTGATTCTTGACCATACACCTAACCATCTCCATGAATGACATGTTCTTCCTTTCATGAACTCCATTTTGTTGAGGTGTATATGACATTGTACACGGATGTTTTATCCCACATTCAGCCAGAAATGCATTAAAATCAGAAGACATATATTTCCCCCCTCGATCAGAATGGAGGGTGCCCATTTTACATGCTAACAGATTTTCAGGCAAAATGAGAAACTTTTTGAAGCACATAAACACTTTGGACTTTGCTGTAAATGGATATATGTCATAAGGAGATAAGGAAGAGAGCTCACACATAGATTGAGGCAAGGAAGAATAATTATCTTCTTCTTCTTCTTCTTCTATTACATAAAAGGAATGTACAAGAATGTGCTAATACAACAATACATCTAGTGCAATATATCAAGAATAATACATAAGGAAAATCCTAATGTTTGCAAATGAGTGAGTTGGCAAGAACCAAATGTGACATCACTCTCGATAGGTAAATCTAGTAAAGCTCAATGAAATATCCTTGACATATACCGATGTTACCACTATACATGTCAGAGAAATGAAAAGTGATATGTGTCATCCTCGATCATGACATGTTGAGCTTGATATGTCAACACTCCCCCTCAAGCTCAACATCCTGTCCTACAATCCAAGCATCTTGCAAAACTTCTTCAAATTCTCAACTCCAAGTACTTTAGTGAAAATATCAGCAACCTGCTCATTTGTCCTCACATAAACAAGGTCAATATCAACTGCTAATACTTTTTCCCTGATGAAATGATAGTGCACCTCAATATGCTTTGTTCTAGCATGAAAAACAAGGTTTTGTGATAGCGTATGCTGCTAATATTATCAAAATAGATTATGATGGATTTTTCACTTCCACACCTAAATATGCAAGTAGTATCTCTAGCCATGATGCTTCACATGCTTCCATTGTAACACCGCTATAATTAGGCTATGTACTCGACAAAGCAAGAGTGGGTTTCTTCTTCCTTATCCATGGAATAGCCTACCAAAATTTGTTACTCTTTTATGTCTACAATCTGTTCACCTTCATGAACACTAAGTTTAGGATTCATCTCCAAAGGTGTACCTATTGGCTTTGCATTATCCAATTTGAACTTCAATAATAGATCTTGAATGTACCTGAGTCAAGTACATCCCTTGATCTGTGTAAATGACATGCATACCTAAGAAGAATGTGAGAGCTCTAAGGTCACAAATCTCAAATTCTTCCTGCATGTCTTCTGATCCTTTATATCCCAATTTTGTCATTGCCTATCATAATTATGTCATCCATATAAACACATAAATAGATAACTTCATCAAAAACCTTCTTGATGAACAAAGAGGGGTCTGCATCACTTGACTTGAAACCTTAATCTTCTAGACAGGTCAGCAATCTAAAGTTTGAATCTCTATGAGCTTGTTTTAGGCCATACAAATAATTCTTAGTTTTACAAACATGACTAGGATAATTAGAGTTTTCAAAAGTTTGGGGTTATGACATGTATACCTCTTCAGTGATCCACCCATTGAGAAAAGCATTCTTCACATCAAGTTGAAGTAGCTTCGAATTTCTTGGAGTTGCTACATTGAGCAAAATCTTGATGGTGGTCACCTTGGAAAGTGGTGATAAAGTTTCCCCATAGTCAATGCCCTGAGTTTAAGCACATCATTTGGCAACCAACCTGGCTTTGTACCTACAAATTGATACATCCGGATTACTTTTCAATTTATAGACATATCAGCAACCTATTATCTTGTGATTTGTTTGCATTGGAACTAACTCCCATGTGTCCATTTCCTTTAGAGCTTTTATCTCCTCCTTCATGGCTTTCTCCCAATTATGGTTATGCTTTGCTTCTTCATATGTTGAAGGTTCCTCTGAACTTGAATCTTTTTTCAAATAAATAGTGTGTTTTTTTACAAAGGTAGAGCCATAACCATACCATTCAGGTTGTTTTCACTCCCTTGTTGACCTTCTAAGAGTGTGATTGAAGCATTCTCCACATTCTTGCATCTTGGCCTTTCCTCTTGATTTCTAGAGCTCTTCATCTACCTCCTTCTCATCTTGATCATCATTTGATTTACTTCTAGAGTCCTACACCTGTGTATCATGCTTGCTACCTAATGGATGAGAATATGAATCAAGATCATAGGGTAAGTTAACCTTTTGTTTATCCTCTTCATACCATGATCTATGTTCTTAAAATACAACATCCCTACTTGTGGTAAAATGCATGGTGGATGGATTGCAGAACTTGTAGCCCTTTTGAGTTGAATCATAGCCAATGAATACAACCTTGGTTTCCCTTTCATCTAATTTCCCTCTTATTTGTGAAGGTACATGTACATATGCTAAGCAACCAAAAACATTGCAATGACCTAGACTTGGTTTTCTACCATTCCAAGCTTTATAAGGATTCTCAAAATACATTGTAGTATATTAGCTTCTACCCATAGATAATGTGGCATTGTAGTAGATATAACATCTACTCATAGATAATGTGGCATCTTCTTCTCTTCAAGCATAGTCCTTGCTGATCCAACTAGGGTCTTGTTTCTCCTCTCTGCAATACCATTTAGTTGAGGAGAGTACTTGGAAGTAACTTCCATTTTAATGCCTTTATCATGCAAATGATCATCAAACTCTTACCCTGGATCAAATTCGAATTTCTTCAATGATCTACATGTATGATTTTCCACATGTGATAGGTAATTCGTTCAAATGCTTCACTCTTATTTTTGATAAAGTTTAGAATTTTCCATCAACTATGATCATCAACAAAAGAGACATAATACCTTGAGTTTGCTAGTCAAGGTTCTTGACTTGATCCCCACACATATGTGTACTAAGTCCAAGAGATTATTTGGATGTAGCCTTTGTGGTTGACGGGTTGTCTTTGTGCCTTGACAATTTGACAAGCATCACAGTTGTTGATCATGTGTTGCTTTGATATGTTTGGCAGCCCTAGAACACTTTGATCCCTTCATATATCCTTCAAAGTTCTTTCATTCACATAAGCAAGTCTCTTATGCCACACTTCAAGATCGCTTAGGGTTTGAGACCCAAAGTTGAAAAGAGCTTTATTCTTGGTTTCTCCTACTTCAAAAGTAAAGATTCTACCATGCTTCGCACCTCTCACTGTCTTCTTGAAGCCTTGACATGGATCTTCCATAGAAGCTCCATGCTAGGTGGACCTAACTTGCAATCCTTTTTTAGCTATTTGGCCCACACATTAGGTTTTTTGTGATAGTGGGTACATAAAGAACCTTACTTGGAATGTTTTTGTCACCATTGGGAGCTTTGAAACTGCCAATCTTTTCCACATTGTGCTTGGTATCATCCCTTGTTTGTACTTCATGCTTATGTTTAGGTTTCTCCAAGTTAGATAGAAGAGCAACATTGCGTGTAACATGGTTTTAACATCTAGAATCTGTATAGAATAGATACTCATATTCTTTACCTTTTTTGTGAATCAAATTCATTATGAGTAATGAACCTTCATGTGATTGATCCTCTAAGTAGTTGTTGTTGGAGTTAGATGTCTGCCGAAGCACGCGAACAACACAAGGAAGAAGAAGAAGCTTGGAGCACAACACACAAGACTGAATGTATTATATAGAATGTACAAAGATAAGTAGCCCATTAGGGCAATAGGCATATATACAAGCCGGGGGAAAAAAACCTCCTAAAGAGGGAAAAAAGTGCCCCGGCGTTCCTAGAGTGTTCACACACATCACTACCTAAATATATCAACAAATCCCCCTGGGAGTGATGCGGTGAACAAGGAGCTGGCACTCATGTATAAGGAAGTGCCAAGCTATGTGGAAATCACTCCACAAAAGGAAGTAAGCCCAAAGCTTTGCGGAAAGCTTCAAACTTCTCCCTAGGCAGAGCCTTCGTGAAAAGGTCTGCAATGTTCTCCTGCGTGGGCACATATGCCAAGCTCATCTCCCCAGCAGAGAACCTCTCCCTGACATATTGATAATGCACCTCAATGTGCTTAGTGCGAGCATGGAACACAGGGTTCCTCGCAACTGCCAATGCGCTTTGACTGTCAGTGAAGATGGTGGTGGCAGAAGACTGGCCAACACCCAAATCAGCCATGAGGCGTCTGAGCCACACACACTCAACAATCGCTGTGAAAGTTGCCCTATACTCAGCCTCACAACTGGAAGTGGCCACAGTAGGCTGCTTCTTGCTCAACCAAGATATACATGAGCTACCAAGCATGAAGCAAAAACCACTGGTGGACACACAATTGTCATAGCAACCAGCCCAATCTGAGTCAGAAAAAGCAAGCAAATCTGGCGGTTGTGATCCCCCCTTGGGATAAAACAACCCAAGTAGCCAAGTACCACTCAAGTAGCGAAAGATGCGCTTAACCGCCTTCCAATGCGTGACTCCTGGGCAATGCATAAACCTACTCATCTGTGAGACAACAAACTGAATGTCTGGCCGAGTAATGCATAAGTAAATCAAGCATCCAACAGCCTGCTGATAGAGAACAACATCAAATGCATCCCTAGCATCATGAAGACTCAATCGTAAACATGTCTCCATAGGAGTGGCAATAGGCTTACAGTCTTCAAGGCCAAAACGCTACAATAATGTGTCAATATATTTCGTTTGACACAAAGCCATTCCACCATCAACTTGCATAAACTAAATGCCCAAATAGTGATGCAAATGCCCCAAATCAGACATCTCAAATGAAGCATGCAAATCAGCCTTGAAATCAGCAATATGCTTCTCAATAGGACTAGTGAGCAGCATGTCATCAACATAGACAACAATGATTAGAAGCACATCATTAGCACGCTTAACATATAAGGTGCTTTCAGTTGGACTGTTCACAAAACCATGTGCAACCAGATAGGCATGTATCTTCTCATACCAAGCACGTGGTGCTTGCTTTAAACCATATAATGCCTTCTTTAACCTGCACACCTGGTTTTCATGCCCTTTATACACAAAGCCACAGGGCTGAAAAACATACACTTCTTCATGCAAGTCACCATTTAGAAATGTTGTTTTAATGTCCAACTGATGTACATTCCAAGCATGATGGGCTGCAAGTGCACAAATGCTCCGAACAGTAGTCATACGACATGTAGGTGCAAAGGTCTCATCAAAATCAATGCCTTTTTCCTGCGCATAACCCTTTGCAACAAGCCTAGCCTTATACCTGTCAACTGTACCATCAGGTTTACGCTTCAGCTTGTATACCCACTTAGTGCCAATGGCCTTCTTGCCTGGAGGCAAGTCACATAAAGACCATGTACCATTCTTCATTATAGCTTCATATTCAGATTGCATAGAAGCCATCCAATTTTCTGAATTCTGTGCTTCATCAGAAGAAACAGGCTCATTCTCATCACAGAGACTAGACGCAGCCATAGCATAGCAATCTAATGCAAAGGAGGCACTATGAGAGCCTGAACGAGTACGATATGACAAAGGTGCATCTAATTTGCTGTCACGCAAAGTCTGCACCAACCATTTTGGCATAGTTTTTGCTTGCTCAATATCATCTCTCTCATCAACAAGTGCATCATGTAAATCTGCATCAGAAATAGAATGATCTACATCATCATATGAAACCTGCAAAGGCTGAGAAGTTGCCTCATTAGGACCAACACTAGATTGTCCACCTGTAAAAAGAGGCATCAACGTATCATACATGTCTTTGGAGCTAACAGATGTCTCCTTAGTACATGAAAGCAATGGTTGAATAGCATCTTCCACAAATACAACATCACGGCTAACTAAAATGCGTTTAGTCTGTGGATGATACAGACCATAGCCTTTACTTTCAGAACTGTACCCAACAAAAATACATTTTACTGCCTTATCATCCAATTTTCTGCGATGTTGTTCAGGCACTAATGCATATGCCAAACAACCAACAACACGCAGATGAGCAACAGATGGCTTGCGGTCATGCCAAACCTCATATGGAGTGATAGATTGTAGTGCTTTAGTGGGACACCTGTTCAGTACATATGCTGCACGCATGATAGCCTCAAGCCAGAAACTATGTGGTAAAGCCTGACTCTTGACCATGCACCTCACCATCTCCATGGGTGACCTGTTCTTTCGTTCAGCAACTCCATTCTGTTGAGGTGTATACAGCACTGTACACTGGTGTTCTATCCCACGTTCATCCAGAAATGCATTAAAATCTGAAGACATATATTCCCCCCCTCGATCAGAACGGAGGGTGCCCATTTTACATGCTGACAAATTTTCAGCCAAAACCAAAAACTGTTTGAAGCACATGAACACTTCGGACTTTGCTTTTAGTGGATATACCCATGCATGCCTGGAAAAATCATCAATGAAAGTCACGAAGTAAAGGTAATTTCCAAAAGAGGGTGTCTGCATAGGACCACATACATCACTATGTACAAGCTGCAATTTTTGCGTAGCCCAAACTGAACCATCTTTTGGAAAGGAAGAACGCTGCATTTTGCCCAAAGTACAGCCTTCACAAACATGTTTTCCAGGAGCCTCAAGTTTGGGCAAAGAGGACACCATTTCAGATTTCTGCAGGCGTAGCAAACTAGCAAAATTCAGATGACCAAAGCGTGCATGCCAAAGCTTTGCATCTGACATAGCCTGAGAATCATGAACTGCACATGCCGAATCATTCACAGATCTTTCATAGTCTATGAGCTTATGCAACCCACGACATAGAATGCCAGAGCAATAATCACATCGCCATTTGAGAGATCATGAACTGTACACCTGTCATCAACAAATTTCACAACCAAGCCAATCTTGGCTAATGCAGAAACTGATAATAGGTTCTTTTTGATCCCTGGCACAAATAAAGCATCTGACAAAGTGAAAGAACTACCATCATCAGTAGTCAAAATGATCTTACCAACTCCCATAACAGGATAAGAGGAGTTGTTGGCACATGTAACAATATTCCCTATAGGGACAGGCTCGAGTGAAGAGAAGAAACTGCGCTGCGAGGTAATATGTTTGGTTGCCCCACTGTCAAAATACCAAACATCCGAGTCTACTGCATACATGCACTCATCATGAGAAGATGGGTCAAAACTCCAGACTGTAGTAAACGCCCATTCTTCTTCCTGCACAAGATTTGCACACTCTGTTTTTGGTGTAGAGGCCTCTGCAACAACCATTCCAACCTCTTTCTTCTTTGCCTCTTTAGCAACCAGTTTTGGACAGTTCTTTATGATATGATCATTTCCTTTACAGTACTTGCAAAACAATTTCTGCTTTTCTGATTTCTTTTCATCTTTATCCTGGTTCTTCGATTGTGTAGCATTTGCAGATTTCTGCTTACTAGTAGAAGAGCCCCATTTTCCTTTGCCCTTCTGGCTAGCCAGGAAAGCTTGATCTGCAACTCACATAATGGACCTGTTCTACCTGGACTGATCTTCCTACAACAGAACAGAGACTAACTCCTCAAATGATAAGGCATTTGGATTGCCTTTCATCATCAACCGAAGAGTAGAAGCAAAACTCTGATATGAGTCAGGAAGACCATTCAGAACGGTCTGCACAAGTGAGCTATCTGGTATAACCTCATCAGCAGAAATCAACTGTTCCTTCAAATCTTTGATCTTCGTTAGGAAACTGTCCATAGAATCACCTTCATTCATGTGCTCACTCTCCAACTATTTTCGGAGGTAAGCAACACGAGCCTCATTCCTAGCTTGGTACAGTGTGGTAAGTGTATCCTAAGCATCCTTTGTTGTTCTGCAAGAGCGAATGTGAGGAATAATGGCACGTTTGACAGACAAAGCTATCAATGCATGTGCCTGGGCATCTCTGCCATCCCAGCGAATCTGCTCTGCAGTAGGTGCAACATAAACAATAGCACGAACAGGAATCTGCACAATATCATCTTCGACACCATCTTCATCAGCTCAAGCACCTGCAGCACCTGTATTTGCAGTACCTGTAGTTGCAGGTGTAACAGGACGTCTTTCAACACCCTGCACAATGTTCCATAGTCCTTTTGCAACCAATACATGTCGCATCATATAAGCCCATAATGGGTAGTTGGTTCCATCCAACTTATCCTCAACAGCCAACATACGGAATACATCACTGCTTTTAGCCATGGCCGATGACTAAAATACCTTGATGCAGAAAATTGACTGTATCTCAAAAAGTTGAACGGAACTGCCGAGATGAGTTCTGCTAGACCTGTAGCAGACTTCGAGACACTTAAACTGGCGAACAGAAACTGGTATATACCTTTGGCACAAAAAGACGAAATAGCCTGCACAAGCACTGTGATAGTGCGTTCAGAGGCCGAAACGAGCTCAGATCGCGATTTCGGCACCACAAAGCGAAGATGTTTTGATCTCTGAAACACCTTGAGTATGCTCACCAAATTTCGTGCGAATCTGAGACTGCAAACGGAGGAGTGTCGACGGTGCCCTAGATGAAGCGACGACCTGCTCTGATAACCAATTGTTGGAGTTAGACGTCTGCGGAAGCACGCGAACAGCACAAGGAAGAAGAAGAAGCTTGGAGCACAACACACACGACTGAATGTATTACTAGAGAATGTACAAAGATAAGTAGCCCATTAGGGCAATAGGTGTATATACAAGCCGGGGGAAAAAAACCTCCTAAAGAGGGAAAAAAGTGCCCCGGTGGTCCTAGAGTGTTCACACACATCACTACCTAAATATATCAACAGTTGTTGTAGTCTATTTTGTTGTAGTTCCTATTTTTATTGTTGTAATTTTGTCCACCTTTACCTCTTGTATTGCAAAATCCACCTCTACCACGTCCTTTTTGAGTTCTTCCATTGAACCAACAATTTTTAGTGGTATGGTTGGTCTTGTTATAGATGGCACAAGGTTGGTTGTCTTGTCCTTTTGGTTTATCATGCTTTGCTCCTTTCTTCTCCCTTTTCCATTTTCTCTTGCCTACATAGTTGGCTTGAGAAATTTCCTCATCATCGTCCTCCTTCTTCTTGAATTTGTTCTTCTTATCTTTGTTTTTTGCATAAAGAACACTTTTTGAGTTACCTTGATAAGAGTTACCTTCCTTCATATTGTTGTTGGCCTCTCGATTGAAGAGTTGTCCAATGAATATGTTGAAGTCAGGTGTCTGCACATCCGTGAGACGATCATAGGCTACTGTGAAGGATCGCCATTGTGTGTTAGTCCTAATTGTATTAAGGATCTGCAACATGATGAACTCTTCTTCAATCAACTCTCAAATTGAATCCAATTGATCTACAACCTCCTTGACTTTAGTGACAAACTCTGTGATAGCTTGCTTTGGTGTCTTCTTCATTTGGTTGAACTCATTCCATAAATGGTTCTTCCTAGCTTTAGTGCTAGCAAAGAATAAGGTCTCAAGTGCATCCCAGGTTTCTTGTGATGTCTTGCATCCTCTAATGTTTTGTAAAAATAAATTGGAAATAGAGTTTAAGATATATGACCTACCTTGGGCATCTCTTGCATAGCATAGTGTAAGCTTCTCAGTCTCCTCTTATGTAGGTCCTCCTTTGGATCTTGGAGTAGGCATAACTTCATCACCTACCATAATTACATGATGATTTCCACCTTTCAAGTAGACTTTCATTCTGATTTGCCAAGAAACATAGTTTTTAATATCATGATTCTCAATCATTGAGGGAAAACCATCACCCATCTTGATTTAGCTCTCATACCACTGTGAATACTTGGAGAAGCTTGAGTAATAGAAGTTAGTGTTGCAAAGTGTTGAAGCTTGGTTGAGCCGACCAACACAAGGCCAGCCCTTTTGCTTTTAGAGAGTCTAATAGACCTTATGATCTTGAAATTAGTGCAATAAAATACCCTATGAGCTTTGGAAGGTCACAGAGAAAAGTTAGATTTAATTCTAATAGATTTGCACATTGACTAGTTCAAGGGTCTAGCTATTTATTGATGAATCATGCAACTTGTAATGCTCAATTCTCCCATCTTGATTGCAATTAACTAAAATAATTTTATATGATGGTAGCCTATAGGGTCAAGTTGTTAGAATTCACAATATTTGGATTTATTAACAAGCTATGTGCTAATAAAAATCTTAGCAATGATAGGTGGTGATCTTGACTTTTCACGGATGTGTAGACATAGACCTCGAGACCATAAAGATCCTATTTCTCACAATACAGTAATCCACATGATGCAAAATTATATCCATGTAAATTATAAACTAATAACTTTCAAATGAGCCCTTATTCATAAGCATTGAATCTTTGAGGAGTGAGAACTAACCTCTCTAGGTTGACAGATCTTGGAGAAGATGATGCAAGGAAATGAAAGATGAGCTAAGTGAAGTTAAAAAATGAATGTATATTGATCTAACATATTTTACAAGTATTTGTGCTTTAATAGAATCTTTGGAGATTCCATGACTCTATCACAAATGATTTGAATTCAAATCAGCTCTCAGGATAGATAGTTGTAACTAGGATCTATTTTCCTACAATCTAGGAAATAGAGAATCAAGCTTGTATAAGGTGAATTAGGTAGTTGTTTAGGTATTCGATTGAATAAAAACCTCAAGTAATAGAGGTTAGTTCTTGAATTTAAATTCTTGTAATGGATTTAAGTAAGAAGTTAATCTATAGAGATGTGTTTGAACTTTAGGATAAATATCACACACATGTTAATGTGAATATAAGTTAGGGTGGTATGAGATTCAAGATTTTATATTCACATTGATGAAGGAAAGATGGTATGGGACCTCATACTTTAGGATGGTAGGTATTTTTTAGTCTTGGAATGACTTTTTAAATGAGAATAAATCCCAAGAGGATTGAAACTTAAAAGATGAAGTTCATGTTCAAGAGGGTCAATAACATGACTCAAAACAACACTTTAAGGACAAGCTGACTAGAAAACTAGAAGATCAAGAACTAAGTAGCTTTCAAGTTATTCATTTAGAATTCAGGTTTGACCAACATATTCTTACTTGAATTGTAAAAATTCAAAGTAATATGTTTTTATCAAAAATAAATTTTGGATTTCCAAAGACAAATCACTTAGTCAAGATTACTTCAATCAAGGTTGGATAAACTAAGTTACTTATAAACACCTAGATGATTTAAAACTTGGTGAATTCAATCTCTTGACTCAAAGAAATGCATGAAAGTTGCATTCCAAGTAAGTAGTCTTACGAGATTGTAAAAAGGAAACATTAACTTAGTCCTAGTTGAAGCATTAGCATTTTGAGTAAAAGAGAAACATCATTAATAAAGCTCGGTGCCTTGAGACATTGATGTTTGATGGTGCACTGATGATTATTGATTGGATGATGGATTAGTTTTATGTGAATAATCTTTTTCATAATACAATTTAATTCTCTTAAAGATAGATAAAATTCTTCAAAACCTTGACCTGAATAGATAACTAAAAAGTTAAAGCTTAGATTCAAATTAGTTTGTGTTATCGTATTTTGAATTGCTTACATAGAGTTTTAGTTCATCCTTCCCTCTTTCCATAGACTTTGGACTTGACTAAGATAGAGTATCTGATTCATTTCAACAAAGGCAAAGGCTAGATGGTTGAAATATGTAGCTAAATTAAACATCATACAGAGATGATTTGTATAGATGCCATTCAATCTATAAAAACCCTAAGTCTAAGTTGACTCATCCATTTGTTCAATAAAAGTTCTTACCACAAATCTATAATAGATAAATAGGATCTCCCATATCTTTAAAGAAAAAAAGAGAGTTTCAAACAAAGCTACACCATTAGGGTGTGCTAGAATGGTTAGGCAAGAGGCCTTAATCCCCCAAGAGGCTTCTTCCATTTGCAGTGGGAGAGGAAGTTTCTACCAAGAAGAAGCTCATGTTCCCAACCCAAGTGAGTAAAAAACACCTCCATCCATCACCAAGTACTCCTGCAGCTCTTGCAGGAAATTCAAGAAGAATGAGACAAGGAACAAGGGGACCCTGCACCCATTCAGGTGACAGATGATTTACATGACCAATTTTGCCAAGACATCCAATCTCTATATGGCGAGCAATTGGACCATCAACACAAAGAAGGGTTAGACTTCAAGTCTAACTCCTTACATGAACTACCTCAATTCACTAGACCATGGAAATCTAAGTACAATAATATGAGTGAACCCATGGTGTTGGCTAGAAAACAAGACTCAATCATGCATAGAAACATGGATGATCTAATAAATACTAAGGTGCAATGTCATCTCATATTAAAGGAACTATTGAAGGTAAAGCTAGAATTATGGAAGCATGCTACAAATCAAGTTCCAGAACTTGAGTCCACCCACATCAGAATAGTTTCCAAATGAAGGGTGTCGAAGATCCCTAAAAAAAGATATGATGTCAGAAAAAATGAACAAGATAGCACCTATATTCCCATAACCTATAAAGGTTACACCACTCTTGGAACTCAAGGTCAAGCACAAGCATGGAAGCACATCAGAAAGGTGGACACACACAAGAAGAAGGAGCAAGTAGGGAGCTCCAAGAAGTACATGTCAAATTTTCAGAAGAATCCCCTACAAAAATAGTGATTTTCATCACTAAAAACCATTGTAAATACCATTTTCTATTTTTATAACTCCATTTTGTTCAAGCCGAGGAGTCCTCGAGCTTGAGGAGTATTAGAGGTACCATCGTACCAATTTTCATAATTTTTAGACTTCGTTTGAGCCCTCAAATAAGCCCTGGAACCTAATTTTTAACTAGGCCGGACACTAGGTCAGGAAAGGGCCAAAACTACTCAAAAAACTATAAAAAGAGCTAGAGAGCTCATTTTTGAGGTTAGCTTGTTAGAGAATAGAGCTTTTGTAAGAGAACTCTTTTGCAATCGAAGCTTTCCATTGTTCCTCTCTTTGATCTTACCTTGTGCGCGTGCGTGTGTATGTGTGTGCATGTTTGTGTGCTTTCACTCACTCACTTGTGCCTTCACTTGCTCGTGGTCTTCATACGGGTCCTCACATCTCTGCGGATTGACAAGTAAAGGAGGTGGTGCTTATGCTTGAGCTACACCAAATTTTGGCACCGTTGCCGGGGAGAGCTTCGAGGACGAGCATTGTGATGGTAAGATCGTAGATTTGTGACGTTGGAAGGTAAAAAAACTGTCATTTTTGTTCATTTTTTGATTTTTCTTCTTCATCTTCATCATCATCATCACCATCTCCATCTTCTTCCATCTTCTTATTCATAGAAATTTCTTGTTTTTTAGTGCATTTTCACCATTTTCATACCATTTTTCATGCATTATTGTGTGAGGAGGAGTTAGGAAGTGCAAGAGAGTGCAAGCGCTGTGTTTTTTCATGATTTTCTGCACATACGGAGCTCGCCATTGCTCGGCGCTCAGAAATTCGAAGTTCCCGCAAAAAAACACGATTCTGTGATGAAAATCGCGATTCTGTGAAAATTCATTTTTTTTTTTTGAAAATCGCGATTCTCTGTTTCCTGCCTAAAATCCTTTTGAAAAGAACATGATTCTGTGGTCATTCTCAAAATCGCGATTCTGTGGTTGTGCTCAAAATTGCGATTCTCACAAATCACGATTTTCAGCCAAAAAAACACGATTATGAGAAAACACGATTCTGTGGTTGTGCTCAAAATCGCGATTCTCTAAATTTTTGGAAACCACGATTCTCTGAGACAAAATCGCGATTTTCAAAACACGATTTTGAGAAAACACGATTATGAGAAAACACGATTCTGAGAAAACACGATTCTGAGAAAACACGATTGTAAGAAAACACGATTGTAAGAAAACACGATTCTGTGGTTGTGCTCAAAATCGTGATTCTCTAAATTTTTGGAAACCACGATTCTCTGAGACAAAATCGCGATTCTCTAGAACACGATTCTCTAAGACACGATTCTCAAAAACACGATTTTCAAAAACATGATTCTCTGTTGGCAATCACGATTTTCATGTCAAAAACACGATTCTGTGAAAACACGATTCTAAGCTCAAAATCGCGATTCTCAAAAACACGATTCTCTGCTCAAAATCGCGATTCTCAACAACACGATTCTCTGCTCAAAATCGCGATTTTCACAAATCACGATTTTCAGCCAAAAACACGATTTTGTGAAAACACGATTCTCAAGGTACAAAATCGCGATTCTATGATTTCACACAATCGCGATTCTATTGGTTTCACAGGAGCGCGATTCTTTGATTTCATAGCATCGCGATTCTCTTGAGATTCACAAAATCGCGATTCTCTTGAGATTCACAAAATTGCGATTCTCTTGAAGTTCACAAAATTGTGATTCTCTTGAAGTTCACAAAATCGCGATTCTCTTGATTTCACCTTTCGAGTCCAAGTGGGACTAGGAAAATTTGAAGTTGGGCTTCAAGTGGGACTAGGAAACCAAGGGTGCTCCAAAGGATTTTTGAACCATACCAAGGGGAAATTTTGGACTCTTAGCCAAAGCTTATGAACCTGAGATCTGGTAGACACCTAGGCAAGGATAGACAAAGCATTAGATCTTCTCAGTGTAGTGTCAACCATACAGCTAAGTCTTGGGCACAACAACTAAGTGGTTGTCCTTACGTACTAAACTCTGACACAAGTGACTCAGAAATGTCTTTTAGCATGGGGAAACCTGCAGGTGGCTCAGGAATTGCCCATCTACAAACACCAGAAGGTCCCTATAAGACATGATTGGAATATATTCAGACCAACCGATTAGGTGCTCGCATCTATGAGGATGGCCTGAGGTGATCAGTGGTCCAACTCAAAAATCTAGATCAACCCTTTGGACTTGAACACCCGGTGGTCAAGTTCAAAGAGGGTTCATACATTGATAAGGAAGAAACCATGTATGTGGTCACCAACCTACCAGATAGGACTGATGAGTTTGGAAATGTCATTCCTGAGAATGAGATAGGAGACCTCGAATAAGGAAATGTAGGACAAGGACCCCATACTCCTAGAGGTAAGTCAGTTTTGACCAGAGTGATCACTCCAGACTGGATTCCTCAAGACAACAAAAGCATAGAACTATTCTTGAATAGAGAAACAGAGAAAGTCTTTTGGAGATTCAAGCCAGATCAACCTAGCCAATTGGGCATAGTCATCATCTACGAGTTCAAGGACCCAGAGATACTAGGAAAAGTTGTCTACTTGGATAACACATCAGAGAAAGTGTTCTTGGTAACAGAACATGATAGACATGCATATACTTGGAAGAGTGAATTGATTTTCCCTCCACCAAGATCCAATGTTTCCCATGGCCTCCAAGGAGTAGGATCATCCCAAGCTCATGAAGCCCAGAGAGAAAGAAATAGAGTGAGGCCTGAGGTAAGTTTTGCACACTCTGTGGGTAGGAATAGACCAGGAGTTGAAAATGAAAGACCTGAAAGAGAGAGACATCGAGCACATAGGCAACAAAGAGATGAACATGATTTTCCATTGCCTAGGCCCCGAGAGCACACAAGAACCCTTAGACCCACTCAAGTGATCAAGGCAATGAAGAATTATTTTGACGGGTCAGGAGATCCTTATGATCATGTGGCTGAGTTCAAACAAGTGTTAAGAGCTGAACAGATTGAGGATTTGTTCACCCAGTACGAGGCATTTGGTTTGACTCTTAAGGGCACTGCCTTAGCTTGGTTTCAACCAGTGAGTAGTCGCAACTATTGCGACATAGGTCAGCTGCTAAACGAATTCATTGTAGAATTTTCCAAGAGTGGTATCAGACATAACACATCATCTTTGATTCATAGTTTCAAGCAGACTCCCCAAGAAACAGTGCGACTAGCAGGTAGAAGGTTCAGACAGTACCTAGAAAGATGCCCTGCTCTAGAGTTACCCACACCAGCCAAACAAGTGGCTTTGTTCTTAGATGGCTTACTGAGCACAAAGTTAAGATCATATGTGTACTTGAAAGATCCTAGATCCATAGAAGAGTGTATGCGGACGTGCATTGACATAGAAGATAACTTGGGTGAGGAGTTAGGATTGTCCAAAATCTATAAGGATTCTGATAGTTCTACTAATCATACATTGAAAATCTCCACGGAAATAGATGAGATAGCAGAGCAAGTCGCCAAGAAGCTAGGAGTTCAAAATAAACAACTACCAAGAGTCACCTCATTGAACCGATGTTATATCTGCGGAGGGGACCACATGGCTAACATATGCCCAATGCAAAACCAAAACATTAGAGAAATGAGTACTCCATATTGCACTATTGAGAGAAAATACACGAACCACATGGCTCAAGATTGTCCCTACAATAGGCAGGCTGTTAGACAAAATTATCAACAACCTTACCCATAAGGTAGGTATTAGAACCAATACCAATAGCCATATTATAGACCACAACAACAATATCAGGCACCATATAGGCCACAACCAGTCTTGGGAAACCAACCACTAGCTCCTGCCAATACAATTCCAGTTAATTATGCAGTGGCAGAAGAGAACCTTAATAGAGCATTGGTGCCAGTGACCCCGCTGATCTCAGAGAATGACTCTCATGCTCATAGTTCAGACTACTCCCATGAAGGTAGTCCACATGCTTATTACATAGAGTCACCTGAACATAGTGAGATTTACCCGTATCAATATGAGGCACAACCTATGGAGTAAAATTGGGAGCCAGAATATTCCAATGTCATGTACACAAATCCTAACCCTAGGCCCCAATTGAGACAAATGAAACAACAAGCCCCTAGAGGATCTTGTTTCAGATGTCAAGGTGACCATTTTATTCGTGATTGTCCCCACCCACCATCTCTGAGTCAAGGTTAGGCTATCGCAATACAAGCTTTTTGTTGATATATTTAGGTAGTGATGTGTGTGAACACTCTAGGACTGCCGGGGCACTTTTTTCCCTCTTTAGGAGGTTTTTTTCCCCCGGCTTGTATATACGCCTATTGCCCTAATGGGATACTTATCTTTGTACATTCTCTAGTAATACATTCAGTATTGTGTGTTTGTGCTCCAAGCTTCTTCTTCTTCCTTGTGCTGTTCGCGTGCTTCCGCAGACGTCCATCTCCAACAATTGGTATCAAAGCAGGTCGTCGCTTCTTCTAGGGCGCCGTCCACACTCCTCCATTTGCAGTCTCAGATTCGCACGAAATTTGGTGAGCATACTCAGGGTGTTTTCGAGATCAAAACGGCTTCGCTCTGTGGTGCCAAAATCGCGATCTGAGCTCGTTTCGGCCTCCGAACGCACTATCGCAGCGCTTGTGTAGGCTATTTCGTCCTTTTGTGCCAAAGGTATATACCAGTTTCTGTTCGTCAGTTTAAGATTCTCGAAGTCTGCTACAGGTCTAGCAGAACTTGTCTGGGCAGTTCCGTTCAACTTTTTGAGATACAGTCAATTTTCTGCATCAAGGTATTTTAGTCACCGGCCATGGCTGAAAGAAGTGATGTATTATGTATGTTGGCTGTTGAGGATAAGTTGGATGGTACCAACTACCCATTATGGGCTTATATGATGCGACATGTACTGGTTGCAAAAGGACTGTGGAACATTGTGCACGGTGTTGAAAGACGTCCTGTTACACCTACGACTACAGGTACTACAAATACAGGTGCTGGAGGTGTTGGAGCTGATGAAGATGGTGTCGAAGATGATATTCTGCAGATTCCTGTTCGTGCTGCTGTTCTGTTGCACCTACTGTAGAGCAGATTCGTTGGGATGGCAGAGATGCCCAGGCACATGCATTGATAGCTTTGTCTGTCAAACGTGCCATTATTCCTCACATTCGCTCTTGCAGAACAGCAAAGGATGCTTAGGATACACTTACCACTTTGTACCAGGCTAGGAATGAGGCTCGTGTTGCTTACCTCCGAAAATAGTTGGAGAGTGAGCACATGAATGAAGGTGATTCTATGGATAGTTTTCTCACAAAGATCAAAGACCTGAAGGAACAATTGATTTCTGCTGATGCGGTTATACCAGATAGCTCACTTCTGCAGACCGTTCTGAATGGTCTTCCTGATTCATATCAGAGTTTTGCCTCTACTCTTTGGTTGATGATGAAAGGCAATCCGAATGCCTTGTCATTTGAGGAATTAGTCTCTGTTCTGTTGCAGGAAGATCAGTCCAGGCAGAACAGGTCCATTATGCGTGTTGCAGATCAAGCTTTCCTGGCTAGTCAGAAGGGCAAAGGAAAATGGAGCTCTTCTAATAGTAAGCAGAAATCTGCAAATGCTGCACAATCGAAGAACCAGGATAAAGATGAGAAGAAATCAGAAAAGCAGAAATTGTTCTGCAAGTACTGTAAAGGAAATGATCATATTATAAGGAACTGTCCAAAATTGGCTGCTAAAGAGGCAAAGAAGAAAGAGGCTGGAACGGTTGTTGCAAAGGCCTCTACACCAAAAACAGAGTCTGCAAATCTTGTGTAGGAAGAAGAATGGGTGTTTACTACTGTCTACAGTTTTGACCCATCTTCTCATGATCAGTGCATGTCTGTAGTAGACTCAGATGTTTGGTACTTTGACAGTGGGGCGACCAAACATATTACCTCGCAGCGCAGTTTCTTCTCTTCACTCGAGCCTGCCCCTACAGGGAATACTGTCACATGCGCCAATAACTCCTCTTATCCTGTTATGGGAGTTGGTAAGATCATTCTGACTACTTCTGATGGTAGTTCTTTCACTTTGTCAGATGCTTTATTTGTGCCAGGGATCAAAAAGAACCTGTTATCAGTTTCTGCATTAGCCAAGATTGGCTTGGTTGTGAAATTCGTTGATGACAGGTGTACAGTCCATGATCTCTCAAATGGCGATATGATTATTGCTTTTGGCATTTTATGTCGTGGGCTGTATAAGCTCATAGACTATGAAAGATCTGTGAATGATTCGGCATGTGAAGTTCATGATTCTCAGGCTATGTCAGATGCAAAGCTTTGGCATGCACGCTTTGGTCATCTGAATTTTGCTAGTTTGTTACGCCTGCAGAAATCTGAAATGGTGTCCTCTTTGCCCAAACTTGAGGCACCTGGAAAACATGTTTGTGAAGGCTATATTTTGGGCAAAATGCAGCGTTCTTCCTTTCCAAAAGATGGTTCAGTTCGGGCTACGCAGAAATTGCAGCTTGTACATAGTGATGTCTGTGGTCCTATGCAGACACCCTCTTTTGGAAATTACCTTTACTTCGTGACTTTCATTGATGATTCTTCTAGGCATGCATGGGTATATCCACTCAAAGCAAAGTCCGAAGTGTTCATGTGCTTCAAACAGTTTTTGGTTTTGGCTGAAAATCTGTCAGCATGTAAAATGGGCACCCTCCGTTCTGATCGAGGGGGGGGGAATATATGTCTTCAGATTTTAATGCATTTCTGGCTGAACATGGGATAAAACACCAGTGTACAGTGCCGTATACACCTCAACAGAATGGAGTTGCTGAAAGAAAGAACAGGTCACTCATGGAGATGGCGAGGTGCATGGTCAAAAGTCAGGCTTTACCACATAGTTTCTGGCTTGAGGCTGTCATGTGTGCAGCATATGTACTGAACAGGTGTCCCACTAAAGCGTTGCAGTCTATCACTCCATATGAGGCTTGGCATGATCGCAAGCCATCTGTTGCTCATCTGCGTGTTTTTGGTTGTTTGGCATATGCATTAGTGCCTGAACAACATCGCAGAAAATTGGATGATAAGGCAGTAAAATGTATTTTTGTTGGGTACAGTTCTGAAAGTAAAGGCTATCGTCTGTATCATCCACAGACTAAATGCATTTTGGTTAGCCGTGATGTTGTCTTTGTGGAAGATGCTATTCAGCCACTGCTTTCATGTACTAAGGAGACATCTGTTAGCTCCAAAGACATGTATGATACTTTGATGCCTCTTTTTACAGGTGGACAGGCTAGTGCTGGTCCTAATGAGGCAACTTCTCAACCTTTGCAGGTTTCATATGATGATGCAGATCATTCCATTTCTGATGCAGATTTACATGATGCACTTGTTGATGAGAGAGCTGATATTGAGCAGGCAAAAACTATGCCAAAATGGCTGGTGCAAACTTTGCGTGACAACAAATTAGATGCACCTTTGTCATATCATACTCGTTCAGGCTCTCATAGTGCCTCCTTTGCATCAGATTGCTATGCTATGGCTGCATCTAGTCTTTGTGATGAGAATGAGCCTCTTTCTTTTGATGAAGCACAAAATTCAGAAAATTGGATGGTTGCTATGCAATCTGAATATGATGCTATAATGAAGAATGGTACATGGTCTTTATGTGACTTGCCTCCAGGCAAGAAGGCCATTGGCACTAAGTGGGTATACAAGCTGATGCGTAAACTTGATGGTACAATTGACAGGTATAAGGCTAGGCTTGTTGCAAAGGGTTATGCACAGGAAAGAGGCATTGATTTTGATGAGACCTTTGCACCTACATGCCGTATGACTACTTGTTCGGAGCATTTGTGCACTTGTAGCCCATCATGGTTGGAATGTACATCAGTTGGACATTAAAACAGCATTTCTGAATGGTGACTTGCATGAAGAAGTGTATGTTTTTCAGCCCCGTGGCTTTGTGCAAAAAGGGCATGAAAACCAGGTTTGCAGGTTAAAGAAGGCATTATATGGTTTAAAGCAAGCACCACGTGCTTGGTATGAGAAGATACATGCCTATCTGATTGCACATGGTTTTGAGAACAGTCCAACTGAAAGCACCTTATATGTTAAGCGTGCTAATGATGTGCTTCTGATCATTGTTGTCTATGTTGATGACATGCTGCTTACTGGTCCTATTGAGACACATATTGCTGATTTTAAGGCTGATTTGCATGCCTCATTTGAGATGTCTGATTTGGGGCATTTGCATCACTCTATAGGGCAGCTTTCACAACGATTGTTGAGTGTGTGTGGCTCAGACGCCTTATGGCTGATTTGGGTGTTGGCCAGTCTTCTACCACCACTATCTTCACTGACAGTCAGAGCGCATTGGCAGTTGCGAGGAACCCTGTGTTCCATGCTCGCACTAAGCACATCGAGGTGCATTATCACTATGTCAGGGAGAGGTTCTCTGCTGGGGAGATCAGCTTGGCATATGTGCCCACGCAGGAGAACATTGCAGACCTTTTCACGAAGGCTCTGCCTAGGGAGAAGTTTGAAGCTTTCTGCAAAGCTTGGAGTGATTTCCACATAGCTTGGCACTTCCTTATACATGAGTGCCAGCTCCTTGTTCACCGCATCACTCCCAGGGGGGATTTGTTGATATATTTAGGTAGTGATGTGTGTGAACACTCTAGGACTGCCGGGGCACTTTTTTCCCTCTTTAGGAGGTTTTTTTCCCCCGGCTTGTATATACGCCTATTTCCCTAATGGGCTACTTATCTTTGTACATTCTCTAGTAATACATTCAGTATTGTGTGTTTATGCTCCAAGCTTCTTCTTCTTCCTTGTGCTGTTCGCGTGCTTCTACAGACGTCTATCTCCAACACTTTTTGTCCTGATTGTGGCAAAGATCATCTCCCCAGAGATTGTCCACGAAACTCCTCCAGTGCACCCAAGATTACACCCATTGATGTGGTAGGCTTAGTGGTAGATTCAAGTTCAAGTAGTAGTAATGTGGCTCCTATACAAGCTGTCACTAGAGCACAAGCCTTAAAATAGGATAAACCAGGAGAACAATCAAAGTCGAGTGAATCAGGAGAGCCTAGTAAGAGGAAAACAAGAACATGGAAGGATACCAGAGAGAAGGCCAATCGCAAGTGGAATAAAAAGTTATCGGAACTAGAAGAAAGCTTGAAAGACACAAAAACAAAAATAGAAGACATTGCATCTCAGAACCCCACGCATGCCGAAACTCCATCCACTCCATCTCATCCCACCCCACCACCCATTGTAAATAGGCCACAACTAGGGTCTGTTCTTGCAGATCCAACCCTAGAAGGCTTGGACATGATGTTCAAGGCCTACCAGGCTCGACTTCAAGAAGGGCCAATAGTTGCAAACCTAGACAAGATTTACCCTAGAGTAGATTTAGAGATTGAACGGATGAAAATGTGCATGAAAATGGTAGAGCAAGCTCAAGCTATACTCGAGACTAGTCAAAAGTTCAATAAGACAAACTCTGTCAAATTGGATTTGCATTTCCAGGGCTTACTAGAAAGATTAGATCAGTTGGTAAACAAACCACAAATTTCTTTACCTCCATAGGCTCAACCACTTATCGAGAGAAGAAGCTCATACTCCTTCAGAGATGTACCACCCCTACAGTGGAATTCTATCCACAAAGCGAAAGAAGATTCTATCTCTGTACATTATGAAAGTTCACCTGATCCATCATGGTTGCATGAAGATACTCATTTGTGGATGTGCAAGGTCGTAGAGGAAGAGGAAAAACGTTTAAAGGCAAGAGAAGAAGGAACTTTGCCAGGAGATAGACCAGTTAGAGACCCAGCTTACACTCCGATGACCTTTCCAGATGAGGAATTTGAGCCTCATGACTGGCCAGAAATCTTAGCCACCATGGACATTGCTGTCAATGAAGAACAATGGACACCTCATTGTGATGAGGAGGGTTATGATATTTTAGTGTTCATGTGTCAGCCCTTGCTAGAAGAATGTGACCCTAGTGATGTCATAGAAGAAGAAGAGAATGATGATGATATAGAGTCCATTGTGATGGATAGTTGCTTTAACTCAGAGCAGCACTATCTAGAAGATATAGGAGTGTTCACCCAGAAAGAAGAAGAACCTCTCACAAGTATTAAAACGGTAAATTCAAAGGATGGGAGTGAGAGCAGTCAAAAGAAAAAGAAAAGAAAAGTAGTGAAACAAGAAGAGGAGGAATCATTGTTTGAAGTACCAGGAAACTTCAAGAAATATGAAGTTGACGACCGCAAAATTTTGAGTTCTTGCGAAAGAGCTTAGAAGTATATGTGGATGATTTATGTGCTCATTCCCAAGAAAGAAGATTTCACGTCCCTGAACTCAGACAAATCTTTAACAAGTGTAGAGAATATCGAGTGTGTCTGAACCCAGAAAAGTGTGTGTTCATGGTGCGTCAAGGTAAAATCTTAGGTCATATTGTTTCTAAGAATGGAATCTCAACAGATGAAGATAAGGTACGAGCCGTAGCGGAGCTGCCAAGGCCAAGGAATGTTAAGGAGGTACAAGCCTTTATGGGCCATTGTGGATATTACCATAGGTTTATCCACATGTACGTGATCATAGCTAGACCCCTTTATGCCTTGTTGTCTAATTTTGAGTGGAACGACGAATGCGATAATTCTTTCCATGAACTAAAGAAAAGTTTGTGCACAGCACCAATACTAACCACTCCTAATTGGAATAGAGAATTCTTTCCATGAACTGAAGAAAAGTTTGTGCACAGCACCAATACTAACCACTCCTAATTGGAATAAAACATTCCATGTCCATGTGGATGCATCCAATCACGCCATAAGATGTGTGCTAGCACAACCCACAAGTGAAGGAAACTTAGATTTGCCCATAGCATATGCTAGTAGACAGCTCACCGCAGCTGAACGAAACTATACCACAACTGAGCGAGAGGGCTTAGGCATGGTATATGCTGTGAAGAAGTTTAGACACTATTTATTGGCCAACAAGTTCAAGTTTTTCACTGATCATCAAGATTTGTTATATTTGGTCAATAAACCTTGCAATACTGGATGCTTAGTAAGATGGTTCCTCTTACTAATGGAATGTGACTTTAAAGTTGTTGTCAGGAAAGGTAGAACCCACCTTCGGGCAGATCACCTTTCTCGCATTACTTCAGGAGAGTCACCTCAAGGAGTGTCTGATGAACTACCTGATGCTTATCTGTTCAATTTAGAAGTTGTTCCTAAATGGGCAAATAAGTTGGTACTAGTCCTAACCTTCGGACCCTCAAATAAGAATGTGAAAACATCACAAGAAGAAATTGTAAAATCACAAAAATATCACATATTGGCAGGAAGCATGTACAAACAAGATACTGAGGGTGTATTAGCTTGTTGTGTCAAGGATGATGAACATAGTAGTTGGTTGTAGCAAGCTCATGAAGGATTGTTAGGAAATCACTATTCTAAACAACGAACATTGCAGAATCTGAAGCGTTTAGGAGTGTATTGGCCTAGCATGGACAAAGAAATACATGAGTGGATTAAGAATTGTCCAATGTGCAGAGAGAGACCACCATTGGAGCATGCGACCCTTTATCAAGTGTCATTAATTCCAGATTGGAGTGCTCCATTGGTAGAGTTTATGAGGTCGGGAAGATTACCCAAAGAGGCTAGTCTAGCAAGAAGACGAAGCATGGAGCAAGAGGCTCAAGGCTATGCCTTAGTAGGAGACAACCTATACCGAAGAGGCAAAGATGGTTACTTAAGACTGTGCGTTCATGAATCAGACTATTTCAAGGTCTTAGAGACTACACACCGTGGTGTTGCAGGTGGACATTTTGGTCCTGAGCAAGTGATCAAGACCATTCTATTCTCAGAACTTTGGTGGCCCACTCTCCATATGGATGCACATACCTATGTGAAGAAATGTGACACATGCCAACGTGCACAATATCTAGTTAGAAAAGATGAGATGCCTTTGAGGCCAATGATGGGAGGACGTGCATTCTTGAAATGGGGTATAGACTTTGTAGGTCCTATTAACCCCCCAGCTAGAAACTCCCATGCAGAGTATATTATTGTAGCCACAGATTACCTTACCAAGTGGGTAGAAGTGAAAGCCACAACAAAGAATGATGCTCAAACTATGGCTAAGTTCTTATTCGAGAATGTGTTCACTAGATATGGACTACCAATAGAGTTAGTAAGCGATAGAGGCACACACTTCTTAAATGAAGTCATTGAAAATCTTCTCCAAGAATTCTTGGTGATACATAAGAAGTCTGCCCCTTATCACCCACAAGCTAACGGACAAGCTGAGAGCACCAATAAGATCCTCTGTAACTTATTGACAAAGCTGGTAAATAGTAAACACTCTGATTGGGATAAACAACTTCATCATGCTATTTGGGCTTATCGAGTTGCCTACAAAATGGTACTCAACGCCACCCCATTTCAGATGGTCTTCGGATAGAATGTTGTTATACCATTGGACTTCCTCATCCCAACATTAAAAGTAGCACAAGAGCATGAGTGGAATGGACATGAGTTGTCCTCTAGGATCTTTGATCTAGAACGCTTAGGTGAGACGAGGTTACGAGCGGCAGCAGGCATCTATGCTGCAAAGAAAAGGCAAAAGGCATACTTTGATGCACACATCAAAGATAAAGGATTGAAAGAGGGAGACCTAGTGCTGGTTTATACGCTAAAGCAACATGCCCGTAAGTTGGAGAAAAGAGGGTATGGACCCATGATCATTAATAGAATTTCCACTAGCGGTGCTATTCAATTGGCTACTTTAGAAGGTGACATCTTGCCAAACTATATCAGTGGTTGTCGAGTCAAGTTATATCAAGAACCTCTTACAGAGGACATGCTAATGAGACTCAACACTGCTAAGAAACAAAAAGAAGAAGAGATGAGAGTCAGAGAAGAAGCACAAGCAGAGGCTAGAGAGTGCATAAGGTGAAATAAGTTAAGGCGACTAGGCCTAGATGTCAACTCAAATGCCCCAAAATATCACATGGATATGTGCCAAAAATCAGGCATATCGACTTCTCCAGTTATTAACAGACGTCCCTTTGTGACCATAGACATAGGACAAGGAAAGGGTGCAAGGACTGTGAAAGCATTGATTGACTTAGGTGCAGCAAGTAGTGCAGTTCGACTTTCCTACTGCCAAGACTTGCAATTGAACATCAATCCCATAGAAGCTTATCTCATAGGATTGGGAGGTGTGAAAACCCCTTGTTTGGGCGAGGTGGAACTTCCCATCTACCTTCAAGATGTTCCAATGAAAGTCAAAGTGCTAGTGTGTCAGAATGAGAACCTTACAGAACCACTTGTCTTAGGACAAGATTGGATTTATGACAATGCTGTCAACCTAAACCTAAGAAGTCAAATTCTTCAAGTTTGGGTACATGAACAATGCATTACATTAGAATTAGAGAACTGCATGCTCCCAGATCATGGCACCACACACTCTCTTCGTTCTTCTAAGACTAATCATATGGAAGAAGATGTTGTATGTGTCAAAAGCTCTATGATGCAGAAGGAGTCAATCGTGGAAGAACATGTTCGAAGGCGGGTGGATCTTTCTTCTTCTGCAAAGAATCAAGTAGCCACAGTAGTGAGTCCACCACATAGGCAAACACAATTGTTCACGAAAACTGCTACATCAAATAGAGAGACACCATTCGACAAGAAAGTAGTTCCGAGCATGAAACAGATCTGGGTACGCAAAGGAGATCAACCACCATCCTTGCCCCCACAAATCCCATCCAGGCAAGCCAACTAGGCCAGAAGACGAAGGAAGCAGCTCGGAAAAGCTCAATCACAAGGTATCCAACAAGTTTGGGTGCCTAAGAAATTAGCTGCAGCTCAAGAAGGGTCATTACAGATGTGGGTACCTAAGAAGATTTTACATCCACAACAACCTATGTTCTCCCACATGCGAAAGGTCTCAACAAAGAAGCCACAAAGAGAAAAGGGTAAGAACCGCATACAGAGATTGAAAGAAGATGAAATCACCTCTTCAACAATAGTAGGAAGACGTGTAAAAAGGGTATGGGTTTGGAAGCCAAAAGTACAAGTAGCCTCCACCAAACCAAAGCGCCAACCACACTGGATACCACAGTTCAAAAATCATCCAAAGAGGAAGATGCCTGAAGTGATATCTACAGTGCCAAATATTGTTCTAAAATGGACCCCAATAAGGAGGATTACATCATTTCGAGATCCAATGGATAACTCCACCAAAGCTGGTATCAACATCGACAAGTAACATCGAAAGCCTCATTGAGCGACAACCATGTGCTTCTTGCACAACCCTGTCTTTTGCACCATCCAGGTCATGCACTTCCAAAGTATGCATTAATATAGGGCCCTATTACATGGCCGTGCATAGACACATTTGAGAGTTCCATGCACGAGAGCACATTGACATATGTCAACTATTTTTTCTGATACTAACATCTGGCGTCTTGTTTGGTGACATTGTTCCTCAAAAAAAAAAAAGAGAGAGAGAAGAAAGAGAGAGAGAGAGAGAGAGAGAGAGAGAGAGAGAGAGAGAGTTTGTTCCCAGGTTTGGTTCATGGAACGTGAATGAGTCATGCTTAGTTGAAGGTGGAACCATTGATTACTGGGCAGTTATCAATTTTGATAGAAGTGTGTCTCGGCTAGCAGATCATATAATTGCTGCCTTATCTAGTAGATGTCAAGAACTTGGCATGAACATGGCATCCACAACTATGGTTTCCTCTTACCATGGTAGGAGTAAAGATCTCAACGGCCCGCGACTTGAGAGATGCTTAACTACTGCATGTACGAGAGCATCCAGGGAGATATCGGCAAGGGGTAGTTCTGGTACCCTGCAAACCTTTGTATGTATACTGGATAAGAAGACTCTTGCTTATGGTGAGCTATAGAGAATATGTGAAACCAAGCTTGGTGTAGTTACCCAATGTCATTTGTCAAGGAATATAAAGAAATTCAATTCTCAGTATTTGGCAAATGTTGCTTTGAAGAGAACTGACAAGACCAGGCACTCAAAGAATTTCATCAGTGGATCCTCAACACAGACATTCATCAACAATGTCCATCACAAATGCCGAGAGCACAACATGAGGAGATAAACATCGATTGACCCTTCACCATGGTAAGTATCCTTACTCTAGAAACACCATAACCATGATAGATTAGGAAACCTCTTCGTCGGCATACCCTTGAGCACTTAGCTCAAGACCTCAATTTTTGCATCATACTTCTTCCAATGCATTTTCCAAGTAAGCATGTATAGGGCTACATTACAAGGCCGTGCACAAGGCACATATTTTCCTCAACCGATGCACAAACACACTTACCCATCATCCATTATGGGTTATGCGTACTTGGCATGACTACTATGAACATCATCTTTGGACGATCTGAGGTCATCAATGGAGAGTCACAACGATGCAGTCATGCTGGAATCCAAGGCAGAAGCACCTACCAAGGGATTACAACTTGCAAAGACTCGTAGTGAAAAATGAAGAACCAGACAACCAATCTTGCCACATTTGGAAGAGAGACGGCTATGGTTCATCCGAATGGACACTCCCTCTCAAAGCAACCTAGAACAACCATTACAACAAGGGTCTGTCAGGGACGACAGACTCGAGAGGGGGGGAGTGTTGGAACTCAAGGTCAAGCACAAGCATGGAAGCACATCAGAAAGGTGGACACACACAAGAAGAAGGAGAAAGTAGGGAGCTCGAAGAAGTACATGTCAAATTTTCAGAAGAATCCCCTACAAAAATAGTGATTTTCATCACTAAAAACCATTGTAAATACCATTTTCTATTTTTATAACTCCATTTTGTTCAAGCCAAGGAGTCCTAGAGCTTGAGGAGTATTAGAAGTACCATCATACCAATTTTCATAATAATTAGACTTCGTTTGAGCCCTCAAATAAGCCCTGGAACCTAATTTTTAACTAGGCCGGACACTAGGTCTGGAAAGGGCCAAAACTACTCAAAAAACTATAAAAAGAGCTAGAGAGGTCATTTTTGAGGTTAGCTTGTTAGAGAGAGCTTTTGTAAGAGAACTCTTTTGCAATCGAAGCTTTCCATTGTTCCTCTCTTTGATCTTACCTTGTGCGTGTGTGTGTGTATGTGTGTGCATGTTTGTGTGCTTTCACTCACTCACTTGTGCCTTCACTTGCTCGTGGTCTTCATACCGGTCCTCACGTCTCCGCGGATTGACAAGTAAGGAGGTGGTGCTTACGCTTGAGCTACACCAACCACCAAAGAAATCATAGATTTAGGAGTCACTGCTGCCATCACCACCACATCCTTATGGATAAGGTGGGGTAAACTAGCCTTGGAACCTTCAAGGATGAAGCTCCAAATGGTCAATGGTCACATAGAGTATCCATTAGGATTTCTAGAATGAATCACTTTCACCACTTGTGGTGTGGATTTTAAGCATATCTTGGCCATAGGCAAGTTTGGGAAAGCTAACACATACAAGATGATACTAGGGGACCTTTTCATATGAGTTATAGAAGGTGCAAGATTGGGATACTAATTTTGTATACTTACAACACTTAGGGATTATGACCAAGATCAACCCAAAGGATTAGCCATTTAGAGATGTCCCTCCCCTACAATGGAACATCATCCATGGAGTGCACAAGGATTTTATTTTGTACATTTCATGAACACTTTAGACCCTTCATTGCTCATAGATTTGAAATTCCCAAAAATTAAAGCTTTAAGTCTTTGAGAAAAGTATCCCAAGTTAGATAGAACTCACTCATAATTTTCTTTGGACTAGTTGAAGCAAAGTTTACCAAATATATGACACACTTCTAACCTACATTCTACCTAGGATTTTCAAGCCCAATTGGACAAAGTAGTCCTCTAATTGGGTAATAAATCAAGTAAAATTGCCTAGAAGTGGACCATGGTACAAACATCTAACTTAGATGTTTGAGTCAACCTAAATTTATAGTTTATTTTCCAAACCAGATTCAAGTGGAATAAAAGTTCTCAAAGTTTTAAAGTCAAGAAATCCCTCTTGAGTTGCTAGGTCTTCAACTCCAATAGTCTAACTTAGATCAAAAGATCTTAAGTTTGAAGATCACAAAAGCAATTGTGTATGCTTTATGTCAAAGCATGGAAAGAAAAGTTTGAACCTTGGAGCAAGGTGTTGAATTCCACATAGGATCAATTTATTAGACTTGGGATAGTGATTGATTTCTAGTACAAGGTTTTGAATTTAAGAAAGATTTAGTTTAAGTATAAATCACTACATGATGGTGGGGATGTGGGCTTGATGGTCTCAAACATTATGTTTTGCATGAAGATCAAAGTGGGTATGGTGGTATGTGGATGTTGGTTAGACATGGACCAAAGTGAAACCATGTAAGTCAGATGTTTTTGGCCAACTTTCATAAAGCTTCATGTTGGAAGCAGCCAGAGGCACAGACGACACGGAAGCATGTAACGACAAAGCAGGGAGCCAGTCGAATCGTTTTTCAAATAATTATGTTTTCAA
Source organism: Ceratopteris richardii (assembly GCA_020310875.1). NCBI lineage: Eukaryota > Viridiplantae > Streptophyta > Polypodiopsida > Polypodiales > Pteridaceae > Ceratopteris > Ceratopteris richardii. The sequence goes on from CM035411.1 coordinate 50,270,580, forward strand.
ATACTTTCCAAAAACCTCCAACAATGATTTTTATCACTATTGTAACATATGTAACATAGAAAACCCCATTTTGTAATCCATAGCTCCATTTTGTGCAAGCCGAGGAGTCCTCGAGCTTGAGGAGCTTAGGTAGAATGCGCGTACCAATTTTCGTTATTTTTAGATACTGTTTACCCTTCCAAATAGCATCTAGGACCTAATTTTTAACTATGCCGGTCACTAGATGTGAAACCGGTCAAAACTAGTCTAGAAACTATAAAAAGAGCTAGAGAGCTCATTTTTGAGGTTGGCTAGTGTGAGATTAGAGCTATTTTGAGCTTGTAATAGTGTTCTTGAGTAATAGAGCTAATTTCCCACCTTCCATTGTGTCTTGCTTGTCTCTTCGTAGTGTGTGTGTATGTGTGTGTGCATTTCTATGCTTCTCACCTTCACTTTCACTTCATCTCACATTCACGATCTTCATATCACTCCTATCTCTTCCGCGGATTGACATTAAGGAGGTGGAGCTTCTTAACGTGGTTCTCACCATTGTGCTAGAGCAACACCAAATTTGGCGTCGTTGCCGGGGATCGAGTCTAGGACGAATGTGTGATGGTAAGAGTATAGCAAGAAGTGGTGTTGGAAGGTAAAAATTCCAGTTTTTGTTGTTGTTTTTACTTAGTTTTTAGTGTTTTTCACCTCCCCCACACTCCATCTTCATCACCGCATCATCATCTTCATCTCCAAAAAAATCAGAAAATTCACCATATCCACCCATTCTCCTCATTTCCCCTCATTTGTGCATGCGAGAGAGTGAGAGAGAACTTTTGTGCTTGTGTGTGCTTTTGTTTTCTTGAGTTTTCTTGCAGGTACAGAGCTCCAGTGCATCAGGAAAGCTTGGAAAAGGTAAAATTTTCAGTTTCTGTCAGAAATTTCCGACTGTGTCAGAGCATCGCGATGGTCTGCAAAGTTCGGAATTTGGAGAAGGCGACCACACCAGCGTGTAGGGGACACCAGCGCCTCTAGGAATCCACAGCTGCATTCACAAAATTTGCATTTTGGTGGACCATCACGACGGTCTCTGACCATCGTGATTGTGTCACACCATCGCGATTGGCTCACGCCATCGCGACGGCTTGGTCGGACCATCGCGACGGTCTCTGACCATCGCGATTGTGTCACGCCATCGCGATTGGCTCACGCCATCGCGCCCACGGTGCCACGTGGCAATCTAGACCATCGCGACGGTGCACTTCAGACCATCGTGACGACACCCTCACACCATCGCGACGCTTCAAAAATTCAGACCATCGCGATTGGCTCACGCCATCGCGCCCAGACCATCGCGACGGTGCTCTTCAGACCATCGCGATTGTGCACGTTGACCGTTGACTGACGCCATCGCGACAGTGCACTTTCACGCCATTGCGACGGTGCACTTTCAGACCATCGCGATTGTGCAAATTCACGCCGTCGCGACGGTGCAATTTCACGCCATCGCGATTGTGCACTTTCAGGCCATCGCGATTGTGCACCCTCACGCCATCGCGACGGTGCACCCTCACGCCATCGCGACGGTCCCAGACCATCGCGATTGTGCACCCCCATCGCAAAATTTAGGGTTTCATTTTTTGGCCAATTTTGGGGCTATTTTTGGGAAATTTTTGGGTGATTATACTCATAGGAGACCCCTTAGCTCATATTTGGAGAAAAACCTATTTGTCAGTTTTTACCCCCCAGGGCCTGAACGGTCATAACTTTTTCATCCGAAGTCCGTTTTTTGAGCTTAATAGCTCGTTAGAAAGCTCTTGACGAGTACTACTTTGAGGTTGACCTAGTTTGGGGACTTGAAAGCCAGGGGGCAAGCATTAAAAAGTTAGGCAAAAGGGAAGGGACTTAAAAGGTGTATGTACTTAAGTGCTTGATCATCCAACTGTGAATTGGTCTAATATCGAATTTTTCCAGGTCTAGCAAGGGCAATCAAAGACAACCAAAGCAAGGCAGTGAAGGGCATAAAGCTTGGGAAGCGCGGCTTCTTGGGCATCAGAGCAACCAGAAAAAGCTGACTCGAGGTTGGAAGATTACTCAACCCCCTCAGTCAATTCTTAGCTTACGATAAACGTTAGCATTGTGGATTAAGACGATAGGAACGCCTCAAGTTCAAGATATTTAATTCTTTCAAGTTCAAGACTAAAGTAAAGGTGTGTGACACGAAAACCTAAAGGAAAGAACCTAAGTCTGACGGAACGAGAACTCAAAATTATCACGGAAAGTCGAATTCCTGACGCATACATTAAGACAAGAACTTAAAGACCTTTAAAAAGAATCAAGAAAGTAATAACAAAGAATCATTGACGATCTGAGCGTATACTGAGTGTGCAAGGAAGAAAATTAATGAACCTTAGATCGGGCAAACATATAGGTAAGTCAGACCGACGAAGCCTTAGATCATCAGAGGCAAGTGTAAGAACTACTGCACGATCGTGGGCTCAACAATTGAACACTAGTTATCCCTACGAGAGCTCAGATACTAGTGATTCAGAAATGGCATTTAGCACAGAAAGACTAGAAGGAGGGTCGAATGTAGCCTATTTAGAAAAACCTGAAGGACCCTATAGAACACAACTAGAGTTTCTCCGAACCAACCGATTAGGTGCTCGCATCTATGAGGATGGTTTGCGAAGGCAAGTGGTGCAAATGCACAACCCCGATCAACCCATTGGATTGGAACGTCCAGTGGTAAAATTCGAGAGAGATGCGTACATAGACAAGGAAGGAACGATGTACATCTTAAGTACGCAGCCAAACAATACCAACGAGTTTGGCGTGATTCAACCAGAGACGGAAGCAAAATCTCAAGGAAAGGAACCATTAGAAGAACCTAGAACACCTAGAGGGAAATCTGTACTGACACGAGTACTAATCCCAGAATGGATCCCTCAGGACAACAGAAGCATAGAGTTGTTTGTAAATAAAGAAACGGATGAAGCCTTTTGGAGATACAAGACAGAACTACTTAGTGAGGTAGGTATCATCACTATATACGAGTTCAAGGACCCGGATACACCTGGAAAGGTTGTATACCTGGATGAGACTTCAGAAAGAGTCTTTGTGGTGCCTGACCGCGCTAAAAACACATACACATGGAGAGGTGAATTGGTATTCCCTCCATCTAGAACAAACATGAATACAAGTCAACAAGGGGTAGGAACATCCTCAGCCCATGGAAATCAAAGAGAGGGAAATAAAGAGAGACCGGAAGTAAGCTTCACTCATCCCATAGGGAGAGATAGAACAACCACGGACACTAATAGAGTGGATAGACAAAGAGATCATGGAATACCAGGTGGTAGAGATGATTTTCCTCTACCTAGACCACGTGAACATGCAAGAATATTGAGACCCACTCAATTAGTAAAATCAATGAAGAATTATTTTGATGGGACAGGAGATCCCTACGACCACGTCGCAGAATTCAAGCAAGTACTAAGAGCCGAACAAGTTGAAGACATGTTCACGCAATACAACGCATTTGGACTAACGTTAAAGAATACCGCTTTAACTTGGTTCCAACCTTTGCAACAAAGGCAATTTAGAGACATCCATCACTTTTTAGAGTCATTCATCACTGAATTCTCTAAAAGTGGGATTAGACATGACACGTCTTCGTTGATTCATAGCTTTAAACAGACCCCTCAAGAAACAGTTAGACTGGCAGGACGTAGGTTTAGACAATACGTTGAACGATGTCCAATGCAAGAGCTACCCTCACAAGCTAAGCAAGTGTCATTGTTTCTAGATGGCTTGTTGAGCTCTAAACTACGCTCCTACGTGTACCTAAAAGAACCCAGAATGCTAGAGCAATGTGTAAGAATTTGCATAGACATTGAAGACAACTTAGGAGACGAGTTGGAACTTTCAAAGGTCTATAAGGACTCAGACTGTTCATCTCTAGCATCCACAAAATTGTCTAGCTCAATAGAAGACCTAGCAGAAAAAGTGGCCCAGAAACTAGGAGTTTCTAGTAAACCTAGGGTGCTAACAAACAAGCGTTGTTACACCTGTGGTGGTGACCATATGGCAAATGTGTGTCCCAATGCACCACAACCTCAAGCCAACCCTAGTGGCCAATACTGTACAATTGAGAGAAGATATACGAATCATACGGCTCATGACTGCCCATACAACAAACAAACCGTGAGACAGAACTACCCGCAAGCATACGCACAGCCAGGTAGGTATCAAGGCCAATACAATGCTCAGCCTTATTACTATAGGCCTCCTCAGAACTACCCATACCAGGCTCAACAGAGACCTCAACCTGTCTTAGCTCAGCAGCCACCCCCACCAGCGAATGTCATCTCAGTCAAATATGCTGCTGCAGAAGAGAACATAAGTAGGGCCTTAGTGCCTTCTTCACCTTTGATCACAGAGAGTGACCCACACTCAAACAGTTTTGACTCTACGCATGTCGATAGTCCACCCGCATATTACACAGAGTCACCAGAACACGTGGAGACATATCATTACGATAGTCCACCAGTGGAACCTAGTTGGGAGCCCGACTATGCTAATGTGATGTACACAAACCCAAATCCACGGCCCCAATTAAGACAACAGAGACCACAGGGCCCTAGAGGACCATGCTTTAGGTGCCAAGGAGATCATTTCATAAAGGATTGTCCACACCCCCCGATAGCAGGACAATCACAGTACTACAACATCCAAGGCTTTTGTGCCGATTGTGGCAAAGAGCACATAGTCAAAGATTGTCCTAAGAACCCTGTTAATGCTCCGAATGTGACATCGATCAATGTGATAGGTATTGTAAATAACGCAGATGGATCCAACCCTACATACGTGCCTATCCAAGCTATAACAAGAGCCCAGTCGCTCTTACAAAACCAACAGCTTAATCAGGAGAAAGTAGCCGAAACCAGTGAAGTTGCAGAATCTAGCAGTAAAAAGACAAAATCTTGGAAAGATTCTAGAGAAAGAATTAAGAGAAAATGGAGCAAAAAGATAACGGAGTTGGAAGGAAGTTTAAAGGAATCTAGAGCCAAAATCCAAGAATTGACTTCACAGGAATTGACTCAAGAGAATCCAGCTCAGAAATCAGGAACAGTTTTAGCGGAACCCATACCAGAGAATCTAGACATGATGTTTCGTGCATATCAGGCTAGATTAAAAGAGGGACCTCAGGTAGCTGAAATGAGCAAAAACTACCCTCGAGCTGATCTAGAAATTGAGAGAACTAAACTTTGCATGAAGATGGTAGAACTAGCACAAGCTTTGTTCGAAGCCTCTAGATATATTAATTGGAATAACATGGCAAAACCGGAGTTACACTTCCAAGGACTAATGGAGAGGCTAGAATACTTGATAGAGAGCAAAGAGAAAAAGGATCAGCCTAGGAACCCTATAGTCCCAGAGACTCAGGAAAGGAATGTACCATCCCTGTCTCAAGTACCCAATACAGAAAGTCAAGACAATTTGTCTTCCATACATAGGTACTCACATGAATTTTTGAGAGAAATACAAGAAGAGAAATGGAGAAAAGAACAAGGAACCCATCCTCCTATTCAAGAAATAGATGACTTGCAGGAACAATTTCCCCAAGACATCCCCTCTATATACGATGATGTAGAGGAAGAACAACTGAGTGAACACACAAGATTTGAATTTAATTCTTTACAAGAATTACCTCAGTTCACAGGACCTTGGGAAGCAAAGTCTATTAGTATGAGAGCACCCACGATAATAGTGAGGAATGAAGAATCAATAATCCCCTAGAAACACGGAAGTAATCAAGAATACCAAAGTACAATGTAACCTTACTCTGGAGGAGTTATTGAAGGTAAAACCAGAATTGTGGAAGCATGTAGCAAATCAATTCCCCGAGCTTGCTACTACTCCCTCACCAATAGGATCACAAAATAAGGTACCAGAGATACCCGTAGAAAAGATTGGAGATGTGAGCGAAGGAGAGGAAGGTAACACTTATCTTTCGATAACCCATCAGGGCTACACCACGAAAGCCATCTTAGATTCAGGAGCCGGAGTAGCCATAGCTACCACGGCTTTATGGAAACGTTGGGGTAAGCCAACATTGAGACCCACCAAGATGAAGCTACAAATGGCTGATGGACACATAGAAAAACCATTAGGCTTACTAGAAGGCATATCTCTCACCACTTGTGGTGTAGAATTTGAGCATACCTTTGCCATTTGTGACTTTGCAAAAAACCATGCTTATGAGATGATATTGGGACGACCATTCATGCGTCAGTTGCAAATTGTACAAGATTGGGGAACTAATTCTTTGTACTTGCAACACTTATGAGTGACTACCAAAGTCAATCTTAAAGACTATTCACATAGAGATGTACCCCCAATACAATAGAATACCATCCATAAGACACCAGTAGAAACAGAATCCGTGCACTCATTAGAATCAGATCCTTCTTGGTTGCATGAGGATACTCATTTATGGATGTGTAAAGTAGCCAAACAAGAGGAAGAAAGATTAGGAGCAAGGACCTTAGGTGCAGAACAAAATCCACGAACCCTACAAGATCCAGCCTACGCACCTGTAGTATTCCCAGACGAAGAGTTTGAACCCCATGGTTGGGCAGAAATCCTAGCAACCATGGATGTAGCCATCAATGAAGAACAATGGACACCCCACTGTGACGAGGATGGCTATGACATTTCAGTTTTCACGATAGAGCCAATCATGGGCGATGCGATTTTAGAAGAATGTGAACGTAACACTGATGCTTTTGAGGATGCAAGTGATTTTGATTTAGAATCAATTATCATGGACTCTCCATTTGCATCAGAGGAAGAATATTTCTACGAAGTAGAGACTCACCCGCAGAGACACGAGGAAATTACGAATGAAGTGAGATTAGCCACGGAAGTGACTACTAAGAGTGAAGGCAAGAAAAGAAAGAAGAAAGAAACCATGTCAGAAAAAGAAGAATCTATGTTTGAAGTACCCAAGAACTTCAAGAAATATGAAATCGAAGATAGAAGAATCATGGTACGAATGCCTAACAGAAAGGCGAATGACAGACAAGTATATGATAACCGCGAGAAAACCAAGAAAATAATCGTAGCCATAGAAGGAGAGGAAGAAAAGTGCACATACATAGGGCATGATTTGACAACTGAAGAAGAAGAAGAGCTAGTTGCCCTATTATGCGAATATAGAGATGTTTTTGCGTGGAGTTACAAAGATTTGAAAGGAGTAGATCCAGATATATGTTCTCATATAATCCCTATGACTCCAGAGGCAAAACCGACAAAACAAAAACCGTACACGTACAATGATAACTACGCTGCGAAGATCAAAGAAGAAATAGATTGCTTGATAGAAGCAGGATTCATTTACGAAATTGAGCATACCGAATGGGTATCCCCCATTGTGGTTGTGCCCAAGAAGAATGGAAAATTGCGTGTGTGTATTAACCTTAAAAAGGTTAATGCCGCAACAATTAGAGATAGTTATCCTCTTCCTATCACAGAACATCTATTGGAAAGAGTTGCGGGCAAGGAAGTTTACAGCTTTCTTGATGGATTTTCAGGCTATAATCAAGTAGCTATTGCTCCAGAAGACCAATACAAGACGGAATTTGCCACTGAATGGGGCATATTTGCATTTCGTGTGATGCCATTTGGCTTAACAAATGCACCCGCCACTTTCCAGCGACTCATGTGTCATGTTTTTAAGGAATTTTTACGCAAGAGCTTGGAAGTTTATGTCGATGACCTATGTGCTCATTCAAATGTAAGGCAGACACATATCCCAGAGTTAAGGCAAATATTTGACAAATGTCGAGAATATCAGGTTTGTTTGAGCCCAGAAAAGTGCGTTTTCATGGTTAGACAGGGCAAAATTCTAGGACACATTGTGTCAAAAAATGGAATCTCTATGGATGAAGAAAAGGTGAAGGTAATTGCAGATTTACCTAGACCAACTAATGTGAAAGAGGTACAGGCATTTATGGGCCATTGCGGATATTATAGGAGATTCATACACATGTATGCAATCATAGCCAAGCCTTTGTACTCTCTTTTAACCAATTTTGAATGGACAAATGAATGTGAAAATTCATTCAATGAACTTAAACGACCCTTGTGCTCAACACCTATATTGACTACTCCAGATTGGAGTAAGCCATTCCATGTACATGTGGATGCATCCAATTACGCCATAGGATGCGTGTTAGCACAACCCACGAATGAAGGTAACATAGATCTCCCCATAGCTTACGCGAGCAGACAATTGAACGCAGCAGAAAGGAATTACACCACGACGGAACGAGAAGGATTAGGGATGATCTACGCAGTAAAGAAGTTCAGGCACTACTTGTTGGCCAACAAATTCAAGTTCTTTACGGATCATCAAGCCCTATTGTACTTAGTCAACAAGCCATGTAACACCGGACGACTGATACGTTGGTTTCTATTACTCATGGAGTATGATTTTGAAGTCGTAGTCAGGAAAGGAAAGACACATCTTAGAGCTGACCACCTTTCGAGATTAACCTCAGGAGAAGCTCCTCAAGGAGTAGCGGATGAATTACCAAATGCATACTTGTTTAACCTTGAGATAGCACCAGAATGGGCTAAGCCTATAGTCCCTATTCTCACATATGGACCCAAGAATCCTAGGTTAAAGATCAAAGAGGGAGAGATTACCAAGTCCCAAAGATACCAAATACTGGCAGGAAGCATATATAAACAGGATAATCAAAAGATTCTTGCTTGTTTGTAGATGAATCAAAACATGCGAATTGGTTGCAATTAGCACACATAGGTGCATTAAAGCAACATCATTCAAAACATCGAACATTACAGACTCTGCATAGATTAGGAGTATATTGGCCTACGATGGAAGCAGATGTCTACAGGTTGTGTAAGGAATGCCATGTTTGTTGTGAAAGACCACCAGTAGAGCATGCTACATTATATTACGTGTCTCTCACACCAGACTGGAGTGAACAATTAGTGACATACTTAAGGACGAACACATTCCCTCAAGGCATGACCTTAGCTCGACAACGCAGTCTAGAGCAGGAAGCTCAAGATTATTCACTTATTGGCGATAACCTATACAAAAGAGGACGAGATGGATATCTAAGACAATGTGTTCATGAGAGCGATTATCTGAGCATACTAGAGACTGCACACCAAGGTGTTGCAGGAGGTCATTTTGGACCCGATAGGATAATCAAAGCCATCCTCTTTGCAGGATTATGGTGGCCCACTCTTCACATGGATGCTCATACCTATGTCAAGAGATGTGATGTGTGCCAAAGAAATCAGTTTCCTACTCGTAGAGACGAAATGCCATTGAAACCCATGATGGGCGGACGTGCATTTTCTAAGTGGGGTATAGACTTTGTAGGACCCATTAAACCCCCTGCAAAAGGTACACATGCGGAATACATTATTGTTGCGACATATTATCTTACGAAATGGGTAGAGGCAAAAGCCACGAAAAAGAATGATGCACACACAACTGCAAAATTCTTATTTGAAAATGTCTTTACAAGATATGGACTGCCTATAGAGTTAGTGAGCGATCGAGGCACTCACTTTCTAAACCAAGTCATTGAATATCTGTTACAGGATTTTATGGTGATTCACAAGAAATCCGCACCATATCATCCTCAGGCCAATGGTCAGGCTGAAAGCACTAATAAGATCCTTTGTAACGTACTGACGAAACTCGTGAACAACAAACATTCAGATTGGGACAAACAGTTACACCACGCTGTTTGGGCATATCGAGTGGCCTACAAGACCGTACTCAATGCAACTCCCTTTCAGATGGTTTTTGGTCAGAATGCTGTGCTTCCTTTGGACTTCTTGATACCGACCCTTAAGGTTGCACAAGAACATCAGTGGACCGGCCATGAATTATCAGCGAGAATAATGGACTTGGAACGATTAGGAGAAACCAGGCTAAAGGCAGCAGCAGGAATATACGCAACGAAGAAGCGACAGAAAGCATATTTTGATGCACATGTGAAAGATAAAGGCCTAAAAGAAGGAGATTTAGTTCTAGTATATACGCTAAAGCAACACGCACGTAAGTTAGAAAAGCGAGGTTATGGACCTATGATCATTAACAGACTCTCAACAAGTGGAGCAGTACAGTTAGCCACCTTAGAAGGAGATATAATGCCTAATTATATTAGTGGCTGTAGAGTCAAGCTATATCAGGAACCTCTTACTGAGGATATGCTTAGACGACTCACGTGGGCAAAGAAGCGTAAGGAGGAAGAAAATAGAATACGAGCGGAAGCTCAGGCAGAAGCAATAGAACGCATTAAACGCATGAAGTTAAGAAGACAAGGACTAGGGAGAGAACATTATAACTATCTGGAAACTACACCCAGATATCCCATGGCCATGTGTCAAGTGAAGTCAACCACTTGTCCTAGTATAGTGGACAGGAGACCATTCATTACAGTCAGGCTAGAGCACGACAACCCTTGCCAAGAGCTCAGGGCTTTAATTGATTCAGGTGCTGCGACTAGTGCGATTAGATGGTCCCACTATAACGATTCAGGAATAGAAATGCGGCCAATTGAGGCATACCTCATAGGCCTAGGAGGCATGGAAACCCCTTGCATGGGTGAGGTGGACCTTCCTATCCTCATTAAGGATGTGACCACGACAGCGAAGCTACTAGTGTGCCATGATGAAGACCTGATAGAACCCCTAATCCTTGGCCAAGATTGGCTATACGATCACTCAGTGGATCTAAATCTTAGACAAGGTTCCTTACAGATTGGAACCTTAGAACAGAAGCGAGTGATACCGCTTGACTTCCCTAACGGCATTCCCATTGAGGTTTGTAACCCTAGACCCTATGAAACGCACGCGACGGAAGACCGGAAGATCTTGGGTCAGACCAGTCACGTTACGTCTACACCAACCCACTCGGGCTTGGCTAGGGACAATTGTCAATCAGAAGGACGACAGGAGATCTTCCCTGGGGCTTCTTGCAAACTAGAGAGGGCAGCTACCCAACCGCTAGGGCAGATGAACACAATCAGCGGTCAGGTGGGTTGCATCAGCGGCCAAATGAGCACAACACCCTACGGTGCTCATCCTTCCAAACTTGCTGCGGACTGGCCTAGATTAAAGATAAATAACGGATCACTTCCTAAGGGGCAGGTCACGCAAGTGTTGGATCTCCCTTCTTTTCCAAAGCAGAGTGTCCAAAGGACCTCTCAAACCCAACCTCGAAGGAGTCAACCACAACAGAGGAACCCAGACCGACGACACCACCAGACAAGGCAAAGAAAGCAGCAGTATCAACATCACAGAACAAGTGGCACGAAACAAATATGGGTGCCAAAAGGACAGCAACCACAGGCTATTGGCAACACTACAGAAGAGAGCAGGACAAAGTTTCAACAGAAGCAGAATCAGCATCCAAAGTCCCCTCGATCTTCTTCCCCAAGTTCAAATACTCGACAGATTTGGATCGCCAAGAAATACCTTATCCATAGACCCACACCCATGCAAATTTGGGTACCCAAACAATGTATTATATCCCAACCCTCAAGCCATGTAATATATACCCCTCAGAAACCTTTTCATCCTTCAATACCACCAAACCCGATACCACTTTTTGTACCTCAGCAGAAACATACCACCCACTCCAAGACTCTTAGGAAATGGATACCTAAACGTATCCAAACGTCTTCTTGTATCCCATTATCTAACAATTCTCCCACCCCGTTTAAACTCCACCCTTGTACTAATTCACCCTCAACCAAACCTTGTATAAATTCATACACCCAAACCCCACATCATGCATAATAAAAGCTCATCAAGAAATGTATGCATAATCTGAAGCATGTAGGCGTCTAGAGACCTGCATTAGCTCTGCAAAAAGATCATTGCATCGATCACTTCACGACACTTGGCTACACGGGTTACACATCGGTTATGGAAAGGGATTGCGGTCTCACCTTAATGGGATCATAATTAATTTCCATACTAATGTGTTAATCTTTTGTAGCAGATCTTTTCCATTAGCTCACCAATCATCATGCAAACCGAAGTAGGACCATCGGAAGCAGGCCCCAGCGTGGCTGCGGTGCCCCTCAATGTTTTACGCGCAGAATCCCACCCGACCGCTCCACCGCCAGAGTTCCAAGGATTTCCGGGACCCATGCCAATCGATAACCCACCTATGGATACACAGAGAAGATACACCGTAACTCTCACTGGTTCCAAGGCCTAGCAGGACCATTAGCTGATGCTGACTTCATTTTTGAAGCAAATATGACATTTGATGACCGCACATGGGGCAAGCATCAATTCTTCTCAAGAGAATTCGAAGGCCTACAGAACACCCAGGACTTAACTCATGTTTGGGCTAGAGCCAGCTTCACGGAGTATTTCAGTGATCCTCTGCCCAAGCCTGACTTTTATAGGTGTTATTACTTAATCACCACTTTGCTGGCCTCAGAGAATAAGGACATCCCAGGAACCTTTATTTTGCCTTCTTTAGTGGATGATCCACCTTACAAAAGATTTTATCTTTCGAAGGATTTAATCAGAGCGGCCATCAAGATTCATGGAACACACACTCCAACGGAGAAAGAACGGCTAATCCCAGAGCAGATGAAGCGTGGTGACGTAACTAAGTGGGAGGATATTTCTGCTATAACACCTGAGCTCTCTAAGCCATTACGGATATGCATGCAGCACTTTGCTTTCCCAGCTCAGGATCATTTTACCATGCCCCACAAGAGAATCTGGTTCGGATTATACTTAGCATGTACTGGACCACAAACGGTTGATCTAGCCAGCTGGATCATTGGTCAGCTCTATTTGGCACAACATAGGTGGGAGCGAAAGAAGGTAATCAATGGGTGCTGCGCCCTCACCAGGATCATATATATGTGCTTGGCATATGACTTACCAATTGAGCGTGCCATGACCAGTGAGGAACTGAAAGCATTCAAAGGCACCACTAGGAAGGCTAGAAAGTCTAGCAAAGGCAGAGCCGGAAAGCGGATGAGAGGTACTATCCCGTGCCTACAAGTCCCAGCATCACCCTCTCCACAACCATCTCCAGAGCAGTCACCAATAGCAGCCACTCCCACAGTACAACCTATCCGCATAAGGTTATCTAGACCAGTGGTAACGGAGGGCACCACCAGTACTCTCCCACCCCAAGCAGCCACAACCACAGAACCTATCACCACAGCAGCTGAACTTCCCACCACTATCGGTGCAGAAGCTTTCTCTTTTCCAATACCGCATTTAGAACCAGGACAAGCAGAGCCACTGGACCAAACGTTTGATTTTGAGATGCCCGATGCATTCTCCAATGAGTTCCAGTTTTCAAAAGGGCAAATGTTTTCTCAAGAATTTGAAAGGCCTAGCTACCCTACCACACCCAGAGATCAGCCACAAGGACAGGTCGTGTCCAGCTCCGATGATGAAAGGACAGCAACCGATGACGACGAAGGAGACGACGAAGCTAGCCAGGGAACACATGAATCCCAAGAGCAGGAACAGACAGATGGCCAAGGCCAACAAACCGACACACATGGCGATACAAGTACCTATGAAGATGAAACTTATGAGGCAGCAGCTTACACTCTAGCTATCAAGAAGCTCTATAGAACTATGGAACAAGTTTGGGCAAGCAAGAAGCTGACAGAGGAAGAGAGCCAAAAAATAATAGAAGAAGAACTTGTCACAGGCGGATTCGAAGACGCATATATCAAAGGATTCAAAGAATTAGTCCAATCAGTAGGCTCCAACGAGGCACTCAGGTACTTGCAACGAAAACCACTGCCACAGTTTGATCCCCACAGAGTACGACTACTTTCAAAGCCCGGCGAATACATTCGTGTACCAACCGGAGCACAATCTTCAGAACAAGCCAGGGAGGCATGCCTCGTTCCCGAACGTTCATTGGCCGTAGAAACCATCATTGTAGATTCCCCACCCCGCGCTACAACTGTACCTACCTCAGTAGTCACTGAAGTACCGACCACCCCAACCGCTCCTCTCTCACCACCCGTCCATCCAGCCTCCCCTCTTCACCCTCCTTCCCCCAGACCCACATCTTCATTCGCCGGTGGTGTTGCAGAAACCGTCTTTACGACCACTCACCCCACAATTCCCACGGCCATTAGCCCTAATCTACCCCTTCCCACACCCACCTTTCTATCCAACCCATTCCTTCATCAATCTTTTCCATCTTTCCCCACAACTCCAAGACCCCTTTTCCCATTCCCCCCGCCATTAACCTTCTCCCCCGTCTCACCTCCCCGACCCACTGTAACCCCTCTTTCCCCTTTCCACCAAGCTGCTCCAGCCAGCCCCCCTGTAAATTACCCCTCAACCTTTGTAAATCCCATATTTACACGAGCACGAGTACCCACAATCACACCCATATTCACGGTCACCGCACTAGATACGTCCACTGACATGGACATCTCACCACCCACTGCACCATCGCTCACTTCACTCACGACACAAACATTTTTAGGCACATCACAATTTTCAACAATCACTACATCATCCACCTTCCCATCCCCATTCCCCGTTCCCGTTGCATCCACACCAACTGCATCTTCATTTAGCACCCCGTTAATACTATCACCCACTGTAGATAATGCATTCCGACAGATGTTCATATGTATGACGCAAGTAAGAGATGAGTTCACATCTCTTGGTGATAATTATCAACAGCTGCAGAGGACAACCAAGGACTTACAGTCGCAGCTTAATTTATTGTCCATTGAGAATGCCTCTCTGAACACCCGCTACCAAGAATTACGCGAGGCTTATCACAAATTGGAACTAGAAAGTGAAGAAAAGACCAAGGAAGCCACGGCTGACCTGGATAATTTATTAACAGCCCAGACAGTCCGCAATGCAACGCTAACACGAAACATGGGCTTACTACGAAGACACCTAGCAGCCGCCAAGGAAGAAAACCAGCGCTTACAGGATCAGAACCGAGAAAACTTAGAAGCAGCGCTCGACCACCCAGACGAACCACTCAGTCCTAGCAGGTTCAAAGCCATTCCTTCAGACTCAATGAGGATGCTGCTAGACGATCATGTAAGATTGCTAGATGAATATGACCGCATGAACGAGGAGTTACAGAAACTCAAAGAAGATCACAAATTACTCCAGTTACGAGAACCGGCACACCAAGACGTACCAGCACCTGTGGACCCCTCTCCTGACCTCCTAGAGGAACTCAACTCATTACGGGCCCAGGTATCGACCCTTGAATCAAGGATTGCAGTATACGAAGCGCCACCAAGGCCAGATTCCCCACCTGAGCTTCCAGCTGAGGAAGAAACGGTCACCATCCCGGTGGAGGAAACGTTTGAAGAAGCATACGAGCCACAACCCATCCCAGGCGGACGCGTCACGGCCGAAGGTCAGATGACGTACGAACTTCCGACCCCCGCGTGGATGAAGACTATTGAGGAACTTGGAACAACGCACTCAGCTAGAGTAGAGGCACAATTACATGCCATGGCGATGATAGAAGAAAGAATATTACAATCTCCATTCTTTGCTCATTTGGCCCCGCGACGATACATATCTGGGCACGAGCTACAGTATAAACCGTACTTCATGTTAATGGCCGAATACCAGTTAGCCATTGAGAAAGAGACAGGTAAAAAACCATCGCATGCAACTCAATTCGAGGCGGCTGATCTACCACTAGATGCACAGAAAGGCAGGATCTATCAACCAGAGTGGCGAAAAAATTTACTACAGCAGTATCCAGAGATGATGAGTACATGGGTAAAGGCACCTTTGCATTTGAAGTACAATCCATGTTGGGGACCAGTGCCACGACGCCGCTCCTGGACTGCCTTTGCTATTAAGGTACAAAACAATAAGCAGTGCCAAGACTGGTTGAATTACCCCTATTTTAAGCCACCCATTGAGTTACCAACTGTTGGCTACATGATGGCTACAATTCACCACTGGCTCCCTAGATTAAAGCATATGGATGATATAGCGGCGCATATGACTGTCAAAATCTTTGACATGATGCAAATGATTTTTAAAGTCTTCCGACGCGTCAAGGCACCACATGTCAACACCCCGGGCTTTGAGCATGGCAATTTTGATCTGGTATATGATATGAGTACAACGCCATTGCTACGGGTGTGTTATGCCTGGCACTGCAGAATAAAGTACCTACCGGCATGCTACAAGCAGACATTCGAAGAGATGTTCTCAACCGGCTTTTGGGAATACCATTCAGAGGTATTCATAAGTAGGCCTACACATCTATTACACTTATTTGCCTGTGAACGAATGGTCTATTCCACACATTATCAGCTCCCGCCACCGGAAGAACCGCAACCAATCGACTAGGAGAAACTCGAGGCTGACCTGGCCCGAGGCATTCGTATCTCCGAGCACACCCTCGCTCAAGACCTCCTACAGAACTATATCCGGCAGACCTCACAGCAAGGTTCTGTCAGGGACGACAGAAGCGAGAGGGAGGGGGGTGTTGGAAGCAGCCAGAGGCACAGACGACACGGAAGCATGTAACGACAAAGCAGGGAGCCAGTCGAATCGTTTTTCAAATAATTATGTTTTCAAATACTTTCCAAAAACCTCCAACAGTGATTTTTATCACTATTGTAACATATGTAACATAGAAAACCCCATTTTGTAATCCATAGCTCCATTTTGTGCAAGCCGAGGAGTCCTCGAGCTTGAGGAGCTTAGGTAGAATGCGCGTACCAATTTTCGTTATTTTTAGATACTGTTTACCCTTCCAAATAGCATCTAGGACCTAATTTTTAACTATGCCGGTCACTAGATGTGAAACCGGTCAAAACTAGTCTAGAAACTATAAAAAGAGCTAGAGAGCTCATTTTTGAGGTTGGCTAGTGTGAGATTAGAGCTATTTTGAGCTTGTAATAGTGTTCTTGAGTAATAGAGCTAATTTCCCACCTTCCATTATGTCTTGCTTGTCTCTTCGTAGTGTGTGTGTATGTGTGTGTGCATTTCTATGCTTCTCACCTTCACTTTCACTTCATCTCACATTCACGATCTTCATATCACTCCTATCTCTTCCGCGGATTGACATTAAGGAGGTGGAGCTTCTTAACGTGGTTCTCACCATTGTGCTAGAGCAACACTTCATTTATCCAAACTACATTCAAGTGAATTTCAAGAGAGTTTTCAAAGTCTTGAAATAATTAAATTTTCCATTTTCCTAGGTCTATGCATAAAGGTGCACAAAAATCGACCAAGTTAGTAGTTTGGATGAAGATACTTATATTACACCCATTTCACATATTTGTGCTATGAATTCCTAGTCCACACATAACTAAACAACAAATTAGATAGTGATGCTTAGTCCACTAATTATCATTCTTTATAATTTGGAAGAGATTCATCTTATCAAGTGAAAAGTATGAGATCACATGTAGATTCCCCTCTTTTTAGATTTAGTCAAACATAGGATATTGTTCTTACTAAAGAGGTGAATCAGAGTAATGACAACCATGTTCCTCAATTTGGACCATGGGCTCAGGGGAAAAGATACTATATATGTGCACTATGAAGCATATTTTCAAGGATAAAAATGTCCTTTAAGGTGGGAAAATGTTACGAAGTTGGGAAAATGTTACAAATTGGCTTGAAAAGGTTCAAGTTAGAATAACATTAGGTACTTTTGGAGTATTAGATAGCTTATATACTTAGCTTAATGGTTAAGTTTCAAGAATGGGAAGGAGGAGTTTGTGGGTTAACCCCCATGGGGAGCCTGGGGAGAGAGTTTTGGCCAAAGAGCTCTATAGCCTTTTAGAAGCATCCATTCAAGTACACAAGAGTTAATTTGAGTTAAGAGGGACTTAACTCAAGTGGTGAGTGCACCTACCACTAGTTGAAACTAGTGGAAGTGCTAAAGGAGTGCTCCAAATTGCACATGCATATGTGGGCGCTAGTTACTCCAGAGGTCATGGTTGATCCCATAAACTATGTAATGGTAGGTTGTGTGGAGATTTAGAGGTCATTCTCTCAAGTGTGGAAATTAGCTAGTGAAAGTATCCACATGATCCTCAACTACTAGCATTGAATATTCATCCTTTCACATGCAATAAGAAAGGATTCCATTGACATCTTTGTGATATAAGCAATCGACATTAATGTACAAGTTGTTAGCTTTCATTACCTCTATTTTCCTGAAATGCACATAGGGATGGACTGGTCCGCAAGGTAAACCATGGACAATTGACTTAGCCTATTTTGGTATTGTTTCTAGATTGAACGAGTATGTATCAACAAAGTCATTATTGTTTCCCCAAAGTTTCCTTTCTATATCTTTAGATCCTTCTAAATTTTCCATTCTATTTTTAGAACATCTTCTTTTTGTTATTTTCTAATTTCAAAAAATCCATTTTTTCTTTTCTATTTTCTTAATTTTCTCTTTTTGTTTTCTTATTTTTGTTTTTCTATTTTTTCTATTTTCTTAATTTGCTCTTTTTGTTTTCTTATTTTTGTTTTTCTATTTGTATTTTTCATTTTTATTAATTCAATTCTTTTTCTTTTGATTAAGGTTTTATTCCTTTTCACACATATATACAAAAAATGTAATTAAATTAAGGGTTAGAGTTGGAAAAATACATTCCTAACTAGGGTTTTTACTTGGAACAGCTTAAGGTTTCTTCTTGGTAGGGCTATCTAGATCCAATCAATGGTTAAATCCCATGGGTTTCTAAGTGTTCAAAGTATGTTTTACCAAGGGTTAAGAGTTAGGTTTTCTAGGGTTAGGAATTCGAATTCAAGGATTAGTTTTAATGCTTTCAATGGGCTAAAGATACCAATCAATTAAGGTACTAAAGGGTAAAATTCCCTTGGGTTTCTTACTTAAATAGGGTTATATACATGGGTTTTTTTTTCTTCTTTTGGTCAAACACATGGATTTTGGTTAAAATACAACTAGGGTTTGGGATTTTAAGGGGTTCTCATCACACAAAAAATCAAATCAATCAAATAATTGAACATTTTACAACTCTTTTTATCTTCTTGCAGAAGATTCATGAGATCATGGTCAAAAAAGCAAAAGAACATTTTTTGAAAAAAATCTTGGTACATAATCCCCGAGGGATTTCATCTTGATAGTGCATCAATAGATATCCCATTCTTTGAGACTATATACCCAAGGATCATGCCTTGGTGGAAGTGGCATTTTTAAAGAATTCTTCTTAGGTCTAGAACGTGTGCTTTTCTCTTATTTGAATATGCACATAAGTCATCAAGGTCTAGAAGGTGGTAGGGGCATTGGCAATCCAAATGGCATCACACAAAAATCAAATATACCCCATTCTATTGCAAACACCATTCTGTATTAATCATATTCAACAATGGGAACTTGATTATAGCTCAAGAATCCATCTAAGACACTATATAGTTTGCGTCCAGCTACCCTTTCGAGCACATGATCCATAATCAATTATGGATAGCTATCCTTAGTAGTGGTTGCATTAATATTTTTGAGGTTGATGCAAACTCTGTTTTTTCCATTTTTCTTGGAGACAACCACTATGGATGAGACCCACTGTATGCTTGATTGTACGAATAAAACAAGTTGCTAGAAAATTACTAGTATCTTCTTTGATCTTTGCAAAGATGTTTCATTGTAAGTATAGGGTTTGTGTTTGGATGGTTGAGCATCCGGTGCCATTGGTATAGGATGGGCACATATGTCAAGATCAAATCCTTTGAGTTCCTTGTATGTACAAGCAAAGACATCTCGATACTCTCGCAAGAGATGTACTAGATCTTCCTCCTCATAATTGTATGTCATTCACTAAATAAGAGCATTTCTCTTCACTCTCTTCCACTATTATGAACACTGTTTTGATGTCTTCCTCAAAGCCATAACTTTGTCCCATTTTCCATATGTTGGGAGTGGGAGTGGGCCACAACTACAATATATCATGTTTATAGGATCTTCAAATAGATGAACCTTAACATACACACCTTAAGACTCAAAAAGATGATGAGTGAAAGATAGGGAGAGAATAGAAAGCATTTCAAGTGTAACAATAAGCTATGAGGCTCACCTACACTATCTATATTCCAATGTCAAATTACAATACCAATTGACCATATTTGTATCAAAGTAGAAATAGGAACTAGATATAAGAGATTGTGTGCCTAAGAGGTATGAAGTGTGTGTGTGTGTGAATATGGAGAATAAGAACAATTTGAAACAACAAACTCAAATTTTGATCAACTTAAATAAAAAATGAGTGGGCTAGCAAGTAAGAACGGAAATACACTTGCTACTCATAGTAAATCAACAATGTATGTTGATGGTAAGTTGGTAGAATCTCCTCTAGATAATCACCAAGATGTAGACCACAAGTCCTCCAAGAGTGTGCGAACTCCTCGATGGAACACCTCCTCATCCTTCAAGTTGCATTGAGCCTCCTTGAAGCTTGTGATCACCTTGATCTTCTTGAGAACTTGGGATGATGATACATAATGATCCAAGCCTCTTCTTTTCTAGTTGAGAATACCTCTTGAAAATCACTCCTAAAAAGCAATTGATAAAGCTAAACTCATATGAGATCATATGAAAAAAAGCTTAAAAAAAAACAAAGCTATAATCACAAATATTCGGCACCATCCACTTTCACTTTTTCCAGCATTGCTTTACCAAAAAAGAACTTTGTCATCGCGCTACTGCTCATAGGTTTCCAACCTAGGCGGCCCCTCTAAAAGGCTTCTACTTTTATCAACGTGCCTAGTGCGATCTCTTGAAGAGAGTTCTAAAAGAATCATATGACATTTTTTAGTGAGAATTGTGGAAATTGTTTCCAACAAAAATGTATATGCATTTGGCATAGAAGGATGAAATTTCCTACGCAATCACTACAATAGTGCATTTGGAGGTCAAAACAAGCTCAAATCAAAATGTCAATGCCACAAAGCAAAACAATTTTGAATGCCTTATTTCCACGAGTATGCCCACCAATTTTTGTTTGATTCTAACACTATGAACAAAGGGCTATAAAAAACACCATAGAGAAAGTGGTGACATGATTTGATACCAATTGTTGGATTTTGAGGTCTGCAAAAGCACACAAACAACACAAGGAAGAAGAAGAATCTTATAGTTTTAAAAGCAAAATCTATCATCTCTATCATCCACAAATTAAACACATTTTGGTTAGCCATGACGTTGATTTAAATTTGTGGAAGATGCAATTCAGCCCTTACTTTGATGTACCAAGGAGACATCGATTAGCTCAAATGATGTGTATGACACTTTTGTTAAAAGTTTTTCGAGCTCAAGAGTGTGGGAACATGCCCCAAATTGAACCTTCCACATCATCCACACTCAAAGGAGGCTGATTTCCATGAGTTGGAGGCATCAAATTATGCCCATAATGAAAAGAAGCTAATTAGAGAAGATTTAGCTCACCTCTTGATGTGATTGGACCTCACTTTTGACATGTATATGCTTTTGATTGGTTAAAGAGGTTAGTATGTGGTCTTTAAAACCTCTAATGAGTTGTATTATGACTTAGAGTCGTGATATTTGTGCCCAAGCTTCCCCCTTGCTTAAGCACACCCCCTACTGGCTGTTCTCTGCATATTTTGCAGAGATTTCACTTTTTCATGCTCTTTTTCCCTAGATGATCTTGGAAGACCCCCCGATCTTGTAATTGTTGTTTCTCCTTCATCCCGAATCCATTTGCAATGATTTTTGTCTTGTTCGAAAGCTTATAAGTTCTACTTTGCTTGATATAAGTCTTGGCTTCAGTGCCTACACATGTGCAGAGAAATGTTCAGAATAGTGTCTGTCTAGTTAGCTCATACTCTGTGAAGAGATCAAGTTATCTGTCTTGTTGCAGCTGCTTGAGGCATCATCCAATATCCAAATGAAGTGATTTTACTCTCCTTTGAGAGATCTCAAAGTCTAATTTAAGATTGCGAAATTTCATTTTCATTCTCTGCATATAATCAGAGATACTCAGAAAATATAGAGCCTATGTTTGAAAAATTTTAGGATCTTAAGAGGGTACATTTGGTTTTGTTGTGCACATAGGAGTGTTTATCCTCCAATAGTGGTATCAGAGCCATAAGCGGAGTATCAAAGAGAGACGAAGGAGCTACTGAAGTGAAGTAAAGACTTCATCAAAGTTTGAAGGAAGGAAGCAAAGAATGGGCACGTCAACAAGGGGAAGAAAATACATCATCAAATCAAAGACGAAGCTTCATCAAGAGGAGTAGCTCTATTTTTTGAGGTAAAAGCCATATTTTTCAACTTCATTAAATCAAGGGGGAGATTCAAAAGAGCTAGGAGGCGCCATGGATGATCTCAATGCTCATATTGAGAAGCTCAAAAAAGGAAACTACCAACCATGGCGATTTAGAATAAGCAATTTTTTGATGGGGAAAGGTTTGTGGAGACTTGTGAGTGGTGGAGAGCCAACACCCTACATAGATGAGGTAAATCCAACCAATTATTGGAGTTAGACGTCTGTAGAAGCACGCGAACAGCACAAGGAAGAAGAAGAAGCTTGGAGCACAAACACACAATACTGAATGTATTACTAGAGAATGTACAAAGATAAGTAGCCCATTAGGGCAATAGGCGTATATACAAGCCGAGGGAAAAAAAACCTCCTAAAGAGGGAAAAAAGTGCCCTGACGGTCCTAGTGTGTTCACACACATCACTACCTAAAGATATCAACAAATCCCCCCTGGGAGTGATGCGGTGAACAAGGAGCTAGCACTCATGTATAAGGAAGTGCCAAGCTATGTGGAAATCACTCCACAAAAGGAAGTAAGCCCAAAGCTTTGCGGAAAGCTTCAAACGTCTCCCTAGGCAGAGCCTTCATGAAAAGGTCTGCAATGTTCTCCTGCGTGGGAACATATGCCAAGCTGATCTCCCCAGCAGAGAACCTCTCCCTGACATAGTGATAATGCACCTCAATGTGCTTAGTGCAGAGCATAGGGTTCCTCGCAACTGCCAATGCGCTCTGACTGTTAGTGAAGATGGTGGTGGAAGAAGACTGACCAACACCTGAATCAGCCATAAGGCGTCTGAGCCACACACACTCAATAGTCGTTGTGAAAGCTGCCCTATACTCAGCCTCACAACTGGAAGTGGCCACAGTAGGCTGCTTCTTGCTCAACCAAGATATACATGAGCTACCAAGCATGAAGCAAAAACCACTGGTGGACACACGATTGTGATAGCAACCAACCATATCTAAGTCAGAAAAAGCAAGCAAATCTGGCGGTAGTGATCCCCCCTTGGGATAAAACAACCCAAGTAGCCGAGTACGACTAAAGTAGCGAAAGATGCGCTTAACCACCTTCCAATGCGTGACTCCTGGGCAATGCATAAACCTGCTCATCTCTGAGACAACAAACTGAATTTCTGGCCGAGTAATGCATAAGTAAATCAAGCATCCAATAGCCTGCTGATAGAGAAAAGCATCAAATGCATCTCCAGCATCATGAAGACTCAATCGTAAACCTGTCTCCATAGGAGTGGCAATAGGCTTACAATCTTCAAGGCCAAAATGTTTCAATAATGTGTCAATATATTTTGTTTGACACAAAGCCATTCCACCATCAACTTGCATAAACTGAATGCCCAAATAGTGATGCAAATGCCCCAAATCAGACATCTCAAATGAGGCATGCAAATCAGCCTTAAAAATCAGCAATATGCTTCTCAATAGGACCAGTGAGCAGCATGTCATCAACATAGACAACAATTATCAGAAGCACATCATTAGCACGCTTGGTTGGACTGTTCACAAAACCATGTGCAACCAGATAGGCATGTATCTTCTCATACCAAGCAGGTGCTGCTTGCTTTAAACCATATAATGCCTTCTTTAACCTGCACACCTGGTTTTCATGCCCTTTCTACACAAAGCCACAGGGCTGAAAAACATACACTTCTTCATGCAAGTCACCATTCAGAAATGCTGTTTTAATGTCCAACTGATGTACATTCCAACCATGATGGGCTGCAAGTGCACAAATGCTTCAAACAGTAGTCATATGGCATGTAGGTGCAAATGTCTCATCAAAATCAATGCCTCTTTCCTGCGCATAACCCTTTGCAACAAGCCTAGCCTTATACCTGTCAGCTGTACCATCAGGTTTACACTTCAGCTTGTATACCCACTTAGTGCCAATGGCCTTCTTGCCAGGAGGCAAGTCACATAAAGACCATGTACCATTCTTCATTATAGCATCATATTCAGATTGCATGGCAGCCATCCAATTTTCTGAATTTTGTGCTTCATCAAAAGAAACAGGCTGATTCTCATCACAGAGACTAGACGCAGCCATAGCATAGCAATCTGATGCAAATGAGGCACTATGAGAGCCTGAACGAGTACGATATGAGTAAGGTGCATCTAATTTGCTGTCATGCAAAGTCTACACCAACCATTTTGGCATAGTTTTTGCCTGCTCAATATCAGCTCTCTCATCAACAAGTGCATCATGTAAATCTGCATTAGAAATAGAATGATTTGCATCATCATATGAAACCTACAAAGGTTGAGAAGTTGCCTCATCAGGACCACCACTAGACTGTCCACCTGTAAAAAGAGGCATCAACATATCATACATGTCTTTGGAGCTAACAAGTGTCTCCTTAGTACATGAAAGCAATGGCTGAATAGCATCTTCCACAAAGACAACATTACGGCTAACTAGAATCCGTTTAGTCTGTGGATGATAGAGACGATAGCCTTTACTTTCAGAACTGTACCCAACAAAAATACATTTTATTGCCTTATCATCCAATTTTCTGCGATGTTGTTCAGGCACTAATGCATATGCCAAACAACCAAAAACACGGAGATGAGCAACAGATGGCTTGCGATCATGCCAAGCCTCATATGGAGTGATAGCTTGCAGTGCTTTAGTGGGACACCTGTTCAGTACATATGCTGCACACATGATAGCCTCAAGCCAGAAACTATGTGGTAAAGCCTGACTCTTGACCATGCACCTCGCCATCTCCATGAGTGACCTGTTCTTTCGTTTAGCAACTCCATTCTGTTGAGGTGTATATGGCATTTTACACTGGTGTTTTATCCCACGTTCAGCTAGAAATGCATTAAAATCAGAAGACATACATTCCCCCCCTCGATCAGAACGAAGGGTGCCCATTTTACATCCTGACAGATTTTCAGCCAAAACCAAAAACTGTTTAAAGCACATGAACACTTCGGACTTTGCTTTGAGTGGATATACCCATGCATGCCTGGAAAAATCATCAATGAAAGTCATGAAGTAAAGGTAATTCCCAAAAGAGGGTGTCTGCATAGGACCACAGACATCACTATGTACAAGCTCCAATTTCTGCGTAGCCCGAACTGAACCATCTTTTGGAAAGGAGCAACACTGCATTTTGCCCAAAATACAACCTTCACATACATGTTTTCCAGGTGCCTCAAGCTTGGGCAAAGAAGACACCATATTAGATTTCTGTAGGCGTGGCAAACTAGCAAAATTCAGATGACCAAAGCGTGCATGCCAAAGCTTTGCATCTGACATAGCCTGAGAATCATGAACTGCACATGTCGAATAATTCACAGATCTTTCATAGTCTATAAGCTTATATAGCCCACGACATAAAAGGCCAGAAGCAATAATCACATCGCCATTTGATAGATCATGAACTGTACACCTGTCATCAACGAATTTCACAACCAAGCCAATCTTGGCTAATGCAGAAACTGATAACATATTCTTCTTGATCCCTGGCACAAACAAGGCATCTGATAAGGTGAAAGAACTACCATCAGCAGTAGTCAGAATGATCTTACCAACTCCCATAACAGGATAATAGGAGTTGTTGGCGCATGTGACAGTATTCGCTGTAGGGGCAGGCTCGAGTGAAGAGAAGAAACTACGCTGCGAGGTAATATGTTTGGTCGCTCCACTATCAAAGTACCAAACATTTGAGTCCACTGCAGACATGCACTGCTCATGAGAAGATGGGTCAAAACTGCAAACAGTAGTAAACGCCCATTCTTCTTCCTGCACAGGATTAGCACACTCTGTTTTTGGTGTAGAGGCTTCTGCAACAACCATTCCAGCCTCCTTTTTCTTTGCCTCTTTTGCAGCTAGTTTTGGACAGTTCTTTATGATATGATCATTCCCTTTACAATACTTGCAAAACAATTTCTGCTTTTCTGATTTCTTCTCATCTTTATCCTGGTTCTTCGAATGTGCAACATTTGTAGATTTTTGCTTACTAGTAGAAGAGCTCCATTTTCCTTTGCCCTTCTGACTAGCTAGGAAATCTTGATCTGCAACACGCATAATGGACCTGTTCTGCCTGGACTGATCTTCTTGCAATAGAACAGAGACTAACTCCTCAAATGATAAGGCATTCAGATTGCCTTTCATCATCAACCAAAGAGTAGAAGCAAAACTCTGATATGAATCAGAAAGACCATTCAGAACGGTTTGCACAAGTGAGCTATCTGGTATAACCTCATCAGTAGAAATCAACTGTTCCTTCAAATCTTTGATCTTTGTTAGGAAACTGTCGATAGAATCACCTTCATTCATGTGCTCACTCTCCAACTGTTTTCGGAGGTAAGCAACACGAGCCTCATTCCTAGCTTGGTACAATGCGGTAAGTGTATCCCAAGCATCCCTAGCTGTTCTACAAGAGTGAATATGAGGAATAATGGCACGTTTAACAGACAAAGCTATCAATGCATGTGCCTGGGCATCTCTGCCATCCCAAAGAATTTGCTCTGCAGTAGGTGCAACAAAAACAGCAGCACGAACAGGAATCTGCGGAATATCATCTTCGACACCATCTTCATCAACTCCAACACCTGTATTTGTAGTACCTGTCGTTACAGGTGTAACAAGACGTCTTTCAACACCCTGCACAATGTTCCACAATCCTTTTGTAACCAAAACATGTCGCATTATATAAGCCCATAATGGGTAGTTGGTACCATCCAACTTATCCTCAACAGCCAACATACAGAATACATCACTGCTTTTAGCCATGGCCGGTGACTTAAATACCTTGATGCAGAAAATTGATTGTATCTCAAAAAGTTGAACAGAACTGCCGAGACGAGTTCTGCTAGACCTGTAGCAGACTTCGAGACGCTTAAACTAGCGAATAGAAACTGGTATATACCTTTGGCACAAAAAGACGAAATAGCCTACACAAGCATTGCGATAGTGCGTTCGAAGGCTGAAACGAGCTCAGATCGTGATTTCGACACCACAAAGCAAAGCCGTTTTGATCTCGAAAACATGCTGAGTATGCTCACCAAATTTCGTGCGATTCTGAGACTGCAAACGGAGGAGTGTCGACGGCGCCCTAGATGAAGCGACGACCTGCTCTGATACCAATTGTTGGAGTTAGACGTTTGTAGAAGCACGCGAACAACACAAGGAAGAAGAAGAAGCTTGGAGCACAAACACACAATACCGAATGTATTACTAGGGAATGTACAAAGATAAGTAGTCCATTAGGGCAATAGGCGTATATACAAGCCGGGGAAAAAAAACCTCCTAAAGAGGGAAAAAAGTGCCTCGGCGGTCCTAGTGTGTTCACACACATCACTACCTAAATATATCAACACCAATGACCAGAGAAGAGCATTAAGAGAGTGGGATGAAAGGGACAAAAGGGTCATTTTTGATGGAGAGTGTTAATCTCCAAAAGAACGTTATTCTTGAAGTTAGAGCACCTCTATATCAAGAATAACTTAAAACCTTCACCAATTTGGAGGATCAATACTCAACCACCAAAATCTTGAACAAACTGTGAAGAAGATGACTACATAGAAAGTCTGCTGCACATAACTCATTCATTGACTTATCAAATGTGTAAAGTTTTTGATAGAACTTTGTACAATGTGTCGCCTACGCATCTCCTCCCAGTTAGATCATTCCAAAAGACTTAGTAGATCTTGAGAAATGATCTCAACAAGTCACCTATGTCTAAAACTGTAGTTCTTTACAGTCGACTTTGACACCTGCAACTTCTAAAGCTTGGTTCTCCCAAACTAGAAACCGTTTATACAAATTCTTTTAGACATAGATGGATTACCTTCCAACTTAGATTTTGACTCCTGATTTATGCAAAACTTTACACTGTGCACTAAGAACTGACCATTTCTTTAACCATCGAGATTGCGCCTATTTCAAAAGACACTCAACACTTCCTCACATATGAATGTTCCTACTCATAATTCTCACAACCTGTTTACAATTAGGCTCTCAAACTTTAACCATAGACTCCTTAACTATGGAATTAGACACCTACAAAAGGATTCTTGAATTGATCAAGCATAGAAGGAGAACACAGAGAAAAATCGGGTGCAATTTTTCTTCATTCTCAAAAGTTTTACATCTGGATGAGAGAGCTATCTTACTCACTTCACAAGTGTCTAATGCCTTCTAATTCTCTTCAATTCTTGTTCTCTCACACTCTCTCATATTTGCCCCGACATTTTTTCCTTGTATATATAGGCAAAAATGTACAAGCTCATAACCATACAAAAGTATAAGTGAGCTAACTCTAAGTTAATGTACATATGTATACATACTTCATTCTTTGAACATATACTTTCTTCATGCTTCATGACTTGATCTTTCCTTCAATCCTTGACTTCAAAACTTCATCAAAACTTCAATTGTTGATTGTCTTGCACCAACAGCTCCCCCTCAATCATCAATTGAGGTTTTCTCTATCTTCTTTATACCCGCCATGTCTTTGAATCTCTGTAGATATGGTCCATCCAAGCTTTTGTTTAGCATATCAGCTATCTGATCTTTTGTTGAAGTATGTATGAATTCAATCTCCTTATCCATCACCTTCTCTCTTAGAAAATGATACTGAGTCTCAATGTGTTTAGTCCTGACATGAAAAACAGGATTAGCAGCTAAATACAATGAACTCATGTTATCTCCATGAATAGTGGGTGTACTCTGAATGATGTCAAAACTCTTCATAAGAGTCTTAAGCCATATCACTTGCTTTGCAGCTTCAACCATACCTTTGTACCCAGCCTCTATGGATGATAAAGCAACTATGTGTTGCTTCTTTGAACACCATGAAATTAACTTATCTCCCACATAACATAAGTATCCATAAGTTGATCTCCTATCATCAAGATTACCTGCCCAATCTATATCACTATATATCTTGATGTTTGTATCTGATGTAAAACCATAATACAAACCTTCTTTGAGTGTACCTTTAATGTACCTCAACACCGTTTGTCCTGCAACCCAATGTTCTTTTCGAGGACAATGCATAAATTGAGACAACACCCCTACTGCATATGACAAGTTAGGCCTATTTAATGTAGCATAGATCAGAGTACCAACCAAACTTTGATATAGCTTCATGTCCTTGAATTCTTCTTCTCCATATTTGCTCAATTTGTGATTCACTTCCATTGGAGTAGGTGCTACCCTGCAATCATCCATTTTAAACTTGATCAACAAGTTTTTCAAATACCTTTCTTGAGTTACATATACTCCATGTTGAGTGTATGAGATCTCCATGCCCAAGAAATATGAAAAGTCCCCCAAGTCACTAATCTTAAACTCTTTCTCCATTTGCTTCTTTAGGCTTTGAATTCCTTTCTCATCTATACCTGTAAGAATTATATCATCAACATATATGCACATGTAAATGAACCCATCAGCGCTTGCTTTAACAAGCAAGCTATTATCTGCTTTAGATACTTGAAAACCAAGTTCCTTCAAGAACTTCACAAGTCCATAATTCCATGCCCTTGGGGCCTAGTTCAAACCATACAAAGCTCTCTTGAGCTTACATACATGATCTGGATACCTTTCATCTCTGAACCCTTATGGTTGCTCCACGAAAACATCATCTGAAATATAACCATTTAGAAAAGCATTCTTCACATCTAATTGACATAATTTCCAACCTTTACATGCAGCAATAGCTATGTGTGTCTTGATGGTTGTCATCTTTGCCACAGGACTATAGGTCTCATCATAATCTATACCATATGTCTGAGCAAAATGGTACTCTTTGATTTCTGCCACCTCTTCCTCTTGAATTAAAGTTCTGATTATATCCACCATTATTTTGAGTATTATGCCAACAATCATGAGCTAATTGATTTGTCTTACCACAAATCCAACAAGCTTTAACTCCATCTTTATTAGTTCTGCCTCTTCCTCTACCTTTGCCACCTCCTCTTCCTCTTAGGAAGTTAGCTTGGCTAGTTGTACCTTCATCTTCTTTTGCTAGCTGCTTCCCTTTGCTATTCTTCTTTTTATCCTTTGAATACATTGCTTGACCTGCACTCTTATCACTTTCACCTTTGACATCCTGCTCAAAGGTTAGCATGTGTCCTAGCAACTGATTCAAATCAGGAGTAAAATGATCTAGTGATAATTCAGTAGACAAAATGAATGGTTTCCATTTGTCATCACCTCTCAAACCTTTGAGGATTTGCCTTACCAATTTATCCTCCATTTTTTAGGCAATGTCCATCCTTGTTACATAATCTGAAATGGATTGAGAGGCCTTCTTCTTAAATGTGGTAAACTCTGCCCACAAGGATGCCTTCCTTGACTTTGTGGTGTTTTGGAAATGCTCCTCCAAAGCATTCCATATATCACTTGCACTTTCAAGACCTCTAATGTGAGGTAGCAAGTAGTCATTAACTCCCATATAGATAATGCTCCTAGCTTGAGCATCTCTCTTCATCCAAGTCTTCAAATCTGACAAGTCATCCCTAGTTGGAACACTAGGATCTCTGACCTGAGGCTTTTCTTCTTCACTTGTGATATAACCTATTAAGTCTTTGCTCATAAGATGAGCTTCCATCCTCATTGACCATGCTGGATAGTTCTCCCTATCCAATTTCTCTATCTGAAGAGAATCTCCCATCCTTTCTTCACCTGTGTATTGAATTCTTCAACCTTTATAAGAAATAAATGTACCTTTGCTTCAAATGAAGTTCCTTTTGTCTTCCTTGATATCTTCTGACCTCCTTCTCAAGCTTTACTTTCAAGCTTTCACCTTTTGTATCTTCAAATGTTGAATTCTTTATAACTGTAGCAGTCGAGGTCCTCCTGTCTTCATTTTTGATGCTTCCTGCTCTGATACCATTGATGGAGAGTGTTAATCTCCAAAAGAACAAGTTATTCTTGAAGTTAGAGCACCTCTATATCAAGAATAACTTAAAACCTTCACCGATTTGGAGGATTAATACTCAACTACCAAAATCTTGAACAAATTGTAAAGAAGATGACTACACAGAAAGTCTGCTGCACATAACTCATTCATTGACTTATCAAATGTGTAAAGTTTTTGATAGAACTTTGTACAATGTGTCACCTACAGTTTGCGCACCTCCTCCAAGTTAAACCATTCCAAAAGACTCAGCAGATCTTGAGGAATGATCTCAACAAGTCACCTATGTCTAAAACTGTAGTTCTTTACAGTTGACTTTGACACCTGCAACTTCTAAAGCTTGGTTCTCCCAAACTAGAACCGGTTTATACAAATGTTTAGCCGTAGATGGCTTACCTTCCAACTTAGATTTTGACTCCTCATTTGTGCAAAACTTTATACTGTGCACTGAGAACTGACCATTTCTTTGACCATCGAGATTGCGCCTATTTCAGAAGACACTCAACACTTCCTCACATATGAATGTTCCTACTCATAATTCTCACAACCTATTTACAATTAGGCTCTCAAACTTTAACCATAGACTCCTTAACTATAGAATTAGACACCTACAAAAGGATTCTTGAATTGATCAAGCACACAAGGAGAACACATAGAAAAATCGGGTGCAATTTTTCTTCATTACTCAAAAGTTTTACATCTGGATGAGAGAGCTATCTTACTCACTTCACAAGTGTCTAATGACTTCTAATTCTCTTCAATTCTTGTTCTCTCACACTCTCTCATATTTGCCCCGACATTTTTTCCTTGTATATATAAGCAAAAATGTACAAGCTCATAACCATACAAAAGTATAAGTGATCTAACTCTAAGTTAATGTACATATGTATACATGTCTTCATTCTCTGAACATATAATTTCTTCATGCTTCATGACTTAATCTTTCCTTCAATACTTGACTTCAAAACTTCATCAAAACTTCAATTGTTGATTGTCTTGCACCAACAATTTTTAGTTTATCTCGGCATATTAGCAACTCTATGGTAGGGCATATTCAAGATTTGGATACATCGAAGAAGGTGTGGGAGTGCTTGGAGAGATTGTACTCAACCTCCACAAAAGCTAGAAAAATTTAGCTCAAGGCACTAGGGTCAATTGATTGTGCCTTAGATGATGACAATCTTGTCACCCACACCCTCAATGGACTTAGGGATGATGAGAAATGGAGGGATTTCACAACTTTAGTGTATGTAAGGGACTCTCTTCCTGATTTGATCAACGGATCACTCTCATGGTGATAGAGGAGATGAACCTTGGTGATCATAATGCCAAGGATAGCCAAGGCAATTGTTGTATACAAGTAGAGGAAGAGGAAGACACAACCGAGGTGCTACAAGAGGAAGAGGAAGATATCAAAGCAACCAAGGAGTCAAGGAAAGAAAGAAAATGCAAGTCAAAGAGGTGGAAGAGCCACAAATAGAGGAAGAGGTGCAAGATTTGGTGGAAGAGGACAACCCACTTCAAATGGATGCTTTGTATGCGGTAAGCTCGGTCATTTTGCAAATGAATGCTATCATCGAGCTCAAAGACAAGGGAATCACAGCAACAACAACAATTATAGAGGGCAAAGTAATTATGCAAACACATCATCCAGCCAAGTGAATGATTATTTACTTGCCATGAGGTATGGTGAAGATACAACTCAAGCTAGTGAAGATGTATGGTATGTAGATAGTGGATGTAGCAATCATATGTCATGTCGAAAGGATCTTTTTAGTAATTTGCAAGTCCCAAAGCATCAAGGGCATGTGGAAACAGGTGATAACTCAGAGCATACCATTCAACATGTGGGAGATATCAGTTTGGAAGGAAATCAAAGAGCAAAGTGCTTATCAGAGGTATTACATGTCCCTACTATTACCAAAAACTTGATTTAGGTAGGCCAAATGGGAGAAAAAGGCAATCAAGTTAGGTTCAATGAAAGAGGATGTTTTGTTGAGGATCCAATAGGGCAGGTTTCAAGCTCATAGCAAAAGGAAAGAAGCAAGGGAGAATGTTCACAATGGACATAAATCAACCACATCATTCAATGTATGTCACATATGGAGACAAGAGGATAGCAGATTTGGATCTATGGCATAAACGAATAGTTCACATCAAGCTACAAAAGCTCAAGGACATGCAAAGGAGGAGCTTGGTAAGAGGCCTACCAAATTTTACATCTAAAATGTTGCATAAAATTTGTGTAGCTTGCCAACAACTAAAACAATCAAGGCTGCCCTTCAAGAAGAGTACCTATGTAAGTGCACATGTTTTAGAACTCATTCACACGGATGTTTGGGGTCCAACAAGAGAAGCTTCCCTTGCTGGAAATAGGTATCTTTTAACCTTCATTGATGACTTTTCAAGAAAACTAAGGTTATATTGCATTAGAAACAAATCAGATGTGTTCTACTACTTCAAGAAATTCAAAGCACAGGTGGAGAAGGAATCTGGCAAGTTTATCAAAACTTTGAGATCCGATGGAGGGGGAGAATAATTCTCCCATGAATTTTCTGAATTTTTGCAGGTCAATGGAATCAAAAGATAATTTACATGCAGGTATACCCCTCAACAAAATGGGGTAGCAGAGAGAAAGAACAGACACATAGCAGAGGTAGCAAGGTGTATGCTCAACAAAATGAATATGCCACATTGTTATTGGGGAGAGGCTACATATACAACCACATACACTATGAATAGATCTCCTACATAAGGTATACATCATCTAACCCCTGAGGAAGCATGGAGTGGAAGAAAACCTTGCATTTCACATCTTAGAATCTTTGGTTGTATATGCTATGTACATGTACCTCAAGAGTTGAGGTCAAAGTTAGATGCCAAATCTGAAAGGTGTATTTTTTTGGGATATTCTATGGAACAAAAGGGGTATAAATGCTATAATCCCATCACCAAGGAGCTCAAGGTAAGTAGGAATGTTGTCTTTGATGAGTTGAAGCCTTGATATGCATGCACAAGTCCGTTCCAGGTTGAAGACATAGGTGAGACAGATTTGAAGAATGATGATAGAGTTTAAGAAAGCATGGATTTAAGTGGTCCAAGCAACTCATGCAACACAAGGACACCCTCACCATGGAGTGGAAGGCTTAGGGAAAGAGATTCCAGCTCTGAAGAAAGCAAAGACAAAGGCAAAGAGAAGATTTCAGTTGAAGAAGGAAGCTATGTGGACGAGAGCATGTTGGAAGATGAAGAGATAGAAGAAATTCAAACTCTAGGAGTGGCAAAACAAAGAAAGAAGATGGCAACCACACCTAAAGGAAGTGAAAGAAGGTCTTCAAGAGTAAGATATCCAGTACAAAGGTTAACATATGATAATTTCATTGCAAAGCATTATGCATACATGACTCTGGTAATCAAGGACAAAGAACCAACTAGTTATGAAGAAGCTAAGGATTGCAAGGAATGGCAAGAGGCAATGAAGGAAAAGCTCAAATCACTTGATGAGAACCATACTTGGAGCTTGGTACCAGCTCAAGAAGGCATGAAGGTGAAGGTAATAATTGGATTTACAAAATTAAAAGAAATTCAGATGGTTCCATTGCTAGGTACAAAGCAAGGTTGGTGGCGAAAGGCTTCTCCCAAAGCTACAGGATAGATTATGATGAAACTTTCAGCCACGTAGCCAAGATGCGAACAATTAGGACTTTGATTGCAGTGGACATATCAAGGAAATGAAGCTTATATCAATTGGATGTGAAGAATGCCTTCCTCAATGGAGAGCTTGAAGAAATAGTCTACATGAGCCAACCTCAAGGATTTGCTAGTATGAGTACCCAAATCATGTTTGCAAGCTAAGGAAAGCATTATATGGACTAAAGCAAGCCCAAAGGGCTTGGAATCAGAGGTTAGTGGATTATTTATCAAGTTGTGGATACAAAGAAAGTGTTGCAGATCCATCACTTTACATGAAGAAGCAAGGAGACAAGACGATATACATATGCATCTATGTGGACGATTTGATCATCACAGGAAGTGATATTGTAGGTATTAAAGATGTCAAATCAAAGCTACGAAAGGAGTTCAAGATATCTGACCTTGGAACACTAAAATACTTCTTGGGAATAGAGGTAATCTATGCACACAATGACATCTTCTTGATTCAAAGAAAATACTTGTTGGATGTGCTATACAGGTTTGGTATGAGTGGTTGTAAGCTACTTTCTCAATCCATGGAGCCCAATACAAAGTTGTTTACAGGTCAAGGAGAGGCCATACAAGATATTACACTATATAGAAGCATAATTGGTTCATTAATTTATGCTACATTCACTAGATCTGATCTTGCATATGTAGTAGGTGTTCTCTCTCAATTTTTGCATGCACCTACTCATGATCATCTTATGGCGGAAAGAAAGGTGCTTCAATACATCAAGCACATCATCAACCAAGGTCTATTTTACTCATATGATGCTGATCTAAGTGTCAAAGGATATAGTGATGCTGATTGGGCAGGTAGCAAGGATGATCAAAGGAGTACATCGGGTTATGTTTTCATGATAAGTACAAAAATGATCTCTTGGAGCTCTAAGAAGAAACCCATTGTTGCTCTTTCATCCACAGAGGCTGAGTACAGAGGTTTAGCAAAGGTTGCAGACATGATGACAAAGTTTCTTGAAGGTACAAAGCTTGGAGGATTCAAGGAAGCAATCAACATAAGAGACATAGGCTGAAGCAACAAAGGAAAAAGACTTGAGCTTGAGGGGGAGTGTTAAAAGTTTTTCAAGCTCAAGAGTGTGGTAACATGCCCCAAATTGAACTTTCCACATCATCCACAATCAAAGGAGACTGATTTCCTTGAGTTGGAGGCATCAAATTATGCCCATAATGGAAAGAAGTTGATTTGAGAAGATTTAGCTCACCTCGTGATGTGATTGGACCTCACTTTTGACATGTATAGGCTTTTGATTGGTTAAAGAGGTTAGTATGTGATCTTTAAAACCTATAATGAGTTGTATTATGACTTAGAGTCGTGGAAATACATGCCCAAGCTTCCCCCTTGCTTAAGCACACCCCCTACTAGCTGTTCTTTGCATATTTTGTAGAGATTTCACTTTTTCATACTCTTTCTCCCTAGATGATCTTGGTAGCCCCCCCAATCAATCAAGGTCTATTTTACTCATATGATGCTGATCTAAGTGTCAAAGGATATAGTGATGCTGATTGGGCAGGTAGCAAGGATGATCGAACGAGTACATCGGGTTATGTTTTCATGATAGGTACAAAAGTGATCTCTTGGAGCTCTAAGAAGCAACCCACTGTTGCTCTTTCATCCACAGAGGCGGAGTATAGAGGTTTAGCATTGGCTACATGTGAGTTATTATGGCTTAAGAAGCTACTTAAGGACTTGGAAGTGGAAGTGAAGCAGTTTCCTCTTTATTGAGACAACATTTCAAGCATCTATCTACCTAACAATCCCATGTTTCATGCAAGAAGCAAGCACATAGAGGTTCATTACCACTTCATTAGAGAAAAGGTGATGGCAAAGGAGCTAGATATAAGGTATGCGAACACTAAAGTGCAGATTGCAGACATGGTGACAAAGTTTCTTGAAGGTACAAAACTTGGAGGATTCAAGGAAGCAATCAATATAAGAGACATAGGCTGAAGCAACAAAGGAAAAGGACTTGAGCTTGAGGGGGAGTGTTAAAAGTTCTTCAAGCTCAAGAGTGCGGGAACATGCCCCAAATTGAACTTTCCACATCATCAATAATCAAAGGAGGCTGATTTCCATGAGTTGGAGGCATCAAATTATGCCCATGATGGAAAGAAGTTGATTAGAGAAGATTTAGGTCACCTCTTGATGTGATTGGATCTCACTTTTGACATGTATAGGATTTTCATTGGTTAAAGAGGTTAGTATGTGGTCTTTAACTTAGAGTCGTGGAAATACATGCCCAAGCTGCCCCCTTGCTTAAGCACACCCCCTACTAGCTGTTCTTTGCATATTTTGCAAAGATTTCACTTTTTCATACTCTTTCTCCCTAGATGATCTTGGCAAACCCCCCGATCTTGTAATTGTTGTTTCTCCTTCATCCCGAATACATTTGTAATGATTTTTGTCTTGTTGGAAAGCTTATAAGTTCTACTTTTTCTAATTTAAGTCTGGGGTTCAGTGCCTGCACATGTGCAGAGAAATGTCTAGAACAATGTCTATCTAGTTAGCTCATACTCTATGAAGAGATCAAGTTATCTGTTTTGTTGCAGATGGTTGAGGCATCATCCAGTATCCAAATGGAGTGATTTTACTCTCATTTGACAGATCTTAAAGTCTAGTTTAAGCTTGCAAAATTTCATTTTCAGTCTCTGCATATACTTAGAGAAACTCAAAAAATACAAAGCCTATGTCTAAAAAAATTCAGGATCCTAAGAGGGTTCATTTGCTTTTGTTGTGCACATAGGAGTGTTTATCCTCCAAAAACTTTGCTACCTCTGTTTAAAGGTTTCAAGTCTGGGTCCTAGTGAGGAAATTTCTCAACCCTTAAAAATTTCAAATGATGATACATCTGATGCAGATTTACATGATGCACTTGTTGATAACAGGGCTTGCATATAAGAGACAAAAACTATGCCAAAATTGATAGTCCAAAATTTTAGAGATAGAAAATTAAATGCACCTTTTTCATATTCTACTCATTCAAGCTCCCACTTGTTCTCATGGACTTGATAGATGGCTCATGTGGCTCATCTATGTTTGAAGGAGCAATAGGAATCCCCATATCTTTTAGGTACTCTATTCATTATTATAGGACCCTTTCATGTAGAGATTAGGATATTCACTAATGGTTGATCTCGTGTCATTAGTTGATTGGGGGATTGCTTTGTAGGGTAGCCACATATTATGTACAAGGTCTCCTCCCATGATATCTACGAGGCCTACTAAATATAAATCCAATTCATAGCCATCTTTGTCACAATGATGGATCAATGCTTGATCATTCATGACTTCCTTGATGTCTCCCAAAATGTGTGGCCAATCAAAAGGATCAAAGTCATCATCTTTAAGGTTAGAGGTAGGGATGTATGCCAACTCTTCTACTGCTCTTTTTGGTGGTTGAATTTTGGTATTTCTTGCTTGTCACAACCACAAACTAGTTTCCTCATGTATTGAGGATAACTAACTCAAATTTTTACTCTTCATAGATCTTTTGTTCTTGTCATCATGTATTGCAGGCCATTGGAGAGGTGACACATCTTGATATGTGTCGATTTCCATATTTATCTTGGTGGTTGTTCCATGATGTTGGATATACAGTGCATTTTCTCCCCAATCCTACACCACTTTCATTTGCTTTAGGAATGGACATCCTAAGAGAATTCCATAGTTACTCACTTTACAAAACTTATGTATGGAAATGTTGTGTTTGAATTCAACAATGTATGTGGTCAAGGAAACATTTTCTAAGAGACCTAAGGGTCTCTACATGTTTCCATCTTCTAATTATAAATGCATTCTACATCCATCTAAGCTTGAATTATCCCACTTTTCCCATAACTTTTGGGTAGACATGGCTACTCCTATGCTAGAATCCACACTAGGTTTGGTAGTCACACCATTATATTTGATAGAGATGATGTATTGCCCTCATCTCCCTCAATAAAATAACCTGTACAACCCTTGAAGTGTTGCTTCACACATAACAACAAGTCTAGGCCAACTAGAATTCAGAGCAAAGGGTTATGGGCAATTGTTAGTGTTTCGATGTTTGGAAGGTTTGATGTCCAGGGATTTTGGTGTTCTTCGACGTTCGCAATGGCCAAATGATTCCGGAGTCTTATGATGTTCGCCAGTGTTTGACATTCTAGCATTTTGGTGGTTCAAAGTACTCGTGCCCTAATGCAGTTTGGTCTTCCATTTTTTTAATTTCCTTTTTTCTGAATCTTGGCAGTCCATACTCAATCCTACTACGTCTCATGACAAAACATCCTTCATCTTAACTACATTCCATCCTTCACATTAATAACTATCTTTTTTGCACCTGCAACACCTTGTTAGTTGCATGTGCTAGTCTCAATAGATATTCTCGCATCTTGCCCATGCAAAAGTTCAGATCTTATAGCGGAATACTGAATAATGATGGCATAGTATGGAGGTGAAAATAAGATAGAGTCTTGAAGGTGCTTCATGAATGAGGAATATTCACCTCTTTATAAGGAGCTAAATGAGCAATCGTGTACCAAAAATCAATTAGAGGATTCATTAGTGAAATAGTTCTTCAAAAGAGAGGAGAAGAGTGGTAGAATCGATAGAGGATCAGAGTAGCATGAGATCAATAGCTAGCCATCAAAGGAAGATCCTACCTATAGTAGAGGAAGATAGAACAAGTCAATTGTGGTATTCTATGGGCAAGACGAAGTCAACATATACATGCATGTGTAGAGCATAGGATGCACAGAGAGGGAGAGATGTAGTTGTGACACGCATGTGCATGGAGATAAGGGCATAGTGAATGAGGAAAGAAAGCAGAGTTATTGAGTGGAGATAAACCTGCCCAAAGAATTGGAGAGGTGTAATCATAGACAAGGTCCGAGTAAGTAAGCAGCAAAACTTCTTATGTTGATCGACAAGCAACAAAACCACAATTTCATAAGGGAGCTCCTAGAGGTGTGATGATTGATGAGGGGAGGTGATTTTCTAGAGGGATTGACAGAAGAGGTTCTTGTTGAGGCACCATTGAGAGTTGTGATACTGATGATTGAATGACCCTGTGCTGTGTTGGTTGTTCGTCTCCAAGGTTCATGCAAAAGATCCTAGGAAAATCAGAGAAACTAGTGCACTAAGCACTCGTGCTAGCACTATTCAATGTATTATTCGCTATACTCTGAGTCTGTTATAATACATCTGAGTTCATCCTATTTCTTTTGTCTCTTCTCTATGGAATTTCGGTGTCACAATTGTTCTAGTGGTTTATTTCTTGCATTATGAGCTGAATTTGTGTTAAGTTATCCACTCGGCTACAGGTGGCACCATGATAGCTAGTAGTATTTAGTATGTTGGAGTTCAAGGTCTAAGGAAGCACGCAAACAGTACAATGAAGAAAAATAAGCTTGGAGCACAACACACAATACTGAATGTATTACCACTAGAATGTACAAAGGTAAATGACCCGTTAGGGTTATAAGCGTATATACAAGCTGAGGGAAAAAAGCCTTCTAAAGAGGGAAAAAAGTGCCCCAGTGGTCCTAGTGTGTTCACACACATCACTAGCTAAATATATCAACAAATCGCCCCTAGGAGTGATGCCATGAACAAGGACCTGACATTCATGTATAAGGAAGTGCCAAGCTATGTGGAATCAATCCACAAAAGGAAGTAAGCCCAAAGCTTTGCAGAAAGCTTGAAACTTCTCCCTAGGTAGAGCCTTTGTGAAAAGGTCTATGTTGACGTTGTAGCATCACAACTCATACTTGTCAAACCAGTAAGCATCTCAAGATACCCAAATGTTTGCGTAGAAGCACTCAGCAGACGTAATGGCGCTTCGCCAACGTACGATTAACACCGTTATTAACAAGAAGACACAACATAAGCATCATAAATGACGCACGTAATCGTGATCACAAGCATAATAACGACGTAATCATACATCAACGTGTCACAAGCGTTAGACAAGAAGAGAACAAGCATGCATGCACATCATGACGAAGAGAGAGCAAGAATTTATCTACAAACTAGCATAATCTCATTACTTCTAAAAGAGCTCTCCCAAAGAAGAGGTGGAGACCTCTTTATATACAAAATGGCAAAAAAGCATGCTATGTGGGATTTCTAAACTGAAAGGAGAATGAATCCCACTTATTCTCTAGTGTGGCACTCACACACACCTATACAAGAGTGCTTTATTAACTGAATGAAAGGTAGAAAAAGGTACAAATGATGATGAAGATAGAGTGGATCCAAAAAATATATGTTGTATCTTCAACACTCTCCCCCTCCTTGACTTTGTCGTCCTCGACAAAGCTTTTGCAAGTATAGAGCTTTTGTGGAAGAGTGTGTAGGAGTTCCTTTTGATTTGCATGATCCGTGCACCATTGGAGTGCTTTGCTTTGTTGCTTTTCTTCATATTGCTTTTCGTTTGGAGTCGAGAGCTTTAACTTGGTTCTTTTGCCTCATACAGATGGAAGACTATGTTAGAATGCTTTGTATTTTTTTTTTTTGGTAGTGGATGGATGAGAATGAAATGTCGAAATGTAGATGATATATACAAATAGATGACAATAATTCATCTCTTCTTAGTCCATATGCATGAGTGGGGACTAAGGGTGTATGGGTGGGAAAAAAATGTGCCTATGCACGGTCTTGTAATGTGACCCTATCTTATGCATACTCTAACAAATGCATACAAAAAACAATGGTGCAAAAGTGCTCAAGGGTTAGGTGATGATGAGGCTTTCTCCAAATCTTCAATTTCAAGAACCTTCTCTTTTTCATCAACCATTTGACATGGATGATACCTTTGTCCACCAACCTGAAAAAAGAAAAATAAAAAGCAAATTTTTGAAATCTATGTACATGTGCCCTCTTTGTGCCTGGGTTAAACTAAGTGTGCCAAATGCTTGGCCTTTGGATGAGGCCCTATTCGTGTGCATACTTGGTGTGCATCTTAAACATATGCTGTGCATTGGGCAAGGTTGGGTCCGACACCCATGGATGCTGCACGAAGAGGTTTTAGGCCGCCAATATGTCTTTGCTTTGTTGGTCTTAGCCTTGAGGTTTCTCCTTGGATCTTTTCTGAGTGTTGGCTTTATTGCTTTGGATCCCTTGGTCAAAAGTGGTCGTTCTTGATGATAAGGCATGGTGAATCTAGACTGTAGATTATGAAGTCTAGTGTGAGAGGGTTGAGTTTGTATAAGAGCTTTCTTTGGTACCCATATCATAGTGCAATTTGGTTGGGCTCTAAGTAATTTCTTGGCCACCCAAATTTGTTTGACATTACAAGGGGAAGGTGATTTCTTATTTTTGGCATAAGGGTCTTTTGGGCCTTCTATGTGAGTCTTTAGGGATAACTCATCTTTACAAGGGGAATCCAACAAAGGTTGAGTTTTTTTACATACATCATGCTTATCCAATGGATCATAGGGTTGTGTGGTTTGAGATTGATCTAGAGATTCGGCGATGCATTTATCCTTATTACACATAGAATCTCTAGATATACAAATAGGTGATGGATTGTCATGATTGACAATGGATCCGACATCATTTTCCATAGTGTGGTTACAAAGTACTTGCTTATCCTCTTCTTGATGAGCCAAATGTAGCACATCCTTGCCCATGGATTCATAAGGAGAATCCAAGTTTAGAGGAAGAGAGGGCCCTTCCACATCCCCCAAACACTTGGAGTCCTTCATTCCTTCATTCGCCAAGGTTTCCTGTGACTTACTCAAAGAAAGATTAGCTAAAAAAGCATGAGTGGAAAGACTATTTTGTGGATTAAAAGCACAATCTTTGAATAGGTGATCATATCCACAATCCTTACAATGAGGATAATCATTAAGATTTTCAATGGCCACACATGTAGAGGTAGACATAATAGATGGACACGACACTTCAAACTCTTGATGACTTTTAATAAACCTTTGAGTGCCTATAACCAAGTCTTCATCTATACCTTCCATGACAAAAAATGTTTCAAAAAATTCCATACCATTCACCACAATAGGCAACACAACTTGACCCATGCAATTATAATTTTCACCATTCATGAAGATAGAGGAATGAGTGGTTAGCTGAATGTTGTCCAAAATAATAGTCACTAAATCAATATGAATTAAATTCCACTCACAATTAGGGTCAATATAAGTACTCATATTTCTATGGTCATGACCAATGAATACATTCACAAAAGTGTTACCATATTCCTTAGTCGCAACTATGGAACCCACCCCTTTAGAAATT
Organism: Ceratopteris richardii; assembly: GCA_020310875.1. Taxonomy (NCBI): domain Eukaryota; kingdom Viridiplantae; phylum Streptophyta; class Polypodiopsida; order Polypodiales; family Pteridaceae; genus Ceratopteris; species Ceratopteris richardii. Next base: position 50,313,714 of record CM035411.1, read on the forward strand.
CCACCAATTTCCTCTACTCCTTGCAAATTTTCTATATTTGTTTCACCTTGATCATGTGTGATTAATGCATGCATTTCATCTTTTTCTTCCTTCTTTTGTGCAACCTTTTCCCCCTTCCTTCTTTCTTTTGCCTTTTTCTTTCCCATGTTTTGTTGAAACAATTTTTGGTTTTTTGAGTGTTTTTAATATTTGTTTGGTGTTTTAGGAGTTTTTAGAATTTGTTTGAGGTCTTGTGTGTGTTTTTTGAATGTTTTCTAAGATGTGTAAATAAGTTCAAATGGGGTTCTTCTAGCAAGAAACAAAGACTTTTCACAAAATGATACATATGATACATTTTACTTTGAAAGAAGAAACTTACTTCTCCCTTAAGTTCAATCCAAATGAGTGAAATCATTCAAGACAATAGAGCACCGAAAAATATGTTGATAAACTTATGAACGTTCAAAATTTGAATCAAACTTTGAGACCCATGTTAGAGGCATCAACTCAAGTATCACTTGCATTAGTCCTTTTTTTTTTTTCTTTCATCGTGTTGTGTAGACATCGCTCAATTCTCTTAGAAATGAAGCATACCACAGAAAATTTCTAGGTGCTTAGGCCTCTAGAAGAACATACTTCCTTACAAAACTTTGCCCTTTTTGCCTACTTACGACCTCATTATAGCACAAAGAAAACACTAGATGGAGAGTAGTGAGAAGCAATTATATTTCCCAAGTGTGGTTCACCATTATGGATTATAAGCATGCGAATCATTAGTGTGGTTATTCGTTGAGAATTAGAAATTTCCCCTGTTCCTAGTCAAACAGCCCTTAATATCCTCAAAAAATTAAACACATTCTAGACATAGAGGAAATGGAGCCAATTAAGTATGGGTAATCCCTTGTTTTACCTTTTGCAAGCCCCTAGGTACTTACGCTCAAGGGGGATCATGGAAAGTAGCACCCGCATTTTTCAAATTCTCACACAATTAGGAGAAATATCCATTAAATATCTCAATTCATAGACTTTTCCCAAGAGTAAACTAAAAAGCCTTTTGCGTGGATTAAGCCTATAACTAACGTTAAAAAAAATTGCACACATTCCTTCCTACGCAATGTCCTCATCCTCCATTTCAACTCGAGTGTCGTACTTTATGTCTGAAGGTGCTTCCATGGTCATTTAGAATGAGTTCCCTAGGTTTCAACTTCCACATCAAGCGGCTAATTCCTCGTACCTTAGGATTTTTTTTTTTTTTTTCTTAATGAGAGATACTCACTCCATAGTATGATTATTTGCTGTTATATTTTCTGCCATTTTTTAGCAGCCCTGTGCCGCTATGCGTCTTTCATCGCTATTTCCTACTGTACTTTTGTGCAATCTTGACAGCGAATCTTTCTTCACTCATGATTTAGTATGATTCCCAGTCGATCAATTGATTCAGACCTTTTGCAGCGCAATCTGAGGATTAACCTACTTTATGCGCTCCCGAAATTTTTGGTGTTGACAAAAGCTTTCATCTACATTCACTGAATCTTTGAATCCGAAGACTTTGGCAGGAGAAGAATGTAGGCGAGATTTGCGTTCCTGACACTGTGCACATGACAAGCCTTCTTGCAAGTGGTTGTTCTCTGCTTGGGCTCTGGCATAATAGTCCCGACACTCTGGTATCATCGGAAAAGACCCGTAGATGCATCCATATGCATCATTCTTGTTTCTGCAAGAGATGCTCTGCATCATTCTTCCATATGGGACTGCTTCTGCAAGAGATGCTCTGCATCATTCTTCCATATGGGACTACTTCTGCAAGAGATGCTCTGGCAACAGGAATCTCTAGAGACTGCAAGATGTCAAAAAATTGTGGAGCGCGCTGCGCCATGGGCAGCCTATGTGCAGCGTGTGAGTAGCGATTCCTACTTCCTCTCCCAAAATCACGATCACCTATGAGGATCATTCTTAACTTCTTAAGGCGCGCAAAGCCCTCGGCCTCGAGGATTGCTCTCAATTTGGAGATCGATTACCAGATGCCTACCCAGAGTTCCTTTTCCAGGATCTTCGTAGATTCTTCTCCTCTATAGGCGCCACATCAGAAAGGCCATGCTCCTTGCAACCTAACTTGCAGAAATTCCAAAATCCTTGCCAAACTAGCACTGATTATGCACCAAATTGATCGGCGGCACAAATCTGTAATAGCCTTGCTGCGAGCATGATATCTCTAGCAAATCCTGATTAGGAACATCAACACTATGCAATGAAATGCATCGCATGTGCTGTGGGGTCTGAGCATCAGAATTTTGCAGGCTAATTCAGGAAAATTTCAGAGTGTATAGCAGAAAGTATTGCGCATTATATGCTTATGATGTTTGCCAAATGTAAAGTGATCAGCTTCTGTTTTGTTTGTCCCTTAATTATGGGAAGCTCATAATAGCATATGATGCACGTCTGTCATTGGCTTCATATGGCTAGCACGCTAAGGTGACCCAGAGAAGTAATTTTCATTACATTAACCCACTGCCTTTCCAGGAGATGTATTTTCATGCAGATCGGTATCACTTTTGTATGGCTGCATAGATACCCATTATGTCAGGAATGGCAGTGCGATTCTTCACCAATTGAGGTATTGGGGACCACATTCGGTAAGTCAGTCCTAAGTCATGAGGACACAATGACATTTGTCTAGAGTTTCCCAAGGGTTCAAAGAAAAGGTTCAAGTCTTGAAGGCGCTATTGATAACAGTATACTCTCGGACTTCATTAGTCAATCCCTTCCCTTCTACCCGCTTTTTAAGAATACTATGGAGCTCCTTACAGAATGGATGAGCCTTCAACACTAGGACTTGCTATTTTTGCAGTGAACTTTGGTATCTCATGGCCTTTGAGTACTGTAGATTGAATATTCATTATCCAAGCATGGAGCTTCGCTTGTGCAACCCTGATCGACATCAAATGGATAATCATTCATGATGAGAACTCCACGCTGGGGCCAATCTTTGCATTATCATGCCTCCAGTTCATCCTTTGGAGCACCTCCTATCTGATCATATTGCCATCGAGCATTGACTACAGCATCATAGAATGTAGTAGCTGCTGAGTTGTCCCTGCCAGCCACCATATCAACAAATGTCTTTGCCAGAACCCCCTTAAGAGTTCATGCACGAATCCATACACGTTCTGATCACTTTGAAATTCACCTTGAAAGGCGACCAGCAACTGTAGACACATAGGTAGCTGAGAAAGTCACAACATTCAGTGTTTACTCCAAGCCTTCACTCCTCAAACACTTTTACAGCTGCAAGAACATCCTTGCAAATCACCTCTCTCAGATTGCCACTAATGGAAGAAAATCCCTCCTCGAGTGCAAGTTCAATATTTTTACCGAAAAATTGACTTGGGGAAGCTGCTATAGGCGAGAGCTATGAGTGCAAGATACACTGGCAATGCAGCAGATGGGTCTATTCCCACTGTGTCATTCTAATGCCTTTTTGAAAGATGAAAATCCAAAGGAATCCCCACAATGTTCTCATGTAGCCCAGATTGAAGTATTAATTTGCAAACGGGCATGGTTATAAACACTTGTCACCGCACGACCTTATAGTGCTCATTGTGTTGACACCATCTGGATCATCAACAATCACAAATACCCTTTCGAACTGCATATTTTAGGCCTAACTCCAAGAGGTATACTGCTCCTTCAAATGTCCAAGCCGATCATACCATTGACAAAAATGCCTTGCATTCTCAAAATCAATCAGATTGACTCCATATCCTGAGGGATCCTTTCCTTGTATGCCCATAGAACCCACACTTACTCACTGAGATGCAGTTGCACACGAGAAACTCTGAGGAGCATTCGAAGTATAGCTTCCTGTCATGCTGCAATTCTCGTGCAACTCTTCTTGCTTTACACCATCTCCCGATCTAATCTCTTGAACCAGTTCAGAACCTGTTGCCCTGCCTATTGTCCTAGAATGCACATAATCGGGATTATCCTTTCTTCCACAACCTTTACCGTTGAGGGTTAGGCTAACCTCTTGCATTAGGGTCTAAGCTCTGTCAAGATGTCTTCTTGAGTTCAATGCAGAGCTTTAGCATTTAGTCTTTTGCATTCGGTGAAAAGATCATGCTGACAAAATTATCATCCACCTAGGAATCACCAGGTGAGGGCGATCTGCCCTTTTTGAGTATATTCCATGTACTTCTCCACCTCGAGATAATTTGAGTGCAATCTGTCCTTCCAGCCAATGTTTTTTTTTTTTTTTTTTTTGTTTTCCTTACAACACCTCTCTCTGTGGCATTACCATGCTCCACTTGTTGTCTTCTTCTTGAATCATTCTCAGAGAAAAACTTATTTCAAATACTTCAATATATGAGAGAAAACACTAGAACTTGGAAATCTTTTCCTAAGCCTGAGGTCTTAGAGATAGAAACCTCAAGGAATAACTTGAATAAGGAGTTCTTGAGCGTCGATAGCTGTATTACCCTACCGTATGAATTCTTCTATGTCTCTTATAGGAGCCTTCGTAAACTCTTTCTGTTGCATTAAAACATGATCCTTCCCAGCAGTAAACCAATATGTACTTCGAAGCTTTTCAGCGTTGCCCATAAGTATCCTTCTGCAGAGATATGAGAAAAATGAGGGCCCCCAGCTTGCGACCCGGAACAATCATTTCTTTGATCCTCCAAACTAGAGCAGTTCCTCAACCACGTCCACAAAAAAAGATATCTCACCCTGCCAGCTCTTCTTTAAACTTTTCACAAGCCTTTTGGCAGCTGCTACACTAAGGATGAAATCATCCATCAGAATCCATAGCAAGGTGAACCTCTTTAATCTCAACTGCTTTGTTGAATCTCTCACAACATCCTCATTTATACCAATTTTTCTCCCATCTTCATCATCAATCACCCTCTGAAGGGAAGAGATAAGCAAGAGCAGAGAGGGAGTGCATGAAGCGCTTTGTTGGAAGACAATGAAAGAGGAGGGAAAGCTTGTTGCTGGTTGGGGAGGCCTACAGGTAGAGTGACTGCAATTGCGATCGCCATGCTACATTGTCTTGCTTGGGTGAAAGTGCCCCTACAGAGTTATTTTTTGGTAGTGCATGGAAATGGGAGGATTAGGCGAAGTGCGAGAAATTGCAACCAATGATCCCAAGAAGCATAGTGGACGAATGTCCATGGATAGCACCCAAATGGTCACGAATAGGGTTTCTGCAAGAAGCTCTTCAGCATTCCACGGTCCACGCTTATGTCGGAAAATGATGGAGTAGACTTCCATTGACGAAGTCCTGTGAGAGTGCCAAAAAACCTTGGTTGACGAAGATGATGCTCTCATAAACTCCTTGAAACTTGTAGAGGAACCCCAAAACAAAGGTAATTACACATACATGATTAGAGAAATAATTAATGAAAGTGATAACACAATCAACAAAATTAACTAACTATTTGCAAAAAAGATACTCCTATTCTAGTCCTGACTTGAAGAATCACCACACATGGTGGATTAATCACCCAAAAAGAGGATCTTCATCTCACCAAAAATGGCTCATCTCAACAAGTTATTGTAAATCTTGCAAGCCGCAAATGCTCACAAGAGCGTAATAAAATGAAGAACTCAACAAATCATCATGAAGAACTTGCCTACACGTCTCTTCCATGCCAAAAACCATCACGTAAGTGACAAAAGAATGTTCCCCGGCAACGGCACCAAAAGTTGTTGACGTTGTAGCATCACAACTCATACTTGTCAAACCAGGAAGCATCTCAAGAGACCCAAATGTTTGCGTAGAAGCACTCAGCAGACGTAATGGCACTTCGTCAACGTACGATTAACACCGTTATTAACAAGAAGACACAACATAAGCATCATAAATGACGCACGTAATCGTGATCACAAGCATAATAATGACGTAATCATACATCAACGTGTCACAAGCGTTAGACAAGAAGAGAACAAGCATGCATGCACATCATGACGAAGAGAGAGCAAGAATTTATCTACAAACTAGCATAATATCATTACTTCTAAAAGAGCTCTCCCAAAGAAGAGGTGGAGACCTCTTTATATACAAAATGGCAAAAAAGCATGCTATGTGGGATTTCTAAACTGAAAGGAGAATGAATCCCACTTATTCTCTAGTGTGGCACTCACACACACCTATACAAGAGTGCTTTATTAACTGAATGAAAGGTAGAAAACGGTACAAACGATGATGAAGATAGAGTGGATCCAAAAAATATATGTTGTATCTTCAACAGTCTACAATGTACTCTTGTGTGGGCACATATGCCAAACTGATCTTTGTAGTAGAGAACATCTCCTCGACATAATGATAGTGCACCTCAATGTGCTTGGTGCGAGTATGGAACATAGGGCCCCTCGCAACTGCCAATGCGCTCTAACTATCAATGAAGATGGTGGTGGTAGAAGACTGACCAACACCCAAATCCTCCATAAGGCATCTCAGCCACACACACTTGACAGTCGCTGTGAAAGCTACCCTATACTTAGCCTCACAACTAGAAGTGGCCACAATAGGTTGCTTCTTGCTCAACCAAGATATGCATAAGCTATCAAGCATGAAGCAAAAACCACTCGAGGACACACACGTGTCATAGCAACTAGCCCAGTTAGAGTAAAAAAAGCATGTAAATCTAGCAGTAGTGAACCCCCCTTGGGATAAAACAATCCAAGTAGTTGGGTACCACTCAAGTAGCAAAAGATGCACTTATCCGCCTGCCAATGCTTGACACCTGGGCAATGCATAAACCTGCTCATCTGTTAGATATCAAACTGAATATCTGTCTGATAGAGGACAACATCAAATGCATCTCTAGCATCATGAAGACGCAATCGTAAACATGTCTCCATAGGAGTGGCAATAGGTTTGTAGTCTTCAAGGCCAAAACACTGCAATAATGTGTCAATATATTTGGTTTGAAACAAAGCTATTCCACCATCAACTTGCATAAACTAAATGCTCAAATAATGATGCAAATGCCCCAAATCTGACATCTCAAATGAGGCATGCAAATCAGCCTTAAGATTAGCAATATGCTTCTCATGAGCACTAGTGAGTAGCATGTCATGAACATACACAACAATGATCGTAAGCACATCATTTGCGTGCTCAACATATAAGGTGCTCTTAATTGGACTGTTTTGAAGACAATGTGCAATTAGATAGGCATGTATCTTTTCATACCAAGCACATGGTACTTGCTTTAAACCATATAATGCCTTTTTCAACTTACACACTTGGGTTTTCATGCCCTTTTTGCACAAAACCATGGGGCTGAAAAACATACACTTCTTCATGCAAGTGACCATTTAGAAATGCAGTTTTAATGTCCAACTCATGTACATTCCAACGATGATGAGCTAAAAGTGCATAGATGCTACAAACAGTAGTCATTTGGCATGTAGGAGCAAAGGTTTCATCAAACTCGGTGCCTCTTTCCTGAGCATAACCCTTTGCAACAAGCCTAGCCTTATACCTATCAATTGTTCCATCAGGCTTATGCTTTAGCGTGTATACCCACTCAATGCAATGGCCTTCTTGCTAGGAGGCAAGTCACATAAAGACGAGGTACCATTTTTCATAATAACATCATATTCTGATTTCATAGAAGCCATCCAATTTTCAGAATTTTGTGCTTCATCAAACAAAAGAGGCTCATTCTCATCATAGAGACTAGAGGTAGCCATAGCATAGCAATCTGATGCAAAAGAAGCACTATGAGAGCCAGAACGAGTACGATATGATAAAGGTGCATTTAATTTGCTACCACACAAAGTTTGCACAAGCCATTTTGGCATAGTTTTCTCCTCCTCAATATCAGTTCTCTCATCAACAAGTGCATCATGTAAATCTGCATCAGAAATGGAGTGATCTGCATCATCACATGAAACCTGTAAAGGCTGAAAAGTTTCCTCATTAGGACCAACACTAGACTCTCCACTTGTAAAAAGAGGCAGAAAAGTATCATACATGTCTTTGGAGCTAAAAGATGTTTCCTTAGTACATGAAAGTAATGGAAACAAAAATGTGAATTAGTCTATGGATGATATATAATATAGCATTTGCTTTTAGAACTATACCCAACTAAATACATTTCAATGCTTTATCATCCAATTTCCTATGTTGTTGTTCATGCACTAATGCATATGCCAAAAAACCAAAAACACTAGGGTGAGCAACAGATGACTTGCGACCATGCTAAGCCTCATATGGAGTGATAGACTATAATGGTTTAGTGGGACACCTGTTAAGTACATATGTTGCACACATAACAACCTCAAGCCAGAAACTGTGGTAAAGCCTGACTCTTGACCATACACCTTGCCATCTCCATGAGTGACCTGTTCCTCTATTTAGCAAATACATTCTATTGAGGTATATACAACACTTTGCACTGATGTTTTATCCCACATTCAGCCAAAAATGCATTAAAGTCACAAGAAATATATTCCCCCCCTTTATCAGAATGGAGGGTGCTTATTTTACATGCTGATAGATTTTTAGCCAAAAGCAAAAATTGTTTGAAGCACATAAAGACTTCGAAATTTGCTTTCAATGGATATATCCATGCATGCCTAGAAAAATCATCAATGAAAGTCACAAAGTAAAGATAGTTTGCAAAAGAGGGTCTCTACATAGGACCATAGACATCACTATGAATAAGCTGCAATTATGATAGCTTGAACATAACCATCTTTTGGGAACGAGGAATGCTGCATTTTGCCCAAAATACACCCTTCATAGACATGTTTACGAGGTGCCTCAAGTTTGGGCAAAGAGGAAACCATTTCAGATTTTTGCAAGTGTAGCAAACTAGCAAAATTTAGATGACCAAAGCATGCATGCCAAAGCTTTGCATCTAACAAAGCATGAGAATTATATACTGCACATGCTGAATCATTCATAGAGTTTTCATAGTCTATTAGCTTATACAACCCACAACATAAAATGCTAGAAGCAATTGTTGGAGATAGACGTCTGCGGAAGCACGCGAACAACACAAGGAAGAAGAAGAAGCTTGGAGCACAAACACACAATACTGAATGTATTACTAGAGAATGTACAAAGATAAGTATCCCATTAGGGCAATAGGCGTACATACAAGCCAGGGGAAAAAAACCTCCTAAAGAGGGAAAAAAGTGCCCCGACAGTCCTAGAGTGTTCACACACATCTCTACCTAAATATATCAACAAATCCCCCCTGCGAGTGATGCGGTGAACAAGGAGCTGGCACTCATGTATAAGGAAGTGCCAAGCTATGTGGAAATCACTCCACAAAAGGAAGTAAGCCCAAAGCTTTGCGAAAAGCTTCAAACTTCTCCCTAGGCAGAGCCTTCGTGAAAAGGTCTGCAATGTTCTCTTGCGTGGGCACATATGCCAAGCTGATCTCCCCAGCAGAGAACCTCTCCCTGACATAGTGATAATGCACCTCAATGTGCTTAGTGCGAGCATGGAACACAGGGTTCCTCGCAACTGCCAATGCGCTCTGACTGTCACTGAAGATGGTGGTGGCAGAGGACTGGCCAACACCCAAATCAGCCATAAGGCGTCTGAGCCACACACACTCAACATTCGCTGTGAAAGCTTCCCTATACTCAGCCTCACAACTGGAAGTGGCCACAGTAGGCTGCTTCTTGCTCAACCAAGATATACATGAGCTACCAAGCATGAGGCAAAAACCACTGGTGGACACACGAGTGTCATAGCAACTAGCCCAATCTGAGTCAGAAAAAGCATGCAAATCTAGCGGTAGTGATCCCCCCTTGGGATAAAACAACCCAAGTAGCCGAGTAGCACTCAAGTAGCGAAAGATGCGCTTAACCACTTTCCAATGCGTGACTCCTGGGCAATGCATAAACCTGCTCATCTGTGAGACAGCAAACTGAATATTTGGCCGAGTAATGCATAAGTAAATCAAGCATCCAACAACCTGTTGATAGAGAAAAACATCAAATGCATCTCCAGCATCATGAAGACTCAATCGTAAACCTGTCTTCATAGGAGTGGCAATAGGCTTATAGTCTTCAAGGCCAAAACGCTCCAATAATGTGTCAATATATTTCGTTTGACACAAAGCCATTCCACCATCAATGTGCATAAACTAAATGCCCAAATAGTGATGCAAATGCCCCAAATCAGACATCTCAAATGAGGCATGCAAATCAACCTTAAACTCAGCAATATGTGTCTCAGTAGGACCAGTGACCAGCATGTCATCAACATAGACAACAATGATCAGAAGCACATCATTAGCACGTTTAACATATAAGGTGCTTTTAGTTGGACTGTTCTCAAAACCATGTGCAATCAGATAGGCATGTATCTTCTCATACCAAGCATGTGGTGCTTGCTTTAAACCATATAATGCCTTCTTTAACCTGCAAACCTGGTTTTCATGCCCTTTCTACACAAATCCACGGGGCTGAAAAACATACACTTCTTCATGCAAGTCACCATTTAGAAATGCAGTTTTAATGTCCAACTGATGTACATTCCAACCATGATGGGCTGCAAGTGCACAAATGCTCCGAACAGTAGTCATACAGCATGTAGGTGCAAAGGTCTCATCAAAATCAATGCCTCTTTCCTGTGCATAACCCTTTGCAACAAGCCTAGCCTTATACCTGTCAACTGTACCATCAGGTTTACGCTTCAGCTTGTATACCCACTTAGTGCCAATGGCCTTCTTGCCAGGAGGCAAGTCACATAAAGACCATGTACCATTCTTCATTATAACATCATGTTCAGATTGCATAGCAGCCATCCAATTTTCTGAAATTTGTGCTTCATCAAAAGAAACAGGCTCATTCTCATCACAGAGACTAGATGCAGCCATAACATAGCAATCTGATGCAAAGGAGGCACTATGAGAGCCTGAACGAGTACGATATGACAAAGGTGCATCTAATTTGCTATCACGCAAAGTCTGCACCAGCCATTTTGGCATAGTTTTTGCCTGCTCAATATCAGCTCTCTCATCAACAAGTGCATCATGTAAATCTGCATCAGAAATGGAATGATCTGCATCATCATATGAAACCTGCAAAGGCTGAGAAGTTGCCTCATTAGGACCAGCACTAGCCTGTCCACCTGTAAAAAGAGGCATGAAAGTATCTGTAGCTCAGTGATGAGTAGCACCTCCTTTAATGTCAATCCAGGAAGACGTGAGGATGGTATGAAGACCTCGAGCAAGCGGAAGCACAAGTGCGTGAGTGAGAAGCACACCAACATGCACACACATACACACACACGCGCACACATAGCAAGACAAAGAGTGAGAAGCAATGGAGTTCTTAGATTACTTTCAAAAAGCTCTTACAAGTTTGTTTCAATTAAAATCTAACCAAAAAATGAGCTCTCTAGCTCCTTTTATAGTTTTTAACTAGCTTTGGCCCTGTCCAGACCTAGTGTCCGGCCTAGTTAAAATTAGGTTCCAGGGCTTATTTGAGGGCTTAAACGGAGTCTAAAAAATACGAAAATTGATATGTAGGTACTTCTAAGGCTCCTCAAGCTCGAGGACTCCTCGGCTTGCACAAAATGGGGCCACAAAAAGGTGAACATGGTATTTACAAGGGTTGTTAGTGATGAGGATCACTTTTAATTGGTGTAAGGGTTTGAAAAATTAAAGGCTGCCTTAGTGCTAGATCTGCATGAATGCTCATACTTGCTTCTCCATGAAGAAAATTATTGGCCTACTTGCCAGATCGTCGTTGACTCCCTTGTTTGCTGCTAACACTCCCCCCTCTCTCGCGTCTGTCGTCCCTGACAGACCCTTGTTGGGAGGGTCGTTGGATGTAGTATTCGACAACATCTTGCGCTAAGTGATGTTCGGCAATCCTCAATCCTTTGGCCAAGTCGGTGAGTAGAGCATCCCAATCTACCGGCCCGGGAACCTCTAGATGTGGCATTCGTAACTTTTCTGAGTGGAGAGCTTGTTCCACTGCAAACAATTGTAATAAATGTGAGGGCCTGGGAATGAAGATCTCTGAGTGATATTCCCAGAACCCGGTGACAAACATCTCTTCAAATGTTTGTTTGAAGCAGGCCGGTAGGTACTTTATGCGGGCATGCCATGCATAAACAACATTAATAGAGGGCGTTGTGCTCATGTCATAAACTAAGTCCTGATTGCCTTCATTAAATCCGAGCGCAGAGAGGTGAGGTTCCTTAACATTCTTGAAGGTCCGGAAGGTGACTATCATGAGTTCAAAAATTTTAAGACACATCTGTGTCATGACATCTGGTACGTTTTTGAACCTGACACCCCAATGCCGAATTGTCGATATCATATACCCTACGGTAGGTTGGCCTTTAGGGGGTGCTAAGTAGACATAGTTGAGCCACTTCTCGCAGCCTTTGGTTGTCAGCACCATCTTTGTATATTCTGGCCACGACCTTCGTCTGAAAACAGGACAGTAGGAGGGATTGTACTTGATATATAGGGGCATGTTATTCCAGGTGCGATTCATTTCCGGATAGGTTTCAAGCAGCCGAATCCTCCAAGTCGGTTGGCGAATATTTCCCTGCTTGGCACTTTCTGGGAGGTCGTCTGGTGCAAACTGTGTGGCAGAGGTTGGTTCCCGTGAAGTGTGGTGCTTGATCTCAGCATTATAGTCCGCCATTAGGACACAAAAAGGAACGTACAAGTCGTCAGAGGTGCCGATCCACCTGTGATGAGAGAGGTTCCTAAAATAGTCCGATTTTATGACCACCTCTTCTAAACGTGACATCAATGCTATCTAGACTGCCACCCTATCATCATGTGTTGTGGCCACCTTTTCCAATTTTTGCATCCATTCCGGAGCCTCTATTTCAAGGGTGTCCATGCCCTCATCTGTTCGCTTGCCTCCAGGTGCTGGCATCGGAACGTACGGGTCCTCAAAGGTTTCCTCTACTTCGATTGGTACTAGGTCTTCAGGTTCTGGTTCTACCAAGGGGGAGGGTTGGCGTTCATACACCAGCACTTTCTTTTGTAATTCTTCGAGTTGTGCTTTGAGCACTGCTACTTTGTCAGTTGTGTCAGCTGTGGTTGGGACTTCTTTGGGTGGTGCTGGTTGAGCTGCCAATTGCTTTTGTAGTTCGTCTCTTTCCTTTTCTAAGGCTGCATGGGCTTCGAGGAGATCAGCATGGGTTTCCAATATGATCTGCATATTGTCCGAGGGAATAGCCTTAAATCTCTCCGGGTCAATTTGTTGTGGGGAACCTTCCATGGCTAACTCCAAGTTCTCTTCGTTTTGTGTCTGAAGCCGTCTATTTTCTTCTAGGGCTGCAGACATATGCTTCCGTAATAGAGCCATGTTGCGGCGGAGCTTGAGGTTCTCTGTGATTTGTGCGTGTAGCAAATCATCCATATGTTGTCTTTCTTCTGCATCTGGCTGCGGTGGATTTGCCACTAGTTGCTCATGTTGTTCTTGCAATGCGCTAAACTGCTGTTGTAATTGATGCTTTTCTTTCTCTAAATCAATGAATCTTCCTTGTAACTCTTCATGTCTCCTGAACAAACTTGTATGCTGAGCATCGAGGTGCTGATAGTGTTGTTGTAACTGAGACATGCACTGATACATATTATTAAATACATTATTAATGGGGGTGGATGCAGGGAGGGTGTTATGTGCAGAGGGGAAGGGAAAGGGGAAGGGAAGTGTGAATGCGGTGCTGGAAAATGGTGAAGTGGGTGGTGGGGGAATGGGAGATTGTGGTGGTAAGGGGGGAGGGAGAGGTGTAGTGGAGGGTGATATGTCCATAAAATCCATGGTGGAAGCAGTAGTGGGAGTGATTGTGAATAGTGGAATTGTGGGTGCAGAGATTGTGGTGAATGTGTACAGTGGTGTGTGCAGTTGTGAATGTGAACTGCCCGAAAGTGTGAGTGGGGGAATGGGGATGTTAGTAGCTGCCGTTAGGGTCACAGTGTTAGTGGAGGTGTATACACGGGAAGTGTTGAGAGGGTGTGTGGGTTGATTGGCGGTTTGTGCTTCAGTCATGGAGGTGGGCTCGGAGGCGGTAACGGTGGTTGTTACATTGGTAATGGGAGGTGAATGTGGTGGAGAGGGAGGCGAAGGTGGTAAGGGAGGTGATGGAGGTGCACTTGATATATGGGCTTCCTCGGTGTCGTGAGCGGTGTGTGCAGTGCCCGTGGTTGTGGGGGTGCCTTGTGGTCCTGATCCTAATACATTCATTTGTTTCCCTGCTCGTGGGGGACGTCTTCCGTATCTTCTTTCCATTCTGCATGATTGTGCCAGGGCCGTCTGCACTGCCTCAGGTACTCCTAGGGCATCAGAGATCATATCTAGTGTGGCACGATACTGTTCATCAACTCCTTCCTCCTCAAGGATTTGGTGCATGATAGCCTTTCCTGCTGCAAGGGATAACTTATGTTGTTGTTGGACCCTGTTGATGGTATCGTAGATTTTTTTCAACTCCTTTGTGTATGCTGGGGAACCCTCTAACTCCTGTATAACTTCTTGCTCATAGTCATGTGCCCCTTCATCAGAAAATCCTTCTTGTTCATCCTCTTGGTCTCCTTCTTCTTCATCTTCCACTTCTACCACTTCTGGTTGTCTTGTCTGGGATTGTTGTGTAGCGGTTTGTTGTCCACTACCCTGTTCTGCCTCGACTTCCGCATTAACTGCTTCAATAATTCTAGCCACTTCTTCATCCGTTAGATCTTCCAAAGTAAATCCGTGTGGAAATTCCAGATCAGTAGGTACTGGTGGAAACACAAGGGTAGGGCCATCTGTGCTGTGCCTGGGTAACCTGATAGTAAATGGTTGCACTCTTCGAGGAAGCCTTGGAGTTGTTTCTGGTGTTAGGGTTGCACCGCGGGGTTGTGCACAAGGCATCTGTACGGTGCCTCTCATCTTCTTTGAGGGAGGTTCGACGGCTGACAGTCTGCGTTGAAACTCCTGTGCTCTGGACCAATTGAGAGCCCTTTGCACCGGTACATCATATGCGAGACATCTATACACAATTCTGGTAAGCGCACAACATCCATAGAGTACAGATTTTTGTTTCTTATACCATCTTTGATGAGCCATATGGATCTGGTCTATAATCCAGTGGGGCATATTGATGGTCAAATCAAAGGCGTCTGCTAAGTAGAGGCTAAACCAAATCTTCTTGGGAGGCATTGTGAACCTGTCTTGCGCGGGGAATGCAAAATGTTGCATGACCATACGTAAATGAATGGCGATCGTGGGAGTCATTGCTACCATGTCCTTTAATTTTGTCAGATTCCTGTTCTTCATATTATCGGGGACCATAGTCTCTTTCTCCGTAGGAATGTGCATTCCGTTCATATCGAGAGCTTCTCTTACCAAGTTGATAGTCAAGCGGAAACACTTCAGCTCATTGCCCCTTGTGAGTGATGAGAGTACAAAGGAGCTGTATCCTTTTTTGTCTTTGCTTGGAGTGAGGGTGCTAATCAAGTATGAGCACCTTAGGAAATCGGGCTTTGGTAGTTGGAACTTGAAATAATCATAGAGCCCAGCTTTCTTCCATATCGGCTTCAGTCCTTTGTTATTCTGTAGCTTTTCAAACTCTCTGGTAAAGAAGTGCTATCTGCCCCAACGTCCATTGAATTCTACCTCGGACTCCCACATGTATGTGCCTTCACCCAGAGGTCCCGCAACATCACTGAACCAGTGTGAGGTTTTGCCCACCGGCATTGTGTGACCCTATGGAGGATTCTGAATTGGTATGGCATGTAATGCCCTTAATGCCGCTGGTCGTTCCTTTAATTCCTCCTCAACCGAAAGGCTTTCAATGTCCACAATTTGGGGGCTGGTGCCTGCCTGGGAGCTAGTTCCTACCGTATCTGCCATGTTACTTCTTGCTGCCTGTCTCTGTGAGAATATACAAACAAGTGTTAACATTGTACAGGACAAGAGAGAACCATTATTGTTCCCATTACAACATTAACATGAGGGTCGGGAGCGAATAATGGGTTAGTAAGTGCTCGGTGCGAGTGTGTGTGTGGTTAGGAGTTCGGTAGACCTAAGAGCTAAGAGGAATGATGTAGTGTGATAGTGAGGTGGTTAGTAGGTTGTCATGGATTCACAATTGGGGGGGTTTGTTACAATTCTTAGGCTGCCAAATGCAGTGGATGGGTTTTGCTCTTGGTTTCGTAGAGACTCTTGAGAGCTTTCTAGGTGTGTTGGCTTGAAAATGAGGCCTTTTAGGGACCCATTTACAAGTGATTATATTCGTGCTCATGGGCCTTGGTGTAGCTATTTGAGCCCGCAAACAAGCCTTAGGCACCCAAATTTGTCTTGGTTGTGGGCCAGCCTTCATCGACTTCTTGGGTACCCAAATAGACTTCACGTTAGCAGAAGAACTTCTGAAAGACCTCTTATTGGTGTCGTGTTGTTGGTTACTAATAAGAGGCTTTGCCCGTGTGGTTGGCTTGAGTGCAACCGGGTGTTCTCCTTTCCGCACCCACACTTGTTTCACTAGCTGAGACATTTTGCTGCGCAGGTACTTTTGATCTCCGACATAGGTAGTACTCTGCTTCTTCTGCCTTTGATCCACCTTTGGCTACCTCCCTCTGGCCTTTGGAAAAGAAGGGAGTTCCATTGTGGTTCTGACTCCTTTTTTGAGATCTTCATTCTTCTACATCACATAGCTTTGGACAAGAACAACATGGTCAACTTCATGTGCACCCCTGGAGGGACCAGGAGTCTGTGCCTTTCCTAGTTCCTTGAGTGCTCCATTATTTAACTCCATTGTAATTCTAGTCTGATTCACCCATACCTGAAGAAGTCCACTTCTTAGGTTTAAGTTGACTGCTTGGTCATAAATCCAGTCTTGACCCAGGACAAGGGGTTCCGTGAGGTCCTCGTCTTGGCATACTAGCACTTTAACTGTCATTGCCTCATCATGAATATAGAGGGGAAGTTCCACCTCGCCCAGACAAGGGGTTTCCACGCCTCCCAATCCTATGAGATATGCTTCCACAGGATTGATAGTTAACTGCAACTCTTGACAGTAAGACGATTTAACAGCACTGGTGGCTGCGCCTGAGTCAATCAAGGCCCTTACAGTCCTTGCACTCTTTCCTTGTCCTATATCTAAGGTTATGAAAGGACGTCGATCAATTATTCTATGGGGACTCGTTCCTGCAACTTCACACATTGCCATATGATATTCTTGATCTGCATAGTCATTTGTTCTAGGCTGATCTCTACCTTGTCTTCGCAACTTCATCCTCCTGATGCGTTCTAAAGCTTCTGCTTGAGCTTCTTCTCGAATCCGCTTTTCTTCTTCCTTGCGTTTCTTGGCGATATTGAGTCGACTTAGCATTTCCTCTGTGAGAGGCTCCTGATATAACTTGACTCTGCATCCGCTTATATAGCTTGGGAGAACGTCACCTTCCAATGTGGCTAGTTGCACTGCTCCACTCGTGGAGATCCTATTTATGATCATAGGTCCATAGCCTCTCTTTTCTAGCTTCCTTGCATGTTGTTTCAATGTGTAAACTAAAACTAGATCTCCTGCTTTCAAGCCCTTATCCTTCACATGGGCATCAAAGTATGCCTTCTGTCGTTTCTTTGCTGCATATATCCCTGCAGCTGCTCTTAGTCTTGTTTCTCCTAATCGTTCAAGGTCAAAAAGTCTAGAGGAGAGTTCATGACCCGTCCATTCGTGCTCTTGTGCTACCTTCAATGTAGGTATCAAGAAGTCCAAGGGTAGCACCGCGTTTTGGCCAAATACCATCTGAAAGGGGGTGGCTTGGAGTACCGTTTTGTAGGCGACTCGGTATGCAAAAACAGCATGGTGTAGCTGTTTGTCCCAATCAGAGCGTTTAGTGTTCACTAATTTTGTCAGTACATTGCATAAGATCTTGTTGGTGCTTTCGGCTTGTCCATTAGCTTGAGGGTGATAGGGGGCAGACTTCTTATGTATTACCAAGAATTCTTGGAGCAGATTTTCAATAACTTCATTTAAGAAGTGAGTGCCTCTATCACTTACTAGCTCTATAGGTAGCCCATATCTTGTGAATACATTCTCAAACAAGAATTTAGCAGTTGTTTGAGCATCGTTCTTCGTTGTGGCTTTCACCTCTACCCACTTTGTTAGATAGTCTGTTGCAACAATGATATATTCCGCATGGGAACCCTTAGCTGGGGGATTAATGGGACCTACGAAGTCTATTCCCCACTTAGAGAATGCACGTCCACCCATCATAGGTTTCAGTGGCATCTCATCTTTACATATGGGATATTGAGTTCTCTGACAGACATCACAGCGTTTCACATAGGTATGTGCATCCATGTGAAGGGTAGGCCACCAGAAGCCCGCAAATAGTATTGCCTTGATCACCCGATCTGGTCCAAAGTGTCCTCCTGCTACACCTTGGTGAGCAGTTTCCAAGACTTTGAGATATTCACTTTCATGGACACATAGCCTTAGGTAACCATCTTTACCACGCTTATATAGATTATCACCAATGAGTGAGTAATCCTGGGCTTCTTGTTCTAAACTCCTTTTTCTAGCCAAGGTCATATCTGGAGGGAATGTTTTCGTCCTCAGGAAGGATACTAGCGGTTCACTCCAATCTGGCACTATGGACACTTGATAAAGAGTGGCATGTTCCACAGGTGGTTTAGTGCGACAGATTGGGCATTCCTTGCATAACTTTTGGACATCAGCCTCCATAGTTGGCCAATGTACTCCTAGTCTCCTTAGTGTCTGTAGGGTTCGTTGTTTTGAGTAGTGTTGCTCTAATGCACCTACATGTGCTAATTGCAACCACTTCGCATACTCATCCTCTTCCACACAACAAGCCAAGATTCCTTGATCTGTGTGCTTGTACATGCTTCCCGCCATGATGTGGTACTTTTGGGCTTTTACTACCTCTCTATTCTGAGTGGCTATTACTGGGTGGTTAGGTCCGTATGTCAATACTGGCACTAATGGCTTAGCCCACTGCGGCACCACTTCCAAATTAAACAAGTAAGCATTAGGAAGATCATCTGATACTCCTTGTGGGGCTTCTCCGGATGTGAGCCTAGAGAGATGATCCGCCCTCAAATGAGTTCTCCCTTTTCTCACCACGACCTCAAAGTCAGATTCCATTAGTAAGAGAAACCATCTTACTAATCTTCCTGTATTGCATGGCTTGTTTACCAAGTACAACAGTGCCTGATGGTCAGTAAAAAATTTAAACTTATTTGCAATCAAATAATGTCTAAACTTTTTAACTGCATATACCATGCCTAATCCTTCTCTTTCAGTAGTGGTATAATTTCGTTCAGCTGCGTTCAATTGTCTACTAGCGTAGGCAATTGCAAGATCCATATTACCTTCACCAGTAGGTTGAGCAAGCACACACCCAATAGCAGAATTGGATGCATCCACATGAACATGGAATGGCTTGTTCCAATCTGGTGTGGTCAAGATTGGTGCTGAACATAATCTTCGTTTAAGCTCTTGGAAGGAATTCTCACATTCATCCGTCCACTCAAAGTTAGTCAGAAGTCCATACATGGGCTTTGCAATGACAGCATACATGTGAATGAACCGGCGGTAGTAGCCACAATGCCCCATGAAAGCTTGTACTTCCTTGACATTCCTTGGCCTAGGTAGCTCTGCTATGGCTCTCACTTTCTCTTCGTCAGTAGATATGCCATTCTTTGACACTATGTGCCCTAGAATCTTGCCTTGCCGGACCATGAAAACACACTTTTATGGGTTTAGGCACACTTGATATTCTCTACATTTGTCAAAGATTTGTCTGAGTTCAGGAATATGGGTTCGTCTAATATTGGAATGAGCACAAAGGTCATCAACATAGACTTCTAAGTTCTTTCTCATGAATTCCTTAAATACATGGCACATCAGTCTCTGGAAGGTTGCTGGCGCATTGGTAAGCCCAAATGGCATTACCCTAAAGGCAAATATGCCCCACTCTGTGGCAAAAGCCATTTTATGCTGATCTTCTGGTGCAATGGCCACTTGATTGTAGCTCGAAAATCCATCAAGGAAGCTGTACACTTCCTTGCCAGCTACTCTTTCTAGGAGATGTTCTGTGATGGGAAGTGGATAGTTATCTCGGATTGTGGCTGCATTGACCTTCTTTAAGTTAATGCATACACGCAGCTTGCCATTCTTCTTGGGCACCACTACAATGGGGGATACCCACTCAGTGTGCTCAATTTCATAGATAAATCCAGCGTCGACCAGTCTATCTATCTCCTCTTTGATCTTAGCAGCGTAATTATCGTTATATGTATAGGGCTTTTGCTTAGAAGGTTTAGCATTTGAAGTCATGGGGATGGTGTGTGAGCATATGTCAGGGTCAACACCTTTCAAATCCTTGTAACTCCAAGCGAATACATCTCTGTATTCTCTTAGCAAGGCTATTAACGCATGCTCTTCTTCCTCTGTTAGGTCATGGCCTATGTACGTGCATCTCTCCTCTCCTTCTTCTAGGGCCACTACTATTTTCTTGGTGGTTTTTTTGTTATCATAGGCCTCTCCTACTTGTGCCTCTCGTTTAGGCATTCTTATCATGACTCTCCTGTCGTCTATCTCATACTTCTTAAAATTTTCTGGGACCTCAAACAAAGATTCTTCCTCTTCTGGTGAGACTTCTCTCTTCTTTTGTTTCTTCCCTTCTTCCTTCGGGGTCACATGTGTTGCTAATCGTACATCATTTGTAAGCTCTCCATGCCTCTGGGGTTGAAATTCTACTTCATGGAAGTATTCTTCATCTGATGCAAAAGGTGGGTCCATAATGATTGACTCTAGATCGGAGTCACTTGCATCTTCAAATACATCAGGGCTAGGTTCGCATTCTTCTAGAATTGCCTCTCCCATGATTGGCTCTATGGAGAAGACTGAAATGTCATAGCCATCCTCATCACAGTGAGGTGTCCATTGTTCCTCATTGATGGCTACATCCATGGTTGCTAAAATTTCTGCCCAGCCGTGAGGTTCAAATTCTTCGTCTGGAAAAACTACAGGTGCATAGGCTGGGTCTTGGATTGATCTATGGGTTTCTTTTGCACCTACCTCTCTGGCTTTTTCTCTCTTCTCTTCGTCTACTGCTACTTTGCACATCCATAAGTGGGTGTCTTCATGCATCCATGAGGATCCTGATCCCATGGAATGCACCGATTCCGTATCATCTTTGGCTCTATGGATGGGGTTCCATTGGATAGGAGGGACATCTCTATGAGAGTAATCCTTGAGATTGACTTTGGTCGTAACACCTAAGTGTTGTAAATACAAGGAGTTGGTTCCCCAATCCTGTACCACTTGCAACTGTCGCATAAATGGTCTTCCCAAAATCATCTCATAGGCATGATTTTTGCTGAAGTCACATATGGCAAATGTATGCTCAAACTCGACACCACAGGTGATGAGAGTTATTCCTTCTAGCAATCCTAAGGGTCTCTCAATATGACCATCAGCCATCTGCAGTTTCATTCTCGTTGGCCTGAGTGCTGGCTTGCCCCAACGCTTCCATAGGGAAGTGGTGGCAATTGCAACTCCTGCACCTGAGTCCAAAATTGCCTTGGTGGTGTACTCTTGGTAGGTAATGGGAAGATAGGTGTTCCCTTCTTCCCCTTCACACATATCTCCTATTTTATCCAAGGGTATTTCTGGCACTGTCCTATGTGATCCTACCTGGGAATGAGGTTTTGCTACTTCGGGCACTTGATTTGCTACATGTTTCCATAATTCAGGTTTAACCTTGAGTAGCTCTTCCAACTTGAGATTGCACTGTACTTTAGTGTTTTTCACTACCTCTGTGTTCCTAGGTATGACTGAATCTTCGTTTCTTACCATGACTGTGGGGGTTCTCATACAAGTAGACTTGGCTTCCCATGGGCCCGTGAAGTGGGGTAATTCCTGTAAAGAATTAGACTCGAAGTCTATTCTTTCTCGAGATTGGGTGCTCTCCTGCTCCCCATAAATGGATGGGATGTCTTGTGGGAATTGATCGTGTGCATCATCCACAAGTTCGATAGGAGGAGGGATTTCACTTTCTTTAGCCCATTTGTCTTCTTGAATCTCTCGTAGAAATTCTGGTGTGAATCGATTCATAGAAGAAGATGTGTCTGGCTTCGTAGAGTTAGGCACGTAGGCTTCAAGCACATAGGCTTTAGGCACATAGGCTTCCTGGGCAGGAAGACTTGCTCTTTCACTTGCCTTGTCCTTTAGTTGAGAGGTGGGTTTCTTTTCTGATTGTGCAATCAGCTTCTCTATTCTCTCTAACAGTCCATCAAAGTGCAACTGTGTCTTCGCTGAACTAGAGATGTTAAAGAGGCGACTCGCTTCAAACATGGTCTGAGCCAATTCCACCATCTTAGCACAAATTTTGGTTCGTTCTAACTCTAGTTCTGCTCTAGGGTAACACTTTTCATGATCAGTTACGTTTGGCCCTTCTTGGATTCTGGCCTGATATGCTTTAAGCATCATATTAACGTCCTCGGGAGTGGGATCTGCTAGGACTGATCCTATTCTTGGGGGTGGTCGGTTTAGGTGAGGCGGGTTGGATGGAGATGGTATGGAGGGTGGCGGAGGAGGTGATATGGATTGAGGCGGGGGTGACCTGTGAGAGTCTGGTTGAGAGGTGAGCTCCACAACTTTGGCTTTTGTTTCTCTTATGCTTTCTTCTAATACGTTCATTTTCTTTGCCCATTGTCTTTTCATTCTTTCACGGCTATCTCTCCAGGCTCTAGTCCTTTTCTTGGTTATGCTCTCAGTTTCACTAGCTTCTGGGTTCTTTTCCTGACCTACAGCTTGGTTTTGCTGCAATGCTTGAGCTCTAGTGACTACCTGTACTGGTGCAGTGGACGTCACGCTCCCTGTGGAGTCTACTACTAACCCAACAACGTTGATAGGAGTGATTTTTGGCATATTATTGGGGTTCTTTGGGCAATCTCGTAAGAGATGCTCCTTCCCACACTCTTGGCAGTAGCCTTGGATCGTCACTGACTGGGGTTGTGTAGGTGGAGGTAAGGGACAATCACGAATGAGGTGATCTCCTTGACATCTATAGCATGGTCCTCTAGGGAACGGGGGTCTTACCTGCCTAAGTTGAGGTCTAGGGTTGGGGTTTGCATACATGACATTTGTGTAATCTGATTCCCAACTAGGTTCATTTGGCTCTTCACTATAGTAGGACTCACCATGTTCGGGAGATTGCATGTAGTAAGCCTGGGGACTGTCAACATGTGTAGAGTCGAAACTATGGTCACTTTCTGAGAGCAGTGGTGTTACAGGGACTATAGCTCTATTCAGGTTCTCTTCTGCAGCTGCATACTTTACAGGGATCAAGTTGGATGGAGCTGGAGGTTGTTGGGCTAACACAGGCTGAGGCCTTTGCTGGGCTTGGTATTGTGGTTGGTAGGTTTGTTGAGGCCTAGCATACTGTTGTGGTTGGTATTGGTTCTGGTATCTGCCTTGTTGAGGGTATGTCTGAGGGTAGGTTTGCCTAACTGCTTGCTTGTTGTATGGGCAGTCTTGTGCTGTGTGATTTGTGTATCTTCGTTCGATAGTGCAGTACTGGCTACTAGGATTTACTTGGGGTTGAGCCATAATGGGACATACATTCACCATGTGGTCGCCACCACAAGTGTAGCATCTCTTCACAGGGGCAAATCTCGGAATTTGTTTGCTAGAGACACCTAATTTCTGAGCCACTTTCTCTGCAAGTTCCTCAATTGATGTGGATTGCGTGGAAGAGAGGCTAGAGGCACCATCAGAATCTTTGTAGATTTTGGAAAGCTCTAACTCCTCCCCTAGGTTATCCTCAATATCAATGCACATGCGTACACACTCTTCAATGGTCCTAGGGTCCTTCAGGTACACATAAGATCTCAATTTGGTACTTAGCAATCCATCCTAAAATAAAGCCACTTGCTTAGCTGGTGTGGGCAGCTCCGAAACAGGGCATCTTTCTAAGTATTGCCTAAATCTTCTTCCTGCAAGTCTCACGGTTTCTTGAGGGGTTTGCTTGAAGCTGTGAATCAGCGAGGAGGTATTATGCCTTATGCCACTCTTAGAGAATTCAATAATGAAAGCCTCTAGGAGTTGGTCTATGCTCCTGAACTGCCTCTCATTTAGTGGCTGAAACCATGTCAGGGCAGTGTTCCTAAGGGTCAGACCAAAGGCATTGTACTGCGTGAATAGATCCTCCACTTGTTCAGCTCTCAGGACTTGCCTAAACTCAGCCACATGATCGTATGGATCTCCAGTGCCATCGAAGTAGTTCTTCATGGACTTAACTAGCTGAGTCGGTCTCAAAGTCCTTGTGTGCTCTCTAGGTCGGGGTAGAGGGAACTCATCCGCGTTTCTTTGATTCCTGTGAGCTCTAAGTATCTCAGGTTCTACTCTATTTGTTTCCGTCCTTGTTCTTTCTCTGCCCACTGGGTTGGCAAAGCTTACTTCTGGTCTATCTCTACTTCTGTCTCTTTGCATTCCATGAGCTTGGGATGTTCCAGCTCCAGGGTGACCATAGGATACATTCGATCTTGGTTGGGGGAAAACGAATTCACCCTTCCAAGTGTAAGCATGCCTATCATTTTCTGTCACCACAAAGATCCTCTCCGAAGCGTGATCTAAGTAGGTCACTCTACCTGGGCTATCAGGATCCTTAAACTCATAGATCATGATTGTTCCTATATCAATTGGCCGATCAGGTTTGTACCTCCAAAAGGCTTCATCAATCTCTCGATTGAGGAGCAACTCTATGCTCTTATTATCCTGGGGAATCCACTCTGGTGTGATAATCCTAGTGAGAACCGATTTGCCTCGAGGGGTTCTAGGTTCTGCACCCATGTTTCCTTGCTCCAGGTCACCTAAGTCTGCTTCGGGGATCACATTTCCAAATTCGTCCGTCCTATCGGGGTGACTGGTGACTACATATATGGTTCCTTCTTTGTCCGAGTATGCTCCATTTTCAAACTTGACAGCTGGGTGCTCTAATCCAATGGATTGATCAGGATTCCTAATCTGTACCACAGATCCTCCTAGGCCGTCCTCATAGATGCTAGCACCTAATCGGTTGGTCCTAAGGTATTCCAACTGTGTTTTGTAAGGGCCTTCTACCCTGTGCAAGTATGGCACTCCTGTACTGCCTGTAGGTCTCTCCATACCTTGAGACATCTCGGATTCACTAGTCTCAGAACTTGGGTAGTATGAGTGGTGACTCAACTGTTGGGCCCACGACCTAGCAGTGTGGCTGACACTAGCCTCTGAAGACCTAAGGCTCTGTCTCTCCCTTACTAGATGTCGTCCTGATCTAAGGTTCATATGCCTAGTTAAGTAGCCCGATTTTTGCCCAGAGTACAACCTCGTTGCCGATCAATTGGTCTCAGTCACTTGATTCGTTTTAGTGAGTTATTATGTTTATGATCTTGTCTGATATCACGTCGTCAGGAATACTTGAGTATTTTCCGTACTTGGAATTGATCGTTCAACGCAAGGTTCTTTTCCTTTATGTTATCGACAATACAGAGATTAGGTTTTTAGCTTGAACTTGAGTTTTTAGGTAGTCTTCAACTTGATACCTGCCTATCGTTGTCCTGACTTACTTCTAGCACTATTCGTACTTAACCTAAGCTAGAAAATGACAGAGGGAGTTGAGAGTATTCCAACCTTGAGTTCCTTTCCTTGTGTTGATGCCCTAGTATGCTCAGGACGCGTGTTCCCAAGCTTGCACTTACACTTGCTTAGAACGCCTTTCGATGCTCTCAATAGATCTGTGAAAGGCCCACTGTTAGCTCAAGACTTAAAATCAAAAGACTGAACCAATCACTTTCATTCATGTAACATTTCACCAATTTGCACAGTGATTTTTAAGAAAACAATTCTAAAGACCCCTGACTTTGATCCCCCTGGGTATGGTCAACTTCAAAATACCCTATCTGAAAATCAACGCATTATCTTTATAAAAACAGTTGAGGGCGTGTAGTATATGCCACGAGCTTTCCAACAAGCCCTAGAGCTAAAAAAATGGATTTCGTATGAAAAAGTTATGACTGTTCAGGGTTTAGGGGGTTAAAACAGGATTCAATCTGGCTGACAGATCCTAGGATTTTCTCCCAATCACAAGTGTAGGAACCTCCAAAGTGTTAATGGATTGACTATTTTGCCCCAAAATTATCCCAATTTTGAACAAAAACCAAACCCTAATTTTTGGCCGAAAAGCCTGTCAATCGCGATTGACAGAGGTGTCCGTCGGGCCTGTCAGTCGCGATGGACAGTGTCAATCGCGATCGACAGTGTCAATCGCGATCGACAGAGTCGATCGTGGCTGTAAATCGCGATCGACGGTATCAATCGCGATCGACACGTTTTCCAGATTTTTCACCGAAATTTCAGTCAATCGGGGGCCTATCAGTCGCGATGGACACGAGGCTACGCGCAAAAGTCAATCAATCGTTGAATTTCAATCAATCGCGATTGACGGTGTCAATCGCGACTGACAGAGGTGTCGGTCGTGGTTGTCGATCGCGATTGACGGTGTCAATCGCGATTGACAGGGTCCTACGTGGCAGTCTGTCGGTCGTGAAGTCTGTCGATCGTGATCGACGATGTCAATCGCGATTGATAGGGTCTGTCGATCGCGATTGATAGAGGCTGTCAGTCGCAATTGACAGAAAAACACGGAATTTTTCTACTGTTTTAGGTGATTTGGGATGTGCTCATCATGCTTGTGCTAGTGGTGAACTTTGTTTTACCAAATGATCGAATTTTTTGTCAATCGCGATCGACAGAGGCTGGCGACTGCGAGACAGATTCGACGAGTTTCGTACCTGCGCAGAGAGCTGGGGATGATGATTCAGCAAGTACCTGCAAAATGCTCAAGAAACATGCAAAAAAACAACCACACATGCAATATCGCTCTCTCGCTCTCTCTCACAAGTGAAATGAGGGAAATGAGATGGAGATGGTGATATGATAAAAAAACAGAAATTTTCACGATGATGGAGATGGAGGTGGGAGATGGTGATGATGATGATGGTGATGAAGGTGGTGAAGGAAAAACAAGAAAATAGATGAAAGTGAAGAAAATACCTACAACTCCAACGCGTCAACTCTATGTCTTACCATCACACGCTCGTCCTCGAAGCTCGATCCCCGGCAACGGCGCCAAAATTTGGTGTAGCTCAGTGATGAGTAGCACCTCCTTTAATGTCAATCCGGGAAGACGTGAGGATGGTATGAAGACCTCGAGCAAGCGGAAGCACAAGTGCGTGAGTGAGAAGCACACCAACATGCACACACATACACACACACGCGCACACATAGCAAGACAAAGAGTGAGAAGCAATGGAGTTCTTAGATTACTTTCAAAAAGCTCTTACAAGTTTGTTTCAATTAAAATCTAACCAAAAAATGAGCTCTCTAGCTCCTTTTATAGTTTTTGACTAGCTTTGGCCCTGTCCAGACCTAGTGTCCGGCCTAGTTAAAAATTAGGTTCCAGGGCTTATTTGAGGGCTTAAACGGAGTCTAAAAAATACGAAAATTGATATGTAGGTACTTCTAAGGCTCCTCAAGCTGGAGGACTCCTCGGCTTGCACAAAATGGGGCCACAGAAAGGTGAACATGGTATTTACAAGGGTTGTTAGTGATGAGGATCACTTTTAATTGGTGTAAGGGTTTGAAAAATTAAAGGCTTCCTTAGTGCTAGATCTGCATGAATGCTCATACTTGCTTCTCCATGAAGAAAATTATTGGCCTACTTGCCAGATCGTCGTTGACTCCCTTGTCTGCTGCTAACAGTATCATACATGTCTTTGGAGCTAACAGATGTCTCCTTAGTACATGAAAGCAATGGCTGAATAGCATCTTCCACAAAGACAACATCACGGCTAACCAGAATGCGTTTAGTCTGTGGATGATACAGACGATAGCCTTTACTTTCAAAACTATACCCAACAAAAATACATTTTACTGCCTTATCATCCAATTTTCTGTGATGTTGTTCAGGCACTAATGCATATGCCAAACAACCAAAAACACGCAGATGAGCAATAGATGGCTTGCGGTCATGCCAAGCCTCATATGGAGTGATAGACTGCAACGCTTTAGTGGGACACCTGTTCAGTACATATGCTGTACACATGAGAGCCTCAAGCCAGAAACTATGTGGTAAAGCCTGACTTTTGACCATGCACCTTGCCATCTCCATGAGTGACCTGTTCTTTCGTTCAGCAACTCCATTCTGTTGAGGTGTATACGGCACTGTACACTGGTGTTTTATCCCACGTTCATCCAGAAATGCATTAAAATCTGAAGACATATATTCCCCCCCTCGATCAGAACAGAGGGTGCCCATTTTACATGCTGACAGATTTTCAGCCAAAACCAAAAACTGTTGAAGCACATGAACACTTCGGACTTTGCTTTGAGTGGATATACCCATGCATGCTTGGAAAAATCATCAATGAAAGTCACGAAGTAAAGGTAATTTCCAAAAGAGGGTGTCTGCATAGGACCACAGACATCACTATGTACAAGCTGCAATTTCTGCGTAGCCCGAACTGAACCATCTTTTGGAAAGGAAGAACGCTGCATTTTTCCCAAAACACAGCCTTCACAAACATGTTTTCCAGGAGCCTCAAGTTTGGGCAAAGAGGACACCATTTCAGATTTCTGTAGGTGTAACAAACTACCAAAATTCAGATGACCAAAGCGTGCATGTCAAAGTTTTGCATCTGACATAGCCTGAGAATCATGAACTGCACATGCCGAATCATTCACAGATCTTTCATAGTCTATGAGCTTATACAGCCCACGACATAAAATGCCAGAAGCAATAATCACATCGCCATTTGAGAGATCATGGACTGTACTCCTGTCATCAACAAATTTCACAACCAAGCCAATCTTGGCTAATGCAGAAATTGATAACAGGTTCTTTTTGATCCCTGGCACAAATAAAGCATCTGATAAAGTGAAAGAACTACCATCAGCAGTAGTCAGAATGATCTTACCAACTCCCATAACAGGATAAGAGGAGTTATTGGCGCATGTGACAATATTCCCTGTAGGGGCATGCTCGAGTGAAGAGAAGAAACTGCGCTGCGAGGTAATATGTTTGGTCGCCCCACTGTCAAAGTACCAAACATCTGAGTCTACTGCAGACATGCACTGATCATGAGAAGATGGGTCAAAACTGGAGATAGTAGTAAACGCCCATTCTTCTTCCTGCACAAGATTTGCAGACTCTATTTTCGGTGTAGAGGCCTCTGCAACAACCATTCCAGCCTCTTTCTTCTTTGCCTCTTTAGCAGCCAGTTTTGAACAATTCTTTATGATATGATCATTTCCTTTACAGTACTTGCAAAACAATTTGTGCTTTTCTGATTTCTTCTCATCTTTATCCTGGTTCTTTGATTGTGCAACATTTGCAGATTTCTGCTTACTAGTAGAAGAGCTCCATTTTCCTTTGCCCTTCTGACTAGCCAGGAAAGCTTGATCTGCAACACGCATAATGGACCTGTTCTGCCTGGACTGATCTTCCTGCAAGAGAACAGAGACTAAATCCTCAAATGACAAGGCATTTGGATTGCCTTTCATCATCAACCGAAGAGTAGAAGCAAAACTCTGATATGAATCAGGAAGACCATTCAGAACGGTCTGCACAAGTGAGCTATCTGGTATAACCTCATCAACAGAAATCAATTGTTCCTTCAGGTCTTTGATCTTTGTAAGAAAACTGTCCATAGAATCACCTTCATTCATGTGCTCACTCTCCAACTGTTTTCGGAGGTAAGCAACACGAGCCTCATTCCTAGCCTGGTACAAAGTGGTAAGTGTATCCCAAGCATCCTTTCCTGTTCTGCAAGAGCGAATGTGAGGAATGATGGCACGTTTGACAGACAAAGCTATCAATGCATGTGCCTGGGCATCTCTGCCATCCCAACGAATCTGCTCTGCAGTAGGTGCAACAGAAACAGCAGCACGAACAGGAATCTGTGGAATATCATCTTGGACACCATCTTCATCAGCTCCAGCACCTATATTTGCAGTACCTTTCGTTACAAGTGTAACAGGATGTCTTTCAACACCCTGCACAATGTTGCACAATCCTTTTGCAACCAGTATATGTCGCATCATATAAGCCCATAATGGGTAGTTGGTACCATCCAACTTATCCTCAACAGCCAACATACGGAATACATCACTGCTTTCAGCCACGGCCGGTGACTAAAATACCTTGATGCAAAAAATTAACTGTATCTCAAAAAGTTGAACGGAACTGCCCAGACGAGTTCTACTAGAGCTGTAGCAGACTTCGAGACGCTTAAACTAGCGAACAGAAACTGGTATATACCTTTGGCACAAAAGGATGAAATAGCCTGCACAAGCACTGTGATAGTGCGTTCGGAGGCCGAAACGAGCTCATATCGCGATTTTGGCACCACAAAGCGAAGCGGTTTTGACCTCGAAAACACCCTGAGTATGCTCACCAAATTTCGTGCGAATCTGAGACTGCAAATGGAGGAGTGTCGACGGCGCCCTAGAAGAAGCGACAACCTGCTCTGATACCAATTGTTGGAGATAGACGTCTGCGGAAGCACGCAAACAACACAAGGAAGAAGAAGAAGCTTGGAGCACAAACACACAATACTGAATGTATTACTAGAGAATGTACAAAGATAAGTAGCCCATTAGGGCAATAGGCGTATATACAAGCCGGGGGAAAAAAACCTCCTAAACAGGAAAGAAAGTGCCCCGGTAGTCCTAGAGTGTTCACACACATCACTACCTAAATATATCAACAGCAATAACATTGCCATTTGACAGATCATGAACTGTACATCTATCATCAACAAATTTCACAACCAAGACAATCTTGGCTAAAACTAAAACTAATAACAAATTCTTCTTGATCCCTAGCAAATAAAGCATTCAAAAATGTAAAAAGAACTACCATTAGCAGTAGTTAGAATGATCTTACCAATTCCCATGACAAGATAAGAGGAGTTGTTGGCACATGTGACAATATTCCTTGTAGGGGCAGGCTCGAGTGAAGTGAAGAAACTGCACTACGAGGTAATAAGTTTGGCTGCCCACTATCAAAGCACCAAACATCTGAGTCTACTATAGACATACACTATTCATAAGAAGATGGTTCATAACTGCAAATAGTGGTAAATGCCCATTCTTCATCCTGCACAAGATTAGCAGACTTTGTTTTTGTTGTAGAGGCCCAACAACCATTCTAGCCTCTTTCTTCCTTCCCTCTTTAGCAACCAATTTCGGACAACTCTTTATGAGGTGATCATTTCCTTTACAATATTTGCAAAACAATTTCTGCTTTTCTGTTTTCTTCTCGTCTCTGTCATCCTTCTTTGATTTTGCAGAATTAGCAGATTTTTGCTTACTAGTAGAAGAGCTCCATTTACCTTTGCCCTTCTGATTAGCTGGGAAAGCTTGATCTACAACACACATAATGGACATGTTCTGGCTAGATTAATCTTTGTGCTAAAAAGTAGAGACTAACTCCTCAAAATTTAAGGCATTTTGATTGCCTTTCATCATCAAATGAAGAGTAGAAGCAAAACTCTGATATGAATCAGGAAGACCATTCAGAACACTCTACACAAGTGAACTGTCAAGCAAGACTTTATGAGCAGAAATCAACTGTTCCATCAAATCTTTGATCTTTCTCAGAAAACTATCCATGGAATCTCCTTCATTCATGTGCTCACTCTCCAACTATTTTCGGAGGTAAGCAACATGAACCTCATTCCTAGCCTAGTATAAAGTGGTAAGTGTATCCCAAGCATCTTTATCTATTTTGCAAGATCGAATGTGAGGAATAATGGCATGTTTGATAGACAAGGTTATCAATGCATATGCCTAAGCATCTATACCATCCCAACGAATTTGATCTATAGAAGGTGCAGTAGGAACCGCAACACAAATAGGAACATGAAGAATATCACCATCTTCAACGCCATCTACATCACCTTTAGCAACTATGTTTGCACATATAATAGGATGTTTTTCACGATGGAGAGTGTTAATCTCCAAAAGAACAAGCTATTCTTGATGCTAGAGTACCTCTATATCAAGAACAATGCAAAACTTCAACCAATTTTGGAAGACCAATGCCAAATTATCAAGACTTGAGTAAACTGTGAAGAAACTGATTACTCAGAAAAGTGTGCTACACTTAATCCACTCATTGACTGACCAAATGTGTAAAGTTTTTAATGAAACTTTGTACAAGGTGTTGTCTAAAGGTTGTGCACCTTTGACAAGTTAAAACTTCTCAAAAGATTCAGTAGATCTTGAGATTTGCTCCAAACAATGTACCTATGTCTGAAACGATTCTTTTGTATAATCGACTTTGACACTTGCAACTTCTAATGCATGGTTCTCCGAAACTAGCCCCCGTTTATTCAAATGCTTTTAGCCCCAAGTAGCTTACCTTCCAACTTAGAGAATGAGTGCTTAGTTGCTCAACGATTTACACTATTGAGGGATATCTGATCAAAACATTATCATCAAATTTGCGCTAGCACCTATCTTCACTTCTTCACATTTACACATGTAAATGTTCCTATCTTCAATTCTCTAAGCCTGGTTACAATTAGGCTCTCAAATCTTGACCATAGATGCATTTACTATAGACTTAGACATCTACAAAAGGATTTATGAAATGATCAAGCACAGAAGGAGGAATGGAGAAAAGTTTGCGACTCAGATTTCAGAAGTTTTCTTCTATTCTCATGAAAACAACTGATTTGATGAATCTCATTCATTCATCACATATATTCTTCTTCTACTCATCTATACTTGGTCTATATCTCTCCTTTAGTATGTCTCGACTCTATACTTGTATATATAGGCATATATGTACAGACTCGTCACCATTATAAAGGTATAAGTGAACTAATTTTAAGCTTAATGTACATGTATATACAAGTCTTCATCTTCTGACCATGCACTAATCTTCAAGCCTCAGAATTTGATCTTTGATTTATTATTTGACTTCAATCCTTTGTCCAAATCATCAATTTTTTATTGTCCTGCACCAAGAACTCCCCCTCAATCATCAATTGTGATTTTGTCCATTTTCTTTATACCTGCCATGTCTTTGAACCTCTACAACTTAGGTCCATCCAATCTTATGGTTAACATGTCTGCAATATGATCTTATGTTGAAGTATGTAAAACTTCAATTTCTTTATCAATCACCTTCTCTCTCAAGAAATGATATTGAATCTCAATATGTTTAGTCCTGGCATGAAACACAGGGTTAGGAGCTAAATATAATGAACTCATATTATCTCCATGAAAATAGTGGGTGTACTCTGAATGATGTCAAAAATCTTCATGAGAGTCTTCAACCATATAACTTCCTTTGTAGCTTCAACCATACCTTTATACTCTGCTTCTGTAGATGATAAAGCAACTGTATGTTTGCTTCTTAGAGCACCAAGAGATTAGTTTATCTCCCACATAACATAGATACCCATATGTTGACCTCCTATCATCAGAGTTACCTGCCCAATCTACATCACTATATATTCTGACTTTTGTATCTGATGTGAATCCATAATACAAACCTTCTTCGAGTGTACCCTGAATGTATCTTAGCACCCTTTGTCCTGCAAACCAATGTTCTTTCCTAGGATAATGCATGAATTGAGACAATACTCCAACTGCATATGACAAATCAGGCCTAATTAATCTAGCATAGATTAGGCTACCAGCCAAACTTTGATATAGCTTCATGTCCTTGAATTCTTCTCCTCCATATCTGGTCAGCTTATGCTTCACCTCCATTGGAGTAGGTGCTATCTTGCAATCTTCCATTTTAAACTTGATTAGAAAATTCTTCAAGTACCTTTCTTGAGTTATATACACTCCATGTTGAGTATATGAAATCTCCATTCTGACAAGTCTCCCAAGTCACTGATCTTGAACTCTTTCTCCATCTGCTTCTTAAGACTTTGTATGCCCTTCTCATCTGTACCTGTAAGAATTATGTCATCAACATATATGCAAATGTAAATGAACCCATCATTACTTGCTTTAACAAGCAGTCTACTATCTGCCTTAGACACTTGGAAACCAAGCTCTTTCAAGAACTTCACAAGTCTATAGTTCCATGCCCTTGGGGCCTGCTTCAAACCATACAAAGATCTCTTGAGCTTACATACATACTCTGGATATCTTTTACCTTTGAAACCTTTTGGTTGCTCCATGAAAACATCATATGAAATGTAACTATTTAGAAAAGCATTCTTCACATCCAATTGACATATCTTCCAACCTTTACATGAAGCAATAGCTATGAGAGTCCTTATAGTTGTCATCTTTGCCACAGGAATATAAGTCTCATCATAATCTACTCCTTATGTCTGAGCATACCCTTTCACCACTAGTCTAGCTTTATACCTAGACACACTTCCATCTGAATACCTCTTTGTCTAGTAGACCCATTTGCATGCAATGATTTTCTGATTATTCGGTTTAGGAACCAAATCCCAAGTCTCATTTTCCATCAATGCATCATACTCCTCCTGCATAGCTTTCTCCCAATTTTCCTTACCTTTTTCCTCATCATATGTAGAAGGATCTTCCTCTGCTTTCACCATATAAGCATAATCTTTAGTGGTAAAAAATGAAGTATCATAGCTATACCTTGTAGGTTGCCATTTATGCCTTGACGATCTTTTGAGTTCTCCACTTCTTGAAGTTTATGGTTCATCAGATTTGGGATCAAACCTTGGCATTTCTTCAACTTCAACTAGTGCTTCATTGTTCTCTTCTTCATCAAATATTTGAACCTTTGATTTACCTTTCTTCTGGTTCAACATTTCTTCATCACCTGCATGAATATTAATTGTAACTACATACCAAGTACCTTGATCATCAAATGTAACATCCTTTGACACAAGGAATTGCTTTGTGGATGGACTCCACAACCTATAGCCCATCTGCTTATCATCATAACCAATGAACACATACTTTTCAGCTTTAGGTTCCAATTTATGCCTTAATTGGGATGGCTCATATGCATAAGCCAAACATCCAAACACTTTGCAATGATCTAAGGTAGTCTCTTACACCACCATGCCTCATATGGTGTCATACCATTCAAAGCCTTACATGGAAGTCTATTAAACAAATAAGTAGCTATATTCACAGCCTCAGGCTACAAATAATTAGGGTAATTTTTCTCTTTCATCATTGACCTTGCAAACTCAACAAGAGTTCTATTTCTCCTTTCTACTACACCATTTTGTTGAGGAGAGTACCTGAAAGTAACTTCCCTTTTTATACCTACATTCCATAATTACTCACTGAACTCATTAGAGAAATACTCTCCCCCTCCATCTGACCTTAGTCTCTTCAATTTTTGTCTTGAAACTCTGTGTACCTAAGTCACGAGTTCTTAGGGACTTGTGTCAAAGAGACTAAATCTCATTTTCCACACAAGTGCATATAGTGGTGGATTGACACACGCTTAATTATCAATCCAAAGAACCTCTTGAACCAAGTGTATGAGGACATGTGTGCACATAATGGAAAGTGAAGTGGTTCAGGTATAATACATGAGAAAAGACTAAACTACCTCTCCAGCTCACTCAATCTCTGGAACTGTCTGCCGCGATACCACTTACAACAGAAAATACAAATTTGAATGTTTCTCCTAGCTCCGAACTCTGAATATGGCCAATAGTGGGTTCCTTTCAAAGCTCTTGGCGAGACGCATCCATTGGTATACCTTCACTCGAATCTGACAACCGCTCTTCAAGTTATGGCCAAAACAGTGAATGGCGGGAAACACCTTCACTCACCCAGAACTCATACTTGCTCACACACACACTACAATAGTTCAAAGGTGATGGGGAGGGGTAGACAATAGTCCTACACACACATTCCAAGCTTCACCCACACACAAAAGCTCATAGAGAAGATGAAAATCTACAGGAAAGAAGCAAATTTGAAATTTTGGCTCTCCTTCTTCACAAAGGCAAAAAGTCTTTACAAAGAGTCACAAAGTGACTTATATACATGTGCCCTAAAAATGGTCCTTTCACACAAGTGACCGGCACTTTATTGGCTAATCTCTAATTTCCTACTATTTTACAAGAAGTATATTACAATGATTTAGGTTTATGCATCTAGAGGACTCCTCTAGTGCATTTACATAGCTTTGAGGTAATTTCCTAGGATTTTGAAGAAGAAATTTATGTCCATTATTTTGAAAATTTTGGGGCTCCTCTTTTGTGTCTCTTTTCTCTGCAACACTCTCCCCCTCTTTGTCTCTGTCGTCCCTTGACAGGCTTTGCTTTTTGTCTGCAGCTTGTCTATGGCTCCTGAATACACGCACCTAGTGGTCGAAGAAGCAATAAGGACTATCAGAGAATTTTTTACTTTATCCGAAGTTAATCCTTTACTTCTATAAGCCCCTTAGTATTCCTTATATCATAAGTCTGGGTTGCTGTATTAATTTGGGCTGCTACGCACGCCATCAATGGCTAAGAATGTGAACCTTTGGTTAGTCTTGTTTGGCTTTATGGTCCAGTTTTGTTGATATAATGTTTCTTCTCTCGTGGCTATCTCTTGATTCGCCATCTGTCTAACCTTCTTTGGAATCCATATTTGTTGCCGTGTTCTTTGAGCTTCTACTAATGACTTTGGAAGCCACATTCTCAGAAGTCTCTTTGGTCCCGATTGTAATGAAGAGGATCCCTTTTTCTCCCTAGGATGAATGATCGGTATTGGTGTTGACTTCTCTGATTCCTTTACTCGATCCTTGCAAACCCATTGTAGATTAGCACCACTTGATGGCGATAATTTGACAGCGGACTTCCATGTTGATGATCTCCCTTTGTTGTAGATGATCTTAGGAGCTCTGTCCTCATCGTTTCTCTTTGTTTCACCGTTCATGTAGGATGAATCCACTTTCTCCACCGGTGCATTAGTATTTATAGTCACGTCTTTCTTAGGACATTCCTCTAGTATACTTGTGATTGAGTCCTTTGCTACTTCTTCTTCTAGGATCTCTATCTCATGCTTGAGTATGTCATATCCTTGAGAGGTTCTTTCAGCTAATAGGCTAAAGATTTCATTGTGCCCTATTTTGGCTGGGATGTAACCTTGAGCTAGGTGAATGCTCACTTCATTTTCGATTATCCACTATTGCCCTAGGATTAGGTTCTCTATTAGATCCTCGTCTTTACACACTAAGACTCGTTGTTCCATAGTGGAATTTCCTAGGTGGAGGGATATTGTCGCTTCTCCGATGCATTCTATGACTTGGCCTCCAACTCCTATCATGTGTGCTTTAGTAGGTGTTATGGTCATTTGCAGATGCACGATGACCATTCTTCGTATGCAACTGAGTGCTGCTCACCAGTCTATCAAGGCATCTATTAACTGGTACTCTGTGGTTGTGATTCCTAGATTGTAAGTATGGTTAGGATATGCTGATATTGTTCGTGTTGGCCATGTGAACTTGATAGTTGGCCATTGGAATAGACTCTTCTCCTTGTAGATATTGTTCATCCCTTTGTCTTTTCCACTCTTTCCATTTCTTGATACGCTCTAGGGCTTCTCGCCTTGCCTCCTCTCTAATCCTCTCTTCCTCTCTTTTTCTATTTTGTGCACCTACAAGTCGTGCTAACAGTTGGTCTGTCAATGGCTCCATGTAATGTTTTACTCGACAACCACTTATGTAATTAGGCATAACATCTCCATCCAGAGTAGCGAGGTTAATCGCTCCACTCATTGAAATCCTATTGATTATTAGGGGTCCATAGCTTCGCTTTTGTAGCTTCTTGGCATCTTGTTTCAGCGTATATACCAGAACTAAATCTCCTACTTTTAGTCCTTTGTCTTTGATGTGTGCATCATAATATGCTTTCTATCTTCTCTTTGCTGCATAAATTCCCACAACAGCTTGTATCCTAGTCTCGTGTAGCTTCTCAATTTGGTCTAGTTTTTTGGATAATTCATGCACTATCCATTCATAGTGTTGGGCTACTCTCAAAGTTGGCACTAAAAAATTGATTGGCAAGATTGCGTTTTGTCCATACACTAGGTTAAATGGTGTAGTTCCAATGGCAGTCTTGTAAGCCATGCAGAAGGCCCAAATTGCATGATGCAATTGTTTGTCCCAATCTGACCTTCCATTATTGACTATTTTCATCAGTACTGTGCACAACACCTTATTGGAGCTCTCTGCTTGACCATTGGCTTGAGGATGATAAGGGGTTGATCTCTTATGGATCACTGAGAACTCATTTATTAAGGACACTATTATCTCATTAATAAAATAGATCACTCACTATCTTTATGGGTAATCCAAAGTGAGTAAAGATATTCTCAAAAAGAAACTTAGCAGTGGTCTAAGCATCATTTTTCCTAGTAGCCTTTGCCTCTACCCATTTAGTCAGGTAATCCGTTGCCATTATTATGTATTCAACATGTGATCCTTTGGCTGGTGGGTTAATGGGTCCTTTAAAATCAATACCCCATTTGAAAAATGGTCTAGCACAGACCATGGGTCTCAATGGCATGTCATCTCGTCTAACTGGATATTTGGCTCTTTGACATGTCTCGCAACTTCGTACATAGGTATCTGCATCCATATATAGAGTTGGCCACCACAAGCCTGCAAAGAGGATCATTTTTACAGTTCTTTCAGCTAGGAAATGTCCTCTTGTGGCACCTGCATGTGCCATCTCTAATATGGGTAGGTACTCTCCTTCATGTACACATAGCCATAGTTGATTATCCTTCCCCCTCTTGAATAATTATCTTCCCATGATAACGTAGTCCTTACTCATTTCTTATAGGGATCATTTCCTTGATACACTGATTCCTTCCTCATGTTCTCGTGTCTTTAGGAATTGCACTAATGTCTTACTCCACTTGGGTGCTATTGTAGAGAAAGGTAAAGATGTGTGGTCATTTGGAGTGGTTTCCTGACATTGTGTGCAACTATTGACATATTCATGGACATACTTAGGCATATCAGGCTAGTATACTCCTAACCGTTTCAATTCTCTTAGAGTTCCATGAGTTCCTTTGTGCATTCTCCATTTATTTATGTGAGTTTGTTGAATCAAGTTCTTTTGTTCCTCTTCCTCTACGCATCTAGACAATATGCCATTGGATTCTTTATAATACACACTTCTTGCTATTATGTGTAAGTTACGCGATTGTAGGATTTTCGTTCTACTTTCCCTCTTAATTGAATGTTGTGGTCCATGAGTGAGTATTGGAATTAGCTTTTCTGCCCACTTAGGACACACTTCCAAATTGAACAAGTAAGTGTCTGCCAAATCATCAGGTACTCCGCTCGGTGGTTTTCCATGTGTTAACCTAGAGAGATGATCGGCTCTCATGTAGGTATTCCCTTTTTTCATAATTACCTCAAATCGAACTCCATTAATAATAGAAACCATCTCACAAGCCTTCTCGTGTTACAAGGCTTATTGACTAAGTACAATAATGCTTGATGATCTATGAAGAACTTGAACTTATTGGCTAAGAGGTAGTGTCTGAATTTTTTTATAGTGTACACCATCCCTAATCCCTCTTGCTCCGTAGTTGTATAGTTTCTCTCGGCTTGATTCAGTTGTCTACTTGCATAGGCAATTGGATGGCCCAATTTTCTTTCATCTGTTGGTTGAGCTAAGATGCATCCTATTGCGTAATTGGAAGCATCCACATGAATATGAAAAGGATTGTTCCAATTGAGTGTTTTCAAAATTGGAGCTGTGCTAAGCTGCTTTTTTAGCTCAGTGAATTCCTTCTTGCATTCGTCCGTCCATGTGAATTGAGTCAACAATCCATACAAAGACTTGGCAATTATGGCATACATGTGGATGAATCGTCGATAGTATCCACAATGATCCATAAATGCTTGCACTTCTTTTGCATTCTTTGGTCTAGGAAGTTCTAGAATTACTTTGATCTTGTCTTCATCTGTAGATATTCCATTCCTAGATATGATGTGTCCTAGGATTTTTCCTTGTCTTACCATAAAAACGCACTTCTCAGGATCTAGGCATACTCTATATTGTCGACATTTATCAAATATTTTCTGCAGTTCTGGAATATTTTCATACCTCTGATGTGAGTATGTACATAGGTTGTACACATATACTTCCATACTCTTCTTTAGAAATTCTTTGAAAACGTGACACA
Organism: Ceratopteris richardii; assembly: GCA_020310875.1. Classification (NCBI taxonomy): domain Eukaryota; kingdom Viridiplantae; phylum Streptophyta; class Polypodiopsida; order Polypodiales; family Pteridaceae; genus Ceratopteris; species Ceratopteris richardii. Next base: position 50,353,849 of record CM035411.1, read on the forward strand.
TCAACCTTTGGAAAGTAGCAAGGGCATTAGTGAGTCCAAATGGCATCCGAAAGCATAGACCCCCCATTCAGTCGTGAATGCAGTCTTATGTTGATCCTTAGTAGCAATAGCTACTTGGTTGTATCCAAAGAATCCATCCAAGAAGCTATAGACTTCCTTACTTGCAACTCTTTCCAAAAGATGATAAGTGAAAGGTAATGGGTAGCTATCACGAATCGTGGCTGCGTTGACTTTCTTTAGATTAATGCACACTCTTAGTTTTTCATTCTTTTTGGGTACAACAACTAATGGTGACACCCATTCGATATGTTCTATTTCGTAAATGAATCCAGCTGCTAATAGCTTGTCTATTTCTTCTTTTATTTTTGTGGCATAAACCTCATTATACGTGTAAGGGCATTGTTTTGATGGTTTTGCCTCCAGTGTCATTGGTATTCTATGAGAACAAATGGAGGGTTCCACACCCTTGAGATCCTTGTAGGTCCATGCAAACACATCTTGATATTCTTGAATCAGCCTTATCAATTCTTCTTCCTCCTCAGGTGACACATCCTTTCCTATGTATGTACATTTTTCTTCTTTATCTTCTACAGTTACTATGATTTTCTTCGTTTGTTCCTTATTGTCACGTGCTTCTCCTTCTCTTGCCTCTCTTAGGCATCTATATTTTTCTTTCCTCTACTTCGTATATTTTGAAGTGTTCCGATACTTCAAAAAGATCAGGGGTTGGTTCGGTCTTACTCACACTTTCCTCCTAGTTTGGTACTATAGGGGCTGCTTCTATTGCTAACACTTTGGTCGTTCCATACTTATCTTCAGCTTGAATGGCTTCTAGATAACGTTCCTTCGAATCAAACTCTGGTTCCATTTCTATGCTCTCGTATTCTTCTTTCCATTCCTTTTCTAATATCCCTAGCTTCTATCTCTTGAAGAACTACCATGTACAAGTTTACGTCGTAGCCCTCTTCGTCCACACATTCATTCATGATCAATAATTCTTCATTCACACATACGTCCAAGGTTGCTAGGATTTCCATCCAACCGTGAGGTTCGAATGCTTCATCAAGAAAAACTTGAGGCATGTACATAGGGTCTTCTATGGGTCGATAATTTTGATAAGGGCCACAACTACAGTTTTTTATCCTCTCTCTTTGCTTCCTTACACATCCATAGTTGGGCATCCTCGTGCATCCATGATTGATCACTTGATGCGGCACTATGGATAGACAAATCATCTTCTTCCTTATGTATGGGCTTCCATTGTAATGGGGGTACATCTCTGTATGCAAAGGTATGAAAGTTTATCTTTCTTGCATTTCCTTGATGTTGGAGGTATAATGAGTCTCGTCCCCAATCTTGTACTACCCTGAGTTGTCTGATAAAGGTCATCCTAATATCATTTCATAATTATTTGCCTTTCCAAATTGACAGATCGCTAATGTATGCTCAAACTCGACTCCACAGATGGTCAACCTAATTTTTTCCAAAATTCCGGGTTTCTCGACATGAACATCTGCTAATTGAAGCTTCATACGGGTTGGTCGTAGGGCTGGCTTTCCCCATTTCTCCCAAATCTCTTTAGTGGTGATACCTACTCCTGCTCCTGTGTCTAGTATGACCTTGGTCATGTATCCATTGTACATGACAGGTAAACATGTGTTGCCCTCATCTCCTTCACTAAATTCTCCAATCTTATCCACCGGGATTTGTACAGTAGAAGGGTTTTCATTTTCCTTGCTTTCCTTCTCATGCTTCTCTTGCTCTAACTTCAATTGACCTGCTAATTGCTTCTATAATTGTGGTTTAACATGAAGTAATTCTTCCACAGTAAACTAACATTGTACTTTAGTCCTTTTGAGTTCCGCTAGATTGTGCCATGTAGGGTAGAAATGCTCTGGGCTTCCTCTTTATTTCGGTCTACCCTAGAAACTTCTTCATATATTTCTTCCATGTTTGGCATTGGTTGATAGTCATCCACATCCAACTCCTCAAAAGGAGGTTTTGCAACTCCATTCCTTTTCCATTGATCCTCTCGAATCCTAATCCACAACTCCTTTGGCCAATCACCTTCTAAATCAGGGACTGTGGACAAAAAGATTTGTCCTGGGTGTTCAGTAGTTCCAGCTTATCATCCCTCTCTTTTGGTTTCTGGTCCTTGGCTTTAATACAATCATTGTATTGATCCTCATATATTCTTGTTTCGGGGAGGGCTGCGATAGTCTTCTCTAGGGTGGCCTGAGCTACCTCTATGAGTTTTCTACATATCGTTAGCCTCTCCTTTTCTAACTCCCCTTGTGCGTAAGGCTTTTCATGCTGCTCTACATTAGCTCCATTCTTGATTCTAGCTTGGTAAGCTTTCAACCACATGTCCAAATCGTCTGATTTTGGGTATGCTAGAATTGATTCTGGCTTTTCTGGCTCTTGTGTTTGCGGAGCAATAGGAATTTCCTCTTGAACTTCAGGTTCTTTAGGTTTCTTATTGCCTCGTGTGTGCTTCTTGTCTTCCTTGTTTTTATTTTTCATCCATTTTGCCTTGAGTTTTTCTCTTCAGTCCTTCCATTTTTGGCTTTTCGTTGTTTGAATATTCTCACGTGGGTCCTCTGAATCTTCCACTACTTGTATTTTTGGGTTCTAGGGTTTTACTCTTTTCTTGTTCTGAGTCTACTCGTTTTCTTTCTTGTCCTTTTGTTTGAGCTTGTGTGATGGCTTTTAATGGTACTGTGTATTCCTTGTCACTTCCTAACGATTCTATTACTTTGATCACATTAATGGGTGCAATGTCATGAGCTTTATTGGGATTTTTTGGGCAATCTCTAAAGAGATGTTCCTTTCCACAATCGTTGCAATATCCTTCCCATGTCATAGGGGGTGGTGGGTTGTATGGCCGAGTGCATTCTCTGATAAAGTGATCTCCTCCACATCTATAGCACGGTCCTTTTGGCATAGGTAGTCTGATGGGTGGTCTTACAGGTACTAGTGCTTTGGGTGCAGTGTACATTAGTGTTGCCACCTCTGGTCCATAGACATTGTCATATCCCTCATATCCATAGTATTGCGGGTCATAAGCTTGCTTGTACTCCATCATAATGGCATCATAGGAATAGTAATCTCCTTGGGTTTGCTCGTATCCTGGGTTCGTTGATTTTGTACTGGCTATTGGTGATGCTGGCACTATAGCTCTTTCTAAGTTTTCCTTTGGTTGAGCATATTTGACAGGGACTACGTGTTGAGGAAGTGGCGGTTGTGGTCCTAACAATGGTGGAGGTTGTGTATATTGTCCTTGCTCATATGGTCTAGGTGCTCCTAGTGGTCCTGGATAGGGATTATATCTAGGAATCTCCCTTCCTGGCTCTCTAGATGGGTATCCATATGGCCTAAACTGAGGTTGAGTTAAAGCTCATGTTTGCCTGTTGAATGGACAATTCTCAGTGGTATGATTGGTGTATTTTTGTTCTATGTGGCAATACAAAGCGGTTCCTTGATGTGGCTGCCTATTGTAAGGGTAACCTTGAGGCAACCCCGTTCCTCCTCTTACACACATGTGAGTGGGGTGATCTCCTCCACATAGACTACATCTTTGTAACATGGGTACTCTCATTGGTGAATGCTCGTAGTTCCGCTGTCCATAGACTCCTAACTTCCTCGCCACCAACTCTGCTAACTCTTCTATGTTACTAGAGTTGGATGGTACTGTGCTTCTAGTGTCTTTTGATTTCGTAGGATTGGGTGTACTTTTGAGATCATCTGCTAGGTTATCCTCTAGGTCAATACACTCTTGAAGACACTTACTCAATGTCTATAGCCTCTTCACATAGACCAAAGTTCTGAGAGTCCCATTTGCCAGTCCATCCAAGAATAATGATATCATTTTTTGTTGCGTGGGTCTTTCTGCTACTGGGCATCTATCAACATATTGGTTGAATCTTCGAGTAGCTGTTTTCATAGTTTAATTTGGGTTCTGTTTGAAGCTATGGACTAACGATGAAGAATTGTGTTTAATCCCTCTCTTAGTGAATTCCCCTATGAATTCTTGAAAGAATTGCTCAATATCTCCAAATTGTTTGGGATCTAATGGCTAGAACCAAGTCAAAGAAGTTCCTGTAAGAGTGAGTCCAAAGGACTCATACTGCACAAAGAAATCATCCACTTGTTCAGCCCATAAAACTTGTTTAAATTCACCTATGTGATCGTAAGGTTCTCCCATCCCGTCATAATGATTTCTCATACACTTAGCCACTTGAATTGGTCTTAATCTTCTTATGGGCTCTGGCTATCTAGGCATTACAGGAATTACAGGCTACATTCCTAGTGGTGGTCTTGGCCTCAAAGGTGGTTGATGTTGGTTGCCTAGTCTTGGGTGAGTTTGATTATGTGATTGTAGTCTCGACATGGTGAATTGCACATGAGTGCGGTTGGGAATACTCCAATGGCTTGTCTATCCCGACATTGTATGTTCTGACTCTTGTTGCATCCCAAAGGGATTTTGAGAGGTAGTTGCCTGCTCTCGTTGAGGGAATACATGCAACCCCATATACTTCAATCGAGCCTTATCAATGGCATAAACAAGTCGATATCTTCTTTGATTCTTGTCTAGGTATGTGACTCTAGAGTCATCTTCAGGATCTTTTAACTCATAGAAGGTAATTGGACTTTCCTCTTGTCGGCGTGTAGGTGAGTCAGTTTGTAACAATAAGTCTGATCCATGGATCAAGTAGACCTCTAGCAGGTAATCGTCTTGAGGTATCAAATCCCCTCTCAAGACTCGAGTCACTACTGATTTGCCTCTGGGAGTGGTTTTCAACTCTTCGGGGTCCGATCTTCATGAGTTTCCTTGCCCTTCTAACTCTCCTCTCTCATTGATCCGGTCTGGGTGTTCTGTTACCACATAGATGTGACGTCCATGTACACTCCTCCCTCGTTGTTGAATCTCAAGGACAAGGACAAAGCATGGAAGCGCATCAATGAAGTGGACACACAAGAAGAAGGAGCAAGTAGGGAGCTCCAAGAGGCACATTTCAAATTTTCATAAGAAATCCCTATAAATATAGTGACTTTTGTCACTAAAAATCATTGTAAATACCATTTTCCATTTTACAACTCCATTTTGTTCAAGCCGGAGATTCCTCGAGCTTGAGGAGTATTAGAAGTAGCATCCTACCAATTTTCATAATTTTTGGATTCCGTTTGAGTCCCCAAATAAGCCTTGGAACCAAATTTTTAACTAGGCAGGACACTAGGTTTGGACAAGGCCAAAACCACTCAAAAAACTATAAAAAGGGATGGAGAGCTCATTTTTGGGGTTGGCTTGTTATAGATTTCAGTTTTGTAAGATATTTCTTTTGTAATCAAAGCTTTCCATTGTCCCACTCTTTGCTCTTACCTTGTGCGTGTGTGTGCATGCTTGTGTGCTTTCACTCACGCACTTGTGCCATCACTTGCTCACGGTCTTCATATCAGTCCTCACGTCTCCACGGATTGACATTTATGAGGTGAAGCTACTCACATTGGTACTTGCCATTGTGCTAGAGTGACACCAAATTTGGCGCCGTTGTCGGGGAGAGAGCTTGGAGGATGAGCATGTGACGGTAAGATGTAGAGTAGCGACATTGGAAGGTAAAAAATCACCATTTTCAGTTCAATTTTTGAGTTTTTCTTCTCCTTCATCTTCATCATCATCACCATCTCCACCCACCTTCATCTTCTCAGTTTTTTCCATTTTTTAGAGTACATTCACCTCGTTTTTTACTTGGGGTTGTGAGAAAGAGCCTTAGAGAGGGTGCCGAATTGAAATGTTGAAGAAATAGTACCAAAATAGCTGAAAATCAGAGTGAACAACCTCGGACATGACGAAACCTGTGCCAAGTATCGTGAGTGCAATATCGCGGGTTTGAAGGGAGATTTTGCATCTACGGACACATAGGAGTGACAAGGAGGACACAAGGTACTCATATTTGCAAAAAGTTTTGAATTTGGACTCCAAAAAATCTAAGTATCATGTTCTCCCGTGGTCGCATATCACGATATCCGAATATCGTGATCTCTTGTGGTCGAGTATCGCGATACCTGACCAATATCGAGTATTGTTGAGGTTTCACGATACCTGATAGATATCGTGTATCGTAAAGGTTGCTCTCGTGATACTTGTGTGATATCGAGTATCGTTGAATTTTTCACGATACTAAGCGCATATCGTATATCGTAAGGTTTTTTCTACGATATCTCATAGGTATCGAGTATCATGATATTTTTCTACTATGTCAAGTATCGAGTATCGTGGGATTTCTCTTGGGTCAAATATCGTGTATTGTTGAACTTTTCATGATACCTCACAGATATCAGGTATCGTTGAATTGGCCCTGGCGATACTTGTGCAATATCGTGTATCGTGAGAATTCTCTCACGACACTTGTCAGATATCGTGTATCGTGAAATTTTTTCTCGTGATATCTGTGGCATATCGAGTCTCGTGGAATTTCTTTTGGGACGAGTATCGAGTATCGTTGACTGATCAAGTGTCGAGTATCGTGGAGTCAAGTATCACGATACTTACTAAGTGTCGTGTATCACCTGTTTTGAAGCAATCCCAGAGAGGTCCTGTTTCCCTGTTTTAACCCCCAGAACCCTCAATTGGCATAACTTTCTCATACGAAATCCGTTTGCTGTGATTTTGAGTTTGTTGGACTATGAAGCAAGGAGTTCCACAAGATTTTGAGCAGTTCAAAGGACAATTGTGGACTTGTAGACAAGGCTTATGAACCTAAGATCAAGTAGACACTTAGGAAGAGATAGATAAAGTACCAAATCACTTGAAACTAAGGTCAACCACACAACCAAGTCAGGGACTCACAACTCAGGGGTTAACACTACGTGCTGAGTTCATAGACAGTAAAAAATGTCACTTAACTAGGAGAGACTCTTGGCTTTTGAAGACATGCATAGTTTCGTACCTAAGGAAGGCCTTATGTCTACAATGGAAGGGGAATATAGGACGTCTCTTCAATACATATCCACTAAATCGCAAGGAATACCCATATACCTTGATGGTCTACAAAGGACAATAGCAAGAATAATAAACACGACATAAACTGAAATAGTTCCAAGACCAGCTGCCAAGTATGAAGGTGGAGTTTATAGGGACAAGATGGGCCAGATATATGTAGTAACCGAAAACCTTGATCAGATTAATGAAAGAGGAGAGTTAGCTCGAGATCAGGCAACTACCTCACAAAACCCATTTGAGACCCAACAAAGAACAGAAAATGTGATGTTAGGACAAACGAGCCAAGGTAGTATACCCAATGGACCACATGAGCAATTCACCATGCCAGGAATTAAACCCCATAGCCACACTAGCCAGGGAATGGGAAATCTGAATAGAACCACATTTAGGGGAGAACCACCCCAAGGTGTAGGAGCTGGAATACACCTGGTAAAATCTGCTTATCCCATCATAAGTCAAACCCCAGAGCCCAGAACAATACTGAGACCAATCCAATTGGCCAAATGTATGCGAAATCGTTACAATGGCACAGGAGAGCCGTATGACCACATTGCAGAATTCAAGCAGGTATTGCGAGCTGAGCAAGTGGATGACTTTTTCATGCAATATGAATCCTTTGGGCTAACCCTCACAGGAATAGCCTTGACCTGGTTTCAATCCTTGGATCCAAGTTGATTTGAACATATTGAACAATTCTTCCAAGAACTTATTTGGGAATTCACTAAGTGAGGGATCAAGGACAATTCATCATCCTTAATACATAGTTTCAAACAAGCTCCTAATGAGACAGTAAAAAATGTAGCACGAAGATTTAAGCAATATGTAGCCCAATGCCCTGTGACAGAGAGACCTTCTCAGCAAAAAATGATCTCGTTATTTTTAGAAGGTCTAACCAATGGAACATTGAGAATCTTAGTATATGTAAAACGACTACAAACCCTAAGTGAATGTCTTCAGGAGTGTATATATTTGGAAGACAACTTAGCTGAGGATCTCAAAATCATACAAGATCCTACGAAAACAGAGGATACAAGGAGCAATGAGACTTCTAGTTCGAGTTATGTGGAGGAAGTGACAGAGTTAGTGGCCAAGAAATTGGGGGTACAAGGACAAAGGAACTACCAGAACTCCTCCTTGAGAGTGCCAATGTTAGGAAATTCCACACATTGCGGTGGAGATCATCCATCTCATGTCTACTCCAGAGAAGGCTTAGGGTTATCACAACCTTGCCCTTACGATAGACAACCAACTCAAGAGCCTAACATGTACTCTTATAGTGAGTAGAAGTACAACAACTACAACACCGAAAACTATCCAATGAATAGACAGCCACAACCATTTGTACCACCCCAATGTAGACCATACGGGTACCCTCCTAGAGAACAAGGCAGAGAAGTTCCTAGGTATAACCCATGTCCAGGGCCACGAGGAGCAACTAGACCATATGAACATGGAGGATATAGCCAACCTCAACCTATACCAGGACAACAACCATCCCACACACTAGCTCCGATACAAGGGCATAACATCACAATACAAGTCGTTTGTCTTGAGTGTGGCAAAGAACAACTCCTGAGCGATTGTCCTGGACATCCCTCTAGTGCACCAAAGGTCCCCGTTAATGTAGTCGGCCTAGTAGGGGATACAAGTTCCAGTAGTGATAATGTGGCTCCTATACATGCAGTTACTAGGGCACAAGCCTTACAAAAAGCTAAACTAGTTGAGCAATCAGAGCCAAGTGAGTCAGGAGAGCCTAGTAAGAGAAAAACAAGAACATAGAAGGATACTTGAGAGAAAGCGAATCGTAAGTGGACCAAAAAGTTATCCGAACTAGAAGAAATCTTGAAAGATGCAAAAACAAAAATAGAAGATATTGCCTCTCAAAGCCCCTCGTAGGTCAAAATTCCATCCACACCACCTCATCCCCACCCACCAACCATTGTAACTAGAACACCACAATCAGGGTCTGTTCTTGCAGATCAAACCCCAGAAGACTTGGACATGATGTTCAAGGCATACCAGGCTCGACTTCAAGAAGGGCCAACACCTACAAACTTAGATAAGAGCTACCCTAGAGCATATTTAGAGATTGAACAGACAAAAATGTGCATTAAAATGGTGGAACTAGCTCAAGCTATGTTTGAGGCCAATCAATCATTCAATCAGATGAATGCTATTACACCGGGTCTGCACTTCGAGGGATTACTAGAAAGATTAGAGCAGTTGGTAAATAAACAACAAGTTTCTTTACCTCCACAGGCTCAACTAACTATTGAAAGAGAAAGCTCATCACCAAAGAAAGTCTATGTTCCTGACTTCATAGATGATGGAGAACCTCTTTCAATTCAACAACACACTCAAAAGTTTTTGCGGGAAATACAAGAAGAAAAATGGGCCAAGGAGAAGGATGTTCCCCCTCCTATTATTGAGATTGATGACCTTCATGATCAATTTCCACAAGACATTCCATCTATTTATGGAGACCAAACAGAGCAACAAGAAGATGAAGGATTAGATTTTGAATCTAATTCTTTACAAGATTTGCCACAGTTCACAGGCCCATGGGAATCTGAATCTCTCCATATCAGAGCTCCCACAATATTGATAAAAAACGAAGACTCGGTGGTTCCAAGAAACACTAAAGTCGTGAAGAATGCTAAGGTTCAGTGTCATCTTACTTTAGAAGAGCTGCTCAAAGTAAAACCTGAGTTATGGAATCGTGTGAATGATCAGGTTCTAGAACTTGATTCCAAAATGCCAAAAGCAGGCTCTGAAGAGCAAGTACCGGAGATACCTCTAGACAAAATAGGGGACATGAGCGAAGGTGATGAAGGTAATACATATCTTTCGATCACCTACCAAGGTTACACAACCAAAGCAATCATAGATTCAGGTGCTGGTGTTGCTCTTGCCACCACCTCCTTGTGGAAGCAATGGGGCAAGCCCACATTAAGACCAACTAGAATGAAGCTTCAGATGGCTGACGGCCATGTGGAAAAACCTCTAGGATTGCTTGAAGGGATAACTCTAACCACTTGTGGTGTAGAGTTTGAACACACATTTGCTGTATGTGAGTAAGAAGATTCAGTCTCTCTGCATTCTAAAAGTTCATCCGATACATCCTAGATGCATGCAGATACTCATTTGTGGATGTGCAAGGTCACAAAGGAAGAGGAAAAACGCTTAAAGGCAAGAGAAAAAGGAACTTCTCAAGGAGATAGACCCGTTCGAGACCCAGCCTGTTGCGAACATTTGTTTTATGTATGGTACAAGTTTCAAATTATGTAAATACCTTTGGGAAGTCTTCAAATACTTCAAGAAGGCTCATATTTTTCATAAAAGATAGCAAAAATACCACGTGAGTTATAGAACATGGTGAGTCAAATTAGTGAGTCACAAGGGAGCTGCAGTGGTGTCCTAGTGGAAGGTCGATGTGGCTAGTTCTCAAAGTCCATCAATACTTTGCTTATTTGAGCACTTGAGTCATGTAATATCTTCAACCAAGTGTATACCACAAATTTAGATGTATTATGAAGGTTTTAGATTAGTTCCCCATGCTATAAAAAGAGGATAAAAGTCGTGATCTTGTGGGAACTCCAAGAGAGGCATATGTGTATCTCTATGCTGCTGTAGTTTTTTTATGCAGCGATTGCAGAGCTTGTATCTCCCTCATTATATATCCAAATTACATGTTTGATAGCTCGTTTGAAAGCTCTTACTGTCTAGATTCATCCTGAAAATTTTCATAATCATTGGATGTGTGAGATGAGAGCAGTACTCTCTGCAAGTAGTGTGTGTTCTCTGGTTTCACCTCTGCTGAAGGTCTCCATTAAACCTCAAACTTGTAGAGGTCATATCGCCTTCTCTATTTATCCAAATTGAGTGTTCTTTGACTCATTGGAAAGCTCTTGGTCTCTAGTATATGTGGTAAAAATAGTTTTAGAAAATTCTAATCTAATAGGGAATAGTAAGCTCTGCAAGCATGATTGATTTTCTGTGATGAAGTTTGTGAGAAGGTCAACTTGTTCCTAGGTGGTTCCACCTACTTCTTGCTATATTTTGGAGGTCAATAAACTCCAACATTGGTATCAAAGCAAGGAATTGAAGCTTGGAGAAGGTTATAATACCTTGATGAAGAATTTGAAGCTATTGGAGTAGCGGTTCATCATCGACACTACACAAAGGTAGAAGGAGATAGCAAGGAAGCATCTCAAGCAACATGCAAGCAAAGAAAGGTGCATAGACTTTATTACAAAGGTAAATCTCATACTTCTTCTTATCACATATATCCAAAAGGAGGGTTAAAGAAGTAAGTTTAGTATTTTGCACAATGGGCGATCAACATGCACAAATAGAGAAGCTTGATAAGAACAACTATCAAGCATGGCGATTTAGAATCACAACATACTTGCAAGGTAGAGGCTTGTATGGTTTGATTGATGGAACGGATATCAAACCTATATTACCAGAGGATCCAAATCAACAACAAATGAGGGATTTTAGACTTTGGAATGAAAGAGACAAAAGGGTTATATTCATTTTATCACAAGATATTCAAGATTCAATGGTAGCACACATACAAGATCTAGACACAAGTAGAGATGTTTGGCTTGCATTGGAAAGGTTGTATGCGACAGGTACAAGAGCAAGGAAGATTCAACTCAAAAATGAGTTGAATAACATAAAGAAGGATACAAGGACATCGGTCAATGATTAGTTGTTGAAGGTTAAAGAGATTGCAGATCAACTATGATCAATTCAAGCTCATGTGGAGGACGACGACTTGGTTGCACATACTCTCAACGGACTCAAGGATGATGAGAGATGGAAACCATTCATTACTTGAGTTTATGTTAGAGGAGAATTGCCAGACTTTGATCAGCTTGTTGCTCTTATGGTCATGGAGGAGATGAATCTAAATGGTTCTACTTCAAATAAAAAAGGATCTCAAGGACAAGATCTTTATGTAGGATCATCAAGAGGTGGAAACAGAGGTAGAAGAGGTTCAAATAGAGGTAGAAGAAGGAGTGATGATCAAGGGACTTCGAGTGGCTTCTTCAACACAAGAGGAAGAGGACGATCAAGTGCAAGAGGTACAAGAGGCAACTACAACTACATTCAAAGACAAAGGAGTGAAGATAACGACAATTGCTATATATGTGGAAGGTATGGACACTATGCCAAAGATTGTTATCAAAATGAAAATAATCAAGGTGGTAATCAAAGAGGAGGCTATTCAAGAAGAGGTAAACAACAAGGAAATTATGTAGTTGAAGGTAAAAGTGATGATTATGATTCTCTTCTTATGATGAATGTAGAAACTAAGATGAATTGCAATAGTGATGTATGGTATGTAGATAGTGGTTGCTCTAACCATATGTCACATGATGCTTCATGGTTTTCTAATATGCATAATCCTTCATGTAAAGGTCATGTTGAAACAGGAGATGATACAACACATAAGATTATGCAGGTTGGAGATGTTGTCATGCAGGATAAGAGCAAGACAAATTGCTTGAAGGATGTACTTTATGTGCCAACGATCATTAAGAATTTGATGTCAGTTGGTCAAATGGTAGAAAAAGGTTTGCAAATAAGATTTAATCATGCAGGTTGCTTCACTGAGGATCCAAAGCAAAGGAGGTTAATTGCTAGAGGTAAAAAACAAGGTAGATTGTTTACATTCAAGGTAAAGACAAATCATACAAACTATTTCTCTTATGGTATGCATCAAATAGCAGAGCTTGATCTATGGCACAAAAGGATTGGACACATGAATGTACACAGGTTAAAGGAGCTGTCAAAGAAGAGGATTGTTGAAGGATTACCTGATCTTACTAAGCAACATATGGTGTATCTATGTGAAGCATGTCAAATGGGTAAGCAGAGTAGACAGCCTTTCAAGCATTCAAGCTATGTAAGAAGTGGATTGCTAGAACTTATACACACGGACGTATGGGGTCCTACTAAAGAGGCATCCTTGGTTGGTAATAAGTACTATGTATCATTCATTGATGATCATAGTAGAATGACATTTGTGTATTTCATTAAACATAAGAGTGAAGCCTTTGATTGTTTCAAAAATTTTAAATCATTTGTCGAGAAGCAAATAGGAAGATATGTTATGAAGCTAAGATCCGATGGAGGGGGAGAGTATTTCTCTCAAGCTTTTACTGATTTTTTGTATGATGAAGGTATCAAAAGAGAAGTTACATGCAGGTATACTCCACAACAAAATGGAGTCGCAGAAAGAAGAAACAGAATCATAGCAGAAGCGTCTAGAAGCATGCTAAATGATATGTGTTTGCCTAATTTTTTTTGGGCTGAAGCTGTTAGCACAAGTGTGTACATTATGAATAGAGTACCTACTGCTGGAGTTCATCATTTGACACCATATGAGGTATGGCATGGAAGGAAACCAAGTGTAAGTCATTTGAAAGTATTTGGTTGTGTATGTTATGTACATGTACCTAGTGAAGTGAGATCAAGACTTGATGTGAAATCAGAAAAGTGTATATTTATTGGTTATGCAGATACTCAAAGAGGATATAGATGTTATAATCCTCATACCAATAAGGTGGTTGTTTCAAGAGATGTAAACTTTGATGAATCACTTTCATGGTATGTAGATAAGAAAAGTTTGCAGGTCATAAATGGAGATGAAGAAGATACAAATGAAGGAGATGAGTGCTTACCTTAGCCCACAAGAAGTTCAAGTGATGAGAAAAGTGGTTTGGATGAAGAAAGAGAGCCACCTTTCAATGGAAGATTAAGGCAAGAGTCACCTCCAAGTGTTAAAAGTAAAGGTAAACTCAAACTTGTTGAAGTTAATGATGAAGGAGAGGAAATTAGTGATGTATGTGACTATGGAGAATCATCAAAGGTTCCTAATAAGAAAGGAAGAGCATCTACATTGGAGGTAAGAAGAACTTCAAGAGTGAGTAAGCAACCCCGAAGGTATACGTATGAATCTTTCATGAATACTCATTATGCTTTTATGACAAAAGTTGAGCAGGAAAATGAACCCACATGTTATGATGAGGCAAAAGGAGATGAAAAGTGGGAGAAAGCAATGAGCGAAGAAATGGAAGCAATATAGGATAACAAGACTTGGAATTTAGTTCCAAAGACACCAAAGCAAAAGGTAATTGGTTGCAAGTGGGTTTTTAAGATTAAAAGAAATAGTGATGGTAGTGTGTCAAGATATAAGGCTAGACTTGTAGCAAAAGGATATAATCAAACTCAAGGATTGGACTATGAGGAGACATTTAGTCCAGTAGCAAACATGGCAACGGTGAGAACTTTGTTGGCTTTAGCCGCAAGTAAAAGGTGGAATATATATCAACTTGATATAAAGAATGCCTTTCTTAATGGTGAGTTAAATGAAGAAGTGTATATGTCACAACCAGATGGTTATGTGGATGCAAAATGTCCTAATCATGTATGCAGGTTAAAGAAGGCATTGTATGGTCTTAAGCAGGCACCAAGGGCATGGAATGCAAGGTTGGTAAAGTATCTTATGCTGCAAGGATACACATCGAGTCATGCTGATCCTTCACTTTATGTAAAACATGTAGATGGCATGTGTGTCTATGTATGCATTTATGTGGATGACTTGTTGATTACAGGGAATGATGCAAAAGCAATTGATGAGATAAAAGGTAATTTGGGAAAGAAATTTAAAATTTCAGATCTTGGTTTGCTTAGATACTTTCTTGGGATTGAAATTGTGTATGGCGATGAAGGTATGTGGTTGATACAGAGAAAGTATATATGTGATACGTTGAAAAGGTTTGGTATGAAGGAATGTAAATTTGTTTCTACTCCAATGGAATGTAATGTAAAGTTGAGTGCAAAGGAAGGTGATGAGTTGCATGATATGAATGTGTATAGATCCATGGTAGGATCTTTGATTTATGCAACAAAAACTACACCTGATATATGCTATGCAATGGGAGTATTGTCACAGTTTATGCATGAACCTAGAGTACCTCATATGCATGCAGCGAAAAGAGTGCTTAGGTATTTGAAAGGTACCATGAACGAAGGATTATTTTATAGTCATGATGCTGATCTAACTCTTAAAGTCTTTAGTGATGTAGATTGGGCTGGAAGCAAAGATGACAGAAGATCCACAAGTGGATATGTGGTAATAGCAGGAAACAAGACATTAACATGGAGTTCAAAGAAACAACCTACAGTTGCTTTATCTTCTATAGAGGCTGAGTATAGAAGTTTAGCATTGGCTACTACTAAGGTTATGTGGTTTAAAAAGTTGCTTCATGACTTGAATGTGCAGGTCGATGTACCATAGATATATGGGGATAACTTGAGCAGCATTCATATGACCTCAAAGCTTATTTTTCATGCTAGAACAAAGCATATAGAGGTTCACTATCATTATGTTCGAGAGAAGGCCATAAACAATGAAGTACAAGTTTCTTTTGTGGGAACAAAGGATCAAGTTGCAGATATCTTTACCAAATCCTTGGATGGACCAAAGCTTCAAAGATTCAACTATATTCTTGGCATGAAGGAAATACCCTTTGAAACTTGAGGGGGAGAATGTTGCTAACATTTGTTTTATGTATGGTACAAGTTTCAAATTATGTAAATACCTTTGGGAAGTCTTCAAATACTTCAAGAAGGCTCATATTTTTCATAAAAGATAGCAAAAATACCACGTGAGTTCTAGAACATGGTGAGTCAAATTAGTGAGTCACAAGGGAGCTGCAGTGGTGTCCTAGTGGAAGGTCGATGTGGCTAGTTCTCAAAGTCCATCAATACTTTGCTTATTTGAGCACTTGAGTCATGTAATATCTTCAACCAAGTGTCTACCACAAATTTAGATGTATTAGGAAGGTTTTAGATTAGTTCCCCATGCTATAAAAATAGGATAAAAGTCATGATCTTGTGGGAACTCCAAGAGAGGCATATGTGTATCTCTATGTTGCAGTAGTTTTTTTATGCAGAGATTGCAGAGCTTGTATCTCCCTCATTATATATCCAAATTACATGATAGCACATTTGAAAGCTCTTACTTTCTACCTTTGTCCTGTAAATTTTCATAATCATTGAATTTGTGAGGTGAGAGCAGTACTCTCTGCAAGTAGTGTGTGTTCTCTGGTTTCACCTCTGCTGAAGGTCTCCATTAAACCTCAAATTTGTAGAGGTCATATCTCCTTCTCTATTTATCCAAATTGAGTGTTCTTTGGCTCATTGGAAAGCTCTTGGTCTCTAGTATATGTGCAATTTTAGAAAGTTCTAATCCAATAGAGAATAGTAAGCTCTGCAAGCATGACTAGTTTTCTGTGATGAAGTTTGTGAGAAGGTCAACTTGTTCCTAGGGGGTTCCACCTACTTCTTGCTATATTTTGGAGGTCAGTAAACTCCAACACAGCCTATACGTCGATGATTTTTCCAGATGAGGAATTTGAGCCTCATGGTTGGGCAGAAATCTTAGCTACCATGGACATTGATGTCAATGAAGAACAATGGACACCTCATTGTGATGAGGAGGGTTATGATATTTCAGTGTTCATGTGTCAGCCCTTGCTAGAAGAAGGTGAATCTAATGACTTCATAGAAGAAGAAGAGAACGATGATGATCTAGAGTCCATTGTGATGGATAGTTGCTTTATTTCAGAGGAGCATGTTGCTCTAGCACAATGGTGAGGACCACGTTAAGAGGCTTCACCTCCTTAATGTCAATCCGCGGAAGAGATAGGAGTGATATGAAGATCGTGAATGTGAGATGAAGTGAGAGTGATGGTGAGAAGCATAGAAATGCACACACACATGCACACACACTACGAAGAGACAAGCAAGACACAATGGAAGGTGGGAAATTAGCTCTATTACTCAAGAACACTATTACAAGCTCAAAAGAACTCTAAACTCCAACAAGCTAACCTCAAAAATGAGCTCTCTAGCTCTTTTTATAGTTTCTAGACTAGTTTTGACCGGTTTCACATCTAGTGACCGGCATAGTTAAAAATTAGGTTCTAGATGCTATTTGGAAGGGTAAACGATGTCTAAAAATAACGAAAATTGATACGCTTGTTCTACCTAAGCTCCTCAAGCTCGAGGACTCCTCGGCTTGCACAAAATGGAGCTGTGGATTACAAAATGGGGTTTTCTATGTTACATATGTCACAATAGTGATAAGAATCACTGTTGGAGGTTTTTGGAAAGTATTTGAAAACATAATTATTTGAAAAACGATTCGACTGGCTCCCTGCTCTGTCGTTACATGCTTCCGTGTCGTCTGTGCCTCTGGCTGCTTCCAACACCCCCCTCCCTCTCGCTTCTGTCGTCCCTGACAGAACCTTGCTGTGAGGTCTGCCGGATATAGTTCTGTAGGAGGTCTTGAGCGAGGGTGTGCTCGGAGATGCGAATGCCTCGGGCCAGGTCGGCCTCGAGTTTCTCCCAGTCGATTGGTTGCGGTTCTTCCGGTGGCGGGAGCTGATAGTGTGTGGAATAGACCATTCGTTCACAGGCAAATAATTGTAGTAAATGTGTAGGCCTGCTTATGAATACCTCTGAATGGTATTCCCAGAAGCCGGTTGTGAACATCTCTTCGAACGTCTGCTTGTAGCACGCCGGTAGGTACTTTATTCTGCAGTGCCAGGCATAACACACCCGTAGCGATGGCGTTGTACTCATATCATATACCAGGTCAAAATTGCCATGCTCAAAGCCCGGGGTGTTGACATGGGGTGCCTTGACACGTCGGAAGACTTTAAAAATCATTTGCATCATGTCAAAGATTTTGACAGTCATATGCACCGCTATATCATCCATATGCTTTAATCTAGGGAGCCAGTGGCGAATTGTAGCCATCATGTAGCCAATAGTTGGTAACTCAATGGGTGGCTTAAAATAGGGGTAATTCAACCAGTCTTGGCACTGCTTATTGTTTTGTACCTTAATAGCAAAGGCAGTCCAGGAGCGGCGTCGTGGCACTGGTCCCCAACATGGATTGTACTTCAAATGCAAAGGTGCCTTTACCCATGTACTCATCATCTCTGGATACTGCTGTAGTAAATTTTTTCGCCACTCTGGTTGATAGATCCTGCCTTTCTGTGCATCTGGTGGTAGATCCGCCACCTCGAATTGAGTTGCATGCGATGGTTTCTTACCTGTCTCTTTCTCAATGGCTAACTGGTATTCGGCCATTAACATGAAATACGGTTTATACTGTAGCTCGTGCCCAGATATGTATCGTCGCGGGGCCAAATGAGCAAAGAATGGAGACTGTAATATTCTTTCTTCTATCATCGCCATGGCATGTAATTGTGCCTCTACTCTAGCTGAATGCGTTGTTCCAAGTTCCTCAATAGTCTTCATCCACGCGGGGGTCGGAAGTTCGTACGTCATCTGACCTTCGGCCGTGACGTGTCCGCCTGGGATGGGTTGTGGCTCGTATGCTTCTTCAAACGTTTCCTCCACCGGGATGGTGACCGTTTCTTCCTCAGCTGGAAGCTCAGGTGGGGAATCTGGCCTTGGTGGCGCTTCATATACTGCAATCCTTGATTCAAGGGTCGATACCTGGGCCCGTAATGAGTTGAGTTCCTCTAGGAGGTCAGGAGAGGGGTCCACAGGTGCTGGTACGTCTTGATGTGCCGGTTCTCGTAACTGGAGTAATTTGTGATCTTCTTTGAGTTTCTGTAACTCCTCGTTCATGCGGTCATATTCATCTAGCAATCTTACATGATCGTCTAGCAGCATCCTCATCGAGTCTGAAGGAATGGCTTTGAACTTGCTAGGACTGAGTGGTTGGTCTGGATGGTCGAGCGCTGCTTCTAAGTTTTCTCGGTTCTGATCCTGTAAGCGTTGGTTTTCTTCCTTGGCGGCTGCTAGGTGTCTTCGTAGTAAGCCCATGTTTCGTGTTAGCGTTGCATTGCGGACTGTCTGGGCTCGTAATAAATTATCCAGGTCAGCCGTGGCTTCCTTGGTCTTTTCTTCACTTTCTAGTTCCAATTTGTGATAAGCCTCGCGTAATTCTTGGTAGCGGGTGTTCATAGAGGCATTCTCAATGGACAATAAATTAAGCTGCGACTGTAAGTCATTGGTTGTCCTCTGCAGCTGCTGATAATTATCACCAAGAGATGTGAACTCATCTCTTACTTGCGTCATACACATGAACATCTGTCGGAATGCATTATCTACAGTGGGTGATAGTATTAACGGGGTGCTAAATGAAGATGCAGTTGGTGTGGATGCAACGGGAACGGGGAATGGGGATGGGAAGGTGGATGATGTAGTGATTGTTGAAAACTGTGATGTGCCTAAAAATGTTTGTGCCGTGAGTGAAGTGAGCGATGGTGTAGTGGGTGGTGAGATGTCCATGTCAGTGGACGTATCTAGTGCGGTGACCGTGAATATGGGTGTGATTGTGGGTACTCGTGCTGGTGTAAATACGGGATTTACAAAGGTTGAGGGGTAATTTACAGGGGGGCTGGCTGGAGAAGCTTGGTGGAAAGGGGAAAGAGGGGTTATAGTGGGTCGGGGAGGTGAGACGGGGGAGAAGGTTAATGGCGGGGGGAATGGGAAAAAGGGTCTTGGAGTTGTGGGGAAAGATGGAAAAGATTGATGAAGGAATGGGTTGGATAGGAAGGTGGGTGTGGGAAGGGGTAGATTAGGGCTAATGGGCGCGGGAATTGTGGGGTGAGTGGTCGTAAAGACGGTTTCTGCAACACCACCGGCGAATGAAGATGTGTGTCTGGGGGAAGGAGGGTGAAGAGGGGAGGCTGGATGGACGGGTGGTGAGAGAGGAGCGGTTGGGGTGGTCGGTACTTCAGTGACTACTGAGGTAGGTACAGTTGTAGCGTGGGGTGGGGAATCTACAATGATGGTTTCTACGGCCAATGAACGTTCGGGAACGAGGCATGCCTCCCTGACTTGTTCTGAAGATTGTGCTCCGGTTGGTACACGAATGTATTCGCCGGGCTTTGAAAGTAGTCGTACTCTGCGGGGGTCAAACTGTGGCAGTGGTTTTCGTTGCAAGTACCTGAGTGCCTCGTTGGAGCCTACTGATTGGACTAATTCTTTGAATCCTTTGATTTATGCGTCTTCGAATCCACCTGTGACAAGTTCTTGTTCTATTATTTTTTGGCTCTCTTCCTCTGTCAGCTTCTTGCGTGCCCAAACTTTTTCCATAGTTCTATACAGCTTCTTGATAGCTAGAGTGTAAGCTGCTGCCTCGTAAGTTTCATCTTCATGGGTACTTGTATCGCCATGTGTGTCGGTTTGTTGGCCTTGGCCATCTGTCTGTTCCTGCTCTTGGGATTCATGTGTTCCCTGGCTAGCTTCGTCGTCTCCTTCGTCGTCATCGGTTGCTGTCCTTTCGTCATCAGAGCTGGACACGACCTCTCCTTGTGGCTGATCCCTGGGTGTGGTAGGGTAGCTAGGCCTTTCAAATTCTTGAGAAAACATTTGCCCTTCTGAAAACTGGAACTCATTGGAGAATGCATCGGGCATCTCAAAATCAAAAGTTTGGTCCAGTGGCTCTGCTTGTCCTGCTTATAAATGCGGTATTGGAAAAGAGAAAGCTTCCACACCGATAGTGGTGGGAAGTTCAGCTGTTGTGGTGATAGGTTCTGTGGTTGTGGCTGCTTGAGGTGCGACAGTACTGGTGGTGCCCTCCGTTACCACTGGTCTAGATAACCTTATGCGAATAGGTTGTACTGTGGGAGTGGCTGCTGTTGGTGACTGCTCTGGAGATGGTTGTGGCGAGGGTGATTCTAGGACTTGTAGGCACGGGATAGTACCTCTCATGCATTTTCCGGCTCTGCCTTTGCTAGACTTTCTAGCCTTCCTAGTGGTGCCTTTAAATACTTTCAGTTCCTCACTGGTCATGGCACGCTCAATTGGTAAGTCATACGCCAAGCACATATATATGATCCTGGTGAGGGCGCAGCACCCATTGATTACCTTCTTTCGCTCCCAGCTATGTTGTGCCAAATAGAGTTGATCAATGATCCAGCTGGCTAGATCAACCGTTTGCGGTCCAGTACATGCTAAGTATAATCCGAACCAGATTCTCTTGTGGGGCATGGTAAAACGATCCTGAGCTGGGAAAGCAAAGTGCTGCATGCATATCCGTAATGGCTTAGAGAGCTCAGGTGTTATAGCAGAAATATCCTCCCACTTAGTCACGTCACCACGCTTCATCTGCTCTGGGACTAGCCGTTCTTTCTCCGTTGGAGTGTGTGTTCCATGAATCTTGATGGCCACTCTGATTAAATCCTTTGAAAGATAAAATCTTTTGTAAGGTGGATCATCCACTAAAGAAGGCAAAATAAAGGTTCCTGGGATGTCCTTATTCTCTGAGGCCAACAAAGTGGTGATTAAGTAATAACACCTATAAAAGTCAGGTTTGGGCAGAGGATCACTGAAATACTCCGTGAAGCCGGCTCTAGCCCAAACATGAGTTAAGTCCTGGGTGTTCTGTAGGCCTTCAAATTCTCTTGAGAAGAATTGGTACTTGCCCCATGTGCGGTCATCAAATGTCATATTTGCTTCAAAAATGAAGTCAGCATCAGCTAATGGTCCTGCTAGGCCTTGGAACCAGTGAGAGTTACGGTGTATCTTCTCTGTGTATCCCATAGGTGGGTTATCGATTGGCATGGGTCCCGGAAATCCTTGGAACTCTGGCGGTGGAGCGGTCGGGTGGGATTCTGCGCGTAAAACATTGAGGGGCACCGCAGCCACGTTGGGGCCTGCTTCCGATGGTCCTGCTTCGGTTTGCATGATGACTGGTGAGCTAATGGAAAAGATCTGCTACAAAAGATTAACACATTAGTATGGAAATTAATTATGATCCCATTAAGGTGAGACCGCAATCCCTTTCCATAACCGATGTGTAACCCGTGTAGCCAAGTGTCGTGAAGTGATTGATGCAATGATCTTTTTGCAGAGCTAATGCAGGTCTCTAGACGCCTACATGCTTCAGATTATGCATACATTTCTTGATGAGCTTTTATTATGCATGATGTGGGGTTTGGGTGTATGAATTTATACAAGGTTTGGTTGAGGGTGAATTAGTACAAGGGTGGAGTTTAAACGGGGTGAGAGAATTGTTAGATAAGGGGGTACAATAAGATGTTTGGATACGTTTCGGTATCCATTTCCTAAGAGTCTTGGAGTGGGTGGTATGTTTCTGCTGAGGTACAAAAAGTGGTATCGGGTTTGGTGGTATTGAAGGATGAAAAGGTTTCTGAGGGGTATATATTACATGGCTTGAGGGTTGAGATATAATACATTGTTTGGGTATCCAAATCTGCATGGGTGTGGGTCGATTGATAAGATACTTCTTGGCGATCCACATCTGCCGAGTATTTGAACTTGGGGAAGAAGATCGAGGGGACTTTGGATGCTGATTCTGCTTCTGTTGAAACTTTGTCCTGCTCTCTTCTGCAGTGTTGCCAATAGCCTGTGGTTGCTGTCCTTTTGGCACCCATATTTGTTTCGTGCCACTTGTTCTGTGATGTTGATACTGCTGCTTTCCTTGCCTTGTCTGGTGGTGTCGTTGGTCTGGGTTCCTCTGTTGTGGTTGACTCCTTCGAGGTTGGGTTTGAGAGGTCCATTGGACGCTCTGCTTTGGAAAAGAAGGGAGATCCAACACTTGCGTGACCTGCCCATTAGGAAGTGATTCGTTCTTCATCTTTAATCTAGGCCAGTCCGCAGCAAGTTTGGAAGGATGAGCACCGCAGGGTGTTGTGCGCATTTGGCCGCTGATGCAACACTCCTGACCGCTGATTGTGTTCATCTGCCCTAGCGGTTGGGTAGCTGCCCCTTCTAGTTTGCAGGAAGCCCTAGGAAAGATCTCCTGTCGTCCTTCTGATTGACAACTGTCTATAGCCAAGCCCGAGTGGGTTGGTGTAGACGTGACGTGACTGGTCTGACCCAAGATCTTCCTGTCTTCCGTCGCATGCGTTTCATAGGGTCTAGGGTTACAAACCTCAATCGGAATGTAATTAAGGAAGTCAAGCGGTATCACTCGCTTTTGCTCTGAGGTTCCAATTTGTATGGAGCCTTGTCTAAGATTTAGGTCCACTGAGTGATCGTATAGCCAATCTTGGCCAAGGATTAGGGGTTCTATCAGGTCGTCATCGTGGCATACTAGTAGCTTCGCTGTCATGGTCACATCCTTAATGAGGATAGGAAGATCCACCTCACCCATGCAAGGGGTTTCCATGCCTCCTAGCCCTATGAGGTATGCCTCAATTGGCCGCATTTCTATTCCTGAATCCTTATAGTGGGACCATCTAATCGCACTAGTCGCAACACCTGAATCAATTAAAGCCCTGAGCTCTTGGCAAGGGTTGTCGTGCTCTAGCCTGACTGTAATGAATGGTCTCCTGTCCACTATACTAGGGCGAGTGGTTGACTTTACTTGACACATGGCCATGGGATATCTGGGTGTAGTTTCCAGATAGTTATAATGTTCTCTCCCTAGTCCTTGTCTTCTTAACTTCATGCGTTTAATGCGTTCTATTGCTTTTGCCTGAGCTTCCGCTCATATTCTATTTTCTTCCTCCTTACGCTTCTTTGCCCACGTGAGTCGTCTAAGCATATCCTCAGTAAGAGGTTCCTGATATAGCTTGACTCTACAACCACTAATATAATTAGGCATTATATCTCCTTCTAAAGTGGCTAACTGTACTGCTCCACTTGTTGAGAGTCTGTTAATGATCATAGGTCCATAACCTCGCTTTTCTAACTTACGTGCGTGTTGCTTTAGCGTATATACTAGAACTAAATCTCCTTCTTTTAGGCCTTTATCTTTCACATGTGCATCAAAATATGCCTTCTATCGTTTCTTTGCTGCATATATTCCTGCTGCTGCCTTGAGCCTGGTTTCTCCTAATCGTTCCAAGTCCATTATTCTCGCTGATAATTCATGGCCGGTCCACTGATGTTCTTGTGCAACCTTAAGGGTCGGTATCAAGAAGTCCAAAGGAAGCATAGCATTCTGACCAAAAACCATCTGAAAGGGAGTTGCATTGAGTACGGTCTTGTAGGCCACTCGATACGCCCAAACAGCGTGGTGTAACTGTTTGTCCCAATCTGAACGTTTGTTGTTCACGAGTTTCGTCAGTACGTTACAAAGGATCTTATTAGTGCTTTCAGCCTGACCATTGGCCTGAGGATGATATGGTGCGGATTTCTTGTGAATCACCATAAAATCCTGTAACAGATATTCAATGACTTGGTTTAGAAAGTGAGTGCCTCGATCGCTCACTAACTCTATAGGCAGTCCATATCTTGTAAAGACATTTTCAAATAAGAATTTTGCAGTTGTGTGTGCATCATTCTTTTTCGTGGCTTTTGCCTCTACCCATTTCGTAAGATAATCTGTCGCAACAATAATGTATTCCGCATGTGTACCTTTTGCAGGGGGGTTAATGGGTCCTACAAAGTCTATACCCCACTTAGAAAATGCACGTCCGCCCATCATGGGTTTCAATGGCATTTCATCTCTGCGAGTAGGAAACTGAGTTCTTTGGCACACATCGCATCTCTTGACATAGGTATGAGCATCCATGTGAAGAGTGGGCCACCATAATCCTGCAAAGAGGATGGCTTTGATTATCCTATCGGGTCCAAAATGACCTCCTGCAACACCTTAGTGTGCAGTCTCTAGTATGCTCAGATAATCGCTCTCATGAACACATTGTCTTAGATATCCATCTCGTCCTCTTTTGTATAGGTTATCGCCAATAAGTGAATAATCTTGAGCTTCCTGCTCTAGACTGCGTTGTCGAGCTAAGGTCATGCCTTGAGGGAATGTGTTCGTCCTCAAGTATGTCACTAATTGTTCACTCCAGTCTGGTGTGAGAGACACGTGATATAATGTAGCATGCTCTACTGGTGGTCTTTCACAACAAACATGGCATTCCTTACACAACCTGTAGACATCTGCTTCCATCGTAGGCCAATATACTCCTAATCTATGCAGAGTCTGTAATGTTCGATGTTTTGAATGATGTTGCTTTAATGCACCTATGTGTGCTAATTGCAACCAATTCGCATGTTCTGATTCATCTACACAACAAGCGAGAATCTTTTGATTATCCTGTTTATATATGCTTCCTGCCAGTATTTGGTATCTTTGGGACTTGGTAATCTCTCCCTCTTTGATCTTTAACCTAGGATTCTTGGGTCCATATGTGAGAATAGGGACTATAGGCTTAGCCCATTCTGGTGCTATCTCAAGGTTAAACAAGTATGCATCTGGTAATTCATCCACTACTCCTGGAGGAGATTCTCCTGAGGTTAATCTTGAAAGGTGGTCAGCTCTAAGATGTGTCTTTCCTTTCCTGACTACGACTTCAAAATCATACTCCATGAGTAATAGAAACCAACGTATCAGTCGTCCTGTGTTACATGGTTTGTTGACTAAGTACAATAGGGCTTGATGATCCGTAAAGAACTTGAATTTATTGGCCAACAAGTAGTGCCTGAACTTCTTTACTGCGTAGATCATCCCTAATCCTTCTCGTTCCGTCGTGGTGTAATTCCTTTCTGCTGCGTTCAATTGTCTGCTCGCGTAAGCTATGGGGAGATCTATGTTACCTTCATTCGTGGGTTGTGCTAACACGCATCCTATGGCGTAATTGGATGCATCCACATGTACATGGAATGGCTTACTCCAATCTGGGGTAGTCAATATAGGTGCTGAGCACAAGCGTCGTTTAAGTTCATTGAATGAATTTTCACATTCATCTGTCCATTCAAAATTGGTTAAAAGAGAGTACAAAGGCTTGGCTATGATTGCATACATGTGTATGAATCTCCTATAATATCCGCAATGGCCCATAAATGCATGTACCTCTTTCACATTAGTTGGTCTAGGTAAATCTGCAATTACCTTTACTTTTTCCTCATCCGTAGAGATTCCATTTTTTGACACAATGTGTCCTAGAATTTTGCCTTGTCTGACCATGAAAACGCACTTTTCTGGGTTCAGACAAACCTGATATTCTCGACATTTGTCAAATATTTGTCTTAACTCTGGGATATGTGTCTGTCTTACATTTGAATGTGCACATAAGTCATCGACATAAACTTCCAAACTCTTGCGTAGGAATTCCTTAAAAACATGACACATGAGTCGCTGGAAAGTGGCGGGTGCATTTGTTAAGCCAAATGGCATCACACGAAATGCAAATATGCCCCATTCAGTGGAAAATGCCGTCTTGTGTTGGTCTTCTGGAGCAATAGCTACTTAATTATAGCCTGAAAATCCATCAAGAAAGTTGTAAACTTCCTTGCCCGCAACTCTTTCCAATAGATGTTCTGTGATAGGAAGAGGATAACTATCTCTAATCGTTGCGGCATTAACCTTTTTAAGGTTAATACACACACGCAATTTTCCATTCTTCTTGGGCACTACCACAATGGGAGATACCCATTCGGTATGCTCAATTTCGTAAATGAATCCTGCTTCTATCAAACGATCTATCTCCGCTTTGATCTTCGTAGCGTAGTTATCATTGTACGTGTACGGTTTTTGTTTTGTCGGTTTTGCATCTGGAGTCATAGGGATTCTATGAGAACATATATTTGGATCTACTCCTTTCAAATCTTTGTAACTCCACGCAAAAACATCTCTATATTCGCGTAATAGGGCAACCAACTCTTCTTCTTCTTCCTTCGTCAAATCATGCCCTATGTATGTACATTTTTCTTCTTCTCCTTCGATAGCAACTATTATTTTCTTGGTTTTCTCTCGGTTATCATATACTTGTCTGTCATTCGCCTTTCTATTAGGCATTCGTACCATGATTCTTCTATCTTCGATTTCATAGTTCTTGAAGTTCTCGGGTACTTCAAACAAAGATTCTTCTTTTTCTGACATGGTTTCTTTCTTCTTTCTTTTCTTGCCTTCACTCTTAGTAGTCACTTCCGTGGCTAATCTCACCTCATTCGTAATTTCCTCGTGTCCATGATAATTGATTCTAAATCAAAATCACTTGCATCCTCAAATGCACCAGTGTTAGGTTCACACTCTTCTAAAATTGCATCGCCCATGATTGGCTCTATCGTGAAAACTGAAATGTCATAGCCATCCTCGTCACAGTGGGGAGTCCATTGTTCTTCATTGATGGCTACATCCATGGTTGCTAGGATTTCTGCCCAACCATGGGGTTCAAACTCTTCGTCTGGGAATACTACAGGTGCATAGGCTGGATCTTGTAGGGTTCGTGGATTTTGTTCTGCACCTAAGGTCCTTGCTCCTAATCTTTCTTCCTCTTGTTTGGCTACTTTACACATCCATAAATGAGTATCCTCATGCAACCAAGAAGGATCTGATTCTAATGAGTGCACGGATTCTGTTTCTACTGGTGTCTTATGGATGGTATTCCATTGTATTGGGGGTACATCTCTATGTGAATAGTCTTTAAGATTGACTTTGGTAGTCACTCCTAAATGTTGCAAGTACAAAGAATTAGTTCCCCAATCTTGTACAATTTGCAACTGACGCATGAATGGTCGTCCCAATATCATCTCATAAGCATGGTTTTTTGCAAAGTCACAAATGGCAAAGGTATGCTCAAATTCTACACCACAAGTGGTGAGAGATATGCCTTCTAGTAAGCCTAATGGTTTTTCTATGTGTCCATCAGCCATTTGTAGCTTCATCCTGGTGGGTCTTAATGCTGGCTTACCCCAACGTTTCCATAAAGCGGTGGTAGCTATGGCTACTCCGGCTCCTGAATCTAAGATGGCTTTCGTGGTGTAGCCTTGATGGGTTATCGGAAGATAAGTGTTACCTTCCTCTCCTTCGCTCACATCTCCAATCTTTTCTACAGGTATCTCTGGTACCTTATCTTGTGATCCTATTGATGAGGGAGTAGTAGCAAGCTCGGGGAATTGATTTGCTACATGCTTCCACAATTCTGGTTTTACCTTCAATAACTCCTCCAGAGTAAGGTTACATTGTACTTTGGTATTCTTGATCACTTCCGTGTTTCTAGGGATTACTGATTCTTCATTCCTTACTATTATCGTGGGTGCTCTCATACTAATAGACTTTGCTTCCCAAGGTCCTGTGAACTGAGGTAATTCTTGTAAAGAATTAGATTTAAATCTTGTGTGTTCACTCAGTTGTTCTTCCTCTACATCATCGTATATAGAGGGGATGTCTTGGGGAAATTGTTCCTGCAAGTCATCTATTTCTTGAATAGGAGGATGGGTTCCTTGTTCTTTTCTCCATTTCTCTTCTTGTATTTCTCTCAAAAATTCATGTGAGTACCTATGTATGGAAGACAAATTGTCTTGACTTTCTGTATTGGGTACTTGAGACAGGGATGGTGCATTCCTTTCCTGTGTCTCTGGGACAATAGGGTTCCTAGGCTGATCCTTTTTCTCTTTGCTCTCGATCAAATATTCTAGCCTCTCCATTAGTCCTTGAAAGTGTAATTCCGGTTTTGCTATGTTATTCCAATTAATATATCTAGAGGCTTCGAACAAGGCTTGTGCTAGTTCTACCATCTTCATGCAAAGTTTAGTTCTCTCAATTTCTAGATCAGCTTGAGGGTAGTTTTTGCTCATTTCAGCTACCTGAGGTCCCTCTTTTAATCTAGCTTGATATGCACGAAACATCATGTCTAGATTCTCTGGTATGGGTTCCGCTAAAACTGTTCCTGATTTCTGAGCTGGATTCTCTTGATTCAATTCCTGTGAAGTCAATTCTTGGATTTTGGCTCTAGATTCCTTTAAACTTCCTTCCAACTCCGTTATCTTTTTACTCCATTTTCTCTTAATTATTTCTCTAGAATCTTTCCAAGATTTTGTCTTTTTACTGCTAGATTCTACAACTTCACTGGTTTTGGCTACTTTCTCTTGATTAAGCTTTTGGTTCTGTAAGAGCGCCTGAGCTCTTGTTATAGCTTGGATAGGCACGTATGTAGGATTGGATCCATCTGCGTTATTTACAATACCTATCACGTTGATCGGTGTCACATTCGGAGCATTAACAGGGTTCTTAGGACAATCTTTGATTATGTGCTCTTTGCCACAATCAGCACAAAAGCCTTGGATGTTATAGTACTGTGATTGTCCTGCTATCGGGGGGTGTGGACAATCCTTTATGAAATGATCTCCTTGGCACCTAAAGCATGGTCCTCTAGGGCCCTGTGGTCTCTGTTGTCTTAACTGGGGCCGTGGATTTGGGTTTGTGTACATCACATTAGCATAGTCGGGCTCCCAACTAGGTTCCACTGGTGGACTATCGTAATGATATGTCTCCACGTGTTCTGGTGACTCTGTGTAATATGTGGGTGGACTATCGACATGCGTAGAGTCAAAACTGTTTGAGTGTGGGTCACTCTCTGTGATCAAAGGTGAAGAAGGCACTAAGGCCCTACTTAGGTTCTCTTCTGCAGCAGCATATTTGACTGAGATGACATTCGCTGGTGGGGGTGGCTGCTGAGCTAAGACAGGTTGAGGTCTCTGTTGAGCCTGGTATGGGTAGTTCTGAGGAGGCCTATAGTAATAAGGCTGAGCATTGTATTGGCCTTGATACCTACCTGGCTGTGCGTATGCTTGCGGGTAGTTTTGTCTCACGGTTTGTTTGTTGTACAGGCAGTCCTGAGTCGTATGATTCGTGTATCTTCTCTCAATTGTACAGTATTGGCCACTAGGGTTTGCTTGAGGTTGTGTTGTATTGAGACACACATTTGCCATATGGTCACCACCACAGGTGTAACAACGCTTGTTTGTTAGCACCCTAGGTTTACTAGAAACTCCTAGTTTCTGGGCCACTTTTTCTGCTAGGTCTTCTATTGAGCTAGACAATTTTGTGGATGCTAGAGATGAACAGTCTGAGTCCTTATAGACCTTGGAGAGTTCCAACTCATCTCCTAAGTTGTCCTCAATGTCTATGCATATTCTCACACATTGCTCTAGCGTTCTGGGTTCTTTTAGGTACGCGTAGGAGCGTAGTTTAGAGCTCAACAAGCCATCTAGAAACAATGACACTTGCTTAGCTTGTGAGGGTAGCTCTTGCACTGGACATCGTTCAACATATTGTCTAAACCTACGTCCTGCCAGTCTAACTGTTTCTTGAGGGGTCTGTTTAAAGCTATGAATCAACGAAGACGTGTCATGTCTAATCCCACTTTTAGAGAATTCAGTGATGAATGACTCTAAAAAGTGATGGATGTCTCTAAATTGCCTTTGTTGCAAAGGTTGGAACCAAGTTAAAGCGGTATTCTTTAACGTTAGTCCAAATGCGTTGTATTGTGTGAACATGTCTTCAACTTGTTCGGCTCTTAGTACTTGCTTGAATTCTGCGATGTGGTCGTAGGGATCTCCTGTCCCATCAAAATAATTCTTCATTGATTTTACTAATTGAGTGGGTCTCAATATTCTTGCGTGTTCACGTGATCTAGGTAGAGGAAAATCATCTCTACCACCTGGTATTCCATGATCTCTTTGTCTATCCACTCTATTAGTGTCCGTGGTTGTTCTATCTCTCCCTATGGGATGAGTGAAGCTTACTTACGGTCTCTCTTTATTTCCCTCTCTTTGATTTCCATGGGCTGAGGATGTTCCTGCCCCTTGTTGACTTGTATTCATGTTTGTTCTAGATGGAGGGAATACCAATTCTCCTCTCCATGTGTATGTGTTTTTAGCACGGTCGGGTACCACAAAGACTCTTTCTGAAGTCTCATCCAGGTATACAACCTTCCCAGGTGTATCCGGGTCCTTGAACTCGTATATAGTGATGATACCTACCTCACTAAGTAGTTCTGTCTTGTATCTCCAAAAGGCTTCATCCGTTTCTTTATTTACAAACAACTCTATGCTTCTGTTGTCCTGAGGGATCCATTCTGGGATTAGTACTCGTGTCAGTACAGATTTCCCTCTAGGTGTTCTAGGCTCGTCTAATGGTTCCTTTCCTTGAGATTTTGCTTCCGTCTCTGGTTGAATCACGCCAAACTCGTT
Source organism: Ceratopteris richardii (assembly GCA_020310875.1). Classification (NCBI taxonomy): domain Eukaryota; kingdom Viridiplantae; phylum Streptophyta; class Polypodiopsida; order Polypodiales; family Pteridaceae; genus Ceratopteris; species Ceratopteris richardii. The sequence continues at coordinate 50,384,810 of CM035411.1, forward strand.
GGTATTGTTTGGCTGCGTACTTAAGATGTACATCGTTCCTTCCTTGTCTATGTACGCGTCTCTCTCGAATTTCACCACTGGACGTTCCAATCCAATGGGTTGATCGGGGTTGTGCATTTGCACCACTTGCCTTCGCAAACCATCCTCATAGATGCGAGCACCTAATCGGTTGGTTCGGAGAAACTCTAGTTGTGTTCTATAGGGTCCTTCAGGTTTTTCTAAATAGGCTACATTCGACCCTCCTTCTGGTCTTTCTGTGCTAAATGCCATTTCTGAATCACTAGTATCTGAGCTCTCGTAGGGATAACTAGTGTTCAATTGTTGAGCCCACGATCGTGCAGTAGTTCTTACACTTGCCTCTGATGATCTAAGGCTTCGTCGGTCTAACTTACCTATATGTTTGCCCGATCTAAGGTTCATTAATTTTCTTCCTTGCACACTCAGTATACGCTCAGATCGTCAATGATTCTTTGTTATTAACTTCTTGTTTCTTTTTAAAGGTCTTTAAGTTCTTGTCTTAATGTATGCGTCAGGAATTCGACTTTCCGTTATAATTTTGAGTGCTCGTTCCGTCAGACTTATGTTCTTTCCTATAGGTTTTCGTCACACACCTTTACTTTAGTCTTGAAGTTGAAAGAATTAAATATATTGAACTTGAGGCGTTCCTATCGTCTTAATCCACAATGCTAACGTTTATCCTAAGCTAAGAATTGACTGAGGGGGTTGAGTAATCTTCCAACCTCGAGTCAGCTTTTTCTGGTTGCTCTGATGCCCAAGAAGCCGCGCTTCCCAAGCTTTATGCCCTTCACTGCCTTGCTTTGGTTGTCTTTGATTGCCCTTGCTAGACCTTTTTGCAGCCTTCCTGATGCACTGGAGCTCTGTACCTGCAAGAAAACTCAAGAAAACAAAAGTACACACAAGCACAAAAGTTCTCTCTCACTCTCTCGCATGCACAAATGAGGGGAAATGAGGAGAATGGGTGGATATGGTGAATTTTCTGATTTTTTTGGAGATGAAGATGATGATGCGGTGATGAAGATGGAGTGTGGGGGAGGTGAAAAACACTAAAAACTAAGTAAAAACAACAACAAAAACTGAAATTTTTACCTTCCAACGCCACTTCTTGCTATACTCTTACCATCACACATTCGTCCTAGACTCGTTCCCCGGCAACGGCGCCAAATTTGGTGTTGCTCTAGCACAATGGTGAGGACCACGTTAAGAGGCTTCACCTCCTTAATGTCAATCCGCGGAAGAGATAGGAGTGATATGAAGATCGTGAATGTGAGATGAAGTGAGAGTGATGGTGAGAAGCATAGAAATGCACACACACATGCACACACACTACGAAGAGACAAGCAAGACACAATGGAAGGTGGGAAATTAGCTCTATTACTCAAGAACACTATTACAAGCTCAAAAGAACTCTAAACTCCAACAAGCTAACCTCAAAAATGAGCTCTCTAGCTCTTTTTATAGTTTCTAGACTAGTTTTGACCGGTTTCACATCTAGTGACCGGCATAGTTAAAAATTAGGTTCTAGATGCTATTTGGAAGGGTAAACGATGTCTAAAAATAACAAAAATTGATAAGCTTGTTCTACCTAAGCTCCTCAAGCTCGAGGACTCCTCGGCTTGCACAAAATGGAGCTGTGGATTACAAAATGGGGTTTTCTATGTTACATATGTCACAATAGTGATAAGAATCACTGTTGGAGGTTTTTGGAAAGTATTTGAAAACATAATTATTTGAAAAATGATTCGATTGGCTCCCTGCTCTGTCGTTACATGCTTCCGTGTCGTCTGTGCCTCTGGCTGCTTCCAACAGAGCACTATCTAGAAGACATAGGAATATTTACACAAAAAGAAGAAGAACCTCTCACAAGCATCAAAACGGTAAATTCAAAGGATGGGAGTGAAGGTAGTAAAAAGAAAAAGAAAAGAAAAGTAGTGAAACATGACGAGGAGGAACCATTGTTTGAAGTACCAGAAAATTTCAAAAAATACAAAGTTGGGGACCGCAAAATTTTGGTACGAATGCCTAAGAGAGAGGCCACAATAGGAGAAGCATACGATAACAAAGAAAAGACCAAAAAAATCGTAGTCACCATCGAAGAGAACAAAGAGAGATGTACATACATAAGAGATGACCTAAGTAAAGAAGAGGAAGTAGAGTTGGTAGCGTTATTAAGGGAATACAGGGACGTGTTTGCATGGCACTATAGAGACTTGAAGGGAGTAGATCCAAAAATTTTCTCTCATATGATCCCCATGACCGCTGATGCCAAGCCCACCAAACAAAAGCCCTACACATATAATGACACTTATGCAGCCAAAATAAAAGAAGAAATTGATAGATTGATTGAAGCTGGATTTATATGAGCATACAGAATGGATGTTCCCCATTGTAGTGGTACCCAAGAAAAATGGAAAGTTGCATGTATGTATTAACCTTAAAAAAGTTAATGCTGCCACAATAAGAGATAGTTATTCGCTTCCAATCACAGAACATTTATTGGAGCGTGTTGCAGGCAAGGAAGTTCATAGCTTCCTCGATGGATTTTCAGGTTACAATCAAGTAGCCATTGCCCCAGAAGATCAACACAAAACAACTTTTGCCACAGAATGGGGAGTCTTTGCATTTCGTGTGATGCCATTTGGGCTCACCAATGCACCTGCAACATTCCAAAGGCTCATGTGTCATGTCTTCAAAGAGTTCTTGCGAAAGAGCTTAGAAGTATATGTGGATGATTTATGTGCTCATTCCCAAGAAAGAAGATACCACATTCCTGAGCTCAAATAGATCTTCAACAAGTTTAGAGAATATCGATTGTGTTTGAACCTAGAAAAGTGTGTGTTCATGGTACGACAAGGTAAAATCTTAGGTCATATTGTTTCTAAGAATGGAATATCAATAGATGAGGACAAAGTAAGAGCCATAGCCGAGTTACCGAGGCCAAGGAATGTTAAAGAGGTACAAGCCTTTATGGGCCATTGTGGATATTACCATAGGTTTATTCACATGTATGCAATCATAGCTAAACCTCTTTATGCCTTGCTGAACAATTTTGAGTGGAACGACGAATGCGACAAGTCCTTCAATGAGCTGAAGAGATGCTTTTGCACAGCACCAATACTGACCACTCTTGATTGGAATAAGCCATTTCATGTACACGTGGATGCATTCAATTATGCAATAGGATGTGTGTTGTCACAACCCACAGGTGAAGGCAATCTAGACTTGCCTATAGAATATGTGAGCAGACAACTAAATGTTGCAGAATGAAATTATACAACAACTGAGAGAGAAGGATTAGGAATGGTATATGCTGTGAAGAAGTTTAGACACTATCTATTGGCCAACAAGTTGAAATTTTTCACTGATCATCAACCTGTACTATACTTGGTCAATAAACCTTGCAATACAGGACGTCTAGTAAGATGGTTCCTCTTACTAATGGAATATGAATTTGAAGTAGTTGTTAGGAAAGATAAGACCCACCTTAGGGCAGATCATCTTTCTCGCATCACTTTAGGAGATTCACCGCAAGGAGTGTCTGATGAATTGCCCGATGCTTACCTGTTCAATCTAGAAGTTGTTCCTAAATGGGCAAATAAGCTGGTACCAATCCTAACCTTCGGACCTGCAAATAAGGATGTAAAAACAAACAAAGATGAAATTGTAAAATCACAAAAATATCAAATATTGGAAGGAAGCATGTATAAACAAGACAGGGAAGGTGTTCTAGCTTGTTGTGTCGAGGACGATGAACATAGTAGTTGGTTGCAACAAGCCCATGAAGGATTTCTAGGGAATCACTATTCTTAACATCGAACATGTTAGAATCAATATCCTATTGGTCAAACAATATTCTTCTATTGGTCAAATTTTTTAGGTATAACAACATATATAGAGTTGGGACATAGTTCCTCTACAAGCAGACGGGCGCAAATCACTGTTTACAACATGTGTTGAAGTGTTGTTCATGGCCTTGTACATGAAATGGTGTAAGACGATGTGGATAAAAGAGCATCCTCCCAACCCATTGGCGAGGGTTCAAAACCCGTCAATTGTGATCGGCAACACAAAGTAAAGCGAAGTTTTTTGTTTTAAGCTTTTTCAAATGACTCTGACGGCATCACAAAAAAAGCGTTCTATTTTAATTATGCTTTTAGATTTTTGGACAGCGAATGGAGTTGTTTTTACGATTTTGAAGAACGATCGCTTATGCTTTATTATGTGTTTTTGGAGGAGAACAAACTACTATATAAACACATACTTGGATCACTCTCTATTCATCCTTCACCTAGTGTTCAACACAAGCTTGGAGCTTGGACCTCAATAGAGGTGGTGTTTTGTCTAGCACATGGGGCAACCATGGTGCTAACTTGAAGCATGTTGAGGAGCAGCTATGGAGTTCTTCTTAATGATTATTCTTGGAGAAGATGAAGAGTGTGCTCACACTCTAGCTCATGGAGAGGAGGTTATCTCTTGTTCATGGCAAGAAGACTTGGTCATTAGCAGCTTGATGGTGCCGTCTACATGTTGTAATTGAAGATTATCTTCTACAAGAGGATGTCCGGCTACGTCAAAGACATTGGATGGTGGTTAACATAAGATTTACATCTTATGTTAAGTATTCAGGTACATATTCTCTTTATGCACACAGGCACTACTTGGAGCTTATGGAGGCAGTAGCATCCATATCAGGAGGAGTCCTATTCAACATAGGTACAAGAGAAATAGTACGTATATGCTTTATGCATATTTTGATGAGGTGTTTGAGAAAGCGTGTTCACATGAGTTTGAGGATTTCTAACAAAAAACTTGTTAGCATTCTTTGCTACATCTTTTCACACACATATCTGACTTAGGGTCTTCCATAGCCTAAGTTTAGATGAGGGTTTTTTGATTATCAGTTTCACACTGATCCTTCCTTCTTCGGTCACTCATATTCACTCTTCTATAACCTATAAGGTCACACATCTCATGTATATTCAGATTTCTGCCCATACATCTGAATATGTTTGTTACATTTGTACATTCACTCATTCATCTATTTCTCATCACATAGAGTGGTTGAGAGTTTTGCTCGCACATTGTACATTGAACATTCGTATCTATGATACTATGAGTAAGCGATGACTTACGTAACACCTTACACATGTCGTCTATTCTTTCTCTATCTTTGTCTCATCATATGTATGATTAAGTTGTGATATGTTCATGTTTTGTCAATATTGAAGATTGCTAAATTAATGTTGTATATGCTGGAAGTATGGAACCATGGACCTGTGATATGAGCCAAGGGCCTACCTCACTTCCAACATTTGGTATCATAGCAGTAAGGTTTTGGTTTCAGAACTTTAGGTCTTTGGCATCAATGCATTAAGGCTCATTCATATTCTTAAGTTTCCAGAATTCTAGATTTACAACATATGATTTAAGAGCATCTTCTAAATTTGACATTTGACATACACACTTAATCTAGATGAGTAGAGATTTGAGAATTAGACAATTCAGTTACATGTGTATTCATCAGTGTGGAGTATGAAGTTGATGATCTGTTAGCAGACGAATATTTTTGGAAGAATATGCAAATACTTTACAAAGGTATTGTTTGAAGACCCAGACTTGATGAAGAGAAGACTACTTCAAATTCAAGGAAGAGCAATGGTTTAGAGAAGATGAAGAAATCAGATCAACATAAAATCACAGGTATCAGTTTCTAGTATTAGATTATCATTTGCAGGTCATGTCTTAGATGTTGGAGTTAGACGTCTGCGGAAGCACGCGAACAACACAAGGAAGAAGAAGAAGCTTGGAGCACAACACACAAGACTGAAAATGTATTACTAGAGAATGTACAAAGATAAATAGCCCATTAGGGCAATAGGCGTATATACAAGCCGGGGGAAAAAAACCTCCTAAAGAGGGAAAAAAGTGCCCCAGCAGTCCTAGAGTGTTCACACACATCACTACCTAAATATATCAACAAATCCCCCCTGGGAGTGATGCGGTGAACAAGGAGCTGGCACTCATGTATAAGGAAGTGCCAAGCTATGTGGAAATCACTCCACAAAAGGAAGTAAGCCCAAAGCTTTGCGGAAAGCTTCAAACTTCTCCCTAGGTAGAGCCTTCGTGAAAAGGTCTGCAATGTTCTCCTGCGTGGGCACATATGCCAAGCTGATCTCCCCAGCAGAGAACCTCTCCCTGACATAGTGATAATGCACCTCAATGTGCTTAGTGCGAGCATGGAACACAGGGTTCCTCGCAACTGCCAATGCGCTCTGACTGTCAGTGAAGATGGTGGTGGCAGAAGACTGGCCAACACCCAAATCAGCCATAAGGCGTCTGAGCCACACACACTCAACAGTCGCTGTGAAAGCTGCCCTATACTCAGCCTCACAACTGGAAGTGGCCACAGTAGGCTGCTTCTTGCTCAACCAAGATATACATGAGCTACCAAGCATGAAGCAAAAACCACTGGTGGACACACGAGTGTCATAGCAACCAGCCCAATCTGAGTCAGAAAAAGCATGCAAATCTGGCGGTAGTGATCCCCCCTTGGGATAAAACAACCCAAGTAGCCGAGTACCACTCAAGTAGCGAAAGATGCGCTTAACCGCTTTCCAATGCGTGACTCCTGGGCAATGCATGAACCTGCTCATCTGTGAGACAGCAAACTGAATATCTGGCCGAGTAATGCATAAGTAAATCAAGCATCCAACAGCCTGCTGATAGAGAACAGCATCAAATGCATCTCCAGCATCATGAAGACTCAATGGTAAACCTGTCTCCATAGGAGTGGCAATAGGCTTACAGTCTTCAAGGCCAAAACGCTGCAATAATGTGTCAATATATTTCATTTGACACAAAGCCATTCCACCATCAACGTGCATAAACTGAATGCCCAAATAGTGATGCAAATGCCCCAAATCAGACATCTCAAATGAGGCATGCAAATCAGCCTTAAAATCAGCAATATGTGTCTCAATAGGACCAGTGAGCAGCATGTCATCAACATAGACAACAATGATCAGAAGCACATCATTAGCACGCTTAACATATAAGGTGCTTTCAGTTGGACTGTTCTCAAAACCATGTGCAATCAGATAGGCATGTATCTTCTCATACCAAGCACGTGGTGCTTGCTTTAAACCATATAACACCTTCTTTAACCTGCACACCTGGTTTTCATGCCCTTTCTACACAAAGCCACGGGGCTGAAAAACATACACTTCTTCATGCAAGTCACCATTCAGAAATGCTGTTTTAATGTCCAACTGATGTACATTCCAACCATGATGGGTTGCAAGTGCACAAATGCTCCGAACAGTAGTCATACGGCATGTAGGTGCAAAGGTCTCATCAAAATCAATGCCTCTTTCCTGCGCATAACCCTTTGCAACAAGCCTAACCTTATACCTGTCAACTGTACCATCAGGTTTACGCTTCAGCTTGTATACCCACTTAGTGCCAATGGCCTTCTTGCCAAGAGGCAAGTCACATAAAGACCATGTACCATTCTTCATTATAGCATCATATTCAGATTGCATAGCAGCCATCCAATTTTCTGAAATTTGTGCTTCATCAAAAGAAACAGGCTCATTCTCATCACAGAGACTAGATGCAGCCATAGCATAGCAATCTGATGCAAAGGAGGCACTATGAGAGCCTGAACGAGTACGATATGACAAAGGTGCATCTAATTTGCTGTCACGCAAAGTCTGCACCAGCCATTTTGGCATAGTTTTTGCTTGCTCAATATCAGCTCTCTCATCAACAAGTGCATCATGTAAATCTGCATCAGAAATGGAATGATCTGCATCATCATATGAAACCTGCAAAGGCTGAGAAGTTGCCTCATTAGGACCAGCACTAGCCTGTCCACCTGTAAAAAGAGGCATCAAAGTATCATACATGTCTTTGGAGCTAACATATGTCTCCTTAGTACATGAAAGCAATGGCTGAATAGCATCTTCCACAAAGACAACATCACGGCTAACCAGAATGCGTTTAGTCTGTGGATGATACAGACGATAGCCTTTACTTTCAGAACTGTACCCAACAAAAATACATTTTACTGCCTTATCATCCAATTTTCTGCGATGTTGTTCAGGCACTAATGCATATGCCAAACAACCAAAAACACACAGATGAGCAACAGATGGCTTGCGGTCATGCCAAGCCTCATATGGAGTGATAGACTGCAATGCTTTAGTGGGACACCTGTTCAGTACATATGCTGCACACATGACAGCCTCAAGCCAGAAACTATGTGGTAAAGCCTGACTTTTGACCATGCACCTCGCCATCTCCATGAGTGACCTGTTCTTTCGTTCAGCAACTCCATTCTGTTGAGGTGTAAACGGCACTGTACACTGGTGTTTTATCCCACGTTCAGCCAGAAATGCATTAAAATCTGAAGACATATATTCCCCCCTCGATCAGAACGGAGGGTGCCCATTTTACATGCTGACAGATTTTCAGCCAAAACCAAAAACTGTTTGAAGCACATGAACACTTCGGACTTTGCTTTGAGTGGATATACCCATGCATGCCTGGAAAAATCATCAATGAAAGTCACGAAGTAAAGGTAATTTCCAAAAGAGGGTGTCTGCATAGGACCACAGACATCACTATGTACAAGCTGTAATTTCTGCGTAGCCCGAACTGAACCATCTTTTGGAAAGGAAGAACGCTGCATTTTGCCTAGAATACAGCCTTCACAAACATGTTTTCCAGGTGCCTCAAGTTTGGGCAAAGGGGACACCATTTCAGATTTCTGCAGGCGTAACAAACTAGCAAAATTCAGATGACCAAAGCGTGCATGCCAAAGCTTTGCATCTGACATAGCCTGAGAATCATGAACTGCACATGCCGAATCATTCACAGATCTTTCATAGTCTTTGAGCTTATACAGCCCACGACATAAAATGCCAGAAGCAATAATCACATCGCCATTTGAGAGATCATGGACTGTACACCTGTCATCAACAAATTTCACAACCAAGCCAATCTTGGCTAATGCAGAAACTGATAACAGATTCTTTTTGATCCCTGGCACAAATAAAGCATCTGACAAAGTGAAAGAACTACCATCAGCAGTAGTCAGAATGATCTTACCAACTCCCATAACAGGATAAGAGGAGTTATTGGCGCATGTGACAGTATTCCCTGTAGGAGCAGGCTCAAGTGAAGAGAAGAAACTGTGCTGCGAGGTAATATGTTTGGTCGCCCCACTGTCAAAGTACCAAACATCTGAGTCTACTGCAGACATGCACTGATCATGAGAAGATGGGTCAAATATGCAGACAGTAGTAAACGCCCATTCTTCTTCCTGCACAAGATTTGCAGACTCTGTTTTTGGTGTAGAGGCCTCTGCAACAACCATTCCAGCCTCTTTCTTCTTTGCCTCTTTAGCAGCCAGTTTTGGACAGTTCTTTATAATATGATCATTTCCTTTACAGTACTTGCAGAACAATTTCTGCTTTTCTGATTTCTTTTCATCTTTATCCTGGTTCCTGGTTCTTCGATTGTGCAACATTTGCAGATTTCTGCTTACTAGTAGAAGAGCTCCATTTTCCTTTGCCCTTCTGACTAGCCAGGAAAGCTTGATCTGCAACACGCATAATGGACCTGTTTTGCCTGGACTGATCTTCCTGCAACAGAACAGAGACTAATTCCTCAAATGACAAGGCATTCGGATTGCCTTTCATCATCAACCGAAGAGTAGAGGCAAAACTCTGATATGAATCAGGAAGACCATTCAGAACGGTCTGCACAAGTGAGCTATCTGGTATAACCTCATCAGCAGAAATCAATTGTTCCTTCAGGTATTTGATCTTTGTAAGAAAACTGTCCATAGAATCACCTTCATTCATGTGCTCACTCTCCAACTGTTTTCGGAGGTAAGCAACACGAGCCTCATTCCTAGCCTGGTACAAAGTGGTAAGTGTATCCCAAGCATCCTTTGCTGTTCTGCAAGAGCGAATGTGAGGAATAATGGCACGTTTGACAGACAAAGCTATCAATGCATGTGCCTGGGCATCTCTGCCATCCCAACGAATCTGCTCTGCAGTAGGTGCAACAAAAACAGCAGCACGAACAGGAATCTGCGGAATATCATCTTCGACACCATCTTCATCAGCTCCAACACCTGTATTTGCAGTACCTGTCGTTACAGGTGTAACAGGACGTCTTTCAACACCCTGCACAATGTTCCACAATCCTTTTGCAACCAGTACATGTCGCATCATATAAGCCCATAATGGGTAGTTGGTACCATCCAACTTATCCTCAACAGCCAACATACGGAATACATCACTGCTTTCAGCCATGGCCGGTGACTAAAATACCTTGATGCAGAAAATTGATTGTATCTAAAAAAGTTGAACGGAACTGCCCAAACGAGTTCTGCTAGACCTGTAGCAGACTTCGAGACGCTTAAACTGGCGAACAGAAACTGGTATATACCTTTGGCACAAAAGGACAAAATAGCCTGCACAAGCGCTACGATAGTGCGTTCGGAGGCCGAAACGAGCTCAGATCGCGATTTTGGCACCACAGAACAAAGCTGTTTTGATCTCGGAAACACCCTGAGTATGCTCACCAAATTTCGTGCGAATGTGAGACTGCAAACGGAGGAGTGTCGACGGCGCCCTAGAAGAAGCGACGACCTGCTCTGATACCAATTGTTGGAGTTAGACGTCTGCGGAAGCACGCGAACAACACAAGGAAGAAGAAGAAGCTTGGAGCACAACACACAAGACTGAAAATGTATTACTAGAGAATGTACAAAGATAAATAGCCCATTAGGGCAATAGGCGTATATACAAGCCGGGGGAAAAAAACCTCCTAAAGAGGGAAAAAAGTGCCCCGGCAGTCCTAGAGTGTTCACACACATCACTACCTAAATATATCAACATTAGAAGAGCAGTTATGAAGAGATTTGAAGGTTTCAAGGAATGCTTTTATACGCTTTCATCATTTGAAAGTTAAAAGCTACATCAGAATAGGTATCTAGAGGTTTTTCTAGAGAGTTTTGAGAGATCTCTTTCATGGCAAGAAAAGCTTAACTAAGAAGACAAATGTGAAGATGGGATGAGTTTTGTTTTCAACCATTTTTTTGTTGTAAGTTGGTTGAATATCCAGGTACAAATGTGATCTATAGAGGTAAATCTAGAAGGGTAATTCATCATTCAGACAAAAGATTGGTGAATTTAGTTGTTTCAGACATTTAAATTAGGATTCTGATTCAGAGATATGAGGAGATGATAAAACATGTTTCTATATTCACTTCCATTTGTATACCATGTTTGTTTGATCTCTTACTCTTAGTACTAGAGAATGAGAAAAAGTTCATTTGAAGAAGTCAAGTGTGTTTGCTACTTCAAGATGAAGAGAACAAAAGGTCTGGAAGAGAAGTTTGAAGATGTCAACATCATCATCAGGTGGAAGAAAGATGTAGAAGAAGAAAGTCCATCATTTCCAAAAGAAAAGTAAGGCTTCCTTTTCTCATATACTTTCCATATACTTTTCCTATTTTATCCTCTACACCCAAAGACAATTCTACGAGAACATCTTGTGAAGAAAATCTAAAGAAGAAGTAGTTTCTTGTTTTGCATTATACTTGGTCATGATTTAGTAGATTTGACAAAGAATTGCATTGAGAGAAAGAAAAGCAGCAGATATATGGTTTGACTCATATATGTATGAGTTATGTTTTAGTTGAAGCTTTTAAGCAAGCAACTTATATGCAGACAACTTATATGTTCCCTCAAAGAATTCTTGGAGTGTCAATACTGATCTACTTGGTATATGACAAGTTACAGAGAAGTATATTTCTTCTTTATCTAACTCTTGAGGTAAAAAGTTTTTGTAGCAGATGTTGAAGACTTGGGTTGAGGTTCTATGTTTGGAAAAGGTTACCTCATATTCAATATTTTCAAAAACTTCAGTCTTGTTGATGTACAAGTCAATAGAGAATCTACTTTCTATGATTGTCTAGATTTTTGGATACATGTTTGTATTCAAAAAGGTGTTCCATCAGATCCAACACTTGATTGAGAAGTGGAGTTAGCCAAAAGAAAATCAAGCAGGTACTGTCACATTCCACCCGGGTAAAATATGAAAGTTATGAAGTATCAACTTGCAGCTTTTGGAGTTCTCAAGGTGAGAAGTTTGTCCACTTATGTTTCAAGTAGGATGTACAGATTCTTGGGAAGGATTTGTTTGCAGAAAAGTTTTACAACTTTGTAAGACGCATGGATAGTTGGAGACATTCAAGTAAATAAATCAAACATTCAATCATGAAGGTTTGATGAGAGCAGATTCTACACAAGAGAGATCATTGATCTTGTATGATCTTGAGTATTTATGAGTCAGTTGTCTATCCTTTGTTTAAAAAGTTCTTAGCATTGGAAGAAGTAAGTCAAAGATTCAGATTCTATCAGATTTGTGATGGAGAGAGATAGAAGAAGATACTTGTTATGTTACAGAAGGTTATGAATCCTAAAGTGCTTTCAACAAGGTTTTTTGTTATATGGATCAGCTAACCTTATTCTAGATTTTTGGGAAGCTGAGAAGTAAACAGTGAAAGCCATTAGCATCTGCAGTGCTAATAAAAAGGGTTCAAAAATTTTGTTTCAGATACAGGTATTGGTCACTAAAGATCAGATTTATGAAAAAGGACGTCTAAGATTTCATAAAGTCTGATATAATTCGAAGAATACTCGATACTAGTGTTAAATCATCCAGGGGGTGATGAAACATGAAGACTTATTTTCAGCCATATATGAAAGAATGCAGAGTTATACCTACAGGTATTCCTATTTCAGGTATTCCTATATTTCCTTTGTCAGGTTCTCTTTATGTTCCATCTTTAAAAGAAGAAGGAAGAAGAAGAATGTTTGGAGAAAGTTCCTGTTAGGATGTTCCTGATCAGGAGAAGGTTCCAGAGTTCTATTTGAAGAGAAGCTTGATATTTCAGAAAGGTATATTTCAGAAGTGCGCACATATATGTTTATACCAAGTTCTGAAGGAAAGAGGTATGGAGTTTTACAGTTGAACAAGGATGAAGACATGATGACATCATAGATTTCTTTATGAGACTCATGAGTTGATTTCATTTGATTTCAATTGAGTTGAGTTGATTTGACTTGAGTACAGTCAGAGATGAACCAGCAGTGTTCATAATACACTAAGTTGTGAGTTCTCAGTCATAGGTTCCAGGATTCAGTTCTTGATTAGTGTATTTACATGATGCAGCAGAAGTACTTTGAGAAAGCTTTTTGGAATGTAAATGCAAATATATGGATCTTAGTGTATGTTTTTAGGTTTTTGAAAACAGGAGATAGCAGGTTCGGAGACAGTTCATGCTATATTTGTTGTCAAGCAGTGATTGCTTGATGTGTACACTACTGGATATCTAGTTTTGCATATTTTCTCAAGTATTATGGTTCATATTCAACAAGTTCAGGTTTTTTGAAGAAAAGTCAAATTCAATTATGAAAAAGACTTTTGAAGAAGAAGTTTTGAAATGCAGGAGTACAAGCTTGAAGCTTGTGATAGTTTGCAGTTTGTGACAGATTGTAGATCCAGTCCAGATTGTACCAATATGACATTGCAGGGGGGATTGTTGGAATCAATATCCTATTGGTCAAACAATATTCTTCTATTGGTCAAATTTTTCAGGTATAACAACATATACAGAGTTGGGACGTAGTTCCTCTACAAGTAGACGGGCGCAAATCACTATTTACATCATGTATTCAAGTTTTGTTCATGTCCTTGTACATGAAATGCTGTAAGACGACGTGGATAAAAGAACATCTTCCCAACCCATTGGCGAGGGTTCGAAACCCGTCAATTGCGATCGGCAACACAAAGTAAAATGAAGATTTTTGTTAAGTAAAATGAAGATTTTTGTTTTAAGCTTTTTCAAATGACGATAGCGCAAAAAAAGCGTTCTATTTTAATTATGCTTTTAGATTTTCGGACAGGGAATGGAGTTTTTTTTACGATTTTGAAGAACGATCACTTATGCTTTATTGAGCGATTGCTTTATTATGTGCTTTTGGAGGAGAACAAACTACTATATAAACACATACTTGGATCACTCTCTATTCATCCTTCACCTAATGTTCAACATAAGCTTGGAGCTTGGACCTCAATAGAGGTGGTGTTTTGTCTAGCACATGGGGCAACCATGGTGCTAACTTGAAGCATGTTGAGGAGCAGCTATGGAGTTCTTCTTAATGATTCTTCTTGGAGAAGATGAAAGGTGTGCTCACACTCTAGCTCATGGAGAGGAGGTTATCTCTTGTTCATGGCAAGAAGACTTGGTCATTAGCAGCTTGATGGTGAGGATCGGCCGTCTACATGTTGTAGTTGAAGATTATCTTCTACAAGAGGATGTCGGGCTACGTCAAAGACATTGTATGGTGGTTAACATAAGATTTACATCTTATGTTAAGTATTCAGGTACATATTCTCTGTGAAGAGATGGATAGGTATGTGCTTGAAGATGAAGAGGTGTTGCAAAATCCTTGATCTACACCAGCCAAATGAGCTCCAGGAGTATATGGTGGGCCCTTTTAGCTTGCCAATGGATGTATTAGACACCCTATGTACCTTGGAAGATCACTCTCAAAAAGATAGATCAAAACAGATAAGTTGGAGTTAGCTCAGAGGTGAAAACTTGCTGTTCTTGGTTCATACACCTGTCCAGTGTTTTACATAATTCTCTGAGCACAGCAGCAATTAGCTCATATCCTCTTGGAAAAGTCTAGGCAACTTAAAGAGCTAACTTTCAAAAGTAATCTCATAAAAAATAATGAACCACACACTGAGAATGAGTTTTAACAAATGATGACATCATCCCGATTTTCACGGGCTGCTACAAAAATAGACCAGTGAGCAGAAAAATAAACATAACTCAAAATGTAGAAATCCAATGATTATGAAAATTTGTATGGTTATACTAGACAGTAAGCTGAATCTAACAAGCTTTAAATAACTGAACGTGGATAAGTAACCACTGAGAAATGGCTCTGACAAGATGAGTGAAAAAGTCCTATTGACTTCAAATGAACATAACTGAAGATTGCAACATCCAAATGACATGAAAATTTGTGAGCATATAGTGGACTTATGGAGCTAACGTTACCAAGTTAAATCACTGAAAATGATGCACCAAGCTCAGAGAAAACATCTCTGCAAGCTGACTGAGAAAACTGAGAGTAATGGCAGTGAGTAGTACACTTCACAAGAACATGGAAAGATGAACTCAAATAATCATGAAAATGAAAGTATATTGCTTGTACAATACAATGACTTACTGATACATATGTGTGCCTTGTAATCACACCTTGATATGGCATAAAGCTCAGCTCTTGGAGGTCTTCACATAGGTCTCTCTAACCACGACTAAAACTGCCATCTATTTATAGTTGAGTTTGGGAGGCTAACTTCCCTCAATCACTCTCCAATCAATCAATGATTGATTTGATTCTCTACCTACCACGAATCACGAATTCGTGGCTCCTCTTTCCATTCTTGATCAAGTGGACTCAACCACTTAAGATTCTCTTACTTTTACATTAAGTAAACTCTTCAAAAGTTACAAGAGGTAGTTCACAAGTGAACTTTACATAGTCTTCTTTTTAAAGCTTCTTCTAAGACTTTGTGAGACTCAAGCCAATACTTAGGCTTGTCATAGACTTGCTCCAACAGCTCCCCCTCAAGCCAAGTATGCTTGAGGTCTTCAATCTTCCAAGATTACCTGCAAACCAATCATAGCCTTGAATTTGCAAAGCTTTGTACCATCCAATGCTTTGCTTAGAATATCTGCACATTGTTGATAAGTGGACACATATGATATTTGAATCTCTTTGCTTAGAACCTTCTCTCGTACATAGTGATAATGAACTTCAATATGTTTAGTCCTTGCATGAAAAATAGGATTAGCAGCCAAGTGAATAGAACTCATATTGTCACCAAAAATAGTTGGAGTTCCAAACTCCAATCCAAGATCTTTGAATAATGTCTTCATCCACATAGCTTCTTGTGTAGCTATGGCAAGACCTCTATATTCAGCTTCAGTAGAAGAGAGAGCAACTGTGGGTTGCTTCTTGGATGACCATGAAATAAGCTTTGAACCTGCAAAGGTAAGATAACCTGAAGTGCTCCTTCTATCTTCTTTGGAGCCAGCCCAATCTGCATCAGAAAATAGCTTCAAACCTAAATCAGATACATAAGGATAATAAAGTCCTTCATTTATGGTTCCTTTGAGATACTTGAGAATCCTTTTGGCAGCATCCATATGTGGTTTCCTTGGTGTGTGCATAAATTGGCTTAGCACACTCACACTGTAACATATATCTACTCTTGTCAATGTGGCATAGTTGAGACTACCCACTAGACTTTGATATGATGTGATGTCCTCTATGAGTTCACCTTCATGTGAGCTCAATTTGTGATTGACCTCCATTGGAGTACCTGCAATCTTACAATCTTGCATCTTGAATTTTGCCAACATGTCCTTAATGTACTTTCTTTGAGTGAGAAACAAACCATGATCTTTGTAGACAACTTCCAAACCTAGGAAGTAGGTAAGTGAACCCAAATCACTTATCTTGAACTCTTCTCTGATCTGATCTTTGATCTTCTTCATACCATCTGCATCATTTCCTGTCAATATAATATCATCTACATATACACATAGGTAGATGACCTCGGAATTAATCTTTTTAATAAAGAGTGAAGGATCTGCCTTGCTTGGTTGAAAGCCTTTGTCCTGCAAGAATGAAACAAGCCTGAAATTCCAAGCTCTTGGAGCTTGCTTGAGACCATACAATGCTTTGTTAAGTTTACACACATAATCAGGATAAACTTGATTCTCAAAACCAGGTGGTTGTGCCATATATACCTCTTCTGTTATCCAACCATTCAAAAATGCATTCTTTACATCTAGTTGAAGTATCTTCCAATTCTTGGAAGAGGCAATACTAAGCAAAATCCTAATAGTAGGCATCTTTGCCACAGGAGAGAAGGTCTCGTCATAATCAATTCCCTGAGTTTGTGCAAAGCCTTTTGCTACAAGCCTTGCCTTATACCTGTTAATGGAACCATCAGAATTCTTCTTGAGTTTATAGACCCATCTTGAGCCTATTACCTTCATGGATGAAGTCTTGGGCACCAAATCCCAAGTGTTGTTTTCCTCAAGTGCTTCAATCTCTTCCTTCATTGCATGCTTCCATTCTGTTTTTTCTTTGGCCTCTTCAAATGATGATGGATCCTCTTGGTTTATGTCCTGTGCTATGTAGATAGAATGTTTAGTTACTAATGAGGTGTCAAACCCATACCTTTCTGGTTTTTTCTTTTCCCTCATAGATCTTCTTAGGCCATGATGTGATGATTCTGCCTCATGTCCAAGTTCCTGCAATTTTGCTTTACCTTTAGACTTCCATGCTTTGATCTTTTCCATGTGAGATTCTTCATCATCCTCTGAGGTGTCTTGTTCTTCAATCTTTGATTGTTCTCTACCAAGCTTTGGAAAATCTTCTTCAAGATCATATGGTAAATTGATCTTCCTGCATGAATCTTCATACCATGAATTGTTCTCATCAAAAACTACATCTCTGCTTACCAAGAATCCTTTGTTGGTAGGGTTGTATAACCTGT
Source organism: Ceratopteris richardii (assembly GCA_020310875.1). Lineage (NCBI taxonomy): Eukaryota > Viridiplantae > Streptophyta > Polypodiopsida > Polypodiales > Pteridaceae > Ceratopteris > Ceratopteris richardii. The sequence goes on from CM035411.1 coordinate 50,402,498, forward strand.
AGCCCTTTTGATTGTTGTCATATCCAATAAATACACACCTTTCTGCCTTTGGATCCATCTTGCCTCTAACCTGTGGAGGAACATGAGCAAAAGCAATACATCCAAAAATTTTACAATGATCTAAGCTTGGTCTTCTTCCATTCCAAGCCTCATATGGAGTCATCTCATCAAGGGATTTTGAAGGCAACCTGTTAATCAAGTAAGTGGCTGTAGATACAACCTCAGCCCATAAGTAATTAGGTAAATGCTTTTCATTTAACATAGACCTTGCAGCTTCAACAATTGTCCTATTCCTCCTTTCTGCCACTCCATTTTGCTCAGGAGTGTACCTTGTAGTTACCTCTCTTTTGATTCCTCTTTCTTGAAGAAAAGAATCAAAATCATGGGAGAAGTATTCTCCCCCTCCATCTGACCTTAGCCTTTTTAGTGATTTACCTGTTTGATTCTCCACAAGAGCCAAATATCTTTTGAAACATGAAAAAACTTCATCTTTGTGTTTCATAAAGAATAGGATAGTCCATCTGCTGCAATCATCAATAAAGGAAACATAATACCTTGATCCAGATATTGAAGCTTCCTTGCTAGGTCCCCATACATCTGTATGAACCAACTCCAAGAGATCTCCATGCATATAACCTTTCTTCATGAATGGTAACCTGTGAGACTTTCCAAATTGACATGCACTACACTTATAAATCATATGTTGTTTTGACAAATTAGGAAGTCCAAGTACACTTTGGTCCCTGCAGATTTGCTTTAATGACATTTCACCAATATGTGCTAACCTTTTGTGCCATACTTCCAATTCTGTGAGGGTCTGACTACCATAATTAAAGAGAGCAATGTTTCTAGTGTCCTGTAATTCAAATGTGAACAATCTACCTGTCTTTTCACCTTTTGCAATTCTTCTGAATCCTTGACTTGGATCTTCAACAAATGCTCTTGCTTTTGTGAACCTGACTTGCAACCCTTTCTCTACTATCTGCCCAACACTTATCAAATTCTTTGTAATGGTAGGGACATAGAGTACCTTACTGAGTAGGTTGATGTTTCCATCAGGTGCTTTGACATTGCCTATTTTCTCCACAGGATGTTTTGTATCATCTCCTGTTTGTACCTCATGCTTATTCCTTGGATCTTCTAAATCTGATAGGACTGCCACATTTCCTGCCACATGATTGAACAACCTGAATCTATGTAGAAAACATGCTCATCAGATTTACCTTGTGGCATAGCCATGTTCATGATCAATAATGAATCCTCTTTGTTTGAGTCTTCTGTGTAGTTATTGTAGTCTCTCCTTCCTTTGTAGCCTCCTTGATAGTTTAAATGATTGTAGTTGTTGTAGTTGCCATGGTAGTTGTTGAACCTTCCTCTTGAGTAGCCATAACTTCCTCTATTGTATCCTCTGCCTCTTTGATTCCTGGAATTCCTAAAGCAATTTTTAGTTGTATGATTAGTTAATCCACAAATAGAACATGAGTTGGAGTCTTGGGATCTCCCCCTGCCTTGTCTACCTCCTCTTCCTCTACCTCTGCCATGTCTTCCTCTACCTGCATAGTTAGCTTGATATGTACCTGCTTCATCATCCACTTTCTTTGCCTTTCCTTTGTTATCTTTAGACTTGCTTTTATCCGTGTATAAAGCTGAAGATTGATTACCTTTAGAGCTTTCTCCATTTTTTATAAGCTTTGCCTCTTGAGTAAGTAGTTGTCTAATGAGTGTGTTGAAATCAGGTACATGCATGTCCATGTACAAATCCATAGCTGTGGTGAATGCTTCCCACTTATCATCTGCCTTCAAGCCATTGATGACCTGCCTTACAATTTGCTCTTCATCTATTACCTCTCCAATGCTTCCCAACTGATCCGCTATGTCCTTGAGCTTTGTGACAAAATCAGTCACATTTTGTTTGGGAGCCTTCTTGAGAGTTGTGAAATCCAGCCATAGTTGATGCTTCCTAGCTTTGGTACTTGAAGAAAAGAAAGCTTCAAGTGCATCCCACACTTCCTGAGATGTCTTACAACTTCTAATGTGAGGCAACAAAAAATCTGAGATAGAGTTGAGGAGATCAGACCTTGCAAGTGCATCCTTGGAGCACCATGTGCTCAATCTTTCTTGCTCTTCTTGTGTTGGTTGACTTTTGTTCCTGAAACTTGGCATAACTTCATCTCCAGCCACATAACCATATAAACTTCTACCTTGGAGATAAGCTTCCATTCTTAATGACCAAGCTGAGTAATTACCTCTATCCAATTTGTCAATTGATGAAGGAAATCCATCTGCCATGTTGTCCAACCTTGCTCTGATACCACTGTGAAGAGATGGATAGGTATGTACTTGAAGATGAAGAGGTGTTGCAAAATCCTTGATCTACATCAGCCAAATGAACTCTAGGAGTATATGGTGGGCCCTTTTAGCTTGCCCATGGATGTATTAGACACCCTATGTACCTTGGAAGATCACTCTCAAAAAGATAGATCAAAACAAATAAGTTGGAGTTAGCTCAGAGGTGAAAACTTGTTATTCTTGGTTCATACACCTGTCTAGTGTTTTACATAATTCTCTGAGCACAGCAGCAATTAGCTCAATTCCTCTTGGGGAAGTCTAGGCAACTTAAAGAGCTAACTTTCAAAAGTAATCTCATAAAAAATAATGAACCACACACTGAGAATGAGTTTTAACAAATGATGACATCATCCCGATTTTCACGGGCTGCTACAGAAATAGACCAGTGAGCAGAAAAATCAACATAACTCAAAATGTAGAAATCCAATGATTATGAAAATTTGTATGGTTATACTAGACCGTAAGCTGAATCCAACAAGCTTTAAATCACTGAACTTGGATAAGTAACCACTGCGAAATGGCTCTGACAAGATGAGTGAAAAAGTCGGGTACCTGACAGAGAAGTGAAGATGAACAGACCCTGTTGACTTCAAATGAACATAACTGAAGATTGCAACATCCAAATGACATGCAAATTTGTGAGCATATAGTAGACTTTTGGATCTAACTTTACCAAGTTAAATAACTGAAAATGATGCACCAAGCTTAGAGAAAACATCTCTGCAAGCTGACTGAGAAAACTGAGAGTAATGGCAGTGAGTAGTACACTTCACAAGAACATGGAAAGATCAACTCAAATAATCATGAAAATGAAAGTATATTGCTTGTACAATACAATGACTTACTGATACATATGTGTGCCTTGTAATCACACCTTGATATGGCATAAAGCTCAGCTCTTGGAGGTCTTCACATAGGTCTCTCTAACCACGACTAAAACTGCCATCTATTTATAGTTGAGTTTGGGAGGTTAACTTCCCTCAATCACTCTCCAATCAATCAATGATTGATTTGATTCTCTACCTACCACAAATCACAAATTCGTGGCTCCTCTTTCCATTCTTGATCAAATGGACTCAACCACTTAAGATTCTCTTACTTTTACATTAAGTAAACTCTTCAAAAGTTACAAGAGGTAGTTCACAAGTGAACTTTACATAGTCTTCTTTTTAAAGCTTCTTCTAAGACTTTGTGAGACTCAAGCCAATACTTAGGCTTGTCATAGACTTGTTCCAACATTCTCTTTATGCACACAGGCACTACTTGGAGCTTATGGAGGCAGTAGCATCCATATCAAGAGGAGTCCTATTCAGCATAGGTACAAGAGAAATAGTACGTATATGCTTTATGCATATTTTGATGAGGTGTTTGAGAAGGTGTGTTCACATGAGTTTGAGGATTTCTGACAACATACGTGTTAGCATTCTTTGCTACTTTTTAAGTATGTGATATTTTCACACACGTATCTGATTTAGGGTCTTCCATAGCCTAAGTTCAGATGAGGGTTTGTTGATTATCAGTTTCACACTGATCCTTCCTTCTTCGGTCACTCATATTCACTCTTCTATAACCTATAAGGTCACACATCTCATGTATATTCAGATTTCTGCCCATACATCTGATTATGTTTGTTACATTTGTACATTCACTCATTCATCTATTTCTCATCACATAGAGTGGTTGAGAGTTTTGCTCCCACATTGTACGTTGAACATTGGTATATATGATACTATGAGTAAGCGATGACTTATGTAACACCTTACACATGTCGTCTGTTCTTTCTCTATCTTTGTCTCATCATCTATATGATTAAGTTGTGATATGTTCATGTTTTGTCAATATTGAAGATTGCTTAATTGATGTTGTATATGCTGGAACTATGGAACCATGGACCTGTGATATGAGCCAAGGGCCTACCTCACTTCCAACAGAACATTGCACAATCTGAAACGCTTAGGAGTGTATTGGCCTAGTATGGACAAAAAAATGCATAAGTGGATTAAGAATTGTCCAATGTACAAAGAGAGACCCCCAGTGGAGCATGCCACCCTTTATCACGTGTCATTAATTCCAGACTGGAGTGCTCCATTGGTAGAATTCATGAGATCGTGAACATTGCCCAAGGAGGCTAGTCTAGCAAGGAAACGAAGCATGGAGCAAGAGGCTAAAGACTATGTCCTCATAGGAGATAACCTATACTGAAGAGGAAAAGATGGTTACCTAAGATTGTGCATTCATGAATCAAATTATTTGAAAATCTTAGAGATTGCCCATAACAGTGTTGCAGGCGGACATTTTGGTCCTCACTGAGTAATTAAGACAATTCTATTCTCAGGACTTTGGTGGCCCACTCTTCATATGGATGCACATACCTATGTGAAGAAATGTGACACATGCCAACATGCACAATATCCGATAAGAAAAGATGAGATGCCTCTGAGGCTAATGATGGGAGGACGTGCATTCTCGAAGTGGGGCATAGACTTTGTAGGTCTTATTAACCCCCTAGCTAGAAACTCCCACGCAGAGTACATTATTGTAGCCACAAACTACCTTACAAAGTGGGTAGAAGTCAAAGCCACAACGAAGAATGATGCTCAAACAATAGCAAAGTTCTTATTTGAGAATGTGTTCACGAGATACGGATTACCAATAGAGTTAGTAAGTGATAGAGGCACACACTTCTTGAATGAAGTAATCGAAAATATTCTCCAAGAATTCTTGGTGATACATAAGAAGTCTGCCCCTTATCATCCACAAGCTAACGGACAAGCTGAGAGCACAAACAAGATCCTATGAAATGTATTGACAAAACTAGTAAATAACAAACGCTCTGATTGGGACAAACAACTTCATCATGCTGTTTGGGCCTACCGAGTTGCCTATAAAACGGTACTCAATGCCACCCCATTTCAGATGGTCTTTGGAAAAAAAATTGTGCTACCATTGGCCTTCCTAATCCCAACTTTAAAAGTAGCACAAGCGCATGAGTGGAATGGACACGAGTTATACTCTAGGATCTTTGATCTAGAACGCTTAGGTGAGACAAGGCTACGAGCAGCGACAGGCATCTATGCTGCAAAAAAACGGCAAAAGGCATACTTTGGTGCACATATCAAAGATAAAGGATTGAAAGAGGGAGAACTAGTGTTGGTTTATACACTAAAGCAACATGCCCATAAATTGGAAAAAAGAGGATATGGACCCATGATCATTAATAGAAATTCCACTAGCGGTGCAGTTCAATTGGCCACACTAGAGGGTGATATCCTGCCAAATTATATCAGTGGTTGTCAAGTCAAGCTATATCAAGAACCTCTTACAGAGGATATGCTAAAGAGACTCAACACTGCTAAGAAGCGAAAAGAAGAAGAGTTAAGGGTTAGAGAAGAAGCACAGGCAGAGGCTAGAGAATGCATTAGGAAAAATAAGTTAAGACGCCTAGGCCTAGATATCGATCATGAGGCCCCAAGATACACCATGGCCATGTGTCAAACATCAAGTGCAATGGCTTCTTGAATAATTGATCGACGTCCCTTTATGAACATCGTGGTAGGACAAGGGAAGAATGTAAGGACTGTGAGAGCATTAATTGACTCAAGTGCAGCAACTAGTGCAGTTAGACTATCCTACTGGCAAGACTTGCAGTTGAACATAAAGCCCATAGAAGCCTATCTCATAGGTTTGGGAGGTGTGGAAACCCCTTGTTTGGGTGGGGTGGAACTTCCCATCTACCTTCACGATGTTCCAATGAAAGTCAAAATGCTAGTATGTCATGATGAGGACATTATAGAGCCACTTGTCCTGGGTCAAGATTGGATTTACGACCATGCAGTCAACTTGAACCTAAGAAGTCAAATCCTTCAAGTTTGGGCACATGAACAATGTATTACATTAGAATTAGACAATTGCATGCTCACAAATCCAACGGTCACACATTCTCTTAGTTCTTCCGAAACTAATCTTTGTAAAAAAAATGTTGTGTGTGTCAAAAACCCTACAAAGCAAAAGGACTCAATCATGGAAGCACAAGCTCAAAGGCCAAAAAACCTCTCTTCTTCTTCACATACTAATGCAAGTGTAACTCGACCAAAGAGGCAAGCAAAAAAGACATTTGTTATATCAACTAGACATACAGAATTCAAGAAGAAAGAAGCTCAGGGCATGAAGCAGATTTGGGTATGGAAAGGAGAACAACCACCAGATTTGCCACAACCCTTCCCAGTGCGGCAAGCCAACCATGCTAAAAGAAGCACCAAGAAACGAGGATCAGTTCAATCCCATGGTCTTCGAAAAATTTGGGTACCAAAGCAATCGATGAAGGCCAACCATACTAACGTACAAATTTGGGTGCCAAAGAAATTAGCTGCAGCTCAACACGGGCGATTACAAATGTGGGTACCCAAGGCACTCTTACATGCACACAACCGTATGATCTCCCACACGAGAAAAATCTCAGCAAAGAAACCACGGAGAAGCAAGAGTCGAAACCAAGGACACAGACCAAAAGAAGACAAACTCATCTCCTCGTCGGTAATAAAAAGACAACCATCAAGGATAGGGGTTTGGAAGCCCAAAGCACCAATAGCACCCACAAAACCAAAGAACCAATCATGCCAAATACAAAATTTAAGCAAACACTCAAAGACGAAGACGTCAAAAGTGACGTGTAAACAACCACACACAGTTCCACGATGGATCCCCATCAGAACGAAAGATCAATTGTCATTTGAGGATCCAATAAAATCCTCCAACAAAGGCTACATCAGCATCTACAAAAAACATTGAAAGCCTCGATGTGCAGTAACCATGTGCCTTTGGCATAACCTTGTCTTTTGCACCATTGAGGTCCTTCACTTCCAAAGTATGCATCAATATAGGGCCACCTTACATGACCGTGCATAGACACAATTAAGGATCCCAGGCACATGCAATTCACATGACATATATAAAATATTTTATTGATGCTAGCACCTATTTTTCTTGTTTTACTCCATTGTTCTAAAAAAAAAAAGGGAGAGAAAGAATACAAGAGAAAGAATGGGATTGTGCGTTTGAAGAATCCCCAATGCAAACCATCAACAAGGACATCCATCAACAAAGACAAGCTGATGGTCAATCACCATGCTAGAAGTACAACACGAAGAGTTGAAGATCGATGGAACTTTCACCATGGTAAGAATTGTATGCTTCAACAACAACATAACCATGATCGATTAGGAAACCTCTCCGTCGGCATACCCTTGAGGACTTAGCTCAAGACCCAAATTCTTGCACCATAATTCTTTCAATGCATTTCCCAAGTATGCATGCATAGGATTACATTACAAGGCCATGCACAAGGCACCTATTTTTTTCCAACCCATGCACTAATACACTTAGCCATCAACCATGATGGATCACAAGTACTTGGCCTCATGTTTCAAAAGTTCAAGGACATCCACAGTACAACATCAGTACCTAAGAAGCAATTCAAAGTAGATAACTGCTCATGATTGTGTACTTAAGCCGCAATGACTCAAGGACTTGTACCAATGAGACTATACCTCGATTGCCATACAAGTGCATATAGTGGAGTTCTTTTCACACATTTAATTATCAATCCTAAGGAGTGACTTACCAAGTGTATGAAGACATGTGCACACGTGATAGAAAATGAAGTGAGTTAGCTATTCAAGCATGAGAAAAGACTAATACTACCCACACCTACTGAAAAACTGGAAGTGTTGCCGCAAGCCTCTTTTCAGCAGTTTTGGTTTTTTGAGGTTTTCTCCTAGCCCAGAACTCCGAACATAGGTAATAGGGTACTCGTTTCGAAGCTCTCGACGAGACGAATCCAACGGTAGTGGTTTCACTCAATTCCGACCACTCTACTGCAAGTTATGGCAGAAACAGTGAATTACGGGAATTGCTAACACCCGCGTTTTTGCTTCTCCTAGCTTACGCACACACTACAGCCGCTCAAGACAAGGGGGAAGGGGTAGACAACAGTCCTACACATGCATTTCAAGCATCACACACACATACATGAGCAAAATGAAGATCAAAATCAGCAAGAAAGAGGCAAACTCGAAATTTCAGAAGTGCTCTTCTTCACAATGACAAGAAGTCCTTTACAATGAGTCACTTTTGACTTATATACTAGTGCCCTAAGTTTGGTCCTTTCACACAAGAGACCGGCACTTTATTCACTAAAATACTAATTTCCTACTATTGTACATGGGTAAATCACTAATCTTTTCTGGGGATGCATCTAGAGGACTCCTCTAGTGCATTTACAACGGAAAATATATACAAGAATGATTATGATACAAAAGTTGTGTGACCAAATCGGAAAAATTTTGGGGTCCGTCCTTTTCTCTGCTTTGTGCGCTCTTTAGCTCTGCAACACTCTCCCCCTCTTCGTCTCTGTCGTCCCTTGACAGGCTTTGCTCTTTGTCCTCAGTTTGTTCTCCGCAAGCCACCTTTGCTCGTCGTTACCTGTTTATACAACAGGTGTTCACTTTTGACGGCCTTTTCTTAATTCTTGTTTTACATTCTCTGGGCCTGATGCATTCGACTTGCTTGCCCGCAACCCTTGTAGTTAGACTGACTGCCTGATATTTCGCAGTCTAATTCACCTATAGGTTCTTAATTCTGGGTTGCCACGCACGCCACCAGTGGAAGGTTGAAGATGTGATGCTTCAGTCTTCGATCTGGACCTTCTAACAGATCAAGAGGTTGAAGCACCCATGTGGGTTACGTCCTTTCCTTGGTGTGTGTGCCCCTGCGGGGCTCTGTGCAGAGATGGGTGTTGCGCCCCTGCGGGGCTTCTTGCAGAGATATATCTTCAGATATTTCCTTTTAGTGAAGCTGCTTCTTTCGTTGTCTTCTTCTTTTCTTTTTGCTTGATTGTCCTGCTACACGTCCCTCCTCCTGAACTCTGTCGTCCTCGACAGGCTTTCTGAGGCGACGCTTGTAGGTTTGAATGGCGGTTTGCTCTCGTTGGTTCAGTAGATTTGTATGACATATCATGAATTCCTTCCATTGCTTTGACTTCACTCCGTCTTCTGGCGCCTGTCGATGATCAGCAAAAAAGCTTGTTTCATAGGCCACCAGCCTTGCATTTAAATTGGAAGTCATTTTTACAAAAATCTCCGAATCTATTTCAAAGAAGCCGGTGAAGAATGCTTCTTCGAAAGTCTGCATATATGTTGATGGCAAAAACATAAGGCGAGAGTAGTATGCCATGATGGTTAGTCGGCTCGGGATGGTTGATAAATCAAAAATGAGAGCGTCCGATCCTTGTGTAATGCCAATGAAATTCAAAAATGTATACTTCGCATGCTGGAAGACCTTCAACACGGTAATAAGCATGCTGAATATTTTATTTGTCATCTTGACTTCTAAGTCCGGCACCGTGGCGTATTTGGCAATCCAGAATTCCATTGTCTTTACCATATATTCTTCAGTGGGTAGATAGTTATGTGGCGGACTAGGTAGTAACGGGTAATTTAGCCACTGATTATTGATGGAGCCTTGACGCTGTCCTTCCCAAAATTGCGTCCAAGAGCGTCTTCGGGGTACAGGACAAAATGATGGATTTACCTGAAGCGCATATGGTGATGCTTCCCACTGTACCCGCAAAGTCGGATTCTTCTCCAAAATTTTCCTTCGCCATATGGGATCCGCCTTCTCAAATTCCTCTTGAGTATACTTGAAAGTGTCATGCTGGAATTGAAGGTTGGGGTCTGGATCTTTATTCGTGGTAGTCTTTATATACACGCGCGTCTGTTCTTTAAGTAGACCATATGGTACATTGAAGGGCTTCAAAATTTGATCTAGCTGTTTATTGTCTATTCGAGCTTCTTTCATAATTTGTATTATTTGATCTTCAAAATCAGCAGTGAGCTGGGACACCAGTAGTGCCCTTTCTGGTCTGCTCAGTTCTGCAATTTCTCTCGTGTTAGGTTCTAATGGAACCTCCTTTTCCACCCTTATTGGTGAATGATACAAGGGGGGAGAGAGAGGACATACCTCTTCCTCCACAGTAGCCGTGGTTTCTGGAGGAACTACTGGTGTCCCCTGCTTTCCTGTTAGCTCTATCTGCTCCTGAAGCTGTTTGATGAGTTCCTCTTTATTCTTAAGTTCTTCTTCAACCCTTGTAATCTTTTCTTGATGTTTGATTAATTCCTGTGCAACTATGTTCATGTGATCTGTGTCTTCTTTGCACTGTCGGAAATAATCGTTCTCTGCTTTTTTCCATTTCTTGCGTAGAGTGGCAGTGTCATTCATGTATCTTTGTTCCCATTCTGCGATGGTCTCTTGCTCCTGCTTGAGTTGCTCTGCCATCTTGGTCAACTTCTCTTCCATGTCTTTTACATCCTCATTTGATTTGTCAATATCTGTCGGCGGTTGATCCCTGAGGAGAGCTGTCATGAGCTCCTTGTTCCTGTCCCTTAAGTGGTCTGCTTCTTCCATGCTCACCTTGAGCTGTGATTCCAGTACCTTGCTACGTGCATAGATCCTCGTTTTCTCTTTTTCTGTTAGGTCAAGTTGCTTTGTGAGCTCCAAAACTTGCTTTTTTAGTTGGGCATTTTCCGTTTCTAATATTTTGCACTGTGCTTTTGTAGTTTTCATCTTCTCATGTTTCTTCAAAACTTGAGCTTCTGCTTTGGATAATTTCTTAGCCAGATTCATACCTTCTTTTCGAAGCTCCTGCTTTTCGAGCATGGCTTGGTCGTAATCTTCATCAGCATCAAGCATCAATTGTTGAGTGTCTAGTGCAGTGCGAATCATATCCTGCACCACAGGCTTGAGCTGAGCTATGTCCACGTTCAACCATGTCTTTGTTATGTCCGGTGTTTCTCCTGTTTGTACATCTTGTCCCTGTGCTACATGGATCAATTCTTTGTGTGGTTGTCGGACCTGTAGTTGTATATTAACTTCTGCTTCATTTTCGACCGTTTTACGAACTTTCGTGGCACTCCCTTGAAATGTTACATCTAGAGGGGACGGTTCTGCCACAACCCTTAGTGGGGTGAAGGGTTCTTCGTCTTCTTTTCCTCCTTCCTGATGCTTCTCCTCTGATATCAGTAATTGCTCCTCATCATCAGATTTGCTTTTTTGGTTAGAAGTGGTGGGTGCATCCTCCGGAGGAATAGGGTGCTGTCTTTCTTCTCGTGTCTTCTCTTTGGTTGTATTTTGGTCTACCAGTGGTGATTGAGCTTTTTCCTCGTGGCCTGCTTGGTGTTTGTCAAAGTCTACTTCATTTAATTCGGTCCACTGCCCATCATCTTTTGATTCACTTTTGATATCTACATCCAGTAACGATGTAGTTTGCTTTTCTTGGGCGTCGGATCCTGAACTTGAATTGTCTAGCCCAATCTCCCGATACCTGTGTACCTTAGTAAGTTTTCTTTTGGGTTTTTGAACTGTTGCGGTCTGTTGATAATGATGACCTTGCACTGGGAGATTGATTTGCCCTTCTGTATCCTTGTGAGTCTCCTCCATTGCTTGAGTTAACTCTTCTTCCGTAATTTTCCTGGGTCCTTGAGTGGTGGTGGTAGGCAGCACATGTACTCTCTTTGGTTGTGGTGCTTCTTCTTCTTTCTGCAGAACTTCTCTAGGCCGCTTTGTACCTCTCATGGTTCCTCTCATCCTCGGTTGCGAACTTGTTTCTGTTTCTTCTGCTTGCTTACTCCCTTTCTTGTGTTTTGGTACTGTAGCACACTTGACATATTGAACCAGCTCCATTGAAGATGGCATCTCTCTCAAGTACTCTCGCATGCCCAATGCATGGTAAATCATGATTGTGAGGGCAGTGGTTCCATTAAGGAATTTTTTATTCTCCCACTTCTTCTTGGCCTCGAACAATCTTTCCTGCACGTATGGTGTGAGATTTACCTGATTGCCGATCTGTTTTGTGGCATGAGACAATAATTGGACAATAATTTTTTGAGGGGCCGTATATCTGTTCATACTCGGAAAACAAAAATGTTGATGAATCAACCTGACCTCCTCTTCAATGTCCACTCTATTAATGTCGACAAAGGTTCTAGTATTTGCTCCACGAATTTCTTCTTTGGCCGTGTTGATACCATTGTTCTCCCATTCAAAAGCTTCTTTGATTAAGTCGTGGGAGAACTGAATAACTACCCATTCGCCATTCTTATCCATCACATTGGCTTCGGGCACCAATGGATCATGTAGTGCGGGTCTTAAAGTGTTCATAACCTGTGTGCATCGTTGGAAGTCCGGCTTGTAGATGGGTAACTCAAAATATTTGTGAATTCCTGCTTTCTTCATGATATCAATTGTAGATGGCATGCCATGCAAAATCTTGAAGTCCTGGGACATGATCGGAAAGTGGTGTTCGGTGTCCATAATCTTTATGTTGGCCAAGAAAAGATACTCTTCCACTGGCTGCTCATCTCTGAACCAGTGGCCTTTAGCCTTCGTAAGACATTGGGGAGGAAATTCCTGGACCTCCGCTTGGATTGTAGCTTCAGAGTCTTCAGAAGCCATCTGCACTTAATATAGAGTGTGAATTAGTTTCCATAATTTTCAGAAATCCTCCGCCATGTGTTGATTCATAATTTGATATTGCTCCGAGTGCATGGTGCCGTCCCTTTCCCGTGGGTGTGAGAAGGGTAATACCTGAATTTTTCATGTATTTTTTATATATATATATATATATATTTTTTTTTTTTTTTTGCTGAAAGGAAAACATAAAAGTCAGTCCAAAGCCGAAGCGTAGGTTATGTACATAGTATGTCCATTCCTAACAGTTTAAAGCTAAGAGCTAGTCTCACTTGGAGATCGTGCACCACTAGTTTGATAATGTACATCCTGTGCCGAATGCATGGCCGTGTAATGTGGCCCTATCATGCATACTTTGGGTGCATCAGACACAACATGAGTGCAATTGGGTGCTTTTTCTCCTCGATCAATTGCTCCTTGTGGTTGCTTTGGTTTCCACACCCATTTTGAAAACACTGAGAAAGGTTGTCGGGTTTCCTCGATTCGTGTAGTTGTTGGTGTTCCATTTGCCTTATCCACAGTCCGATGGATTTTGACATTGCTTTGTGATCTTTTCTGATGATTCTTTGGTGGTTGTGGCATTTGCCTCGTCTGCTGTGGCGTTTCCTCTTTGGTCATCACATTCTGTTTAGCTGCTTGTATGACCTTTTTGGGAATCCATATCTGATGTCGAGATCTTTGAGCTTCAAGCAGGGGCTTGGCAATCCATACTTGTACTGGTTCTCTTCGTTTGTAGTTCTTTGTAGCTGCTTTGGTGATGTCCGTTTCCTTTTTCAAAGCGCTTGTAGACATTTTTTGACTCTGTACCTGATCCTTTCGTACCCACATATATTTGGATGGTGGGCTGTTCGAGTATCTGCTTGTTGGTTTACAATAGTTCGATCTTTGGAGGCCTTGAGCATGTTTAGGAGAGAGCGTCTCCTCAATCGTTGGCTGATCCTCTTTTACTTCGGGTAGCTTCGACGCTACAGGGGATGTCGGAATGATTAAAGTTTCAGTTTCTATGCATTTGCTTTCTAACGATTGAGCACAGTCGCTACTATCTTTCGTTGCTTCTTGAACTTCCTCTGATCTTGGTATTGACATGGCTTGGTTACATGGTTTCTCTTCAAGCAAGCTGAAAACCTCTTTATGCCCTATCGTGGCTGAAATATATCCTTGAGCCAGATGGATACATGCTTCTGTTTCAATGATCCAGTCTTGTCCCAGAATGAAGTCTTCCATTAAATCGTTATCCTCACATACTAGGACTCTTTGTTCCATGGAGGAATTTCCTATGTGGAGAGATACATTCGTGGTTCCAATACATTCTATGGTGTGACCTCCAATTCCCATTAATTGGGCTTTTGTGGGATTCAATTCTAATTGTAATTCATTGACTATTCTCTTTCGCATGCAGCTGAGGCCTGCTCCTGAGTCTATCAATGCGTCTATCAATTTATACTCCGTCTGACCAATCCCTAGGTTTAGGTAAGGTTGTGTTTTACATATACCTGTGGCGTCACCATTTTTGACCTGGAAGTTTGCCATAGGGATGGGCTCTTCTCCTTGGAGATAGCGTTCATCTCTTTGCCGGATCCATTCTTTCCGTTTCCTAATGCGTTCTAGTGCTTCCTGTCTGGCTTCCTCTCTAATTCGTTCTTCTTCCTTTTTCCTATTTTGAGCTCCTAACAGTCGCGCTAGCATTTGATCAGTCAAGGGTTCCATGAACCGTCTTACTCTGCATCCACTGATGTAGTTGGGAAGAATGTCTCCGTCTAGTGTAGCGAGATTGACTGCACCACTAGTAGAGATTCGATTTATGATCAAGGGTCCGTATCCGCGTTTTTGTAGCTTCTTTGCATGTTGTTTTAGAGTGTACACTAAGACTAAGTCTCCTTCTTTAAGTCCTTTGTCTTTTATATGGGCATCATAATATGCCTTCTGTCTCCGTTTAGCAGCATAAATGCCTGCTACGGCTTGCAATCTAGTCTCATGTAACTTCTCAATTTGATCTAATTGTTGGGATAATTCGTGACCGTGCCACTCATATTGCTGGGCCACTTTCAATGTAGGTACCAAGAAGTCAATTGGCAAAATTGCATTTTGCCCATACACTAAATTGAAAGGTGTGGTTCCAATGGCTGTTTTATATGCAACTCGGAATGCCCAAATTGCATGATGCAATTGTTTGTCCCAATCTGACCTCCCATTATTGACAATCTTTGTCAAGACAGTACATAGTACTTTGTTGGAACTTTCGGCCTGTCCGTTAGCTTGAGGATGGTATGGGGCTGATTTTTTGTGGATCACTAGAAATTCATTCATTAGCGATTCAATGACTTCGTTTAGGAAGTGAGTTCCTCGATCACTCACTATCTCGATCGGTAGTCCAAAGCGCGTGAAAATATGCTCAAAGAGAAATTTTGCTGTGGTTTGAGCATCATTTTTTCGAGTAGCTTTCGCTTCTACCCACTTGGTTAAGTAGTCGGTGGCTACTATGATGTACTCCGCATGTGATCCTTTTGCAGGTGGGTTGATAGGTCCTATGAAATCAATACCCCACTTGGTAAATGCTCGCGCACAAACCATGGGTCTTAAAGGCATGTCGTCTCTCCGAATTGGGTATTTGGTTCTCTGACAAGTCTCACAACTTCGTACATACGTTTCAGCATCCATGTGTAGAGTTGGCCACCATAAGCCTGCAAAGAGAATCATTTTAACGGTTCTTTCAGCCGAAAAATGACCTCCTGCAGCACCTGCATGTGCCATTTCTAATATGGGAAGATATTCTCCCTCATACACACATAATCTCAGTTGGTTATCCTTCCCTCGTTTGAACAGTTGCTTTCCTATGAGAGTATAGTCCTTGCTCATTTCCTCTAAGGATCGCTTTTTTGCTAGGCTGGTTCCCAACTCATGTTCTTGGGTTTTCAAGAATTTTACCAATGTTGTACTCCACTTGGGTGCTATGGTCGAAAAAGTTATGGACATGTGGTCCTTCGGGCTAGTCTCTTTGCATTCTGCACAATTAATTACATAATCGTGAACGTCTTTTGGCATGTCAGGCCAATATACACCTAACCTTTTCAATTCTCGAATTGTCCCATGTATCCCTTGATGGGTTTTCCACTTGTTTACATGTGCTTGCTGGATTAAGTGCTTCTGTTCGTCCTCCTCGACACATCTTAACAAGACACCATTGGGTTCCTTATAATACATGCTTCCAGCAACAAGGTGTAAATTTCTTGTTTGAAGAATCTCTTGTTTGCTATTCTTGTTTATTGAATGTTGAGGGCCATGGGTGAGTATAGGAATTAGTCGTTCCGCCCACTTTGGACATACTTCAAGATTAAACAAATACGTATCTGGTAAATCATCCGGTACTCCGCTAGGTGGTTCTCCATGCGTTAGCCTTGAAAGGTGATCTGCTCTTACATGTGTGTTTCCTTTTTTGACTATTACCTCAAAGTCGAACTCCATTAATAGTAAGAACCATCGTACCAACCTTCCCGTGTTGCAAGGCTTATTGACTAGATACAGCAAAGCCTGATGGTCTATGAAGAACTTGAATTTGTTGGCTAAGAGGTAGTGTCTAAACTTCTTCACTGCATAAACCATTCCTAAGCCTTCTCTTTCAGTAGTCGTGTAATTTCTTTCTGCTTGGTTTAATTGTCTACTAGCATAAGCGATTGGATGGTCGAGCTTCCCTTCGTCAGCCGGTTGAGCTAGGATACATCCAATGGCATAGTTAGAAGCGTCAACATGAATATGAAAAGGCTTGTTCCAGTTGGGTGATTTCAGAATTGGGGCTGTACTCAGCCGCTCCTTAAGCTCGTTGAAGGCCTTCTCACACTCGTCTGTCCAAGTAAATTGAGTCAAGAGACCATACAAGGGTTTTGCTATTATGGCATACATGTGGATAAACCTTCTGTAATATCCACAATGCCCCATAAAAGCTTGCACTTCCTTTGCATTCTTGGGTCTTGGCAAGTCTAAGATGACTTTAATCTTGTCCTCATCCGTTGATATTCCATTCCTCGAAACTATGTGTCCTAGAATTTTTCCTTGTCGCACCATGAAGACACATTTCTCAGGGTTCAGGCATACTCTGTACTGTCTACATTTACTGAATATTTTTCTCAGTTCCGGTATATGGTCTGGTCGTTGATTTGAGTATGTACAAAGGTCATCTACGTATACTTCCATACTTTTTCTCAGAAATTCTTTGAATACATGACACATCAGTCTTTGGAATGTGGCTGGCGCATTAGTGAGCCCAAAAGGCATCACTCTAAATGCATAGACTCCCCATTCGGTCGCGAATGCGGTTTTATGCTGGTCCTCAGTTGCAATAGCTACTTGGTTGTAACCAGAGAATCCATCCAAGAAGCTATAGACCTCCTTGCCGGCAACCCTTTCCAAAAGATGGTCTGTGATGGGTAATGGGAAACTATCACGTATAGTTGCTGCATTTACTTTTTTCAAGTTGATACACACCCTTAGTTTTCCGTTCTTCTTAGGCACTACTACCAGTGGTGATACCCACTCGGTGTGTTCTATCTCATATATGAATCCCGCCGCTAGAAGTTTGTCTATTTCCTCCTTAATCTTTGCTGCATAGACTTCATTGTAGGTATAAGGACGTTGTTTGGAGGGTTTTGCATCTGCTATCATTGGTATTCGATGGGAACAAATAGTGGGTTCCACGCCTTTGAGATCCTTATAGGTCCATGCGAATACGTCTCGATATTCTCGGATAAGGTGTATGAGTTCCTCCTCTTCTTCTTCCGAGACATCTTTGCCAATATACGTGCATCTTTCTTCTCCCTTCTCTACTGTTACTACAATTTTTTTTGTTTGTTCCTTGTTGTCATATGCTTCTCCGTCTCTTACCTCTCGTTTAGGCATTTGTATAGCTACTTTTCTTTCTTCCACTTTGTATTTTTTAAAATGTTCTGGAACTTCGAAACAGTCTTGTTCCTGTTCCACTTTATTCGTGTCTTCTCTATGCTCATGCATGGTTTCGATTGCTAAGACTTTTGTTGATCTTTCTCTTGATTCTTTTTGCATAGTTTTTAAATATTGTTCCTCAGAATCAAACTCTGGTTCCATTTCTATGCTTTCGTACTCTTCTTTCCATTCTTTCTCTTCAATTTCCCCTTCTTCTATTTCCTGGAGGACAATCATGTAGAGATTCACATCATATCCTTCTTCGTCTATACAATCGTTCATCGTCAATACTTCCTCATTCACACACACATCTAATGTTGCTAGAATTTCCATCCAGCCATGTGGTTCAAAGAGTTCATCTGAAAAAATTTGAGGCATGTAATCGGGGTCTTCTATCGGTCGATAGTTAGGGTGTCCTATTGGCCACATTTGTTTTTTACACTCCTCCTTCTTTGCTTCTTTGCACATCCACAACTGGGTATCCTCGTGCATCCAAGATTGGTCACTTGATCCAGCACTGTGAATGGATAGGTCATCTTCTTCCCTGTGGACTGGATTCCATTGTAATGGAGGGACATCCCGATAAGCGAATGTGTGCAAATTTATCTTAGTGGTGTTCCCTTGATGTTGGAGATATAATGAATCTCTGCCCCAATCCTGTACTACCAGCAACTGTCTCATGAAGGGTCGTCCTAATATCATCTCATAGTTGTTCGCTTTCTCGAATTTGCATATGGCTAGTGTGTGTTCAAATTCCACTCCACATGTGATTAACTTAACTCCTTCCAATATTCCTAGGGGTCTCTCCACATGACCGTCTGCTAATTGGAGTTTCATACGAGTGGGTCGTAAGGCTGGTCTTCCCCACTTTTCCCAAATCTCCTTTGTTGCAATTCCTACTCCTGCTCCTGTGTCTAAGATAGCTTTGGTCATGTACCCATTATAGGTGACAGGTAAACAGGTATTCCCTTCATCCCCTTCACTGAACTCCCCTACTTTGTCAACTGGAACTTGTATTATGGACTCATTTTCCATTTCCTTTTCTTTTAATCCTCCCTTCTTTGGTCGTGTGTTCAATTGATCTGCCAATTGCTTCCATAACTGGGGTTTAAGTCGAAGCAATTCTTCCACCGTCAATTGGCATTGCACTTTGGTTCTCTTTAGTTCCGTTAGGTTATGCGAACTTTCCTTTCCCTTTTCTTTTCCTTTTCCCTGCACCGTGGGTGCTCGCATTATCACTGACTTTCTTTCGTACTCTCCCATATAGTTAGGCAATGTTGAAATGCTTATGGTCTCCTCTCTATCTCTATCGAGTCTTGAGACCTCCTTGTAGACTTCCTCGAGGTTAGGATGGGGTTGACAGTCTTCCACATCTATTTCACCAAATGGTGGTGGCTCGACCCCATTCTTCTCCCATTGTTCTTCTCTGATTCTATCCCACAAGTCCTTAGGCCAATCTGCTTCTAAGTCTGGTGTGGCTGATACAGGATCACCTTGTGCTGTCTCTTGTTCACCTTGGGGATCTTCTTTTCTAAGTTCTTTATCCTTTGGTTTGATGCATTCTTCATAAGGTTCTTGTGCCATTCTCGTTTCTGGTAGGGTTGGGATAGTCTTTTCTAGGGTTGTTTGTGCTACTTCTATGAGTTTTCTGCATAAGGCTAGTCTTTCCTTTTCTAATTCCCCTTTAGGGTAGATTTTTTCATGTTGCTCTATGTTCGGTCCCATTTTGATTCTAGCTTGGTATGCTTTTAACCACATTTCCAAGTCGTCTGGCTTTGGGTCTGCTAGAATTGATCCAGGCTTCTCCCTATCAGAGCTAGGTTTGGTTAGCTCAGGAGTCTCCGTGGACTTCTCTTGCTCTTTGTGTTTACTTGACTTTTCGATTGGTTTTTTACTGTTTGTACTCTTGTTCTTTGCCCATTTATCCTTGAGCTTCTCTCGTCTTTCTTTCCATTTCTGAGCTTTTGTGTTGCAGGAATTTTTACATGGGTCCTCCGAATCCTCCACTATTTGAGTTGAAGGGCTTATTTTCGCATCGCTCTTCTGTTCCTCTTCTGATTGCCGTTCTCGTTGTTGTTTTGTTTGGGCTCTAGTGATGGCTTTTAGTGGCACTGTGTACTCCTTATCACTTCCTGATTCTTCTATGACCTCTATTACATTGATTGGTGCAGAACCTTGGTTTTTTTCTGGATTCTTAGGGCAATCCCTAAAAAGATGTTCCTTTCCACAATCACTGCAATATCCTTCCCAGGTTCTAGGTGGTGGAGGGTTATACGGTCGAGGGCATTCTCTAATGAAATGGTCTCCTCCACATCTATAGCATGGTCCTCTCTGTACTGGTGGTCTACTGGGTGGTCTCATGGGTTGTTGTGCCTTAGGAGCTGTATACATTAGAGTGGAAGTCTCTGCTCCATAGGTCTGATCATAGCCGTCATACCCATAGTATGTAGTTTCATATGCCGGTTCGCATTCCATCATGTAGGCTTCATACGGGTAATACTCACTTGGTAGGGTTTCGTATCCAAGGTTTGTTGTTTCCATCTGGGTCATTGTCGTGGCTGGTACTATTGCTCGTTCTGGATTTTCTTCTGGTTGCGCATATTTCACTGGTACTACTTGTTGAGGTTGCGACGGTTGGGGTCCTAGCACTGGTTGTGGTGGTGGGTATGGTATCTGTTCAATTGGTCTGGGTACTCCCGTCTGTGTTGGATAAGGGTTGTATCTTGGGACCTCTCTGTTCGGGTCTCTAGGTGGATATCCATACGATCGATACTGGGGCGGTTGAAAAGGGCGTGTTTGCCTATTAAACGGACAGTTTTCAGTAGTGTGATTAGTGTATTTCTGTTCTATGTGACAGTACCAAGAAGTCCCTTGTTGTTGCTGTTTGTTGTATGGATAAGTTGGTTGTGCACCGCCCCCTCCTCGAACACACAGGTGAGTGGGGTGATCTCCTCCACATAAGCTACATCTCCGTAGCATAGGCAATCTCTGAGCCGGAAGTTGATAAGCTCGTTGCCCTTGAGCTCCTAATTTCTTGGCTAAAAGCTCTGCTAATTCTTCCACGTGACTTGAGTTGGAAGAGATGGTGCTCTTTGAATCATCAGATTTAGCGTGGCTGGACTTGCTGTTGAGGTCCTCAGCCAAGTTATCTTCCAAATCAATACACTCCTGAAGACATTCACTCAAAGTTTGTAGCCTTTTCACGTATACTAATGTTCTTAAGGTCCCGTTAGTGAGTCCCTCCAAAAATAATGAAATCATTTTTTGTTGAGACGGCCTCTCTGTCATTGGGCATCTATCCACGTACTGGTTGAACCTTCTGGCAGCAGTCTTCACCGATTCATTAGGGTTTTGTTTGAAGCTGTGGATTAACGAAGATGAATTGTGTTTGATTCCCCTCTTAGTGAATTCTCCTATAAATTCTTGAAAAAATTGTTCCATGCTTCCAAATTGATTGGGATCTAGGGGTTGGAACCAAGTCAGAGCTGTTCCTATGAGGGTGAGTCCAAACGCCTCATACTGTACAAAGAAGTCGTCTACTTGTTCCGCTCTCAGAACTTGTTTGAATTCTGCAATGTGATCATAAGGTTCTCCTGACCCATCATAAGGGTTTCTTACGCACTTAGCCACTTGAATAGGCCTCAGCCTTCTAATCGGTTCAGGTGGTCTGGGCATCACAGGAAGAATAGGGACAGCTGGTCGTATTGGTGGCACTCCAGGCTGTCTTCCTATCGTTGGTTGTGGTCTTACATGTGGTCTGTACTGATTTGCTATCCCTGGTTGGGTCTGAGGGTGTGCTTGTGTTCCTGGTGTGGTAAATTGTACGTGAGCATGATCAGGTATGCTCCTATGGCTAGTCTGTCCTGATGCAGCATTTTCGGTTTCTTCTTGATTTCCGAATGGATTGTGTGAGGTTGTTGCCTGTTCTCTCTGAGGAAATACAGGTGCACCCATATATCTTAATCGAGACCTGTCTAAGACACTCACAGGCCAATACCTCCTTTGATCTTTATCCAGGTATGTGAGTCTAGTCTCGTCATCCGGATCTTTCAACTCATAGAATGTCATGGGGTGTTCTTCTCTCCCTGGAACAGGTGAATCGGTTTGCAACAATAAGTTTGATCCGTGGATCATATAGACTTCTAACAGATAGTCGTCCTGAGGTATCAAGTCACCTCTCAAGACACGTGACACTCGGGATCTGCCTCTAGGGGTGGTCACAATCTCTTCTAGTTGTGTCCTTCCTAGATTTTCAGGGTCTAAGAGTTCCCCTCTTTCGTTGACCTTTTCCGGGAATTCGGTTACAATGTAGATGTGGCCAACTTTGTCAACATATGCACCTCCTTCATATTTGACAGCTGGTCGGGGCACAATTGTGGCATTCTGGGAAGTTACCATCCTGGCCACAGACCTATTTAAGCCATCCAGGTAGATTGGAATCTCCTGGGCATTGGCGGACACATACTGCAAGGAAGTACGGTAGTCCCCCTCCACAGTAGTCATGAAGCTTCTCGTTGGTGTGGGACCTTGCATGTCTTGCGAAGCCATAGGTACTTCTTCCTCCGACTCACTAGAGGTCTCAGCGTAGGTAGAATGACGGCTAGCCTGGGCTGCACTTCCCACTGAAGATATGACACTCCTTCGACTACTTAGAACTCTTCCTGACCTCAAGTTCATTCACTCTCCTAAGCCTCTCTTTATGCTTCTTAGATTCCCCTTGGGTAGCTCTACCAATAACTCAATTTGTTTGCCAAAAGAAAGGGTTAATCCGAGCGATACCACTTCCTGACGATACTGCTCTCGGCGATACTGCACTGACCGCGATACGATACCAGAGGTTTGTACGATACGATACCAGATATAGTGTCGTGATACTTCACGGGGAAATACCACGATACGATACCAGCAAAGTAGACGTTACGATACTGGAGATTAGGGGCGATACGATCTCAATGTGGTGTCGCGATACGATCCTGGACAGGAGACGATACGATACCACCGCAGTAAGTGCGATCGCGATACCAACCTTGGCGACACGATACCTCAACGGTGTCGCGATACCAAGATAAGCACCTGACGATACGACACTTGTGAGGGCACGATCGCGATACTGAAGTAGTGTCGCGATACCAGGGTAGTGTCGCGATACCACTGTATCAAACGATACGATGCCACTCGGTAAAGTGAGGTCGCGATACTAGAAACTTAGGCGATACGACACCATAATGGTGTCGCGATACCAAGTATTAGTACCGGACGATACGATACCGGAGTTCAAGCGCGATCGCGATACCGACTCAGTGTCGCGATACCAGAATGGTGTCGCGATACCAAAGCAGGTATCGAGCGATACGATACTTATGGCGAGTGTCGCGATACAAGGGAATTTTGGTATCGCGATACCAAAACTCAACCGATCGCGATACTCAAGCCAAAAGCAAGATTTTTTCCAAACTTTTTTTACCCCCTTGCTCTCCTCACACTCCTCTTCCTTCCTAGACCTCTGTATCACACAATAAGATGACAAAGATTTCAGTTTTCCCCCCCCCGCGACACTGCGCAGATTTTTAATCACTTGTTTGCTCATTTTTACAGTGTTTTTGACAGATAATTTGAGAGAATGTTTACCTTGGTACTGTCTCGATTGCAATGTGGGCTCAAAACCTAGCTCTTACTGCCTGAATGCCCCGATACCAAGTCCACGATACTGGTCGCTGCTTGCAAACGATACTAGAACACTGTGAAGTGTCAAATGAGCCAATTTTTTGGTTTTTATACTTTTTTTGACTGAACTTAAATTTTTTTGGAATTTTTGGTGAATTTCTGGGAGTTTTGGCCTACTCCTACTCCTCTTTTCCTCACCTCTCCTCTCCTTCTAACCTAACCCTAACTCTTCCTTCTCCTCCCTCCTCCTACACTTAAACCTAAAACTTATCACACACACCTCGAAGATGAGAAGTGACAAGTGCTGAAATGGTGGACTACTTGCCAAAGGATGAGTTTGCGTCTACAAGTACGATTCGATCACACTCGCTCTATAACTATCACGAAGGCACCTTGGTAGAGTGACTCCCCGGCAACGGCGCCAAAAACGTGTGTACTTAAGCCGCAATGACTCAAGGACTTGTACCAATGAGACTATACCTCGATTGCCATACAAGTGCATATAGTGGAGTTCTTTTCACACATTTAATTATCAATCCTAAGGAGTGACTTACCAAGTGTATGAAGACATGTGCACACGTGATAGAAAATGAAGTGAGTTAGCTATTCAAGCATGAGAAAAGACTAATACTACCCACACCTACTGAAAAACTGGAAGTGTTGCCGCAAGCCTCTTTTCAGCAGTTTTGGTTTTTTGAGGTTTTCTCCTAGCCCAGAACTCCGAACATAGGTAATAGGGTACTCGTTTCGAAGCTCTCGACGAGACGAATCCAACGGTAGTGGTTTCACTCAATTCCGACCACTCTGCTGCAAGTTATGGCAGAAACAGTGAATTACGGGAATTGCTAACACCCGCGTTTTTGCTTCTCCTAGCTTACGCACACACTACAGCCGCTCAAGACAAGGGGGAAGGGGTAGACAACAGTCCTACACATGCATTTCAAGCATCACACACACATACATGAGCAAAATGAAGATCAAAATCAGCAAGAAAGAGGCAAACTCGAAATTTCAGAAGTGCTCTTCTTCACAATGACAAGAAGTCCTTTACAATGAGTCACTTTTGACTTATATACTAGTGCCCTAAGTTTGGTCCTTTCACACAAGAGACCGGCACTTTATTCACTAAAATACTAATTTCCTACTATTGTACATGGGTAAATCACTAATCTTTTGTGGGGATGCATCTAGAGGACTCCTCTAGTGCATTTACAACGGAAAATATATACAAGAATGATTATGATACAAAAGTTGTGTGACCAAATCGGAAAAATTTTGGGGTCCGTCCTTTTCTCTGCTTTGTGCGCTCTTTAGCTCTGCAACACTCTCCCCCTCTTCGTCTCTGTCGTCCCTTGACAGGCTTTGCTCTTTGTCCTCAGTTTGTTCTCCGCAAGCCACCTTTGCTCGTCGTTACCTGTTTATACAACAGGTGTTCACTTTTGACGGCCTTTTCTTAATTCTTGTTTTACATTCTCTGGGCCTGATGCATTCGACTTGCTTGCCCGCAACCCTTGTAGTTAGACTGACTGCCTGATATTTCGCAGTCTAATTCACCTATAGGTTCTTAATTCTGGGTTGCCACGCACGCCACCAGTGGAAGGTTGAAGATGTGATGCTTCAGTCTTCGATCTGGACCTTCTAACAGATCAAGAGGTTGAAGCACCCATGTGGGTTACGTCCTTTCCTTGGTGTGTGTGCCCCTGCGGGGCTCTGTGCAGAGATGGGTGTTGCGCCCCTGCGGGGCTTCTTGCAGAGATATATCTTCAGATATTTCCTTTTAGTGAAGCTGCTTCTTTCGTTGTCTTCTTCTTTTCTTTTTGCTTGATTGTCCTGCTACAATGATCAACATCGACAACCTCTTTTGAGCAACTACCAACCTTTGAAAGCCAAGAAGTATACCCTCTAGCTCAGATCCAGGGAAGAAGTACATACATTGGGCACAACTCGGGAATAGGCTAGTAGTGGAAAACTGATGAACCCGACAACTGACCAGGCTACATTGGGAAGATGGACTGCTCCTGTTGATACATGGACACTACCTCTCAACGTACTACATGGAACAACCATTACAACAAGGGTCTGTCACGGACGATAGACTCAAGAGGGGGGAGGAGTGTTGAAGCTAAAGGACAAGGACAAAGCATGGAAGTGCATCAATGAAGTGGACACACAAGAAGAAGGAGCAGGTAGGGAGCACCAAGAGGGAGATTTCAAATTTTCATAAGAAATACCTATAAATATAGTGGCTTTTGTCACTAAAAATCATTGTAATTACCATTTTCCATTTTTACAACTCCATTTTGTTCAAGCCGGGGAGTGCTTGAGCTTGAGGAGTATTAGAAGTAGCATCCTACCAATTTTCATAAATTTTAGATTCCGTTTGAGTCCCCAAATAAGCCTTGGAACCAAATTTTTAACTAGGCTGGACACTAGGTCTGGACAGGGCCAAAACCACTCAAAAAACTATAAAAAGGGCTGGAGAGTTCATTTTTGGGGTTGGCTTGTTATAGATTTCAGTTTTGTAAGAGATTTCTTTTGTAATCGAAGCTTTCCATTGTTCCACTCTTTGCTCTTACCTTGTGCGCATGTGTGTGTATGTGTGTGCATGCTTGTGTGCTTTCACTCACACACTTGTGCCATCACTTGCTCATGGTCTTCATACCATTCCTCACATCTCCACGGATTGACATTTATGAGGTGAAGCTCCTCACATTGGTACTTGCCATTGTGCTAGAGTGACATTGACTGTCAGTCTCGGCACTATCGTAGAATCAGTGGAAGTTACCATCCTGGCTATTGATCTATTTAAACCATCCAGGTAGATGGGAATCTCCTGGGAATTAGTGGACAAATATTGCAGAGAGGTACGGTATTCCATCTCTACCATGGACATGAAGTTTCTCCTGGGAACAGAACCTTGCATGTCTTCTGAAGCCATGGGTATCTCTTCCTCTGAGTCAGTAGAGGTGTCAGAATAGATAGAGCGGTGACTTGCCTGAGTTGCACTTCCTACCAATGAAATAACACTTCTTAGGCTACTTAGCACCCGTCTTGACATCAAGTTCATCCACCCTCCTTTGGCTATTTTGGTTCGTAATTATCCCCTAATTGGGTCCTCAATTGCCTCAAATTTTGCCCTTAAAAAGACTCAAAATGTTCAGGGTGATACCACTTTGGCGATATTGCACTAGGTGATACCACACTTGCCATGATACGATACCACAACTTATCGCGATATGATACTTCTGCAGGTGACGATACAATACTTGGAGCAGTCGACGATATGATACCACAATCCTCACGATATGATACCACAATCCTCACGATATGATACTATTTTTTGCATGATACCATACCAGTACACTACACGATATGATACTATATGGCTCAAGCGATACGATACCACCTAAATGCACGATACGATACTGCTGCACTGCACGATATGATACTAGGAATCCTCGCGATACAATGCCAGTGCAAGTCACAATACGATACCGCAACCCTGCATGATACGATACTGGACTATCGGGCGATAGGATACCAAAATTCCTCACAATACGATACATGGAGATTCAACAATATGATACTAGGTACACGATATGATACCAGTGTTATGCGCGATACGATACCGCTCGATTGATGATACGATATCGTGATCGGGACGATACGATACCAAGTGGATTGCGGTACGATACCACTAGCAGATCGCGACCGCGATGCCAACTTGATGATACAATAGCAAAAATTGTATCGCGATACCTCAAGTGGTATGCGACGATACGATACTTGGCGAGCATCGTGATACTAAGGAATTTTGGTATCACGATACCAAAACTCGACCGAACGCGATATTTCAACCACAATCATTCAAATCACAAAAAGTTTTGCACCCCTAAGCTTATATCTCACTCCTCTTCACTCTTGACCCTCTGTCTCACTCAAAGAACCTCTTTAATCTCTCTGTCCCATCCCACGATAGTGAAAATGTCCTTAATCACGTGTAAATGCATTTTCAAAATACTTTTGATGTTGAAATCTTAATGTAGCTTACCTTTGGGATATCTTGCTTAAGTCTTGGGCTCACAAGGTAGCTTTTTGGGCTTGTATAGCACGATACTACTTAGGCGATACCGGTCATTGTCTGCACACGATACTGTTGGAGTTGGACGTCTACGGAAGCACGCGAACAGCACAAGGAAGAAGAAGAAGCTTGGAGCACAACACACAAGACTGAATGTATTACTAGAGAATGTACAAAGATAAGTAGCCCATTAGGGCAATAGGCGTATATACAAGCCGGGGGAAAAAAACCTCCTAAAGAGGGAAAAAAGTGCCCCGGCGGTCCTAGAGTGTTCACACACATCACTACCTAAATATATCAACAAATCCCCCCTAGGAGTGATGCGGTGAACAAGGAGCTCGCACTCATGTATAAGGAAGTGCCGAGCTATGTGGAAATCACTCCACAAAAGGAAGTAAGCCCAAAGCTTTGCGGAAAGCTTCAAACTTCTCCCCACGCAGAGCCTTCGTGAAAAGGTCTGCAATGTTCTCCTGCGTGGGCACATATGCCAAGCTGATTTCCCCAGCAGAGAACCTCTCCCTGACATAGTGATAATGCACCTCAATGTGCTTAGTGCGAGCATGGAACACAGGGTTCCTCGCAACTGCCAATGCGCTCTGACTGTCAGTGAAGATGGTGGTGGCAGAAGACTGGCCAACACCCAAATCAGCCATAAGGCGTCTGAGCCACACACACTCAATAGTCGCTGTGAAAGCTGCCCTATACTCAGCCTCACAACTGGAAGTGGCCACAGTAGGCTGCTTCTTGCTCAACCAAGATATACATGAGCTACCAAGCATGAAGCAAAAACCACTGGTGGACACACGAGTGTCATAGCAACCAGCCCAATCTGAGTCAGAAAAAGCATGCAAATCTGGCGGTAGTGATCCCCCCTTGGGATAAAACAACCCAAGTAGCCGAGTACCACTCAAGTAGCGAAAGATGCGCTTAACCGCTTTCCAATGCGTGACTCTTGGGCAATGCATAAACCTGCTCATCTGTGAGACAGCAAACTGAATATCTGGCCGAGTAATGCATAAGTAAATCAAGCATCCAACAGCCTGCTGATAGAGAACAGCATCAAATGCATCTCCAGCATCATGAAGACTCAATCGTAAACCTGTCTCCATAGGAGTGGCAATAGGCTTACAGTCTTCAGGCCAAAACGCTGCAATAATGTGTCAATATATTTCGTTTGACACAAAGCCATTCCACCATCAACTTGCATAAACTGAATGCCCAAATAGTGATGCAAATGCCCCAAATCAGACATCTCAAATGAGGCATGCAAATCAGCCTTAAAATCAGCAATATGTGTCTCAATAGGACCAGTGAGCAGCATGTCATCAACATAGACAACAATGATCAGAAACACATCATTAGCACGTTTAACATATAAGGTGCTTTCAGTTGGACTGTTCTCAAAACCATGTGCAATCAGATAGGCATGTATCTTCTCATACCAAGCACGTGGTGCTTGCTTTAAACCATATAACGCCTTCTTTAACCTGCACACCTGGTTTTCATGCCCTTTGTGCACAAAGCCACGGGGCTGAAAAACATACACTTCTTCATGCAAGTCACCATTCAGAAATGCTGTTTTAATGTCCAACTGATGTACATTCCAACCATGATGGGCTGCAAGTGCACAAATGCTCCGAACAGTAGTCATACGGCATGTAGGTGCAAAGGTCTCATCAAAATCAATGCCTCTTTCCTGCGCATAACCCTTTGCAACAAGCCTAGCCTTATACCTGTCAACTGTACCATCAGGTTTATGCTTCAGCTTGTATACCCACTTAGTGCCAATGGCCTTCTTGCCAGGAGGCAAGTCACATAAAGACCATGTACCATTCTTCATTATAGCATCATATTCAGATTGCATAGCAGCCATCCAATTTTCTGAATTTTGTGCTTCATCAAAAGAAACAGGCTCATTCTCATCACAGAGACTAGATGCAGCCATAGCATAGCAATCTGATGCAAAGGAGGCACTATGAGAGCCTGAACGAGTACGATATGACAAAGGTGCATCTAATTTGCTGTCACGCAAAGTCTGCACCAGCCATTTTGGCATAGTTTTTGCCTGTTCAATATCAGCTCTCTCATCAACAAGTGCATCATGTAAATCTGCATCAGAAATGGAATGATCTGCATCATCATATGAAACCTGCAAAGGCTGAGAAGTTGCCTCATTAGGACCAGCGTTAGCCTGTCCACCTGTAAAAAGAGGCATCAAAGTATCATACATGTCTTTGGAGCTAACAGATGTCTCCTTAGTACATGAAAGCAATGGCTGAATAGCATCTTCCACAAAGACAACATCACGGCTAACCAGAATGCGTTTAGTCTGTGGATGATACAGACAATAGCCTTTACTTTCAGAACTGTACCCAACAAAAATACATTTTACTGCCTTATCATCCAATTTTCTGCGATGTTGTTCAGGCACTAATGCATATGCCAAACAACCAAAAACACGCAGATGAGCAACAGATGGCTTGCGGTCATGCCAAGCCTCATATGGAGTGATAGACTGCAACGCTTTGGTGGGACACCTGTTCAGTACATATGCTGCACACATGACAGCCTCAAGCCAGAAACTATGTGGTAAAGCCTGACTTTTGACCATGCACCTCGCCATCTCCATGAGTGACCTGTTCTTTCGTTCAGCAACTCCATTCTGTTGAGGTGTATATGGCACTGTACACTGGTGTTTTATCCCAGGTTCAGCCAGAAATGCATTAAAATCTGAAGACATATATTCCCCCCCTCGATCAGAACGGAGGGTGCCCATTTTACATGCTGACAGGTTTTCAGCCAAAACCAAAAACTGTTTGAAGCACATGAACACTTCGGACTTTGCTTTGAGTGGATATACCCATGCATGCCTGGAAAAATCATCAATGAAAGTCACGAAGTAAAGGTAATTTCCAAAAGAGGGTGTCTGCATAGGACCACAGACATCACTATGTACAAGCTGCAATTTTTGCATAGCCCGAACTGAACCATCTTTTGGAAAGGAAGAACGCTGCATTTTGCCCAAAATACAGCCTTCACAAACATATTTTCTAGGTGCCTCAAGTTTGGGCAAAGAGGATACCATTTCAGATTTCTGCAGGCGTAACAAACTAGCAAAATTCAGATGACCAAAGCGTGCATGCCAAAGCTTTGCATCTGACATAGCCTGAGAATCATGAACTGCACATGCCGAATCATTCACAGATCTTTCATAGTCTATGAGCTTATACAGCCCACGACATAAAATGCCAGAAGCAATAATCACATCGCCATTTGAGAGATCATGGACTGTACACCTGTCATCAACAAATTTCACAACGAAGCCAATCTTGGCTAATGCAGAAACTGATAACAGATTCTTTTTGATCCCTGGCACGAATAAAGCATCTGACAAAGTGAAAGAACTACCATCAGCAGTAGTCAGAATGATCTTACCAACTCCCATAACAGGATAAGAGGAGTTATTGGCGCATGTGACAGTATTCCCTGTAGGAGCGCGCTCAAGTGAAGAGAAGAAACTGCGCTGCGAGGTAATATGTTTGGTCGCCCCACTGTCAAAGTACCAAACATCTGAGTCTACTGCAGACATGCACTGATCAGGAGAAGATGGGTCAAAACTGCAGACAGTAGTAAACGCCCATTCTTCTTCCTGCACAAGATTTGCAGACTCTGTTTTTGGTGTAGAGGCCCCTACAACAACCATTCCAGCCTCTTTCTTCTTTGCCTCTTTAGCAGCCAGTTTTGGACAGTTCTTTATGATATGATCATTGCCTTTATAGTACTTACAAAACAATTTCTGCTTTTTTGATTTTTTCTCATCTTTGTCTTGGTTCTTTGAATGTGCAGCATTTGCAGATTTCTGCTTACTAGTAGAAGAGCTCCATTTTCCTTTGCCTTTCTGACTAGCCAGGAAAGCTTGATCTGCAACACGCATAATGGACCTGTTCTGCTTGGACTGATCTTCCTGCAATAGAACAGAGACTAATTCCTCAAATGACAAGGCATTCGGATTGCCTTTCATCATCAACCGAAGAGTAGAGGCAAAACTCTGATATGAATCAGGAAGACCATTCAGAACGGTCTGCACAAGTGAGCTATCTGGTATAACCTCATCAGCAGAAATCAATTGTTCCTTCAGGTCTTTGATCTTTGTAAGAAAACTGTCCATAGAATCACCTTCATTCATGTGCTCACTCTCCAACTGTTTTCGGAGGTAAGCAACACGAGCCTCATTCCTAGCCTGGTACAAAGTGGTAAGTGTATCCCAAGCATCCTTTGCTGTTCTGCAAGAGCGAATGTGAGGAATAATGGCACGTTTGACAGACAAAGCTATCAATGCATGTGCCTGGGCATCTCTGCCATCCCAACGAATCTGCTCTGCAGTAGGTGCAACAGAAACAGCAGCACGAACAGGAATCTGCGGAATATCATCTTCGACACCATCTTCATCAGCTCCAACACCTGTATTTGCAGTACCTGTCGTTACAGGTGTAACAAGACGTCTTTCAACACCCTGCACAATGTTCCACAATCCTTTTGCAACCAGTACATGTCGCATCATATAAGCCCATAATGGGTAGTTGGTACCATCCAACTTATCCTCAACAGCCAACATACGGAATACATCACTGCTTTCAGCCATGGCCGGTGACTAAAATACCTTGATGCAAAAAATTGACTGTATCTAAAAAAGTTGAACGGAACTGCCCAAACGAGTTCTGCTAGACCTGTAGCAGACTTCGAGACGCTTAAACTGGCGAACAGAAACTAGTATATACCTTTGGCACAAAAGGACGAAATAGCCTGCACAAGCGCTGCGATAGTGCGTTCGGAGGCCGAAACGAGCTCAGATCGCGATTTTGGCACCACAAAGCAAAGCGGTTTTGATCTCGGAAACACCCTGAGTATGCTCACCAAATTTCGTGCGAATCTGAGACTACAAACGGAGGAGTGTCGACGGCGCCCTAGAAGAAGCGACGACCTGCTCTGATACCAATTGTTGGAGTTGGACGTCTGCGGAAGCACGCGAACAGCACAAGGAAGAAGAAGAAGCTTGGAGCACAACACACAAGACTGAATGTATTACTAGAGAATGTACAAAGATAAGTAGCCCATTAGGGCAATAGGCGTATATACAAGCCGGGGGAAAAAAACCTCCTAAAGAGGGAAAAAAGTGCCCCGGCGGTCCTAGAGTGTTCACACACATCACTACCTAAATATATCAACAGATACCAGTTCCAGAACAAGTGTCAAATGAACTAAATTTTTTTGGTTTTTATAGTTTGTGATGCCTAAAGCCTATTCTACACTAACTTAGCATTTTTTTGGAATTTTTCTTGGTGATTTCCACTTACTCCTACTCCACTTCTCTCCTTAACCTAACCCTAACTCTTCCTTCTCTCCCTCACTCCTAACCCTAAACCTAAAAACCCATTACACACACCTCAGGGATGTGAAGTAACAAGTACTGAAGTGTCTAACTACTTGCCACTAAAGGAATTCACTTCTACAAGTACGATTCCTTCATTCTAGAGCTATAACCATCACAAAGGCACCTTGGTTGAGTGTGCTCCCCAGCAACGGCACCAAAAACATGTGTACCTAAGTCAAGAGTTCTTAGGGACTTGTGTCAAAGAGACTAAATCTCATTTGCCACACAAGTGCATATAGTGGTGGATTCACACACGCTTAATTATCAATCCGAAGAACCTCTTGAACCAAGTATATGAGGAAATGTGCACACATGATGGAAAGTGAAGTGGTTCAATTAAAATACATGACAAAAGACTAAGATACCTCTCCAACTCACTTAATCTCTGGAAGTGTCTGCCACGATACCACTTACAGTAGCAAATACAAGTTTGAATGTTTCTCCCAGCTCCGAAGTTTGAATATGGCCAATAGAAGCTCATTTCAAAGCTCTCGACAAGATGCATCCAGTGGTGGTATTTTCACTCGAATCTGACAACTGCTCTTCAAGTTATGGCCAAAATAGTGAATGGTAGGAAACACCTTCACTCACTCCACAACTCATACTTGCTCACACACACACTACAATAGTTCAAAAGTGATGGGGAGGGGTAGACAACAGTCTTACACACACATTCCAAGCTTCACACACACACACAAAAGATCATAGAGAAGATGAAAATCTACAGGAAAGAAGCAAATTCAAAATTTTGGCTTTCTTCACAAAGGCAAAAAGTCTTTACAAAGTGTCACAAAGTGACTTATATACATGTGCCCTAAAAATGGTCCTTTCACACAAATGATCGGCACTTTATTGGCTAATCTCTAGTTTCCTACTATTTTACAAGAAGTATATTACAATGATTTAGGTTTGTGCATCTAGAGGACTCCTCTAGTGCATTTACATAGCTTTGAGGGAATTTCCTAGGATCTTGAAGAAAAAATCTATGCCCATTATTTTGAAATACAAACAAACTCTTTTCTCTACAACAAACTCTTTCTGCATACACATGATAATGTTTAAATGTATTGAACACATCTGATTTATCTTTGATCACATATATGGTGATCCACCTAGTAGCATCATCAACATAAATCACATAATATTTTGAACCATTAATGATAAAGTCCTTTGATGGAACCCACACATCTATATGCACCAATTCAAGCTTCTCTGAATACATGAAACCATGCTTATTATATTATTGATTATGAGTCTTACCTAATTGACATGCTTCACATCTATATGTCATGTGTTGACCTGTAGCATTAGGTAATCCAAAAACTGAACGATTGTTAATCATATCCTTGATACCTCTTTCATTGAAATGTCCAAGCCTTTTATGCCAAAGATCTAACTCAGAGATCTTGTGTCCTCCATAAGTGAACAAGGCATGACCAACATTGCCTTGAAGCTTCAATGTGAATAGCCTTCCCTCTTTTTTTCCTGAAACAATTTGTTTATACCCATTGCTAGGGTCTTCCACAAAAACTCCATCATTATTAAACCTTACTTCATAACCTTTCTCTACAATTTGCCCTACACTTATCAAATTCTTTGGAATTGTAGGAACATACAAAACCTTACTCAAACCAGTGCTTCCATCCTTGGCCTATACTGATCCACTGGACTTCACATTATGCTTTGTGTTATCACCTATTTGAACTACATGATTACGCACCTTATTCTCCAAATTAGTCATCAAAGCTATATTGCCACTCAGGTGATTGCTACACCCTGAGTCAATGTAGAAAACTTTTTGATCTTCACTTTGCCTTTCACAAGTTGCATTCATAATTAAGGTTGAATCTTCCTTCAGATCTGAAGCATAATTGTAATAGGTATTATTGTAGGATTGACTTTGGAAACCTTTATTTGCATTTCTTGTAAAGAAACCTCTACTACCTCTACCTCTAAAATTACCTCTCTGATTTCTACCACCTCTTCCTCTTGAATTAAAGTTTTGATTATATCCTCCACCATTCTGATTATTATGCCAACATTCATGAGCTAAATGATTAGTCTTACCACAAATCCAGCAAGCTTTGACACCATCTTTATTGCTTCTGCCTCTTCCTCTTCTTTTGCCACCTCCTCTTCCTCTTAGGGAGTTGACTTGAGCTCATAGTGCCCTCATCTTCATTCAATTGTTGCTTGCATTTGTTAATCTTCTTCTTCTCCTTTGAATACATTGCTTGACCTATACTTTTATCAACATCACCTTTGACATCCTGCTCAAAGGTTAGCATGTGTCCTAGCAATTGATTCAAATTAGGAGTGAAATGATCTAGTGACAGTGGATAGAATGGATGGCTTCCACTCCTCTCAAACCTGTGAGAATTTGTCTTAACAATTTTTCCTCTTCAATGTCTTCATCAACTGCTCCTAGTGCATTTGCAATGTCCATCCTTGCTACATAATAAAAAATAGATTGAGAAGCCTTCTTCTTGAATGTGGTGAATTCTGCCCACAAAGATGCCTTTCTTGACTTTCTAGTGTTTTGGAAATGCTCCTCCAAAGCATTCCATATGTCTTTTGCACTTTGAAGTCCTCTAATATGAGGTAGCAAGTAATCATTGACTCCCATGTAGATAATGCTCCTTGCTTGAGCATCCTTCTTCATCCAAGTCCTCAAATCTGAGAGTTCTTCCCTAGTTGGAACACTAGGATCCCTAAATTCTGGTTTTTCTTCTTCACCTGTGATGTATCCTATCAGGTCTTTGCTCATGAGATGAGCTTCCACCTCATTGACCAAGCATGATAGTTTTCTCTATCCAATTTCTCTATGTGAAGAGCATCTCCCATCCATTCTTCACCTATGCAATAAATTCTTCAAGCGTTGTGAATAATGAATGTACCTTTACTTTGAATATAGTTCCTTTTGATCCTTTTGATAGCTTCAAGCCTCCTTCTCTAGTTTTCACTTCAAACTTTCACCTTTTGAATCATCAAAGATTGATTTCTGTATATCTGCAACATTTGGAGTCCTCTTTTCTTTAATTCTGATGACTCCTGCTCTGATACCATTGATGGAGAGTCTTAATATCCAAAAGCACAAGTTATTCTTGATGTTAGAGCATCTCTATATCAAGAAAAACTCAAAACTTCAAGCAATTTTGGAAGACCAATGCCAAATTATCAAGACTTGAGTTAACTATGAAGAAACTGATTACTCAGAAAAGTCTGCTACACTTAATCCACTCATTGACTAATCAAATGTGTAATTTTTTAAATGAAAATTTGTATAAGGTGTCCTCTAAAGGTTCCACACCTTCTCCAAGTTAAAACTTCTCAAAAGACTGAGAAGATCTTGAGATTTGCTCCAAACAATGTACCTATGTTTGAAATTGTTCTTCTATATAGTCGAATTTGACACCTGCAACTTCTAATGCATGGTTCTCGAAGACTAGACCCCATTTATTCAAATGCTTTTAGCCACAAGTAGATTACCTTTCAACTAGAGAATGAGAGCTTAGTTGCTCAAAGCTTTACACTATGGAGGGAGATCTGATCAAAACATTATCATCGAATTTGCACCATCACCTGTCTTCAGTTCTTCACATTTACACATGTAAATGTTCCTATCTTCAATTATCGCAACCTGATTACAATTAGAATCTCAAATTTTGAACATAGATGCATTAACTATAGACTTAAACATCTACAAAAGGATTTATGAAATGATCAAGAACAGGAGAAATGGAGAAAAGATCGCGACTAAGATTTCAAAAGTTTTCTTCTATTCTCATGAAAACAACTTATTTGATAAATCTCATTCATTCATCACATACATTCTTCTTCTACTCATATATTACTTGGTCTATATCTCTCCTCTCATTATGTCCCGACTCTATACTTGTATATATAGGAATATATGTACAAACACATCACCATTACAAAGGTATAAGTGAACTAATTTTAAGCTTAATGTACATGTATATACAAGTCTCCATATTCTGACCATGGGCTAATCTTCAGGCCTCAGAATTTGATCATTGCTTTATTATTTGACTTCAATCCTTTGTCCAAATCATCAATTGTTGATTATCATGCGCCAACATTTCAACACCTTGCAGAATATTCCACAGTCCTTTTGCAACCAATACATGACACATCATATAAGCCCATAATGGGTAATTGGTATCATCCTACTTATCCTCAAAATCCAACATACAAAATACATCACTCCTTTCAGCCCCCGACCACTGACTAAAATTCCCTAATGCAAAAAAGTAGCCATATCTCAAAAAATTGAAGAGAACTACCCTGTCAAGTTTTGCTAAAGATGTAGCAGACTTAGAGAAACGTATATTGGTGAACCAAAACCTGTATGTATCTTTGGCAAAAAAAGATGACATTCCCTACACAAGCGCTATGATAGTGCGTTCCAAGGCCAAAAGGAGCTCATATCCTGATTTCAGTAGCACATAGTGAAGCTGTTTTGATCTCCTAATCAGCTTGAGTATGCTCACCAAATCTCATGCCATTCTGAGACTGTGATCGGAGGGTGTTGACGATGCCCTAGATGAAACAGTGACTTGCTCTATACCAATTGTTAGAGTTCAAGGTCTACGGAAGCATGCAAAGAGTACACAAAAGAAGAAGAAGCTTGAAACACAACACACAATACTGAATGTGTTACCACTAGAATTTACAAAGATAAATGACCCGTTAGGGTTATAGGCATATATAAAAGGCAAGGGAAAAAACCTCCTAAAGAGGGAAAAAATATCACGGCAGTCCTATTGTGTTCACACACATCACTACCTAAAGATATCAACAGAGTAGTCTTTCCTTGTCGCCTACTGACTTGCAAGTCCATTGATTGCTTATTTATTAATTCTCACATCCAAGCGACCTTTCAGAGCTATCATCATAGTCCTTATTAATTGAGTACGGAAGGACCCAATGAAACAACATGTACGATTGCAACACATGCTATACATCACCAATATTATCAAGAGGGATTTCATGAATGTGTGACTCAATTTCTTTGTTATGTCCTTTGGTGTAAAGATTTAGCTTCAATATTTTCTCCTTCATGTAGTCCGAGGCTACTTCATCATCTCCAATGCAGGATGGTAATGATTGTGGCTATGTCAACCCATGATTGTGGACTTACATACTCATTAAGAGATGAGTCACTTTTCATTATACCAACATAGGTTTGGAACCTTGAGAAAGGTGGTTTATGATGAGTAGATGCTTCCTTATTCACTTTTGGATCTAAAATATGATGCCAAAGTTTACCTTGCCAAGAAACCTCCATGTCTAGACGAATAATATCCTCTTGAGAAGGTGCAAAGTTTGATTGGATTGGTTCAGGGACCAGTTCATTAGGTTGGTGCACTTGTAATAACTCTTGATGGGATTGCACCAACAATCATTTGGGGTTCAAGGACTAGTTCATTAGGTTGGTGCACTTGTAATAACTCTTGATGGGAATGTAATAACTTTTGAAATTAATCTTTGGGTATATGAGTGGAAAGAACAATACAATATGAAAAAAAAATATTATCAAGTATGCAGTCCATAAGGTTCTAACTCAAAGCTTGACTCATGCCTTCAAAGTGTCTTCTTGAACTCTCTACATTGATTTCTAAGAGTTTCTTTGGGTGCAAAATTGGGGTGCCTCATTCTCTTGACATGGGTAGAAGTTTAAGACTTTCATAGGTAGCAAAGTGCATGAAAAACCATTATGATGGATCTCGTGATTCCTATGATCACATGGGTGAATTCAAACAAGACTTGAGGGCTGAAAAAGTTAATGAGTTCTTTTTTCAATACAAAGATTTTGGATTGAAATTGATAGGAGTTGCCTTAGCTTGGTTTCAACCACTAAACATGAATGGATTCACAACCATTAATCAAATTTTGGATGAGTTTATAGGTGAACTTGTAAAAAGAGGAGTTGAACACACACAACACTTCATCTCTTATCCATAGATTTCAACAAGTGAGTCACAAGTTAGCAAGGCTTGGAGCAAGGAGGCTCAAGCAATACATGGATAGATGTCTAGAAGTTGAAAAAACTGCTCAACCAAAAATGATTTCATTACTTTTGGATGTGTTAACAAATGGAGGATTGAGAACCTTAGTATATAAGAAGAGACTTGATTCCTTGGATGCTTCTCTGAAGGAATGCATTGATCTTCTCTAAAGGAATGCATTGATATAGAGGACAACTTGACAATAATTTGAAGATTCCTAAGCCTCTGGCTAGGTCTAAGGTTCCCCTAGTATTATATCCTCTCACACTCTATTGGTAGACGAGTTAGTGAAGTTATTAGCGAAGAAAATTGGATTCTTGCTTGTTGGATGTGCAAATCAACCCAAGCTTTGTCTTACTCAAAACATTTCTCCTCGATCTTTTGCTCAATGCTCCTTTTGCATTTATCTTATTGATCAATGCTTTTGTGAAAGTCTAAATCTATAGTAGAGTGACCTTTGTACAAGTCTTGAGAGTCTAATTGTAATCAGGCTAAGAGAATTTTAAGTAGGAACATTTATAGGTGTAAATGTGAAGAAGTGAAGGAAGGAATAGGTGCAATCCTGATGGTCAATGTTTTGATCAGATCTCCCTGCACAGTGTAAAGTTTTGAGCAAATAATCACTCATTCTTTAAGTTGAGAGGTAAGCTACGTATGGCTAAAAACATTTGAATAAATGGGGTTTAGTTTGGGAGAATCATGCATTAGAAGTTGCAAGTGTCAAAGTTGACTATACAGAAGAATAGTTTTAGACATAGGTACATTGTTTGGTGCAAATCTCAAGTTCTAATAAATCATTTGGAGATATTTAACTTGGACAAGGTGTGAAAAATTTAGCAAACATTGTTTATAAAGTTTCGTTGAAAAATTTACACATTTGATCAGTTAATGAGTGAATTAAGTGCATCAGAATTTTCTGAATAATTAGTTTCTTCACAGTTAGTTCAAAGTTTGATAATTTGGCATTGGTCTTCCAAAATTGGTTAAGGTTTTTCATTGTTCTTGATATAGAGGTGCTCTAACATCAAGGATAACTTGTTCTTTTGGAGATTAACACTCTCCATCAGTGGTATCAGAGAAGTAGTTATCAGAATTGAAGAAAGGAGGACCCCGACTGTTGGAGATATACATAAATTAATCTTTGAAGATTCAAAAGGTGAAAGGTTGAAAGCTAGAGAAGGAAGCCTGAAGCTATCAAGAAGATCAAAAGGAACTAAATTCAAAGTAAAGGTACATTCATTATTCAAAAAGCTTGAAGAATTTTTTGCATAGGTGAAGAAATGATGGGAGATTCTGTTCAGATAGAGAAATTGGACAGAGAAAACTAGCCTGCTTGGTCAATGAGGATGGAAGTTCATCTTATGAGCAAAGACCTGATAGGATACAATACAGGTGAAGAAGAAAAACCAGAATTTAGGGATTCTAGTGTTCCAACTAGGGAAGAGCTCTCAGATTTGAAGACATGGATGAAGAAGGATGCTCAAGCAAGAAGTATTATCTACATGGGAGTCAATGATTACTTGTAACCTCACATTAGAGGACTTGAAAGTGCAAGTGATATATGGAATGCTTTGGAAGAGCATTTTCAAAACACTACAAAGTGAAGGAAGGCATCCTTTATGGGAAAAATTCACCACATTAAAAAAGAAGGCTTCTCAATCTATTTCTGATTATGTAGCAAGGATGAAGGACATTGCAGATGCATTATGAGTAGTTGATGAAGACATTGAAGAGGATAAATTGGTAAGACAAGTTCTCACAGGTTTGAGAGGAGATGAGAAGTTGAAGCCATTCATTTTATCCACTGAATTGTCATTAGATCATTTCACTCCTGATTTGAATCAATTGCTAGGACATATATGTTGCTCTAGCACAATCGTGAGAACCACGTTAAGAAGCTCCACCTCCTTAATGTCAATCCGCAAAAGAGATAGGAGTGATATGAAGATCGTGAATGTGAGATGAAGTGAGAGTGAAGGTGAGAAGCATAGAGATGCACACACACATACACACACACTACGAAGAGACAAGCAATACACAATGGAAGGTGAGAAATCAACTCTATTACTCAAGAACACTCTTAGAAGCTCAAATAGCTCTAAGCTCTTCTCTACTCACACAAGCTAACCTTAAAAATGAGCTCTCTAGCTCTTTTTATAGATTCTAGACTAGTTTTGACCGGTTTCACATCTAGTGATCGGCATAGTTAAAAAATAGGTCCTAAGTGCTATTTGAAGGGGTAAACGGTGTCTAAAAATAACCAAAATTGATACGCTCATTCTACCTAAGCTCCTCAAGCTCGAGGACTCCTCGGCTTGCACAAAATGGAGCTATCAATTACAAAAAAGGTTTTTCTATGTTCCATATGTTACAATAGTGATGAAAATCACTGTTGGAGGTTTTGAAGAGTATTTATAAAACATAAATCTTTAAAAACTTGATTCGACTGACTCCCTGCTCTGCCTTTACATGCTTCCGCGTCTTCTATGCCTCTGGCTACTGCCAACACCCCCCTCCCTCTCGCTTCTGTCGTCCTCGACAGAACCTTGTTGTGCGGTCTGTCAGATGTAGTTCTGTAGTAGTTCCTGAGCGAGGGTGTGTTCTGATATTCGAATGCCTTGGGCCAAATCTGCCTCGAGTTTCTCCCAATCAATTGGTTGCGGTTCATGAGGTGGTGGGAGTTGATAATGTGTGGAATAAACCATCTGTTCACAGGCGAATAATTGAAGCAAATGTGTGGGCTTGCTGATGAACACTTCTGAATGGTATTCCCAGAAATCGGTTGTGAACATCTCTTCGAAAGTCTGCTTGTAGCACGCCGGTAAATATTTAATTCTGCAATGCTAGGCATAACACACCCGTAGCGATGGCGTTGTACTTATATCATATGCAAGATCTAGATTTCCATGCTCGAAGCCCGGGGTGTTTACATGAGGTGCCTTTACACGACGGAAGACTCTGAAAACCATTTGCATCATGTCAAAGATTTTGACAGTCATGTGCGCTGCTATATCGTCCATGTGTTTCAAGCGAGGGAGCCAGTGACGAATCGTGGCTATCATGTATCCCACTGTCGGTAGTTCTATGGGTGGCTTGAAATATGGGTAATTTAACCAATCTTGGCACTGCTTGTTGTTTTGTACTTTAATAGCAAATGCTGTTCAGGAGCGGCGACGTGGCACTGGTCCCCAACATGGGTTGTATTTCAAATGTAGTGGTGCCTTTACCCAAGTACTTATCATCTCAGGATATTCTTGTAAAAGATCTTTACGCCACTCTGGTTGATAAATCTCGCCTTGCTGCGCATCCAGTGGCAAATCATCAGGCTCAAACTGAGTAGCGTGAGATGGTTTCTTGCCTGTTTCTTTCTCTATGGCCAATTGGTACTCGGCCATTAGCATAAAATACGGTTTGTACTGTAGCTCATGCCCTGATATGTATCTGCGAGGGGCCAAGTGAGCGAAGTAGGGCGACTGTAAAATTCTTTCCTCAATCATTGCCATTGTGTGGAGCTGCGCCTCTACTCGTGCTGAGTGGGTGGTTCCAAGCTCTTCAACTGTCTTCATCCATGCGGGGGTTGGAAGTTCATAAGTCATTGGCCTTCAGCCGTGACTCATCCGCCTGGGATGGGTTGTGGCTCGTAGGCTTCTTCAAAGGTTTCCTCCACTGGAATGGTTACATTTTCTTCATCGGCTGGGAGCTCTAGTGGGGAATCCGGCCTTGGTGGTGCTTCATATATAGCTATCCTTGATTCAAGAGTTGATACCTGGGCCCGTAATGCATTGAGTTCCTCTAGGATGTCAGGAGAAGGGTCCGTAGGAGCTGGTAATCCTTGGGTTGCTGGTAGTCCTTGTGTTGCAGGTGCTCTGAGCTGGAGTAGTTTATGATCTTCCTTTAGCTTTTGATATTCTTCGTTCATTCGATCGTATTCATCGAGCAATCTGATGTGATCATCGAGCAACATTTTCATTGATTCGAAGGGCACTGCTTTGAACCGGCTAGGACTTAATGGTTGGTCTGGATGATCGAGAGCAGCTTCTAAATTTTCTCTGTTCTGCTCTTGTAGCCGCTGGTTCTCTTCCTTTGTTGTTGCTAGGTGTCTTCTGAGTAAACCCATGTTCCGTGTAAGCGTCGCATTACGAACTGTCTGGGCCCTTAACAAATTGTCAAGATCAGCAGTGGCCTCCTTGGCTTTCTCTTCACTTTCTACTTCCAATTTGTGGTATGCCTTGCGTAATTCTTGGTGCCGAGTATTCAATGATGCATTCTAAATCGACAATGAATTAAGCTGCGACTACAAATCGTTGGTTGTCCTCTGCAGCTGCTGATAATTATTTCCAAGAGATGTGAACTCATCTCTTACCTGCGTCATACACGTGAACATCTGTCGAAATGTTGTGTCTATGGTGGGTGATAATATTAATGGTGTGCTAAGTGAAGATGCAATGGGTGTAGATGCAAAGGGAACGGGGAATGGGGGTGGGAAAGTGGATGCTGCGGTGATTGTTGAACATTGTGGTGTGCTTAAATATTGTGGTGCCACAATTGAAGTGAGTGGAGGTGCAGTGGTGAGTGATATATCCATATCGCTGGATGTGGTGTCGAGTGCCGTGACTGTGAATAGTGGTGTGATCGTGGGTAAGTGTGTGGGTGTAAATACAGGGTTTACAAAGGTGGACGAGTAATTTACAGAGGGATTGTCTTGGACCGCTTGGTGGAAAGGGGAAAGAGGGGTTACGGTGGGTTAGGGAGGTGAGACTGGGGAGAAGGTTAATGGAGGTGGGAATGGGAAAAGGGGTCTTGGAGGTGTGGGGAAGGATGGAAAAGATGGATGGAGAAATGGGTTGGATAGAAAGGTGGATGTGTTAGGGGGTAGAATAGGTTGAGTGGGTGCAGGAATTGTGGGATGAATGGGAGTAAGGACGACTTCTCCTACTCCACCAGAGAAAGAGGATGTTGTTCTCGGAGAAGGAGGGTGTATGGGGGAGACTGGATGGATGGGATGTGATAGAGGAGCGGTTGGGGTGGTCGGTGCTTCCACGACTGTGGTGGTATGGACAGTGGTAGTACGGGGTGGGGAATCTATGAGGATGGCTTCTTCTGCCAAAGAGCTTTCAGGGACAAGATGTGCTTCCCTGGCCTGTTCTGAAGACTGACCGCCGGTGGGTACCCGAATGTATTCACCAGGTTTGGTTAGTAAGCGGATTCTGTGGGGGTCATACTGCGGTAGTGGTTTTCTCTACAAATATCTTAAGGCTTCGGTGGGTCCAACTGATTGGACAAGCTCTCTGAAACCTCTGATGTATACTTCTTTGAACCTGCCCGAGACAAGCTCTTGTTCTATGAGGGTTTGGCTCTCTTTGTCAGTCAACTTCTTGCGTGCCCAAACCTTTTCCATAGTATGGTATAACTTTTTAATGGCCAGTGTATAAGTTGCTGCCTCGAAGGTTTCTTCTTCGTGTGTGCTCGTGTCACCTTGGGTATCGGTTTGTTGTCCTTGTTCATCTGTTTGCACATGTTCTTGGGATTCATGAGTTCCCTCGCTGGCTTTATCATCGCCTTC
This sequence comes from Ceratopteris richardii, assembly GCA_020310875.1. Lineage (NCBI taxonomy): Eukaryota > Viridiplantae > Streptophyta > Polypodiopsida > Polypodiales > Pteridaceae > Ceratopteris > Ceratopteris richardii. The sequence continues at coordinate 50,447,068 of CM035411.1, forward strand.
ATCTTCATCTGTCTCTGTTCTTTCCTCTTCGGAACTAGACACTACTTGTCCTTGTGGTTGATCTCGCGGTGTGGTAGGGTAGCTGTGCCTTTCATATTCCTGAGAGAAGATCTGGCCTTCTAAAGACTGAAATTCACTTGAAAATACGTCCTGCATCTCAAAATCAAATGTGCCTGTTTGTTCTATCTCTAAATGGGGTACCGGGAAAGAGAAAGCTTCCGCACCAATAGTGGTGGGAACTTCTGCTGTAGTGGTGGTAGGTCCTGGGATTGTGGTTGCTTGAGTAGTGATTGTGCTGGTAGTGCCCTCTGTTGTAACTGGTCTCGATAACCTTATGCGAATAGGTTGTACAGATGGAGTGGCTTCTGTCCGAGACTGCTCTAGAGATGGTTGGGGTGAGGGTGATTCTGGCACCTGAAGGGAGGGCATAGTTCCTCTCATTCGCTTTCCTGCTCTTCCTTTGCTAGCCTTCCTAGCTTTCTTTGTGGTTCCTTTAAACGCTTTCAGCTCCTCACTTGTCATTGCTTGCTCGATAGGTAAATCATAGGCCAAACACATATATACAATGCGCGTGAGGGTGCAACATCCATTGATGACCTTCTTTCTTTCCCGTCTATGTTGTGCTAAATACATCTTATCAATTATCTAGCTAGCTAGATCAACTATCTGGGGTCCCATACATGATAAATAAAAACCAAACCATATGGGCTTGTGAGGCATTGTGAATCTGTCCTGAGCGGGGAAAGAAAAATGCTGCATACATATCCGCAGTGGTTTTGAAAGCTCAGGTGTGATCACTGAAATCTCTTCCCACTTAGTGACGTCCCCACGTTTCATAGGGTCTGGAACTAACCTTTCTCACTCTGTGGGCGTGTGGGTTCCATGAATCTTGATGGCAGCTCGAATCAGATCTTTAGAAAGATAAAATCTTTTATATGGTGGATCGTTCACTAAGGATGGCAAAATAAAAGTTCCTGGCAGATCCTTTTTCTCTGAAGCTATCAAAGTGGTGATTAAATAATAGCATCTGTAGAAGTCAGGTTTAGGCAAAGGGTCACTGAAATACTCTCTAAAGCCAACTCTTTCCCAAACATGTGTTAAGTCTTGTGTGTTCTGTAGCCCTTTGAACTCTCTTGAGAGAAACTGATATTTTCCCCATGTACGGTCATCAAAGGTCAAATCAGCCTCAAATATAAACTCAGCATCCACCAATGGTCTTGCCAGCCCTTGAAACCAATGAGAATTGCGATGAATCTTCTCAGTATAGCCTCGAGGAGGGTCGTCGATAGGCATGGGTCCTGGGAATCCTTGGAATTCTGGCGGTGGAGCCGTCGGATGGGACTCTGTGAGTAAAACACCGATAGGTGCTACAGGTGCGCTAGGGCTTGCTTCTGATGGTCCTTCTTCGGTTTGCATGCTGATTTTCGTGCTAATGGAAAAGATATGCTACAAAAGATTAGCACATTCGTATGGAAATTAATTATGATCCCATTAAGGTGAGACCGCAATCCCTTTTCATAGCCGATGTGTAACCCGTGTAGCCAAGTGTTGTGATGTGATTGATGCAATTTTCTTGCAGAACTAGTGCAGGTCTCTAGACACCTATATGTTTTCAGATATTGCATGTAGTTCTTTGATGAGATGTTATTACAGGTGATGTTGGGTTATAGTGTGTGGATTTATACAAGGTTCAATTATGAATGAGTTATTACAAGGTTGTAGATTAGTCGGGTGGTAGTTATGTTAGACAAGGGGTTAGGAGAAGACTTCTGGATACGTTTCGGTATCCACTTCCTAAGAGTTTGTGATTGGGTGATAGGTCTCTGCGGAGGGACAATAGATGATATTGGATTTGGTGGTATGGAGGGCTGAAAAGATTTTCGAGGGGTATATTTTACATGGCTTGAGGGTAGAGCTATAGTACATGGTTTGGGTACCCAAATCTGCATGGGTGTGGGTCGGTTCATTAGGTACTTCTTGGGGATCCAAATTTGTCGAATGCTCGAACTTGTAGAAGAAGGTCGAGGAGATGTTGGATACTGATTCTGCTTCTGCCTTGACTTCTTCTTGTCATTGCCTGCGTTGTTGAAATCAGTCGGTGCTTCTTGTCCATTTGGCACCCATATTTGTCTTGTGCCTCTTGTTGTATGATAATGAGACCACAACTTTCTTCCTTGTGTCGTCTGATGTTGTCGTCGGTCTGGGTTCCTTTGTCGTGGTTGACTCTTTTGTGGTTGAGTTTGAGAGGTCGGATGGACACTCTGCTTTGGAAAAGAAGGGAGGTCCAACACTTGCGAAACCTGCCCATTAGGAAGTGCTCCGTTTTGTACTTTTAATCTAGGCTAGTCCGCAGTAAGTGTGGAAGGATGGGCACCGTAGGGTGTTCTACCCATGTGTCCGCTGATGTAACCCACCTGACCGCTGATTGTGTCCATTTGACCAAGCGGTTGGGTAATTGCCCCTTCTAATTTGCAGGAAGCCCAAGGGAAAATCTCCTGACATCCTTCTAATTAACAATTGTCCATCGCCAAGCCCGCATGGGTTGGTGTAGACGTAACGTGACTGATCTGACCAAAGGTCTTCCGGTCTTCCGTCACATGCATTTCATAGGGTCTAGGGCTACAAACCTCAGTCGGAATGCCATTAGGGAAGTCAAACAGTATCACTCGCTTTTGATCTAAGGTTCCAATCTGCAAGGAGCCTTGTCTAAGATTTAGGTCCACTGAGTGATCGTATAGCCAATCTTGGCCAAGGATTAGTGGTTCTATCAGGTCGTCATCATGGCACACTAATAGCTTCACTATCAAGGTCACTTCGTTTATGAGGATAGGAAGATCCACCTCACCCATGCAAGGGGTTTCCATGCCTCCTAGCCCTATGAGGTATACCTCAATTGGCTGCATTTCTATTCCTGAATCCTTATAGTGGGACCATCTAATCACACTGATCGCAGCACCTGAATCAATTAAAGCCCTGAGCTCTTGGCAAGGGTTGTCGTGCTCTAGCCTGACTCTAATGAATGGTCTCCTATCGACTATGCTAGGATGAGTGGTTGAATTTACTTGACACATGGCCATGGGGTATCTGGGTGTAGTTTCCAGATGGTTATAATGTTCTCTCCCTAGTCCTTGTCTTCTTAACTTCATGCGCTTAATGCGTTCTATAGCTTCTGCCTGAGCTTCAACTCGTATTCTATTTTCTTCCTCCTTACGCTTCTTTGCCAACGTGAGTTGTCTAAGCATATCCTCAGTAAGAGGTTCTTGGTATAACCTGACTCTACAACCACTAATGTAATTAGGCATTATATCTCCTTCTAAAGTGGCTAATTGTACTGCTCCGCTTGTCGAGAGTCTGTTGATGATCATAGGTCCATAACCTCGCTTTTCTAACTTCCGTGCATGTTGCTTCAGCATATACTAGAACTAAATCTCCTTCTTTCAAGCCTTTATCTTTTACATGTGCATCAAAATATGCTTTCTGTCGCTTCTTTGCCGCGTATATTCCTGCTGCTACTTTTAGCCTGGTTTCTCCTAATCGTTCCAAGTCCATTATTCTTGCTGATAATTCATGGCCGGTCCACTGATGTTCTTGTGCAACCTTAAGGGTCGGTATCAAGAAGTCCAAAGGAAGCACATCATTCTGACCAAAAACCATCTGAAAGGGAGTTGCATTGAGTACGGTCTTGTAGGCCACTCGATATGCCCAAACAGCGTGGTGTAACTGTTTATCCCAATCTGAACGTTTGTTGTTCACGAGTTTCGTCAGTATGTTACAAAGGATCTTGTTAGTGCTTTCAGCCTGACCATTGGCCTGAGGATGATATGGTGCGGATTTCTTGTGAATCACCATAAAATCCTGTAACAAATATTCAATGACTTGGTTTAGAAAGTGAGTTCCTCGATCGCTCACTAAATCTATAGGCAATCCATATCTTGTAAAGACATTTTCAAATAAGAATTTTGCAGTCGTGTGAGCATCATTCTTTTTCGTGGCTTTTGCCTCTACCCATTTGGTGAGATAATCAGTCGTAACAATAATGTATTCCGCATGTGTACCTTTTGCAGGGGGGTTAATGGGTCCTACAAAGTCGATACCCCACTTAGAAAATGCACGTCCGCCCATCATGGGTTTCAATGGCATTTCATCTCTGCGAGTAGGAAACTGAGTTCTTTGGCACACATCACATCTCTTAACATAGGTATGCGCATCCATGTGAAGAGTGGGCCACCATAATCCTGCAAAGAGGATGGCTTTGATTATCCTATCTCATCGAAAGTGACCTCCTGCAACACCTTGGTGTGCAGTCTCTAGTACGCTCAGATAATTGCTTTCATGAATACATTGTCTTAGGTATCCATCTCGTCCTCGTTTGTATAGATTATCGCCAATAAGTGAATAGTCTTGAGCTTCCTGCTCTAGACTGCGTTGTCATGCTAAAGTCATTCCTTGAGGGAATGTGTTCGTCCTCAAGTATGTCACTAAAGGTTCACTCCAGTCTAGTGTGAGAGACACGTGATATAATGTAGCATGTTCTACATGTGGTCTTTCACAACAAACATGGCATTCTTTACACAACTTGTAGACATGTGCTTCCATCGTAGGCCAATATACTCCTAGTCTATGCAGAGTCCGCAATGTACGATGTTTTGAGTGATGTTGCATCAATGCACCTACATGTGCTAATTGCAACCAATTCGCATGTTCTGATTCATCTACACAACAAGCAAGAATCTTTTGATTATCCTATTTATATATGCTTCCTGCTATGATTTGATATCTTTGAGACTTGGTAATCTCTCCTTCCTGGATCTTTATCCTGGGATTTTTGGGTCCATATGTGAGAATAGGGACTATCGGCTTACCCCATTCTGGTGCTATCTCAAGGTTAAACAAATATGCATCTGGTAAATCATCCACTACTCCTTGAGGAGCTTCTCCTGAGGTTAATCTTGAAAGTTGGTCAGCTCTGAGATGTGTCTTTCCTTTCCTGACTACTACTTCAAAATCGTACTCCATGAGTAATAGAAAGCAACGTATCAGTCTTCCCGTATTACATGGCTTATTGACTAAGTACAATAGTGCTTGCTGATCTGTAAAGAATTTGAACTTGTTTGCCAACAAATAATGTCTGAATTTCTTTACAGCATAGATCATTCCTAATCCTTCTCGTTCCGTCACGGTGTAATTTCTTTCAGCTGCGTTCAATTGTCTGCTCGCGTAAGCTATGGGGAGGTCTATATTACCTTCATTCGTGGGTTGTGCTAACACACATCCTATGGCATAATTGGATGCATCCACATGTACATGGAATAACTTACTCCAATCTGTGGTTGTCAATATAGGTGTTGAGCACAAATGTCATTTGAGTTCATTGAATGAATTCTCACACTCGTCTGTCCATTCAAAATTGGTCAAAAGAGAGTACAAAGGCTTGGCTATGATTGCATACATGTGTATGAATCTCCTATAATAACCGCAATGGCCCATAAATGCCTGTACCTCTTTCACATTAGTTGGTCTAGGTAATTCTGCAATTACTTTCACCTTTTCTTTGTCCGTAGAGATTCCATTCTTTGACACAATGTGTCCTAGAATTTTACCTTGTCTGACCATGAAAACACATTTTTTTGGGTTCAAACAAACCTGATATTCTCGACATTTGTCAAATACTTGCCTTAACTGTGGGATATGCGTCTGTCTTACATTTGAGTGTGCACATAAGTCATCGACATAAACTTCCAAATTCTTGCATAAGAATTCCTTAAAAACATGACACATAAGTCGCTGGAAAGTAGCGGGTGCATTTGTTAAGCGAAAAGGCATCACACGAAATGCAAATATGCCCCATTCTGTGGCAAAAGCCGTCTTGTGTTGATCTTCGAGAGCAATGGCTACTTGATTATAGCCTGAGAATCCATCAAGGAAGCTGTAAACTTCCTTGCCCGCAACTCTTTCCAATAAGTGTTCTGTGATAGGAAGAGGATAACTATCTCTAATTGTTGTGGCATTAGCTTTTTTAAGGTTAATACACACACACACACACACAATTTTCCATTTTTATTGGGCACTACCACAATGGGGGATACCCATTCAGTATGCTCAATTTCGTAAATGAATCCTGCTTCTATCAAGCGATCTATCTCCTCTTTAATCTTTGCAGCGTAGTTATCATTGTACGTGTATGGTTTCTGTTTCGTGGGTTTTGCATCTGGAGTCATAGGGATTCTATGAGAACATATGTCTGGGTCTACTCCTTTCAAATCTTTGTAACTCCAAGCAAAAACATCTCTATATTCGCACAATAGGGCAACTAATTCTTCTTCTTCTTTAGTTGTCAAATCATGCCCAATGTATGTACATTTTTCTTCTTCTCCTTCTATGGCTACTATGATTTTTTCGGTTTTCTCTCAGTTATCATATACTTCTCCCACTTCAACTTTTCTGTTCGGCATTCGTACCATTATTCTTCTATCTTCGATTTCATACTTCTTGAAGTTCTCGGGTACTTCAAACAAGGATTCTTCTCTTTTTGACATGGTTTCTTTCTTCTTTCTTTTCTTGCCTTCACCTTTAATGGTTACTTGTGTAGCTAACCTCACCTCATTTGTAATTTCTTCGTGTGTCTGAGGATGAGTCTCTACTTCGTAGAAATATTCTTCTTCTGATGCAAAGGGTGGGTCCATAATAATTGACTCTAAATCAAAATCACTCGCGTCCTCGAATGCATCAGTGTTCGGTTCACACTCTTCTAAAACTGAATCACACATGATTGGCTCTATCGTGAAAACTGAAAATGTCATAGCCATCCTTGTCACAGTGGGGTGTCCATTGTTCTTCATTGATGGCTACATCCATGGTTGCTAGGATTTCTTCCCAACCATGGGGTTTGAATTCTTCATCTGGAAACACTATAGGTGCGTAAGCTAGGTCTTGAAGAGTTCTTGGACATTGTTCTGCACCTAAGGTCCTTGCTTCTAACCATTCTTCCTCTTGTTTCACTACTTTACACATCCATAGATGAGTGTCCTCGTGTAACCATGAGGGGTCTGACTCCAAAGAGTGTACTGATTCTGTTTCTACTGATGTCTTATGGATGGTATTCCATTGTATTGGGGGTACATATCGATGTGAATAGTCTTTAAGATTGACTTTAGTAGTCACTCTTAAATGTTGCAAGTACAAAGAATTAGTTCCCCAATCTTGTACAATTTGCAACTGACGCATGAATGGTCGTCCCAATATCATGTCATAAGCATGATTTTTACTAAAATCACAAATGGCAAAGGTATGCTCAAACTCCACACCACAAGTGGTGAGAGATATGCCTTCTAGTAAGCCTAATGGTTTTTCTATATGTCCATCAGCCATTTGTAGCTTCATCTTGGTGGATCTGAGTGCTGGCTTACCCCAACGTTTCCATAAAGCGATGGTAGCAATGGCTACTCCGGCTCCTGAATCTAAGATGGCTTTCGTGGTGTAGCCCTGATGGGTTATTGGAAGATACGTGTTACCTTCCTCTCCTTCGCTTACATCTCCGATTTTTTCTACAGGTATTTCTGGTACCTTCTTTTGTGATCCAATTTGTGAGGGATTAGAAGCAAGCTCAGGGAATTGATTTGCTACGTGCTTCCACAGTTCCGGTTTAACCTTTAACAACTCCTCCAGGGTGAGATTACACTGAACTTTAGTGTTCTTGATCACTTTCGTGTTTCTAGGGATCACTGATTCTTCATTCCTCACTATTATCATGGGTGCTCTCATGCTAATAGACTTAGCTTCCCAAGGTCCTATGAACTGAGGTAATTCTTGTAAAGAATTGGATTCAAAGCCTGTGTGTTCACTCAGTTGTTCTTCCTCTACATCATCGTAAATAGAGGGAATGTCTTGGGGAAATTGCTCTTGCAAGTCGTCTATTTCTTGAATAGGAGGATGGGTTCCTAGTTCCTTTCTCCATTTCTCTTCTTGGATTTCTCTCACAAATTCATGTGAGTACCTATGTATAGAAGACAGGTTGTCTTGACTTTCTGTGTTGGGTACTTGAGACAGGGATGGTGCATTCCTTTCCTGTGTCTCTGGGACACTAAGATTCCTTTGCTGATCCTTTTTCTCTTTGCTCTCTATCAAGTATTCTAGCCTCTCCATTAGTCCTTGAAAGTGTAGTTCAGGTTTTGCCATGTTATTCCAATTAAGATATCTAGAGGCTTCGAGCAAAGCTTGTGCTAATTCTACCATCTTCATGCAAAGTTTAGTCCTCTCTATTTCTAAGTCTGCTCGAGGGTAGTTCTTACTCATTTCAGCTACTTGAGGTCCCTCTTTTAATCTAGCCTGATATGCACGAAACATCATGTCTAGGTTTTCTGGTATGGGTTCCGCTAAAACTGATCTTGATTTCTAAGCTGGGTTCTCTTGATTCAACTCCTGTGAAGTCAATTCTAGGATTTTGGCTCTCGACTCTTTCAAGCTTCCTTCCAACTCAGTTATCCTTTTACTCCATTTTCTCTTAATTCTTTCTCTGGAATCTTTCCAAGATTTTGTCTTTTTACTGCTAGATTCTGCAACTTCACTACTTTCGGCTACTTTCTCCTAATTCAGCTGTTGGTTCTGTAAGAGCGTCTGGGCTCTTGTTATAGCTTGGATAGGCACGTATGTAGGGTTGGATCCATCTGTCTTGTTTACAATACCTATCACGTTGATCGGTGTCATATTTGAAGCGTTAACTGGGTTCTTAGGACAATCTTTGATTACGTGCTCTTTACCACAATCGGCACAAAAACCTTGTATGTTATAGTATTGTGATTGTCCTGCTATTGGAGGATGTGGACAATCCTTTATGAAATGATATCATTGGCACCTAAAGCATGGTCCTCTACGGCCCTGTGGTCTCTGCTGTCTCAATTGGGGCCATGGATTTGGGTTTGTGTACATCACATTAGCATAGTCGGGCTCCCAACTCGGTTCCACTGGTGGACTATCATAATGATATGTTTCCACGTGTTCTGGTGACTGTGTAGTATGCGGGTGGACTATCTATATGAGTAGAGTCAAAACTGTTTGAGTTTGGGTCACTCTCTATGATCAAAGGTGAAGAAGGCACTAAGGCCCTACTTAGGTTCTCTTCTGCAGCAGCGTATTTAACAGAGATGACATTCGCTGGTGGGGGTGGTTGCTGAGCTAAGATAAGTTGAGGTCTCTGTTGAGCCTGATACGGGTAGTTCTGAGGAGGCCTATAGTAATAAGGTTGAGCATTGTATTGGCCTTGATACCTACCTGGCTGCGGGTATGCTTGCGGGCAGTTCTGTCTCACTACCTGTTTGTTGTATGGGAAGTCCTGAGCCATATGATTCGTGTATCTTCTCTCAATAGTACAGTACTGGCCACTAGGATTGGCTTGCAGTTGTGTTGCATTGGGACACACATTTGCCATGTGATCGCCACCACAGGTGTAACAACGCTTGTTTGTTGTTACCCTAGGCATCTGTTTACTAGAAACTCCTAGTTTCTGGGCCACTTTTTTTGCTAGGTCCTCTATCGAGTTAGACAATTTTGTGGATGCTAAAGAAGAACAATCCGAGTCCTTATAGACCTTTGAGAGTTCCAACTCGTCTCCTAAGTTGTCCTCAATGTCTATACATATTCTTACACACTGCTCTAGCGTTCTGGGCTCTTTTAAGTACACATAGGAGCGTAGTTTATAGCTCAACAAGCCATCTAGAAACAATGAAACTTGTTTGGCCTGTGAGGGTAACTCTTGCATTGGACATCTTTCAACATATTGTCTAAACCTACGTCCTGCGAGTCTAACTGTTTCTTGAGGGGTCTGTTTAAAGCTATGAATCAACGAAGACGTGTCATGTCTGATTCCACTTTTAGAGAATTCAATGATGAATGACTCTAAAAAGTGATGGATGTCTCTAAATTGCCTTTGTTGCAATGGTTGGAACCAAGTTAAAGCGGTATTCTTTAACGTTAGTCCAAAAGCATTGTATTACGTGAACATGTCTTCGACTTGCTCGGCTCGTAGCACTTGCTTAAATTCCGCAACATGGTCATAGGGATCTCCTGTCCCATCAAAATAATTTTTCATTGATTTTACTAACTGAGTGGGTCTTAATATTCTTGCGTGTTCACGTGGTCTAGGTAGAGGAAAATCATCTCTACCACCTGGTATTCCATGATCTCTTTGTCTATCCGCTCTATTAGTGTCCATGGTTGTTCTATCTCTCCCTTTGGGATGAGTGAAGCTTACTTCCGGTCTTTCTTTGTTCTTTTCTCTTTGCATGCCATGGGTTGAGGATGTTCCTGCCCCTTGTTGGTTTGCATTTACGTTTGTTCGAGATGGAGGGAATACCAATTCACCTCTCCATGTGTATGTGTTTCTAGCGTGGTAAGGCACCACAAAGACTCTTTCTGAAGTCTCATCCAGGTATACAACCTTTCCAGGTGTATCTGGGTCCTTGAACTCGTAGATTATGATGGAGCCTACCTCACTAGGTTGTTCCGTTCTGTACCTCCAAAATGCTTCGTCAGTTTCTTTATTTACAAACAACTCTATGCTTCTGTTGTCATGAGGGGTCCAATCTGGAACTAGTACTCATGTCAGTACAGATTTCCCTCTAGGTGCTCTTGGTTCTTCTAATGGTTCCTTTCCTTGAGATCTCGCTTCCGTCTCTAATTGAATCATGCCAAACTCATTCGTATTGTTTGGCTGCGTACTTAAGATGTACATTGTCCCTTCCTTGTCTATGTACGCGTCTCTCTCGAATTTCACCACTGGACGTTCCAATCCAATGGGTTGATCGGGGTTATGCATTTGCACCACTTGTCTTCTCAAACCATCCTCATAGATGCGGGCACCTAAGCGGTTGGTTCGAAGAAACTCCAATTGAGTCCTATAGGGTCCTTCTGGTCTTTCTAAGTATGCTACATTTGACCCTCCTTCTGGTCTTTCTGTGCTAAATGCCATGTCTGATTCGCTAGTATCTGAGCTCTCGTAGGGATAACTAGTGTTCAATTGTTGAGCCCACGATCGTGTAGTAGTTCCTACACTTGCCTCTGATGATCTAAGGCTTCGTCGGCCTGACTTACCTATGTGTTTGCCCGATCTAAAGTTCATTAATTTTCTTCCTTGCACACTCAGTACACGCTCAGATCGTCAATGATTCTTTGTTCTTAATTTCTTGATTCTTTTTAAATTTCTTTAGATTTTTGTCTTGATGTATGCGTAAAGAATTCGACTTTCTGTGGTAATTTGAGTTCTCGTTCCGTCAGACTTATGTTCTTTCCTTTAGGTTTTCGTATCACACACCCTTATCTTTAGTCTTGAACTTGATAACTTTAATTCTCTTGAATTTGGTGTGTTCCTATCGTCTTGAATCCACAATGCTAACATTTATCCTAAGCTAAGAATTGACTGAGGGGGTTGAGTAATCTTCCAACCTTGAGTCAGCTTTGTTGGTTGCTCTGATTGCCCAAGAAGCCGCGCTTCCCAAGCTTTATGCCCTTCACTGCCTTGCTTTGGTTGCCCTTGATTGCCTTTGCTAGACTTGGAAAAATCCAATATTAGACCAATATCACAATGGATGATCAAGAACCTAAGTTTATACACTTTTAAGTCCCTTAACTTTTGGCAAAAATTTTCTTCCCAAGGCCCCCTTTCTTTCCTAGTCCCACAGATGGTCAACCTCAAATTAGCTCATCTAAAACTCAACGTATTCTTTATGAAAAAAACAATTGAGGTCACGTAGTACTTGTCAAGAGCTTTCTAACGAGCTATAAAGCTCAAAAAACGCACTTCGGATGAGAAAGATATGAGCGTTCAGGCCCTCGAGGGTAAAAACTCACAAACAGGTTTTTTTCTTCAAATATGAGCTAAGGGGTCTCCTATGAGTCTAATCACCCAAAAATTTCCCAAAAGTGGTCCCAAAATTGGCCAAAAATTGAAACCCTAAAATTTGCATTTGGGGTGAGCAATCACGATGGTCTGAGATGATCGCGATGGTCTGGGACCATCGCGATGGTCTAGGCGAACCGTCGAGATGGCGTGATGCGCGAACCGTCACGATGGTCTGAAGTGCACGGTCGCGATGGTCTAGATGTGAGCAATTGCGATGGTCGGGGTGAGGCATCGTGATGGTCCGACTGAGTGAACAATCGCGATGGCATCAGTCAACGGTCAACACAAACCGTCGCGATGGTCTGAAGTGAACCGTTGCGATGGTCATAGATGCGATGGCGTGAGCCAATCGTGATGGTCCAAATTTTGAGCTGTCGCGATGGTGTAAGGGTCTCGTCGCGATGGCATGGCTAGTGAGCAATCGCGATGGTCTAGCTTGCCACGTGGCACTATTGAGGCGATGGCATGGGCCAGTTGCGATGGCGTGGGGTCGACGGGATCGTCGCGATGGTCAAGGACCGTCGTGATGGTTCAAGTGAACCATCGCGATGGTGTGAAACCGTCGCGATGGTCCAGCCGAGCCGTCGCGATGGCATGAGACAATCGCGATGGTGTGACACAATCGTGATGGTCTGAGCCAATTGCGATGATCCACCAAAGTGTGAATTTTTGAAATGCAGCAATGGATTCCTAGAGGCGCAAGGGTCGCCTACACGCCCATGAACTCACTTACATCAAATTCCAAACTTGGCAGACCATCGTGATGGTCTGACACAGTCGGCAATTTCTGACAGAAAGTGATTTTCTTACCTTTTTGCAGCCTTCCTGATGTAGTGGAGCTCTGTACCTGCAAGAAAACTCAAAAACACAGAAGTACACACAAGCACAAAAGCTCTCTCTCTCTCTTGCACATGCACAAATGAGGAGAATGGGTGGATATGATGAATTTTTTGATTTTTTTTGGAGTTGGAGATAATGATGCGGTGATGAAGATGGAGTGTGGGGGAGGTGAAAAACACTAAAAACTAACTAAAAACAACAACAAAAACTGAAATTTTTACCTTCCAACACCACTTCTTGCTATACTCTTACCATCACACATTCGTCCTAGACTCGATCCCCGACAACGGTGCCAAATTTGGTGTTGCTCTAGCACAATGGTGAAAACCATGTTAATAAGCTCCACCTCCTTAATGTCAATCTGCAGAAGAGATAGGAGTGATATGAAGATCGTGAATGTGAGATGAAGTGAGAGTGAAGGTGAGAAGCATAGAGATGCACACACACATACACACACACTACGAAGAGATAAGCAAGACACAATGGAAGGTGAGAAATCAACTCTATTACTCAAAGATCAAAATAGCTCTAAGCTCTTCTCTACTCACACAAGCTAACCTCAAAAATGAGCTCTCTAGCTCTTTTTATAGATTCTAGATTAGTTTTGACCGGTTTCACATCTAGTGACCGGCATAGTTAAAAAATAGGTCCTAAGTGCTATTTGAAGGGGTAAACGGTGTTTAAAAATAACCAAAATTGATACGCTCATTCTACCTAAGCTCCTCAAGCTCGAGGACTCCTCGGCTTGCACAAAATGGAGCTATGGATTACAAAAAAGGTTTTTCTATGTTACATATGTTATAATAGTGATGAAAATCACTGTTGGAGGTTTTGAAGAGTATTTGTAAAACATAAATCTTTGAGAACTTGATTCGACTGACTCCCTTCTCTGCCTTTACATGCTTCCGCGTCTTCTATGCCTCTGGCTTCTGCCAACAATATGCTAATCTTTGAGCAGGATGTCAAAGGTGATGTTGATAAAAGTATAGGTCAATCAATGTATTCAAAGGACAAGAAGAAGATTAACAAAGGCAAGCAACAATTGAATGAAGATGAAGGCACTACTAGCCAAGCTAACTTCATAAGAGGAAGAGGAGGTGGCAAAGGAAGAGGAAGAGGCAAAAGCGATAAAGATGTTGTCAAAGCTTGCTGGATTTGTGCTAAGACTAATCATTTAGCTCTTGAATGTTGGCATAATAATCAGAATGGTGGAGGATACAATCAAAACTTTAATTCAAGAGGAAGAGGTAATAGAAGTTAGAGAGGTAATTTCAAAGGTAGAGGTAGTAGAGGTTTCTTTAGAAGAAATGCAGGTATAGGCTTTCAAAGTCAATCCTACAATAATACCTACTACAACTATGCTTCAGATCAAGAAGAGGATTCAACCTTAATTATGAATGCAACTTGTGAAAGACAAAGTGAAGATCAAAGAGTCTTCTACATTGACTCTAGGTGTAGCAATCACTTGAGTGGCAACATAGCTTTGATGCTGATTTGGAGAATAAGGTGAGTAATCATGTAGTTCATGTTGAGATATCAAGCTCAACATGTGATGATCCAAGATGATACGTACCAGTTTTTTGTTTCCTGACATGTATAGTGGTCACGCCAGTATATGTCAGGGATACTTCATTGAGTTTTATTAGATTTATCTACCGAGAGTGATGGCACATTTGTTTCTTGCCAGCTCACTCATTCGCGGACATTAGGTTTTTCCTTATGTACTAATCTTTATATATTTCACTTTTTGTATTCTTGTTCTTAGTTCATTCTTGTACATTCCTTTTTATGTAATAGAAGAAGAAGAAGAAGATCATTCTTCCTTGCCTCAATCTGTGTGTGTGCTTCTCCTTGAGAGTGAGAGTGTGTGTGTGAGCTCTCTTCCTTATCTCCTTCCTCGTGACATGGTATCAGAGCCAGCGTGGCTGTAGAGAGCTCGTGGAGAAGGCGACGATGAACACTACGTGGCAAGGCATGGAGAAAACACGATTTCACAAACGGCCTCCGTTTGCTACGAAAATTGGCAAGAAGGTAGAAGTTTCGAAGCCATCTCGACCTTCGTTTCGAGCCCGCAAGGTGGGGCCCATAGAAAAACCAAGTCTGTTTCAGAAACTATAACTTGCGTTGTGTTCGGCGACACTCATATATTCTAGATCTAGAATTTCAAGCGATTCCGTGTATTGTTGATACACGAAAACTGTGTTTTTCTGAGATCGAACTATCACATCATAGTGCGATAGTGTTCAAGCAGAAGTGCTGCTTGTAGTGTTTTGCAGTGTTACAAATTGCTGCAGAAATGGCAAACACAGATGGAATGAGTCAGCTTATGAGCGATAAGTTGGACAAGAACAACTTCCATGCTTGGAGATTTAGAATGATGAATTTCTTGATAGGAAAAGGCTACTAGAAGTACATCAAAGGAGAGAATGAAAATGCTCCGCAGTTACCAGAAAGGAATCGAACTGCAGACCAGTTAAGAGCATATGAGGAATGGAATCAAGGAGCATGAAAGGTAATGTATTGGCTATCTGTTAGCATACATGATAGCATGATTGGACACATACAAGATGCCAAGACTCCAAAAGAGGCTTGGAACACTTTGTTCACTTTGTATGAGACTAATACAAAGGCATGGAAATTGCAACTCAAGAACGAGCTGCATACATTGGAAAAGAAGAGCATGTCGATAAGTGACTACACTCTAAAAATCAAAAGCATATGTGAGTCACTTGCATCTATTGGCGTGAATGTAGATGATGATGATAAGGTGGAAGTGTGCCTTTGTGATTTAGGAGCTGCATATAAGCAGTTCAGAACTTCCATACAGACCAAGGAAATTATTTTGAATTTTGCTGATCTGGTATCTATGCTTATTATTGAAGAAAAGAATCTTGGTGAGGATTCAAACTCCCAAGGAAAGCCCAGTTTTGAGTAGGTATTCTACTCTAGTAGAGGAAGAGGCAGAGGTAGAGGTTTTGGAAGTGGAAGAGGAAACAATAACCAAAACCAAGGTCAACAACAAAATCATGCAGGAGGAAGAGGACAGTTTCGAGGGAGGGGGAGCCAAAGAGGTCGCAAAAATTTCCAAAGAAATGATTCAGGTAATGATAGTAAAGGATGTTGGAATTGTGGTAAACCTGGACACTTTGAACGTGATTGTAGGTTGAAGAATCAAAATAACAGAAGGCAGCAAAACAACTATGCATCCACAAGTGCAGATGATTTTGAGAAGCTATTTATGGTTCAACATCACATGATGAATATGATGTTTGCTGGTGTTTCAAAATCAAATGATAATGTTTGGTATGTTGATTCAGGTGCTTCAAATCACATGACGAGTCATGCAGAATGGTTTAGTAGTTTGTAGAAAATGCCAGTTCCTGGATATGTTGAAACAGGTGATGATACATCGCATCCTATTGAGCATTCAGGAAACATAGCATTGTCTATGGAGGATGGGAAGGTAAAACATCTTGTGATGTGTTGCATGTTCCAAATATAACAAAGAATTTGGTTTTTGTTGGACAAATGGTTGACCAGGGATTACAAGTCAGGTTCAATGCTGATGGATTATATGTAGAAGAGTACAAGCAGGATGGACGATTGGTTGCCAAAGGAAACAAAGTGGGTAGGATGTTCACCTTAAATTTGAAGATTCCTGAAATGAATGCAGCCATGTTTGCAAAAGGTGCAGGAGTTATTGCAGATATAGAGATGTGGCATAAACGGATTGGACACACAAATTTGCAAAGGCTAAAAGTGATGCAGTCAAAGGAGATTGTCCATGGACTACCAAATTTCAAAGTTGCAGAAATGCAAAAGGTATGTGCAGCATGTCAATTTGGTAAACAGTCAAGAACATCATTTCCACATGACAAGCATGTTAGCAAGAATGTACTAGAAGTAGTACATACAGATGTTTGGGGTCCAACAAAGACCACATCTATGGGCAGTTGTAGGTTTTATGTTACTTTCATTGATGACCATACACGCAAAGTATGGGTATATTTCATGAAAGAGAAGAGCAAGGTGTTCAGTCACTTCTAGAATTTTAAAGTTATGGTGGAAAAGCAGACAAGGAAGTACATTTAGACATTAAGATCTGATGGAGGAGGTGAATACATGTCAAATGAGTTCAACAGTTTTCTAAAAAATCATGGAATTGGGCATCAGTTTTCATGCAGGTACACACCACAACAGAATGGCGTTGCCTGAACACAAAAATAGACATATTGCAGAAATAGCAAGAGCCTTAATGACTGAGAAGAATATGCCTCATTGTTATTGGGCAGAAGCTGTGCATACTGATGTATACATCATGAACAGAACTCCGACTGCTACTGTACATCAAGTTACACATGAAGAGAAGTTTACAGGTAAAAATCCAAAACTTATCACATCTGAAAGTTTTTGGCTGTATTGCATATGTACATGTCCTAGATGAATTGAGGACGAAACTTGATCCAAAAGCAGAAAAGTGTGTCTTCATTGGATACTCCCTTGAGAAAAAGGGATATAAATGTTATAACCTGCTCACACAACAGGTAAAGGTGAGCAGAGATGTGGTATTTGATGAAATGTCAAGCTTCTATGCAGATGCCAAAGAAGGACTGAGTCTTGAACCAAATGACAAAGAAAATACTGAAAAATCAAGTGCAGAATCTCAAGTTTTGAGTGGACCGGATGCATCACCAAGCAGTAGTTCCAACTCAAATCCATGGAGTGGAAGATTACGTGGAAATTTTAGTCCATCAAATTCATCAAATACATCCAAAAAAGGTAAAGAAAAGCTTTCTGCTGGTCATAAAACATGTGCAGGTTTTGAAGACGTTGATGGAGATTCAAGCGGTTCAGAAAAGAGTCTTGATGAGCAACTTGGATTGCCCTCTATGAAGACTCTAGGAGTAAGAAGGGCACATGCAGATGATACAAGGAGAAGTGACCCAGGACCAAGAAGATCTGGGAGGATGAGGAATTCTGTGCAACGATTGACATATGATAGTTACATGGCTCGTCATTATGCCTGCATGACAAAGGTAATACAAGATGCTGAACCTTCTTGCTTTGAAGATGCAATTGGAATTGCAGATTGGGAAAAAGCTATGGATGAGGAGATGGCTGCATATGGAAATGATACATGGAAGCTGGTTCCATTGCCGCAAGGAAAGAAACCCATAGGTTGTAAATGGGTTTACAAGGTAAAGCATAATGCTGATGGTAGCATAAGCAGGTATAAAGCACGATTGGTAGCTAAAGGATATGCACAGACATATGGCATTGATTATGAGGAAACATATAGCCCTGTAGCTAAAATTTCTACTGTTAGGACACTTGTTGCATTAGCTACAGCAAAAGGATGGACTTTGCATCAGATGGATGTGAAGAATGCTTTCCTACATGGTGAGTTACAGGAAGAAGTATATATGGACCAGCCACAAGGATATGAAGACTCAAAGCATCCAGAATATGTTTGCAGGTTGCAAAAGGCTTTGTATGGGCTGAAGCAAGCTCCGTGTGCATGACATGCAAGGATTGCTGATTACTTAACCAGCATTGGGTTTTCTATGTGTGATGCAGATCACTCACTATATGCAAGGAAGGCTGATGATCGTCTCACTATTGTGGCTATTTATGTTGTTGACCTGATTGTAGGTGGTGATAATGAAGGAAGCATCAAAGAGGTAAAGCAACTTCTTATGCAAGAATTTGACATGAAAGATCTTGGTGTGTTGCACCATTTCTTGGGCATTGAGTTTATACATACAGAAACAGGTATACGGATGTCGCAAAGGCAATATGCCTTGAATATGCTCCAAAAGTATGGTATGGCTGGTTGTAAGCCAATTTCTATGCCATTGGATCAGAATTTGACGTTGGATACTACATCAGGTGAAGCATTGGAAAATGCTACTATGTTCAAGGAAATTGTGGGAAGTCTTATATATCTTACAATTAAAAGGCCTGATTTAAGCTATACTGTTGGACTTGAAAGTCAGTTTACGTAGGGTCCCAGGAAGCCATTGAATTGGTACATATAGATGTGTGGGGACCATCAAAGGACTTTAGCATTAATGGTTCAAGATATTATGTGATTTATGTTGATGATGCTACCAGTTGGATCACTATTTATGTGATCAAAGATAAGTCAAAAGTGTTTAGTACATTTAAACACTATCATGTGTATGCAGAAAGAGTTTTCGGACAAAAATTGAAGAGACAAAGGTGAGATGGAGGGGGAGAGGATTTTTTCTAATGAGTTCAATGATTACTTGTGGAATGCAGGTATAAAAAGGGAAGTTACTTGCATGTACTCTCCTCAACAAAATGGTCTAGAAGAAAGGAGAAATAGAAATCTCGTTGAGTTTGCAAGGTCAATGATGAAGGAGAAAAATTGCCCTAATTTTTTGTGGGATGAGGCTATAAATACAACTACATACTTTGTTAATAGGCTACCATGTAAAGCTTTGCAGGGTATGACACCTTATGAGGCATGGTGGGGTAAGAGACCTACCTTAGATCATTGCAGAGTATTTGGATGTTTGTCTTATGCATTTGTGCCATCTCAGTTGAGGCATAAACTGGAACCTAAAGCTGAAAAGTATGTTTTCATTGGTTATGATGATAAAGAGATGGGTTATAGGTTGTGGAGTGCATCCACAAACCAATTCCTTGTGTCAAAAGATGTTACATTTGATGAGCAAGGTACTTGGTATATAGGCACAATTAATATTAATGTAGGTGATGAAGAGACATTGAACCAGAAGAAAGGTAAATCAAAGGTTCAAATATTTGATGAAGAAGAGAATAATGATGCATTAGTTGAAGTTGAAGAAATGCCAAGATTCGATCCATAATGTGATGAACCAAAAACTTCAAGAAGTGGAGAACTCAAAAGACCATCAAGGCACAAATGGCAACCTACAAGGTATAGCTATGATACTTCATTTTTGACCACTAAAGATTATGCTTATATGGTGAAAGCAGAGGAAGACCCTTCTACATATGAAGAGGCAAAAGGTAAGGAAAATCAGGAGAAAGCTATGCAGGAGGAGTATGATGCATTGATGGAGAATGAGACATGGGATTTGGTTCCTAAACCAAATAGTCAGAAGATCATTGGATGTAAATGGGTCTATAAGACAAAGAGGTATACAGATGGAAGTATGTCTAGATATGAAGCTAGTGTTGTGAAAGAGTATGCTTAGACATATGGTATCGATTATGATGAGACTTATAGTCTTATGGCAAAGATGACAACTATAAGGACTCTCATAGCTATTGTTACATGTAAAGGTTGGAAGATATGTCAATTAGATGTGAAGAATGCTTTTCTAAATGGTTACATTTCAGATGATGTTTGGATCAAAGGTATCCAGAGTATGTCTGTAAGCTCAAGAGAGCTTTGTATGGTTTGAAGCAGGCCCCAAGGGCATGGAATTACAGACTTGTGAAGTTCTTGAAGGAGCTTGGTTTCTAAGCGTCTAAGGCAGATAGTAGCTTGCTTGTTAAAGCAAGTGATGATGGGTTCATTTACATGTGCATATATGTTGATGAAATAATTCTTACAAGTACAGATGAGAAGGGCATACAAAGTCTTAAGAAGCAAATGGAGAAAGAGTTCAAGATTAGTGACTTGGGAGATTTGTCATATTTCTTGGGCATGGAGATTTCATATACTCAACATGAAGTGTATGTGACTCAAGAAAGGTATTTGAAGAACTTGCTAATCAAGTTTAAAATGGGAGATTGCAAGGTAGCACCTACTCCAATGGAGGTGAATCACAAATTGAGCAAATATGGAGGAGAATAATTCAAGGAAATTAAGCTATATCAAAGTCTGGTTGGTAGTTTAATGTATGCTACATTATTAGGCCTAATTTGTCATATGCAGTTGGAGTGTTGTCTCAATTCATGCATCGTCTTGGGAAAGAACATTGGATTGCAGGACAAAGGGTGCTAAGATACATTAAGGGTACACTCAAAGAAGGTTTGTATTATGGATTCACATCAGATACATACATCAAGATATATAGTGATACAGATTGGGCAGGTAATCTTGATGATAGGAGGTCAACCTATGGGTATCTGTGTTATGTGGGAGATAAATTAATCTCTTGGTGTTCTAAGAAGCAACATAGAATTGATTTGTCATCCACAGAAGCAGAATATAAAGGTATGGTTGAAGCTGCAAAGGAGGTTATATGGTTGAAGACTCTCATGAAGATTTTTGACATCATTTAGAGTACACCCACTATTCATGGAGATAATATGAGTTCATTGTATCTAGCTGCTAACCCTATGTTTCATGCCAGGACTAGACATATTGAAATTCAATATCATTTCTTAAGAGAGAAGGTGATTGATAAAAGAAATTGAAGTCATACATACTTCAACAAAAGATCAGATTGCAGACATAACCAAAAGCTTGGATGGACCTAAGCTGGAGAGGTTTAAAGAAATGGTAGGTATAAAAAAGATGGAGAAAAACACAATTGACGATTGAGGGGGAGCTGTTGGTACAAGAAAATCATCAATTGATGATTTGGACAAAGATTTGAAGTCAAAGAATGAAGCAAAAATCAACATATGAGGCTTGAAGTTTAGTGCATGGTCAAAAGATGAAGACTTGTATATACATGTATACTAATCTTGTAACTAGTTCATGAAAACTTTATATCCTTGATGAGTCGGGATGTAAACATCTATATATACTTGATATAGATGTATTATGAGTATGAAAGATGATGTATGATGAGAATTAGAAGTCATTTGAAGACTTAGAGAGTAAGAAGAAGCAGTCCATCCATTAGATATATATTTTCTCATAATAGAAGAGAATCTGAAAAAATTGCGCCTTGATCTTTTGCTCAGTGCTCCTTCTATGTTTATCTTCTTGATGAATGCTTTTGTACAAGTCTAAATCTATAGTAGAGTGACCATTGTACAAGTTTGAGAGTCTAATTGTAATCAGGCTAAGAGAATTTTAAGTAGGAACATTTACATGTGTAAATGTGAAGAAGTGAAGGCAAGAATAGGTGCAATTTCGGTGGTCAATGTTTTGATTAGATCTCCCTCCACACTGTACAGTTTTGAGAAAATAAGCACTCATTCTTTAAGTTTAGAGGTAAGCTACGTGTGGCTAAAAGCATTTAAATAGATGGGGTCTAATTTGGGAGAACCATGCATTAGAAGTTGCAGGTGTCAAAGTCAACTATACAAAAGAACAGTTTCAAACATAGGTACATTTTTTGGTGCAAATCTCAAGATCTACTGTGTAGCAGACTTTTCTAGATAATTAGTTTCTTCACACTTAGTTGAAAGTTTGATAATTTGGCATTGTTCTTCCAAAATTGATTAGGGTTTTGAGTTGTTCTTGATATAGAGGCGATCTAACATCAAGCATAACTTGTCCTTTTGGAGATTAACACTCTCCCTCACTTTTGACTTCAAAGAAGGATATTGTAAGAAGTCCAGTGGTGGTATCCTACATCAAAGAAGAATAGATTAGAGAAAATAAAAAGTCCAATGGTGGTCCTCTACATCAAAGAAGAATAGATTAGAGAAAGCATGGAAACTCTGATTCGATTTAACATCTTTTGGAGTATCAAGAGGGATTTCTTAAATCAATTGATGTTGGGGAAATACCCAATTTATCCCTTTCCTTTATTATTCAAGTTATTCTCTTTACACAGAGTCACATTAGTATACATGTATGAAATATTCTAGCAAGAGCATGTATGAATTTTGTGTGTGAACAAACCATACAATGGAGATGATGTAATATATTTTCTTTCATAAGCATTAGAGGACTTTCTGGCATGGATTGAATATGCGTTGAACTCATTTTATATGTGATACGGAAATGGATTCCATATATGTATTTGAGAAAAGTAAAACCTCCCAAAAAACACATTCCTCTTTTAAAGAAGAATTGTGGTTTTCTTTTTGTTTATGATAGAAATCATAGTTATGAGTTTGGACATCCCTAAAATTTTTAGAAGTAAATAAATGTATAGCTGGTTTTAAAAATAAGTATGTAGAATACACAGGGAAGGACAATGGAACTTTGGAAGAATCATGATATTCCAAGCCTCCAACATCAAATATAGAGGATTCAAATGGAAGCAAACGATGAAACATAGCTATGACGGAGATAAGTACTGTTTCCCATTTGCTCTTTTTTAATTTTCTTTGCCTATCACGCAATAGAAATACATGTAAGAATGCATTTCCATATGCACATAGAATAGTGCATGAATTTACTCATTTAAGTGATGCACACATGGCATAAATGCACTTTTCATTCATATGGAATGGACTCACCACATGAAGATTACTAAAGAGTTGAAATTTTGCAGGTGTGAATAAAGGATAAAACACTAGTTTCCTTAAAAGACCTATAGTTTTAGCAGACAAAAATTGTTTAAGGAAGGAAGAAAGGTATCACTGACATGATACCTCTAAGAAAAAGATACATTCCTTGAATCGTTTGTAAAGGTTAATAAGTACCTTTGATGCATTGTGTTTGAGTTTTAAACTAAAAAAAGGTGAGTTCTAGATATGCAAGGATGGAATTCATAAAGGAATTCCCATTCGATAATAACTATTATATAAGCTAACCAAAGAACTTGAAGCATATCCATAGTAAGGTACTTGAAAATGGATAAGAATAATCAACAAATTTCAATTGGAAAGCATCGCATATTTCTTAAGTCAAAGGGATAATAAAAAGTAGCTGGTCCTTGAAAGACGGACAATCAAAGGCTTTAAAACATCAATAGGATGTTAAAGTCTTAACTAAGATATAACTCATGAAGGTATGAGTTAAAGATCCCAAGTAGATCCCATGGGTGAATATTAATGAAGAAGAGATCTATAAAGGAGAAAGAAATGGTCTTATCTCAAATTAACTTGGCTATAGGAATTTGGGCAAACCAAATGGCCTAGGTTGGTCAAACAGATCAAACATTTTAGGCTTGATAAATCATAGAGTTAAGTGATTCACTAAAAATTGTTTTAGATGTAAAGCTCATTATCATGTGAAATATACATCTTACTCCTTTCTATCATTTATATGGTCCCACGGAATTCAAATATGGAATCCAAGATCACAAAGAATGATCAGAGAGCATTAAGAGGACAAAGAAAGCTGAAAGATAAAGGATGTAGTCCTACAGATTGGACAAAGAAATCATTGGTATGGGATAGTGGGAACTGAATCCCTTTCAAATTTTCTTTGATGGCAAAAGAAAAAAGAGACTCAAGATCCAATAGAAAATATCAAGATAAGCTTTAAAGATAAGAACATTAAGCATAAGGTCTTAAGTGCATAAAGATGTAAAGAGATGTACCTATTGAACTAGTTAAGTACACCTAGTTGTACTTAGAAGAGGGCATATGGGATAAGGTGACATTTATATTAGACAAGGATATACGATAAGAATTTTGGGGAGTTTCTGAGTTAAACATTGAGCAGTTAATAGTCAAGCCTATCAAAGTTTAAATCCTTGGATGCTAGAATGATCTATAAAATATCATTCTTTGAATCTTTGGATGATTTAAAGGAATCATCAAAACATGTTAAATAAGTTCCTCAAAATGATGCCAATAAATAGGTGTGTTTAAATTTTGCAAGACCGTGGAATTAAAAGCAAGGAGAACTTGAATCATTTAATTCAAAATTTATTCAATAGATAAGGGAATATAGCAAGAAGGATTCCTTAACTCAGAGAAGGGTATCTTGATGAATTGACAATTATTGTTCCTTAATTATTCTAAGGATTTAAAGAATTTCTTAAGTATGAATGATTGGTTCCTCTATGCAAAGCTTTGGTTACCTTTGAGGCTAGTATGCTTAATTATCAATGGTACTGAACAAAGTTGGTTAAAAATAATTAGTACTAGTACTCTTGGGAAGAACCTACCAAGCTAGATGAATAAACAACTTGGGTAGAGACATCTAAGAATGCCCTACAAAGTAATTCCTAAAGACATGATTGTAGTTTTTGGATCTATGAAAACTTGAAGATCAAGATTTTTCAAGAAGGATTGATCAATAGAAAGAACGAGGAAATGTTCCAAGGGTTGATCCAGATTAAGGAAAAAAAAATAGATGATGATCAAGGTAAGTATCCTTTTTGATAGATGATGAACTTTCAAAATTGGGTTTATGTCTGTCACTCAGAATACTTGAACATTATGTTTCAAGAAAATTTTATTGATATAAGTTTACTTATCTTGTGAAGGAATGAGAAGATAGACTTAATTTATTCTAAGGTGTAGGAAACTTGGGAGAGCTTCTCTAAGTGCTAGCTTTGGGTGTAAATGAGAGAAGAATCCTCATTTGATTTAGAAGGCATGTGATAGTCTTTGAAGAATTAGAAGGCATGTGAAGGTCCTTGGGAAAGTTTCCACATGAGGGACACAGTTGGAAACTTGGGCGAGCCCAAAAACATGCACCTTCTTGGCCGAGACACACACACACACACACACACACACACACACACACACACACACACATATATATATATATATATATATATATATATATATATATATATATATATATATATATATATATATATATATATATATATATATATGTGTGTGTGTGTGTGTGTGTGTGTGGCATTGGATGGGTGGATACATTCTCTCTATTTCCCTTGTTGGTGTTAGATAGATTCTTAGATTATTTTTAGAACATGTTGTTTTTACACCACATACTTGCTTCAAATTGAAGCAAATGCTATTCCAACTTCCAATAGACGTGTTCCCATGTGAAGTGGAAACATGTGTAATGGTTGTCCCAAAACAAGAGGATCACTAAAAGTTTCTTGTCCAAAGAAATTTCATTGATCACTTAAACCTCATCTTGTAACTTGTATTTTAGGACAAGCAACAAATAATTCTCCTGCCATCATCTTCACAACTCATATTCACCATCTCGGTGGTGTATCAATAGGCCACTTTCCCTTTTCATAAAGTTATTTGGACACTAGATTACTTTTGGAGCCATGATCTATGAGTGCTACCACTTATTCTACAATATTATCAAGCTTATCTTGGTTGCATGAGCCCAATAACATACCTCCCAGGCAAGAAATTCACTTTTCACATGGATCATTTGGTCCTTACCTACCTCGTGCACCAACGGAATTTGGGGGTAAATCTAGCTCGATGGGTCTGGTGAAGCCCCTACTAGTGTCGATGACTCTTCTCCCCCTATCTACACCTCTCAACCAATCGATTGCCAGTGATGTGGAATTTATGTACCTCTTACTATAACACTTTTACTTATCTTTTTTACTAGTAGCTGTCCAATGAAGCATTTATGCACTACGCCATGCTAGAAACTCATCCTATACAATTGTTTTTGGCTCATTGTCATTTAGCTTTATTATTATGATTAATCTAGTGCATGGCTCTGATGTGTGCCCACGCACGAAGTTCCCTCAGTCCTGATTTCTTCACACACCCAATTTGTGGCCACTTTTTGGTTGAGTTGACCTTAAAAAAAGCTACTATAAAGCAGATTATGATGGTCGACAATGCAACGTGATACCCATTATTCTATCTACGCTTGGGACCCCCTATCAACATATTGGTTAACCTCTTCCACGTACTCGATTCCCTTTACAACCAATAAAGCCATTAGAACCCTTTCGGAAAATGGGACCTTAATTTGATTACTTGAATTAATCCCCCAAGAATCTCTACTAATAATCATTAAATTTTGACTTACATTGATTACGCTACTTGCTAGGATAAAGACTAAGTGGTCAAAACCGTCATAGTTATGGTGGTCGTATGCCGCCTTACTGCCAAATTTTTTTTGTCCAAGTTGGTTTTGCCTTTGGACATTTTTCTGACTGTGGCACTCATTTTGTGAATGGATTGCTTTTTGTCCTTACAAATCATTTCCATATTACCCATAAATTCAATACCCTATACTATCATGCACTAATGGTTTGACCAAAATTACTACCAAAACACTATTAAACATGTTAAAGAAATTAATCCATGATTGTCCAGAACAAAGGGATCAACTCCTCCTCAATGTTTTTTGGGCTTATTGGACCATATACATTAGCTGCTGGTTTTACACCTTTCAAGTTAGCTTATGGATTGGAGGCTATTGCGCCTATGGAAGTACGTGTTCCTAGTCTACCTGTTGGTATTGAACATAAATAACTACTTGCTAAGTCCCTCTACTCTCACCTGGATGATCTCTGCACTTTGGATGAACATCTTTTCTATATCTTATTTTATTATGCAAGAATTGCAAATATGACAAGCCCATACTCATGATTGTTTCCTTAAAACTCTGGTGTTTATTGAAGGGCAAACGGTTTTGTCCTATAATTTGAAAGTGATTGCATAGCTAGACAATTTGAAGTTTGATGGTTTGGGCCATTGTCACTCTAGCACAATGGGAAGTACCAACGTGACGAGCTTCACCTCGTAATTGTCAATTTGTAGAGAGGTTAGGCCAAT
The DNA here is from genome assembly GCA_020310875.1 of Ceratopteris richardii. Taxonomy (NCBI): domain Eukaryota; kingdom Viridiplantae; phylum Streptophyta; class Polypodiopsida; order Polypodiales; family Pteridaceae; genus Ceratopteris; species Ceratopteris richardii. The sequence goes on from CM035411.1 coordinate 50,474,294, forward strand.
ATGAAGATGAAGAGTGAATGATGTGTATGAAGAAGAAGGTGAAAAATGCAAGAGGATACACACACATGCATACACACACACACAAGGAAAGTCGCAATGAAGATCCATGGGAGGCAAGAAAAGAACTATTAATCATATTCATCATCATCTAGTTACAATAGATCTTCTAGCTCTAGCTCATAGATTCATTCATAAACTAACAACCACCTCAAAATGAGCTCTCTAGCCCTATTTATAGTTTTTGCCTAGTTTTGACCGGTTTCACATCTAGTGACTGGAATAGTTAAAAAATAGGTTCTACCTCTAATTTGAACTATCTAACGGCTTCCAAAAATTACAAAAACTTGGTGTGAGCATTCTACCTGGACTCCTCAAGCTTGACGACTCCTCGGCCTGCACAAAATGGAGTCGCATTCACGGTAATTGTATGTATATACATATGATACATTGGTTTAGTGATAAAAATCATTGTTGTCATGATAAAATCTTTTGAGTAATCTTAAGTGCTTCCTCTTCTTCTATGATGAGAACTAGTACTCGACCCTTTGCCTTGAACACTCCCCTCCTCCTCGTTTCTGTCGTCCCTGACAGAACCTGATTTAGCATGAGTAATGTAGTTTGTGAGCAGGTCTATTGCCAAGGTGTGTTCGGTGATGCGAAGGCCCTGGATCAGATCACTTTCAAGCTTCTCCCAATCAATGGGCTGGGGTTCATTTGGAGGTGGGCGCATATAATGTTCTGAATACATAATTTGTTCGCAAGCAAACAAGTATAGCAAATGCGTTGGAAGACTGGTAAACACTTCTGAGTGATATTCCCAAAAGCTGGTGGTGAACATTTCTTCAAATGTCTTCTTGTAGCAGGCGGGCATATACTTCAATATGCAGTGCCAAGCATAGCATACCTTGAGAGATGGTGTCGTGCTCATGTTATAAACGAGGTCCAAGTTCCCATATTCAAAGCCTGGTGTATTTATAGTCGGGGCCTTGGTGTGTCGAAAGGTCTTGAATACAATTTGCATCATATCAAAAATCTTTACAGTCATTTGAGCAGCGATATCTGCCATTTTGTGTAAACGAGGCAACCAATGATGAATGGTGGCCATCATATAGCCGACAGTCGGGGTATTATTTGTGGGAGGCACGAGATAGGGATAATTGAGTCAATCCATGCATTGAGGATTATTTTGGACCTTAATAGAAAATGCCTTCCAAGTACGTCTGCACAAAATCGATTCATAACATGGGTTGTACTTCAAGTGCGTTGGTGCACGCATCCAGGTATGCATCATTTTCGGGTACTTTTGTAGTAGGTCTGTGTGCCAGGTGGGTTGATAGATGTGGCCTTGCTCTACTTTTGGTGGAACATCTTCAAGCTCAAATTGTGTGGCATGCATGGGGCATTTTTGAGTCTCTTTCTCCATGTGAAAATTATATTCCTCTAGCAAAAGGAAATATGGCTTATATTGTAATTCATTGGACATTATATGTCTGCAGGGGGCGATAGCGGCAAAATATGGCAACTTCTTCGAAATTTGCCATCGCATGGAGTTGCACATCTACTTGAGCAGAGTGTGTCTTACCCAATTCTTCGACGGTCTTTAACCAAGCTGGTGGAGGTAGTTTGTAGGTGCCCTGTCCTTCACAGGATGAGCGACCAACAACAATAGGTAAGGTTACATATTCTTCCTTGAATGCCTCCTCGATAGGGATAGGTATTGTTTCCTCTGGTTCCGGTAGATCAAGTGGTGACTCGGGTCGAGGGGGTTCCGTGATGTTAGACACTTGAGTCTATAACTCTTGTATTTTCATACATAGTACTGTCAATTCTTCCAAGAGGGCCGGTGCTGCCACTTCTTGTACGATAGTGGATCCCAAAGAATCTTTAAGCAACAGTTTTATTGGTGCCCTTGAGGGTTCGACATTCTTCCTGTAAACGGTCATAGTCCTCAAGCACACGTGCATGGTCTTCCAATAGTATCTGCATCGATTCGGGGAGAACAACCTGAAATCGAGATGGACTAAGAGGCGTGTCCGGATTGTCCAATGTAGCTTCAAAATTTTCATGATTCTACTGTTGCAGGCATTGATTCTCCTCCTTTGCAGCGTTGAGATGTCGGCAAAGAAGCGCCATATTGGGTGATAGTTGGGCATTTCGCATCAAGTGAACATATAATTGTGATTCAGCTTCCTTGACCCGTTCCTGTATCTGGGCTTCCAAAGTTTGCTGCTACCTTTGGTGTTCGGCCTCCAAGTTTTGGTACTTTATGTTAGGCCCCCCATTCTGTAGTGTGAGGGCATCTAAGCATACCTATAAATCTTGTGTAGTCCGTTGTAGGGCGGAATGATGTTTCTTGAGTGATGAATATTCAACATTAATTTGTTGCATACACTACACTGTATCATTTGCTGTAGAGCCGCATCAAAAATGGATGATGAAGAAGATGCAAGGGTGGGGAATGTGACATGCAGGGTTGTGCGTAATGCAATGAAAGTGGGAGTAGGGGTAGGGATCGTGGATGCAGTGGCGAGTGACAGGAGTGACGTGCGAATAGGTGACATGTGAGATGTGGTACGTGTGTGGTGGATGCATGTAATTGTGCATCTAGTGAAGCAGTGGGTGAGATGTCCATGTCACTAGTGGAACTTTCAGTGATTGCCACATGAAAGAGTGATGTCGGTACTATGGTGCATGGTGGTGGGTGCAAGTGTGTGGTGAGAGGTGAGTGAGGAGGTGTGCTTGGCGGCCAAAGAAAGGGAACTTGTGGCCAAACTTTCTATGAGGGTCTTACAAAAGGAAAATGTGGAGATCAGGGTTGCAAAAAGGAGGTGAATGAAGTATAGAAAGAGGTTGGCTATGTGGAGATGGGAAAGGAGTATAACGGATTAGTGGTATATGAAGGAAAGTGAGGGGGCGGAGAGATGATGGGTAGTGTCATAATAGGTAGAATGGAAACTGGGGGAGTGGGAGCAGTAGTCATGATGGGGCTAGATTCAGGGGGGCAAACAGAACGAGGGACAGAATGCGAACCTCAGGGCTATCTACAACATCAGTGGAGGTTCGGGTTGGGACCGATTGAGAGGGGAGGGTTTCGCTAAGAGTATATATAGGGGAAGTGTCTTCCTCGGTCAAGTCAATTGTGGAGGAGCCCACAGGGGGTGCTGAAGTGATGGGACCAGTAGGGATGCGAATGTATGTACCTGAGCATTTGAGAATGCGGACCCATCGAGGGTTAAACTTTGGTAAGGGCCTCCGTAACAAAAATCATAACGCTTCTAGCACGCCAATAGCTTTAGCCAACTCCTACATAGCAGAGATAAAAGTCTCTTTGAAGCCACTGCTGACCAGTTCCTGTTGTAAGATGGCTTCACTTTGTTCTTCTGTTAATCTAGTTCATGCCCAAACTTTATGCATGTTATTGTAGAGCCATCGGATAGTGATTGTGTAAGCTGTTGCTTCAGCTGTATCTTCTTCATACGTGCTTGCTTCTCCTGAAACTTCAGCATGTGCTTCCGATAGGTGTACTTCTTCCTCACTAGCTTCCGTATCAGTGTCACCTTCATCAATCACTGTGCGGTCATCATCTTCCTCGTCAGAATCAGCATTCACCTCTAATGGTGTAGTGGGGTAAGCCGGGCATTCATATTATTGAGAGATGACATGGGTATCTAAAAACTGATAATCGCTAGATAATACATCAGGGATCTCAAAATCAAACGTAGTATTGATGTCTTCCGTGCCCAAACTTGTAGCTGGGAAGGTGAAGGAGTCAAAGACGAATGTAGAAGTGGTAACGGAAGCTTCTTCAGTTCTGGTGGCCGTTGTCGTAATGGTCGTAGGCACGGTGGTCTCTGCCTGGGATACTTCACGTAGGGTGGCGGATCTGCTCAGGTGAACACAGAGAGGGGGAACCCTTTGTTGTGGTTGAACTGGAGATTTTTGGGGCAAGGTTTCAGGTGTAGGATGAGGTGATGGTGATGCTGGGACGTGTAGACATGGAATGGTGCCACGCATGCGCTTGACGTGTCAAGGTTTGGGGGGTCTTGTGGTCTTCTTGGAACCTTTATATTGTTTCAATTGCTTAGCCGGTAGTGCTCTTTCTATAACAATATCATAGGCCAAACACTTGTATATGATGCCTGTGAGAGCACAACATCCATGAACAACCTTCTTCTTCTCCCACCGATGTCCGGCCAATACAAGTTGATCCTGAATATAGGTGGCGATATCAATTATCTGAGGCCCTGTGGTAGCCAAATACAAACCAAAACAAAGACGCTTGTGAGGGATTGTGAATCGCTTCTGTGCAGGGAAGGCAAAGTGTTGTAGTCATATTCTAAGCGGAGTGGTTAACTGAGGGGTGATGGCAGAGATGGCATGCCATTTATCAATGTCTCTTTGCTTCATTGGTTCTAGGATGAGACCCTCCTTCTCTGTGGGCGTATGAGTGCCGTGAATCTTTAGTGCAATCCTGATTAAGTCTAGAGACAATGTGAACTTCTTTAAGGTGGGTCATTCACTAAGGATGGTAATATGAAGACAGTGTCCAATTCCTTGCGCTACTGCTCTCTAATAGAAGCCACTAAATAGTAACACCTATAAAAATCCGGTTTCGGGAGTTCCACACTGAAATAATTTGGAAATCCTGCCCTTTTCCATATAGATTGGAGGTCTTCACTATTCTAGAGATTCTTGAATTCTCGTAAAAAGCATTGGTAGCGTCGCCACACATTTGCACCATACGTTAGATTAGCTTCATATATGAATTTTGCCTCTCCTAGGGGTCCTGCAAGCCCTTGGAACTAGTGTGCCTTGCTGCTTATCCTTTCTGTTTGTCCTTGAGGCAGGTCTTCAATGGGCATCGGTCTTGTGAAACCCTAGAACTCCTCCGGGATAGCCTTAGGCAAGCTCTCAAATGGAAGAGCTGAAAAATCCACAATTGGTCGCCCAAGCATCATGCTGGTAGATCCTTCCACTTGCATGATGGAAAGCTGGTGTTGCAGACCTAAGTTGAAGTGAAGAGGAAAACACATTAGTCATGGAAAATAATTAAGATCCCAAGAAGATGAGACCTCCATTCCTTTCCATCACCAACATGCTTCATGTGCAGTGTGTGATTTTGTCAGAAGTGTGTGGTTGACTGTGAGTGGGAGTGTGTGAGGTGCATGACTTTACAATTGATGTCGAATGAGTACTATAGAGTTAGTGTGGGTTACAAGGACAGTGGTGGTATGGAGTTGTCAATTGGGTCTGCATGTAGTGGTTAATAAGAGTGTTAGTTTCACTAAGTCGATGGTCAGAATGAGCAAGGTCGAGAGTCGTCGCGAAGGCTTAGGGATCCATTTCTGTGTCATTCTGGGGGTTAGAAGGGATGAGGTGTAATTTACAAAAGAAGGTGTGTAGGGTTTCCTAGTGTTTTGAGAAAAGGTCTTCTTAGAGTTGAGCGAGATTGAAGCCTAAACTAAGCACTGTTTAGGTACCTAGAGCTAGCGAGGCTTGGACTGAGCTGTCACTACAGACTTGGGCACCCAAATTTTCCGAATGTGTTGCCTCAATTGAAATTGAGAGGGCTACTAAAGATCTAGAGTGCTTGACTTACTAGGTACAGTCGCCTTGCATTTCCACCTTAGTTGAGGGTATGCCTGAGTGGACTGTCTAACAAACCACTCTAATGAGTTGCACCAATGAATACGTGGATGATGTGACCAGGTGGATTGTCAAGGGTGAGATATCGTATCCACATGCTGTTTTGGAAAAGAAGGAGAGCATAGAGATATCAACTTCTTGCAGGAAGCATCTATGGACAAGATCGGTGCAATATCCTTACTTGTTGCGTAGAAGAACAGAAGTATAACAATTGGTTGCAATTAGCACATGTAGGTGCATTGGAGCAACACTATTCTAAACAAGCGATGCTTTCAAACTTAAAAAGGTTAGGTGTGTATTGGCCGTCAATGGAAAAAGATGTCCGAGGACTGTGTGACAAATGTACTAAGTGCGGTAATAGGCCCCCAATAGAACATGCCACGTTATATCAGGTGAACGTAACACCAGATCAGAGTGAACCTTTAGTGACTTACCTAAGGACATAGACCTTTCTAGAGGACATGACTGTAGCCTGTAAACGTAGCCTATGAGAACATTGTTGTATTCCTGCCTAGAGATCAAGCCACTACTTCTCAAAACCCCCACGGCACTCACTTACATGCATCTTATCAATATTCACGACAGACACAATAACAGAGCATTCCAATTAGACCCCAAGTTCAGTTTGCTACACCTGGTAATAATCCTAACTATAGACCTCCTACAAATGCAGAACCAAGAAATAGAATTCCTGTTCATGAGAGACCACCAATAGGAAGAGAAGCAAGCATACAAATAGGACGATCAGTTCTCCCAGTAATGCCAAGACCACCCGAACTTGGAAGAAGACTGAGACCCATTCAAGTTTCCAAATGCATGAGGAGTCATTATGATGGCTCTAGTGAACCATACAACCATGTTGCTGAATTCAAGCAAGTGATAAGAGTTGAACAAGTAGAAGACTTCTTGATCCAATATGAATCATTTGGCCTAACCCTTACTGATACTACCCTAGCATGGTTCCAACCTTTAGATCCTAATAACTTTCAAAACATGGAACAAGTGTATCAAGAATTGATTGAGGAATTCACAAAGACAGGTGTTGAAGCTCAAAGTCAAGGACAAAGCATGGAAGCACATCAAAAGGTGGACACACAAGGAAAGGGAGTAAGTAGGGAGCTCCAAGAAGTGTATGTCAAATTTTCAGAAGAATCCCCTACAAAAATAGTGATTTCCATCACTAAAAACCATTGTAAATACCATTATCTATTTTTAGTAACTCCATTTTGTTCAAGTCGAGGAGTCCTCGAGCTTGAGGAGTATTAGAAGTACCATCGTACCAATTCTCATAATTTTTAGACTTCGTTTGAGCCCTCAAATAAGCCCTGGAACCTAATTTTTAACTAGGCCGGACACTAGGTCTAGACAGGGCCAAAACTAGTCAAAAAACTATAAAAAGAGCTAGAGAGCTCATTTTTGGGGTTGGCTTGTTAGAGAGTAGAACTTTTCTAAGAGAACTCTTTTGCAATCTAAGCTTTCCATTGTTCCTCTCTTTGATCTTACTTTGTGCGTGTGTGTGTGTATGTATGTGTGTGCATGTTTGTGTGCTTTCACTCACGCACTTGTGCCTTCACTTGCTCGTGGTCTTCATACCGGTCCTCACGTCTCCGCGGATTGACAATTAAAGGAGGTGGTGCTTACGCTTGAGCTACACCAAATTTTGGCTCCATTGCCGGGGAGAGAGCTTCGAGGACGAGCGTTGTGATGGTAAGATCGTAGATTTGCGACGTTGGAAGGTAAAAAATCTGTCATTTCAGTTCATTTTCTGTTTTTTCCTCTTCATCTTCATCATCATCATCATCTCCACCTTCTTCCATCTTCTTCTTCATAGAAAATTCTTGTTTTTTAGTGCATTTTCACCATTTTCATACCATTTCTCATGCATTATTGTGTGGGAAGGAGTTAGGAGGTGCAAGGGAGAGCAAGCGCTTTGTTTTTTTTTATGATTTTCTGCTCATACGGAGCTCGCCATAGCCGGCGCTCAGAAATTTGAATTTCCCGCCAAAAAACGCGATTCTGTGATGAAAATCGCGATTCTGTGAAAATTCAAAATTTTTTGAAAAATCACGATTTTCTTTTTTCCCGCCTAAAAGTTGGCTGAAAAAAATCGCGATTCTGTGGTCATTCTCAGAATCAGGATTCTGTGAGTGTGCTCAAAATCGCGATTCTCACAAATCACGATTTTCAGTAAAAAACACGATTTTGTGAAAAAAGACGATTCTGTGAAAACACGAATTTTTGCTCAACATCGCGATTTTCAAAAACACGATTTTGTGCTCAACATCGCGATTTTCAGAAACACGATTTTGTGCTCAACATCGCGATTTTCTGAGTTCACAAAATCGCGATTCTCTGAAAGTTCACAAAATCGCGATTCTCTGGAAGTTCACGATTCTCTAAGTCAAAATCGCGATTTTCAGAAACACGATTTTGTGCTCAACATCGCGATTTTCATGCCAAAAACACGATTCTGAGAAAATACGATTTTCAGTGGGCTCAAAATCGCGATTCTCACAAATCACGATTTTCAGTAAAAAACACGATTTTGTGAAAAAAGACGATTCTGTGAAAACACGAATTTTTGCTCAACATCGCGATTTTAAAAAACACGATTTTGTGCTCAACATCGCGATTTTCATGCCAAAAACACGATTCTGAGAAAATACGATTTTCAGTGGGCTCAAAATCGCGATTCTCACAAATCACGATTTTTAGTAAAAAACACGATTTTGTGAAAAGAAGACGATTCTGTGAAAACACGAATTTCTGCTCAACATCGCGATTTTCAAAAACACGATTTTGTGCTCAACATCGCGATTTTCAGAAACACGATTTTGTGCTCAACATCGCGATTTTCTGAGTTCACAAAATCGCGATTCTCTGAAAGTTCACAAAATCGCGATTCTCTGAAAGTTCACGATTCTCTAAGTCAAAATCGCGATTTTCAGAAACACGATTTTGTGCTCAACATCGCGATTTTCATGCCAAAAACACGATTCTGAGAAAATACGATTTTCAGTGGGCTCAAAATCGCGATTTTCACAAATCACGATTTTCAATAAAAAACACGATTTTGTGAAAAAAAGACGATTCTGTGAAAACACGAATTTTCGCTCAACATCGCGATTTTCAGAAACACGATTTTGTGCTCAACATCGCGATTTTCAGAAACACGATTTTGTGCTCAACATCGCGATTTTCAGAAACACGATTTTGTGCTCAACATCGCGATTTTTAGAAACACGATTTTGTGCTCAACATCGCGATTTTCTGAGTTCACAAAATCGCGATTCTCTGAAAGTTCACAAAATTCTCTGAGTCACGATTCTCTGGAAGTTCACAAAATCGCGATTTTCTCCAAAGGTCCTGTTTGCCTGTATTGACCCCTAGGAGCCTGAATTGCCATAACTTTTTCATCCAAAGTCCATTTTTTGAGCTCTATAGTTCGTTGGAAAGCTCGTTTCAAATTCTACACGACCTCAACTGTTTTTTCAAGAATAATGCGTTGATTTTGAGATAGGATAATTTGAAGTTGACCCTCAAGTGGGACTAGGGAACCAAAGGGACTCCAAAGAATTTTGAACCATACCAAGGGGAAAATTTGGACTCTTGACTAAAGCTTATGAACCTGAGATCTGGTAGACACTTAGGCAAGGATAAAAAAAGCATTAGATCTTCTGAGGCTAGTGTCAACCATACATCCAAGTCTTGGGCACAACAACTAAGTGGTCATCTTTTACTAAGTTCAGACACAAGTGATTCAGAAATGTCTTTTAGTATGGGAAAACCTGCAAGTGGCTCAGGGAATGCCCATCTACAAACACCAGAAGGTCCCTATAAGACACAGTTGGAATATATTCGGACCAACCAATTAGGTGCTCGCATCTATGAGGATGGTCTGAGGCGATCAGTGGTCCAACTCAAAAATCCAGATCAATCCTTTGGACTTGAACACCCGGTGGTCAAGTTCGAAGAGGGTTCATACATTGATAAGGAAGGAACCATGTATGTGGTCACCAACCTACCAGATAGGACGGATGAGTTTGGAAATGTCATTCCTGAGAATGAAATAGGAGACCTAGAACAAGGAAATGTAGGACAAGGACCCCAGACTCCTAGAGGTAAGTCAGTTTTGACCCGAGTGATCACTCCGGACTGGATCCCTCAAGACAACAAAAGCATAGAACTATTTTTGAATAGAGCAACAGAGGAAGCCTTTTGGAGATTCAAGCCAGATCAACCTAGCCAATTGGGCATAGTTATCATCTATGAATTCAAAGATCCTGAGATACCAGGCAAAGTTGTCTACCTGGATAACACATCAGAGAAGATATTCTTGGTAACAGAACATGATAGACATGCATATACTTGGAAGAATGAATTGATTTTCCCCCCACCAAGATCCAATGTTTCCCATGGCCTCCAAGGTGTAGGATCTTCCCACGCTCATGAAGCCCAGAGAGAAAGAACTAGAGAGAGACCTGAGGTAAGTTTTGCACACACCGTGGGCAGGAATAGATCAGGATTTGAAAATGAAAGACCGGAAAGAGAGAGACATCAAGCGCATAGGCAAAAAAGAGATGAACATGATTTTCCATTGCCTAGACCCCGTGAACACCCAAGAACCCTTAGACCCACTCAAGTGATCAAGGCAATGAAGAATTATTTTGACGGGTCAGGAGATCCTTATGATCATGTGGCCGAGTTCAAACAAGTGTTAAGAGCTGAACAGGTTGAGGATTTATTCACCCAATACGAGGCATTTGGTTTGACTCTTAAGGGCACTGCCTTGGATTGGTTTCAACCATTGAGTAGTCGCAACTATCGCGATATAGGTCAACTGCTCGACGAATTCATTGTAGAATTTTCCAAGAGTGGTATCAGGCATAACACATCATCCTTGATCCACAGTTTCAAGCAGACACCCCAAGAAACAGTGCGTCTAGCAGGTAGAAGGTTCAGACAGTACCTAGAAAGATGCCCTGCTCCCGAGTTACCCACACCAGCCAAACAAGTGGCTTTGTTCTTAGATGGCTTACTGAGCACAAAGTTAAGATCATATGTATATTTGAAAGAGCCTAGATCCATAGAAGAGTGCGTGCGGACATGCATTGACATAGAAGATAACTTGGGTGAGGAGTTAGGATTATCCAAACTCTATAAGGATTCAGACAATTCTACTAATCATACTTCAAAAATCTCCACGGAAATAGAGGAGATAGCTGAGCAAGTTGCCAAGAAGCTGGGAGTCCAAAATAAACAAACACAGAGAGTCACTCTAGTGAATCGGTGTTATACTTGTGGGGGCGACCACATGGCTAATGTATGCCCAATGCAAAACCAAAACATTAGAGAAAGGAATGCTTCATATTGCACTATTGAGAGAAAATACACAAACCACACGGCTCAAGATTGTCCCTACAATAGGCAGGCTGTTAGATAGAATTATCAGCAACCTTACCCACAAGGTAGGTATCAGAACCAATACCAACAGCCATATTATAGACCACAACAGCAATATCAGGTACCATATAGGCCACAACCTGTCTTGGGAAACCAACCACCAGCTCCAGCCAACGTGATTCCAGTCAAATATGCTGTGGGAGAGGAAAATCCAAAGAGAGCATTGGTGCCCCTAACCCCATTGATACCAGATAATGATTCTCATGCTCATAGTTCAGACTACTCCCATGAAGGTAGTCCACATGCGTATTACACAGAGTCACCTGAACATAGTGAGATTTACTTGTATCAATATGAGGCACCACCTATGGAGCAAAATTGGGAGCCAGAATACTTCAATGTCATGTACACAAATCCTAACCCTAGGCCCCAATTGAGACAAATGAGACCACAAGCCCCTAGAGGATCTTGTTTTAGATGTCAAGGTGATCATTTCATTCGTGACTGTCCCCACCCATCATCTCCGAGTCAAGGACAGGCTATCACAATACAGGCTTTTTTCCCTGATTGTGGCAAAGACCATCTCCCTAGAGATTGTCCAAGAAACCCCTCCAGCGCACCCAAGATTACACCCATTAATGTGGTAGGCTTAGTGGCGGATTCAAGTTCAAGTAGCAGTAATGTGGCACCTATACAGGCAGTTACTAGGGCACAAGCATTAAAACAAGATAAACCAGTAGAACAATCAGAGTCGAGTGAATCGGGAGAGCCTAGTAAGAGGAAAACAAGAACATGGAAGGATACCAGAGAGAAGGTCAATCGCAAGTGGAATAAAAAGTTATCGGAACTAGAAGAAAGCTTAAAAGAAGCGAAAACAAAAATAGAAGACATTGAATCTCAAAGCCCCTCGCATGCCGAAACTCCATCCACTCCACCTCATCCCACCCCACCACCCATTGTAAATAGACCACAACCAGGGTCTGTTCTTGCAGATCCAACCCCAGAAGGCTTGGACATGATGTTCAAGGCCTACCAGGCTCGACTTCAAGAAGGGCCTACAGCTGCAAACCTAGACAAGAGTTACCCTAGAGCAGACTTAGAGATTGAACGGATGAAAATGTGCATGAAAATGGTAGAACAAGCTCAAAGCTATACTTGAGACTAGTCAAAAGTTCAATCAGACAAACTCTGTCAAAGGGGATTTGCACTTCCAGGGCTTACTAGAACGATCAGAGCAGTTGGTAAACAAACCACAAGTTTCTTTACCTCCACAGGCTCAACCAGTTATTGAAAGAGGAAGCTCACCACCAATGGGAGCTTATGTTCCTAATTCCACAGATCCAGGAATACCTCCTTCAATTCAACAGTACTCTCAAGAATTCTTGCGGGAAATACAAGAAGAGAAATGGGGCAAGGAGAAGGGTAATTCCCCTCCTATTCCTGAGATTGATGATCTTCATGATCAATTTCCCCAAGACATTCCATCTATTTACGGAGATGAAGCAGAACAACAAGAAGACGAAAGGTTAGATTTTGAATCTAATACCTTAGAAGAACTGCCTCAATTTCCAGGCCTATGGGAATCTGAATCTCTCCAGATTAGAGCTCCCACAATACTAGTAAGAAATGAAGACTCAGTGGTTCCAAGGAACACGGATGTCGTGAAGAACACTAAGGTTCAGTGTCATCTCACTGTAGAAGAGCTGCTCAAAGCAAAACCTGAGCTTTGGAATCATGTGAAGGATCAGGTTCCAGAACTTGATTCCAACATGCCAAAAGCAGGCTCCAAGCAAAGGGTACCAGAGATACCTCTCGACAAAATAGGGGACATGTGTGAGGGTGAAGAAGGTAATACTTATCTTCCAATCACCTACCAAGGTTACACAACCAAAGCAATCATAGATTCAGGTGCTGGTGTTGCTATTGCGACCACCTCCTTGTGGAAGCAATGGGGCAAGACCACATTAAGACCAACTAGAATGAAGCTTCAAATGGCTGATGGTCATTTTGAAAGACCTCTAGGATTGCTAGAAGGGATCACTCTAACCACTTGTGGTGTAGAGTTTGAGCACACATTTGCTATATGTGACTTTGAGAAAAATAATGTCTATGAGATGATCCTAGGAAGACCCTTCCTACGACAATTGCAAATAGTACAGGATTGGGGAACTAACTCCTTGTACTTACAGCACTTAGGGGTCACCACCAAGGTCAATTTGAAGGATTACACCTTCAGAGATGTACCACCCCTACAGTGGAATTCTATCCACAAAGCGAAAGAAGATTCCATCTCTGTGCATTCTGAAAGTTCACCTGATCCATCATGGCTGCATGAAGATACTCATTTGTGGATGTGCAAGGTCGCAAAGGAAGAGGAAAAACGTTTAAAGGCAAGAGAAGAAGGAACTTCGCTAGGAGATAGACCAGTTAGAGACCCAGCCTACACACCGATGATCTTTCCAGATGAGGAGTTTGAGCCTCATGGCTGGCCAGAAATCTTAGCCACCATGGACATCGCTGTCAATGAGGAACAGTGGACACCTCATTGTGATGAGGAGGGTTATGATATCTCAGTGTTCATGTGTCAACCCTTGCTAGAAGAATGTGACCCTAGTGATATCATAGAAGAAGAAGAGAATGACGATGATTTGGAGTCTATTGTGATGGATAGTTGCTTTAACTCAGAGCAGCACTATCTAGAAGATATAGGAGTGTTCACCCAGAAAGAAGAAGAACCTCTCACAAGTATTAAAACAGTAAACTCAAAGGATGGAAGTGAGAGTAGTCAAAAGAAAAAGAAAAGAAAAGCAGTGAAACAAGAAGAGGAGGAATCATTGTTTGAAGTACCAGAAAACTTCAAGAAATATGAAGTTGACGACCGCAAAATTTTGGTACGAATGCCTAAGAGAGAGGCCATCATAGGAGAATCATATGATAATAAAGAAAAGACCAAGAAGATTGTAGTGACCATCGAAGATAATGAAGAGAGATGCACATATATAGGAGATGACCTAAGTGCAAGAGAAGAAATGGAGCTTGTCGCTCTATTAAGGGAATATAGGGATGTGTTTGCGTGGCACTATAGAGACTTGAAAGGGGTAGATCCAAGAATTTGCTCTCATACTATCCCCATGACTGCTGATGCTAAGCCCACCAAACAGAAGCCCTACACATATAATGATACCTATGCAGCCAAAATAAAAGAAGAAATTGATAGGTTGATTGAAGTTGGATTCATCTATGAGATTGAGCATACCGAATGGGTGTCCCCCATTGTTGTGGTACCCAAGAAGAACGGGAAGTTGCGAGTGTGTATTAACCTTAAAAAAGTTAATGCCGCTACGATTAGAGATAGTTATCCACTTCCAATCACAGAACACCTATTGGAGCGTTTTGCAGGCAAGGAAGTTTATAGCTTCCTTGATGGATTTTCAGGTTACAATCAAGTAGCCATTGCCCCAGAAGATCAACACAAAACAGCTTTTGCTACCGAATGGGGAATCTTTGCATTTCGTGTGATGCCATTTGGGCTCACCAATGCACCTGCAACATTCCAAAGGCTCATGTGTCATGTCTTCAAAGAGTTCTTGCGAAAGAGCTTAGAAGTGTATGTGGATGATTTATGTGCTCATTCCCAAGAAAGAAGGTTTCACATCCCTGAGCTCAGACAAATCTTCAACAAGTGTAGAGAATATCGAGTGTGTCTGAACCTAGAAAAGTGTGTGTTTATGGTGCGTCAAGGTAAAATCTTAGGTCATATTGTTTCTAAGAATGGAATCTCAACAGATGAAGATAAGGTACGAGCCATAGCGGAGCTACCAAGGCCAAGGAATATTAAAGAGGTACAAGCCTTTATGGGCCATTGTGGATACTACTGTAGGTTTATCCACATGTACGCGATCATAGCTAGACCCCTTTATGCCTTGTTGTCTAATTTTGAGTGGAACGACGAATGCGAGAATTCTTTCAATGAACTGAAGAAACGTTTGTGCACGACACCAATACTCACCACTCCTGATTGGAATAAACCATTCCATGTCCATGTGGATGCATCCAATCATGCCATAGGATGTGTGCTAGCACAACCCACAAGTGAAGGAAACTTAGATTTGCCCATAGCATATGCTAGTAGACAGCTCACTGCAGCTGAACGGAACTATACCACAACTGAGCGAGAGGGCTTAGGCATGGTATATGCTATGAAGAAGTTTAGACACTATTTATTGGCCAACAAGTTCAAGTTTTTCACTGATCATCAAGCTTTGTTATATTTGGTCAATAAACCTTGCAATACTGGACACTTAGTAAGATGGTTCCTCTTACTAATGGAATATGACTTTGAAGTTGTTGTCAGGAAAGGTAGAACCCACCTTCGGGCAGATCACCTTTCTCGCATCACTTCAGGAGAGTCACCGCAAGGAGTGTCAGACGAATTACCCGATGCTTATCTGTTCAATTTAGAAGTTTTTCCTAATTGGGCAAAAAAGTTGGTACCAGTCCTAACCTTTGGCCCTGCAAATAAGAATGTGAAAACATCACAAGAAGAAATTGTAAAATCACAAAAATATCACATATTAGCAGGAAGCATGTACAAACAAGATACTGAGGGTGTATTAGCTTGTTGTGTGGAGGATGATGAACATAGTAGTTGGTTGCAACAGGCCCATGAAGGAATGCTAGGAAATCACTATTCTAAACAACGAACATTGCAGAATCTAAAGCGTTTAGGAGTGTATTGGCCTAGCATGGACAAAGAAATACATGAGTGGATTAAGGATTGTCCAAGGTGCAGAGAGAGACCCCCAGTGGAGCATGCGACCCTTTATCAAGTGTCATTAATTCCAGATTGGAGTGCTCAATTGGTAGAGTTTATGAGATCGAGAAGATTACCCAAAGGGGCTAGTCTAGCAAGAAGACGAAGCATGGAGCAAGAGGCTCAAGGCTATGCCTTAGTAGGGGACAACCTATACCGAAGAGGCAAAGATGGTTACTTAAGACTATGCGTTCATGAATCAGACTATTTAAAGGTCTTAGAGACTGCACACAGCGGTGTTGCAGGTGGACATTTTGGTCCTGACCGAGTGATCAAGACCATTCTATTCTCAGGACTTTGGTGGCCCACTCTTCATATGGACGCCCATACCTATGTGAAGAAATGTGACACATGCCAACGTGCACAATATCCAGTGAGGAAAGACGAGATGCCCTTGAGGCCAATGATGGGAGGACGTGCATTTTCGAAGTGGACCCCCCAGCTAGAAACTCCCATGCAGAGTACATCATTGTAGCCACAGATTACCTTAAAAAGTGGGTAGAAGTCAAAGCCACAACAAAGAACGATGCTCAGACTACGGCTAAGTTCTTATTCGAGAATGTGTTCACGAGATATGGACTACCAATAGAGTTGGTGAGCGATAGAGGCACACACTTCTTGAATGAAGTCATTGAAAATCTTCTCCAAGAATTCTTGGTGATACATAAGAAATCTGCCCCCTATCA
Organism: Ceratopteris richardii; assembly: GCA_020310875.1. Taxonomy (NCBI): domain Eukaryota; kingdom Viridiplantae; phylum Streptophyta; class Polypodiopsida; order Polypodiales; family Pteridaceae; genus Ceratopteris; species Ceratopteris richardii. The sequence goes on from CM035411.1 coordinate 50,490,842, forward strand.
CCCACAAGCCAACGGACAAGCCGAGAGTACCAATAAGATCCTCTGTAACGTATTGACAAAACTGGTAAATAATAAACGCTCTGATTGGGACAAACAACTTCATCATGTTGTTTGGGCTTATCGAGTTGCCTACAAAACGGTACTCAACGCCACCCCATTTCAGATGGTCTTCGGACAGAACGTTGTGCTACCATTAGATTTCTTAATCCCTGCCTTAAAAGTAGCACAAGAGTATGAGTGTAATGGGCATGAATTGTCCTCTAGGATCTTTGATCTCGAACGCTTGGGTGAGACGAGGCTACGAGCGGCAGCAGGCATCTACGCTGCAAAGAAGAGGCAAAAGGCTTACTTTGATGCACACATCAAGGATAAGGGATTGAAAGAGGGAGATCTAGTGTTGGTATACACACTAAAACAACATGCCCGTAAGTTGGAAAAAAGAGGATACGGACCCATGATCATTAATAGAATTTCCAGTAGTGGTGCAGTTCAGTTGGCCACTCTAGAAGGAGATATCCTGCCAAACTACATTAGTGGCTGTAGAGTCAAGCTATATCAAGAACCTCTCACTGAGGATATGCTAATGAGACTCAACACTACTAAGAAGCGAAAAGATGAAGAGTTAAGAGTGAGAGAAGAAGCACAGGTAGAGGCCAGAGAGCGTATTAGGCAAAATAAGTTAAGGCGATTAGGCCTAGAAGTCAACTCAAAAGCCCCAAAATATCACATGGATATGTGTCAAAAGTCAGGCATAGCGACTTCTCAGGTCATTGACCGAAGACCCTTTGTGACCATAGAGTTAGGACAAGGGAAGGGTGCAAGGACGGTGAAAGCATTGATTGACTCAGGTGCAGCAAGTAGTGCAGTTAGACTTTCCTACTGCCAAGACTTGGGGTTGAACATCAACCCCATAGAAGCTTATCTCATAGGATTGGGAGGTGTGGAAACCCCTTGTTTGGGCGAGGTGGAACTTCCCATCTACCTTCAAGATGTTCCAATGAAAGTCAAAGCGCTAGTATGTCAAGATGCGAACCTTACAAAACCACTTGTCTTGGGTCAAGATTGGATCTATGACCATGCAGTTAACTTAAACCTAAGAAGACAAATTCTTCAAGTTTGGGTACATGAACAATGCATTACATTAGAATTAGAGAACTGCATGCTCCTAAATCATGGCACCACACACTCTCTTAGTTCTTCCAAGATTAATCATATGAAAGAAGATGTTGTATGTGTCAAAAGCTCTATGATGCAGAAGGAGTCAATCATGGAAGACCAGGTTCGAAGGCGGGTGGATCTTTCTTCTTCCCCAAAGAATCAAGTAGCCACAATAGTGAGTCCACCACACAAGCAAACACAACCGTTCACGACAACTGCTACATCAAATAGAAAGACACCATTCGATAAAAAAGCAGTTCCGAGCATGAAGCAGATATGGGTACGCAGAGGAGAGCAACCACCAACCTTGCCCCCACAAATTCCATCCATGCAAACCAACCAGCCCAGAAGACGAAGGAAGCAACTCAGACAAGCTCAATCACAAGGTATCCAACAAGTTTGGGTGCCTAAGAAGTTAGTTGCAGCTCAACAAGGGCAATTACAGATGTGGGTACCTAAGAAGCTCCTACATCCACAACAACCTTTGTTCTCCCACATGCAAAAGGTTTCAACAAAGAAGCCACAAAGAGAAAAGGGTAAGAACCACGTACAGAGACCGAAGGAAGATCAAATCAGCTCTTCAACATTAGTAGGAAGACATGCAAAAAGGATATGGGTTTGGAAGCCAAAAGTGCAAGTAGCCTCCACCGAACCAAAGCGTCAACCACACTGGATACCACAGTTCAGAAAGCATCCAAAGAGAAAGACGCCTGAAGTGACCTCTACAGTGCCAAATGATGTTCTAAAATGGACTCCAATAAGGAGGATTACATCAGTTTGAGACTCAATGGATACCTCCACCAAGGTCGGCATCAACCTCCACAAATAACACCGAAAGCCTCGACCGAGCAACAACCATGTGCTCCTTGCACAACCCTATCTTTTGCACCATTCAGGTCATGCATTTCCAAAGTATGCATTAATATAGGGCCACATTACATGGCCGTGCATAGACACACTTGAGAATCCCACGCACAAGAGCACAGTGACATATGTCAAATATTTCTATTGATACTAACTTTTGTGTTCTTGTTTTGTGATATCCTGTTCCAAAAAAAAAAAAAAAAAAAGGGGAGAAAGAAAAGCGAAAGAGAGCTTGTTCCCAGGTTTGGCTTATGAAACATGAATGAGTCATGCTTAGTTGAAGGAGGAACTGTTGATTACTGGACATTTAGCAATTTCGATAGAAGTGTGTCTCGGCCAGCAGTGAGATTATTGCTGCCTTATCTAGCAGATGACAAGCATTTGGCATGAACATGGCATCTACAACTATGATTTTCTCTTACCATGGTAGGAATGAAGAGCTTGAAGGTCCACAACTTGAGTGATGCTTAACTACTTCATGTACCAGAGCATCCAAGGAGATATCTGCAAAGGGTAGTTCTAGAGGAGAAGACTCCTGCATATGGTGAGCTAAAGAGAATATGTGAAACTCAGCTTGGTGTAGTTTCCCGATGTTGCTTGCCAAGGAATATAAAGCAATTCAATTCTCAGTATTTCCTGAACCAGTATGGAACAATAGCACTGGTGAGTGGTCTATGTCAATCAGCATGGTAATCTCTTAGAAACCGGCACGTGTCCAATATTCCTCTGAGTGTCAATATAGGGAAGTGAACGTGCATGAGCCCAAGCTCAGAAATGCACATTGTTACTGACAAAGGTTGCTTTGAAAAGAGGAGAGGGGATCCACCACTCAAAAGATCTCATCAGTGGACAATCAACATGGACATTCATCAACAAGGTTCCATCCCAAAGGCCGAGTGTACAACACGAAGAGACAAACATCCATCAACCTTCTCCATGGTAAGTATCTTTACTCTAGAAACACCATAACCATGATAGTTTAGGAAACCCCTTCGTCAGCATACCCTTGAGCACTTAGCTCAAGACCCGCAATTTTTGCACCATAATTCTTCCAATGCATTTTCCAAGTAAGCATGCGTAGGGCTACATTACAAGGCCGTGCACAAGGCACATACTTTTTTCAACCCAGGCACGAACACACTTACCCATCATTCATTATGGGTTATGAGTAGTTGGCATGACTGCTCTCAACATCATCTTTGGAAGAGTTAGCGGACATCTTGGGAACAACATCCATATCTCGGAAGCAAATTGAAGCCAGTAGTTGCTCCAAATCACTCTCGACAACCTCTTTTGAGCAACTTACAGTTTTGAAAGCTCACAACGACACATTCTTGCTGGAATCCAAGGAACCAGCTCATACAACGGATGGACACCACCTCTCAAAGCACTACATGGAACAGCCCTTCCAACAAGGGTCTGTCAGGGACGACAGACTCGAGAGGGGGGGGAGTGTTGAAGCTCAAAGTCAAGGACAAAGCATGGAAGCACATCAAAAGGTGGACACACAAGGAAAGGGAGCAAGTAGGGAGCTCCAAGAATGTATGTCAAATTTTCAGAAGAATCCCCTACAAAAATAGTGATTTCCATCACTAAAAACCATTGTAAATACCATTATCTATTTTTAGTAACTCCATTTTGTTCAAGCCGAGGAGTCCTCGAGCTTGAGGAGTATTAGAAGTACCATCGTACCAATTCTCATAATTTTTAGACTTCGTTTGAGCCCTCAAATAAGCCCTGGAACCTAATTTTTAACTAGGCCGGACACTAGGTCTGGACAGGGCCAAAACTAGTCAAAAAACTATAAAAAGAGCTAGAGAGCTCATTTTTGGGGTTGGCTTGTTAGAGAGTAGAACTTTTCTAAGAGAACTCTTTTGCAATCTAAGCTTTCCATTGTTCCTCTCTTTGATCTTACTTTGTGCGCGTGTGTGTGTATGTATGTGTGTGCATGTTTGTGTGCTTTCACTCACGCACTTGTGCCTTCACTTGCTCGTGGTCTTCATACCAGTCCTCACGTCTCCATGGATTGACAAGTAAAGGAGGTGGTGCTTACGCTTGAGCTACAACAGGAATCAAGAACAACTCTTCATCCTTAATCCATAGTTTTAAACAGGCTCCTACAGAATCAATAAGATTAGCAACGAGAAAATTCAAGCAATATGTGGATAGATGTCCTGTAGAAGAGAGGCCCACTCAAAACAAAATGTTTTCATTATTTTTGGAAGGATTAGTGAATGGGTCATTGAGATCATTAGTATATGTGAAGAGAGTCCAAAATTTGCAAGAATGTATGAAAGAGTGTATCGACCTAGAGGACAATCTGATAGAAGACTTGAAAATATTTCAAGGCAGTGTTAAGAGTGAGGATAGTGTCAGGAGTACTTCAAATCCCAGGAATAATGTGGAAGAGATAGCCGAGTTAGTGGCTAAGAAGCTGAATGTCCAAGGACAAAGGAATTATCCCAACAATCCTATGAGAGTGCCTATGCTCAGAAGATGTGTCCACTGTGGAGGTGACCACCCTTCTCACATGTGCAATAGGGGAGTAATCCAACCACCTCCTTATGCATACAATAGACCACCTGCCCAGGGCCCCACTCATAATTGTAGCATAGAACAAATGTACATAAATCACAGTACAAAGAATTGTCCTTACAATCGACAACTAAGACCTGCACAACCACCCTTTAGGCCTTATGGATACCCCCGAGAGATCAAGGAGGAGAAGCTTATAGGTACCCCTCATACCAACAGCAAGCACCTGCACCACGACCGTATGCATATCAAGGATACAATCAACAACCAGTGCTAGGACAACAACCACCTCACCCTCAGAATGTTGTCCCAGTGAAAATTGCTCAAATTGAAGAGAATCTTGAAAGAGCAATAGTACCAGCCACCCCATTGGCTAGTACTGAGACTTACGACCCACCTTATGACCTTAGTCAAGGAAATTATTCCACTTATGAGAACACTATAGCGAAGTATGGACAATCTTATGAACCATATACATATGGATCTGAAGGATATGATAGCTCCTACGAATATGATCAGGACTATGTGTCACTAATGTAAACTGCTCCTAGAGCACCCATACCCTCAGAGCCAATGAGTAGACCACCTGCCCCTAGAGGACCATGTTATATATGTGGGAGTGATCACTTTATCAGAGAGTGTACATTACCTAACCCACCACCACCTTAGAGAGTTTGGGAGGGTTACTGCAGTGATTGTGGTAAAGAACATCTCTTTAGAGATTGCCCCAATAAAGTCAATCCCAATGTGCAGATCAATGTGATAGAAGTGATACAGTCATCAAGGAGTGATAAGGAGTACACTATGCCATTGAAAGCGATAACGAGAGCAAAAGCTAGAGAGACTCCAGATAAACCCAAAGAAAATAATCACCCTGACAAAGAATTGAACATAACCACACCTCAAGTAATTTCAAATTCTGAAGAGTCTGAGAAAAGTGCTAAAAGTAAACAAACCCAAAGATGGAAGAATCGTAGAGAAAAGATAAAAGATAAGAAACTGCAACAAAAGTTGGAAAACGAGAATAATAAACCAAGCCAAGAAGAAAAACAAGAGTCTGAAGGAAACACTAAGAAGGAGGCAAAAAAGCATAAAAAAAAAGAGGCAAGATCAGTTTTGGCCGATTCAATGCCAAAAGAGTTAGCCATGTGGATTGAAGCATATCAAGCACAAATAAAACCAGGACCAACCATTGAACAACACGAAAGGGAATACCCAAGATTTGACTTAGAGAAAGAAAGATTGGAGATATGTAAGAAGTTAATTGAAGTGGCTCAGCAAACCTTAGAAAAACCTGTTCAACCACTACCCAGTACAAGAATTCCCGAAAAAGAATTTCAGGAATGTGTAGCACCAAGTCATCCTAGGGAAGGGAAGAAAAATGAGAACTATGAAGAAAATTACTGTGAAAGTAAAAAAGAAGGATCGGTTATCCCTGAAGCGGATGCGGAATGGCCTAGAGATTTGTGGGCAAGAGTTCAAGAAGATAGATGGAAGAAAATAGAAGGAATTGAACCACCTTTTGAGGAGTTAGAAGCTGGAGGCGAGCTTGAAGTATCAATGCATGAATTAAACTCAGAAGAATTATTGCAACTTTACGACAACAAATATGACGAAGGCAATGCGAATGTATTGCCAAACTATATAGGAGAATATGAACATAACTCTGAATTATATTGTATTCCCTCAGCAAGGAGAAAGGAGCAGAACCCCTCAATTCAAACCTCTGACATAATGCATCTTAAAAAAGTAAAAATACCTTGTACTCTGACCTTGGAAGAACTCTTAAAAGTGAAGCCTCTGTTGAGAGAGAATCTCATTAGCCAGTTAGAGACAAAGTCAGACAAAATCGAGATGCAAGATGAAGTAGCCTCAGTCAAAATCCCGGACGATAAGGTTGGAGATTTTAGTGAGGGAGATGAAGGAAACACATGCCTCCCTATCACTTATAGAGGATATACCACGATTTGGGAGCTAGAGTAGGAATTGCTACCAAGCAAATATGGGAGAAATGGGGAAAACCAACTTTACGACCTACCAGAATGAAGATTCAAATGGCAAATGGGCACAAGAACGACCCCTAGGCTAAAAGTAGTATTTATCACTTGTGGAATCGAATTCGAGCACACCTTAGCAATATGTCAATTCGAAAAGGCTAGCAATTATGAGATGATACTTGGAATGCCTTTCATGAGGCAGCTCAAGGTAGTGCAAGACTGGGGAAAAGACGCAGTATACTTGTAGCATGGGGGAACCACAACTAGAATAAACATCCATACTTATACATATAAAGATGTCCCCCCTCTGCAATGGAACCTGATACATAAGGAAGACGACAATCTATCGATTCATAGTGTAGGTTCGAGTAGCCAAACATGGATGAAAGAAGACACTCACCTATGGATGTGCCAGGCAGCTAAAAGGGAAGAAGAAAGGAGGCAAGGATGGCAGATAAGACAACGAGTATCTAGACCTGTAGAAGATCTTGCTTACATGCCTCAAAGGTTTTTAGATGAAGAATTTGAACCCCATGGTTGGATGGAGATTTTAGCCACTCTTGACATGTGCGTAAATGAAGAAGTAATAACCATGAATGAATGCATCGATGAGGAAGGATATGACGTAAGCTTATACATGGTTGTCCTCCAAGAAGCAGATGAAGGAGAGGTAACTGAAAAAGAATGGAAGGAAGATTATGAGAGCATAGAAATGGAACTGGAACCTATTAAGGAAGCAAAGGAGAATCAAGAAGTAAGCACCGTGGCTAATGGGTCAAATCAAGGAATAATACAAAGGGAAGAAAATGAACCAGATAGTCAAAACGAAAAAGAAGAAAACATACCTCAAGACCAATTCAAGGTACCCGAGCACTTCAGGAAATATGAGGTAGAGGAGAGGAAGATTGTTATTCAGATGCCAAAATGGGAAGCGCGAATAGGGATAGCATACGATAATAAAGAGCAGACCAAGAAGATAGTAGTAGCTCTGGAGGAAGAAGAAGAGAGATGCACCTTTATAGGACACGATGTCTCACTTGAGGAAGAACAAGAGTTAATACAACTCATAAGAGAATACAGGGATGTCTTTGCATGGACATATAAGGATTTAAAAGGTGTAGATCCTTCTATTTGCGCCCATAGAATCCCTATGATGACTAAAGCCAAGTGCTCCAAACAAAGACCATACAATTATAACGATGTTTATTCGGCAAAGATTAAGGAAAAGATAGATAAATTATTGGATGCGGGCTTCATTTATGAAATTGAACACACAGAATGGGTGTCACCTTTACTGGTAGTGCTGAAAAAGAATGGCAAATTAAGGGTGTGCATTAACCTGGAAAAAGTGAACGCTGCCACCATATGGGATAGTTACCCATTACCCATCATGGATCATCTGTTGGAAAGGGTTGTAGGTAAGGAAGTCTATAGCTTCCTTGATGGTTTTTCAGGATATAATCAGGTAGCCATTGCTCTTGAAGACCAACATAAGACAACCTTTGCAACCGAATGGGGAGTCTATGCATTCAGGGTTATGCCTTTTGGTTTAACTAATGCCCCAACCACTTTCCAAAGATTAATGTGCCATGTGTTCAAGGAATTCTTGAGAAAAATTATGGAGGTATACATGGACAATTTATGTACCTATTTAGCTATAGGATCAGAGCATATTCAAGAACTAAGAAAAATATTTGCCAAATGTCGTCAGTATAGAGTATGCCTTAATCCGGAAAAATGTGCCTTCATGGTTCGACAAGGGAAAATATTAGGACACTTTGCCTCTAAGAATGGAATTTCTACTGATGAAGACAAAATCAAAGTGATTCTGGATTTTCCAAGACCAAAGATCACTAAGGAAGTGCAAGCATTTATGGGACATTGTGGATACTATCGTAGATTCATTCACATGTATGCCACAATTGTGAGGCCCCTTTATGGATTACTGACTCAGTTTACATGGACAAAAGAATGCAAAAAGGCTTTCAACGAATTGAAGAGTCTCTTGAGTTCAACACCAATTCTAAGAGTACCCAATTGGAATAGACCATTTCATATTCATGTAGATGCCTACAAGTTTGCCATTGGTTTCATCTTGAAACAACCAACAGATACAGGAAAACTAGACTACCTTATCCTGTATGCTATTAGACAACTAAACCAAGCCGAGCATAATTATACCACTATGGAGCAAGAAGGCTTAGGAATGGTATATGCTGTAAAGAAATTTAGGCACTACTTGTTGGAAAACAAATTCAATTCTTCATTGATCATCAAGCCTTACTATACTTAGTCAATAAACCTTGCAATACGAGACGACTAGTTCGATGGTTTCTATTGCTAATGGAATTTGATTTTGAAGTAGTAGTCAAGAAAGGGAATACGCACGTCCGTGCAAATCATCTGTCGAGAATGACACATGGAGAACCTCACACCGGAGTGCCAGATGATATGCCTAATACTTATCTTTTCAACCTAGAAGTATGTCCACAATGGGCGGAAAAATTGATTCCCATACTCACGCATGGACCTGAACATCACATTAATTTAAACAATAGCTAGGAGCTTTGGAAGACTAAAAATCTCCACATCCGAGCTGGGAGCCTATACCACCAAGAACCAAGCGGACTACTTATGAATTGTGTGGAAGAAGAGGAGCAAGAGATGTGGCTTCAAAGAGCACATGTGAATCAATGGAAAACTCATGGAAGTGTGAATGGAACTTGGCAAGCACTTGCAAGATTAGGCATATATTGGCCAACCATGCAGAGGGATACACATAACTACGTATCTACTTGCCCCACTTGTCAAGAAAGAACACCTGAAGAGAACTCCACTCTATGTTACTCTACAATAGCACCGAGGTGGAGTATGCCTCTGGTAAAATTCTTGAAAATGGACGAGTACCCAAAAGGAGCTAACGTGCCCTCGAGGAGCAAAGCAAAGATTATGCACTCATAGGCAAACAACTTTTCAAAGGAGGAAGGGACAATCACTTAAGAATGTGCATCCATGACAACGAGTATGTTTAAGTCATAGAAATGGCTCATACAGGAGCTGCCGGAGGACATTTTTCTGCAGATAAAACTACAAAGATGATTCTTTTTGCTAGAATGTGGTGGCCAACTGTTAGCAGCAGACAAGGGAGTCAACAAAGATCTGGCAAATAGGCCAATAATTTTCTTCAGGAAGAAAGTACGTATGAGCATTCACGCAGATCTAGCACGAAGACAACCTTAATGTTTCAAAACCTCTGCACCAACTAAAAGTGATTCTCATCACTAAACACCATTGTAAATACCATTTCATCTTTTTGTAGCTCCATTTTGTGCAAGCCAAGGAGTCCTTGAGCTTGAGGACCTTTAGAAGTATCTACCTGCCAATTTTCGTATTTTTTAGATCTCGTTTGAGCCCTCAAATAAGCCCTGGAACCTAATTTTTAACTAGGCCGGACACTAGGTCTGGACAGGGCCAAAGCTAGTCAAAAACTATAAAAGGAGCTAGAGAGCTCATTTTTGAAGTGAGATTGTAATTGAAACGAACTTGTAAGAGCTTTGTGAAAGTAATCTAAGAACTCCATTGCTCCTCACTCTTTGTCTTGCCTTGTGTGCGCGTTTGTGTGTATGTGTGTGCATGTTCGTGTGCTTCTCACTCACGCACTTGTGCTTCCACTTGCTCGAGGTCTTCATACCATCCTCACGTCTTCCCGGATTGACATTAAAGGAGGTGCTACTCATCACTGAGCTACACCAAATTTTGGCGCCGTTGCCGGGGATCGAGCTTTGAGGACGAGCGTGTGATGGTAAGACGTAGAGTCGACGCGTTGGAATTGTAGGTATTTTCTTCACTCTCATCGATTTTCTTTTACTTTCTTCACCATCTTCATCACCATCATCATCACCACCATCTCCCACCTCCATCTCCATCATCGCGAAAATTTCTGTTTTTTGATCATATCTCCATCTCCACCTCATTTCCCTCATTCCACTTGTGAGAGAGAGCGAGAGAGCGATATTGCGTGTGTCTTGCATGTTTCTTGAGCTTTGTGCAGGTACTTGCTGAATCATCATCCCCAGCTCTCTGCGCAGGTACGAAACTCGTCGAATCTGTCTCGCAGTCGCCAGCCTCTGTCGATCGCGATTGACAGAAATTTTGATCATTTGGTAAAACAAAGTGCACCACTAGCACAAGCATGATGAGCACATCCCAAATCACCTAAAACAGTAGAAAAATTCCGTGTTTTTCTATCAATCGCGACCGACAGCCTCTGTCAATCGCGATTGATACTGTCAATCGCGATTGATACCGTCAATCGCGACCGACAGACCCAGTCAATCGCGATTGACACCGTCGATCGCGATCGACAGACTTCACGACCGACAGACTGCCACGTAGGACCCTGTCAATCGCGATTGATACCGTCGATCGCGATTGACAGCCACGACCGACACTTCTGTCAATCGCGATTGACTGAAATTCAACGATTGATTGACTTTTGCGCGTAGCCACATGTCCATCGCGACTGATAGGCCCCCGATTGACTAAAATTTCGGCGAAAAATCCGGAAAACGTGTCAATCGCGATTGATACTATCGATCGCGATTGACAGCCACGATCGACTCTGTCGATCGCGATTGACACCGTCAATCGCGATTGACACTGTCCATCGCGATTGACAGGCCCGACGGACACCTCTGTCAATCGCGATTGACAGACCTGTCGATCGCGATTGACAGGCTTTTCGGCCAAAAATTAGGGGTTTGTTTTTGTTCAAAATTGGGATAATTGTGGGGCAAAATAGTCAATCCATTAGCACTTTGGAGGTTCCTACACTTGACATTTGGGAGAAAATCCTAGGATCTGTCAGCCAGATTGAATCCTGTTTTAACCCCCTGAACCCTGAGCAGTCATAACTTTTTCATACGAAATCCATTTTTTGAGCTCTAGGGCTTGTTGGAAAGCTCGTGGCATATACTACACGCCCTCAACTGTTTTTTATAAAGATAATACATTGATTTTCAGATAGGGTATTTTGAAGTTGATCATACCCAGGGGGATCAAAGTCAGGGGGCTTTAGAATTGTTGTCTTAACAATCTCTATACAAATTAGTGTTTGTGCTTCAGGAATGAAAATCATTGGTTCTGTCTTTGGAATTTAAATCTTAAAACTAACTTTGGAACTCTTACAGATCTATTGAGAGCATCGAAAGGCGTTCTAAGCAAGTGTAAGTGCAAGCTTGGGAACACACTTCCTGGGCATTCAAGGGCAACCTAGCAGGAAACAAAAGGTTGGAATATTCTCAACTCCCTCTGTCATTTTTTAGCTCAGGCTAAGTACGAATAGTGCTAGAGGTAAGTCAGGGCAACGATAGGCAGGTATCAAGTTGAAGACTACCTAAAACTCAAGTTCAAGCTAAAAACCTAATCTCTGTACTGTCGATAACATAAAGGAAAAGAACCTTACGTGGGACGATCAATTCCAAGTACGGAAAAATACTCAAGTATTCCTGACGACGCAATACCAGATAAGATCATAAACATAATAACTCACTAAAAACGAACCAAGTGACTGAGACCATTTGATCGGCAACGAGGTTGAACTCTGGGCAAGAATTGGGCTACTTAGATAGGCATATGAACCTTAGATCAGGACGACATCTTGTAAGGGAGAGACAAAGCCTTAGGTCTTCAGAGGCTAGTGTTAACCACACTGCTAGGTCTTGGGCCCAGCAGTTGAGCCACCACTCGTACTACCCTAGCTCTGAGACCAGTGAATCGGAGATGTCTCAAGGTATGGAGAGACCTATAGGAAGTTCAGGAGTGCCATACTTGTACAGGGTAGAAGGCCCTTACAAAACACAGCTGGAATACCTTAGGACCAACCGATTAGGTGCTAGCATCTATGAGGATGGCTTAGGAAGATCTGTGGTACAGATTAAGAATCTTGATCAATCTATTGGACTAGAGCACCCAGCAGTCAAATTTGAAAACAGTGCATACCTGGACAAGGAAGGAACCATATACGTAGTCACCAGTCACCCAGATAGGACAGATGAATTTGGAAATGTGATCTCTGAAGCGGACTTAGGTGACCTGGAACAAGGAAACATGGGTGCGGAACCTAGAACCCCTCGAGGAAAATCGGTTCTCACTAGGATTATCACGCCTGAGTGGGTTCCCCAAGACAACAAGAGCATAGAGTTGCTCCTCAATCGAGAAACGGACGAAGTCTTTTGGAGATATAAATCTAATCAGCCAACTGATACAGGAACTATCATGATCTATGAGTTTAAGGATCCGGATAGCCCAGGTAGAGTGACCTACTTAGATCAAACTTCGGAAAGGATCTTTGTGGTGACAGGAAATGATAGGCATGCTTACACTTGGAAGGGTGAATTCATTTTCCCCCAACCAAGATCGAATGTATCCTATGGTCACCCTGGAGCTGGAACATCCCAAGCTCATGGAACTCAAAGAGACAGAAGTAGAGATAGACCAGAAGTAAGCTTTGCCAACCCCGTGGGCAGAGAAAGAACGAGGACGGAAACAAATAGAGTAGAACCTGAATTACTTAGAGCTCACAGGAATCAGAGAAATGTGGATGGATTCCCTCTGCCGAGACCTAGAGAGCACACAAGAACTTTGAGACCAACCCAGCTAGTTAAGTCCATGAAGAATTACTTTGATGGCACAGGAGACCCCTATGATCATGTGGCGGAGTTCAAGCAAGTCTTGAGAGCCGAACAAGTGGAGGATCTATTCACGCAGTACAATGCCTTCGGTCTAACTCTTAGGAACACAGCACTTACATGGTTTCAGCCATTGGATGAGCGACAGTTCAGGAGCATAGACCAACTCCTAGAGGCTTTCATCGTAGAGTTCTCTAAGAGTGGCATAAGACACAATACCTCCTCACTGATTCACAGCTTCAAGCAAACCCCTCAAGAGACCGTGAGACTTGCTGGAAGAAGATTTAGGCAATATCTTGAGAGATGTCCTGTTTCGGAGCTACCTACACCAGCTAAACAAGTAGCTTTATTCTTGGATGGATTGCTGAGTACGAAATTGAGATCCTATGTGTATCTGAAGGACCCTAGGACTATAGAAGAATGTGTACGCATGTGCATTGACATTGAAGATAACCTAGGGGAAGAACTAGAGCTTTCCAAAATCTACAAAGATTCAGATAGTGCATCTAGTCACTCTTCCACGCAATCCACATCAATTGAGGAACTGGCAGAGAAAGTGGCTCAGAAATTAGGTGTCTCTGGCAAACAAACTCCGAGATTTGCCCCTGTAAAGAGATGCTACACTTGTGGTGGCGACCACATGGCGAATGTATGTCCCATTATGGCTCAACCCCAAGTAAACCCTAGTAGCCAGTACTGCACTATCGAACGAAGATACACAAATCACACCGCACAAGACTGCCCATACAACAAGCAAGCAGTTAGGCAAGCCTACCCTCAGCCATACCCTCAGCAAGGCAGATACCAAAACCAATACCCACCACAACAGTATGCTAGACCTCAACAAACCTACCAACCACAATACCAAGCCCAGCAAAGACCTCAGCCTGTGTTAGCCCAACAACCTCCAGCTCCACCCAACATGATCCCTGTAAAGTATGCAGCAGCAGAAGAAAATCTAAACCGAGCGATAGTCCCCATAACACCTTTGCTTTCAGAAAGTGATCCCAGTGACCATAGCTTTGATTCTACGCATGTTGAGAGTCCCCAGGCTTACTTCATGCAGTCTCCTGAACATGGTGAGTCTTACTATAGTGAAGAGCCAAATGAACCTAGTTGGGAATCGGATTACGCAAATGTCATGTACGCAAACCCCAACCCTAGACCTCAACCTAGGCAAGTAAGACCCTCGTTCCCTAGAGGACCATGCTACAGATGTCAGGGAGATCACCTCATCCGTGATTGTCCCTTACCTCCACCTACTCAACCCCAGTCAGTGACGATCCAAGGATATTGCCAAGAGTGTGGGAAGGAGCATCTCTTACGAGATTGCCCTAAAAATCCCAATAACATGCCAAAAATCACTCCTATCAACGTTGTTGGATTAGTGGTAGACTCCACAGGGAGCGTGACTTCCACCGCACTAGTACAGGTAGTCACTAGAGCTCAAGCATTGCAGCAAAACCAAGGGGCAGACCAGGAAAAGAGCCCAACAGCTAGTGAAACTGAGAGCATAACCAAGAAAAGGACTAGAGCGTGGAAAGATAGTCGAGAAAGAATGAAAAGACAATGGGCTAAAAAGATGAGTGAACTTGAGGAAAGCATAAGAGAAACCAAAGTCAGGATAACTGAACTCACATCTCAAACTCCCTCTCACACTACCCCACCACCACCTTTCCCATCGCCATCCGACCAGCCACCTTCCAACCCGCCTCACATAAACCCACCACCCCCTAGAGTAGGATCAGTCCTAGCAGATCCCACTCCCGAAGACCTTAATATGATGCTTAAAGCTTATCAGGCCAGAATCCAAGAAGGGCCAACCATAACCGATCATGAAAAATGCTACCCTAGAGCCGAGCTAGAGCTTGAACGAACTAAAATTTGTGCCAAAATGGTGGAATTGGCTCAGACCATGTTTGAAGCTAGTCGCCTCTTTAACATCTCTAGCTCAGCTAAGACGCAGTTACATTTTGACGGACTGCTAGAAAGAATAGAGAGGCTAATTGCACAATCAGAGAAGGAACCTGCCCCTCAAAGAAAGGAAAGGGCAAGAGAATGAATAAGCCAGCCTCTTCAGGAAGCCCAGGTGCCTCCTCAAGAAGCTTATCTTCCCCCCCAAAAGGCAGATGTGCCTCCCTTGAAAGCTCACGTACCTCCACAGGTTGCCTACATTCCTTCTCAGGGAGCATATGAGCCTGTTCGGAAAAGTAGTAGAATAAGTAATCCTCCCCAGGAAGCTGGTGCTCCAAACATTTATGAGAGCGAGGAAATAGCCAACGATAGAATAAGCCCTCCTTCCCAGGTTGCTTATGTGCCTAATTCTACGGAGCCAGACACTTCTTCTTCTATGAATCGGTTTGCACCAGACTTCCTACGAGAAATTCAAGAAGATAAATGGGATAACAAAAGAGAAGTCGCCCCTCCCTTTGAACTTGTGGATGATGCACACGACCAATTCCCACAAGACATCCCATCTATTTACGGGGAACATGAGAGTACTCAGTCTCACGAGAGATTGGACTTTGAATCCAACTCCATACAGGAATTACCCCACTTCACGGGCCCATGGGAAGCAAAATCCACGTGTATGAGAGCACCCACGGTCATGGTAAGAAATGAAGGTTCAGTCATACCTAGGAACTCAGAGGTAGTGAAGAACACTAACGTGCAGTGCAGTCTCAAGTCAGAAGAGCTACTCAAGGTTAGACCTGAATTAAGGAAACATGTAGCCAAACAAGTATCTGAGATAGCAAAATCTCGTTCCCAGGTAGGATCACATAGGACAGTGCCAGAGATACCATTGGATAAGATAAGAGATATGTGTGAAGGTGAAGAAGGGAACACCTATCTTCCCATTACTTATCAGGAGTACACCACTAAGGCAATTTTGGACTCAGGTGCAGGAGTTGCAATTGCCACCACTTCCCTGTGGAAACGTTGGGGCAAGCCGGCACTCAGGCCAACGAGAATGAAATTGCAGATGGCCGATGGTCACATAGAGAGACCCCTAGGATTGCTAGAAGGAATGACTCTCACCACCTGTGGTGTCGAGTTTGAACATACCTTTGCTATATGTGACTTTAGCAAAAATCATGCCTATGAGATGATTTTGGGACGACCATTCATGCGACAGTTGCAAGTGGTACAGGATTGGGGAACTAATTCCTTGTACTTGCAACACTTAGGTGTTACGACCAAAGTCAATCTCAAGGATTACTCTCATAGAGATGTCCCTCCTATCCAATGGAATCCCATCCATAGAGCCAAAGATGACACGGAATCTGTGCATTCCATAGGGCCTGGATCCTCATGGATGCATGAAGACACTCATTTATGGATGTGCAAGGTTGCAGTAGAAGAAGAGAAGAGAGAGAAAGCCAGAGAGGTAGGTGCAAAAGAAACACATAGATCAATTCAAGACCCAGCCTATGCACCTGTAGTCTTTCCTGACGAAGAATTCGAACCCCACGGCTGGGCAGAAATCCTAGCAACAATGGACGTAGCCATCAATGAAGAACAATGGACACCTCACTATGATGAGGATGGCTATGATATTTCAGTCTTCTCCATAGAGCCAATCATGGGAGAGGCAGTTCTAGAAGAATGCGAACCTAGCCCTGATGTCTTTGAGGATGCAAGTGACTCCGACCTAGAGTCAATCATCATGGACCCACCCTTTGCATCAGATGAAGAATACTTCCATGAAGTAGAATTTCAACCCCAGAGGCATGGAGAGCTTACAAATGATGTAAGATTAGCCACACATGTGACCCCAAAGGAAAAAGGAAAGAAACGGAAGAAGAGAGAAGTCTCACCAGAAGAGGAAGAATCTTTGTTTGAGGTCCCAGAAAATTTTAAGAAATATGAGATAGATGACAGGAGAGTCATGATAAGGATGCCTAAACGAGAGGCTCAAGCAGGAGAGGCCTATGATAACAAAGAAACCACCAAGAAAATAGTAGTGGCCCTAGAAGAAGGACAGGAGAGATGCACATACATAGGCCATGACCTAACAGAGGAAGAAGAGCATGCGTTAATTGCCTTGCTAAGAGAATACAGAGATGTGTTCGCTTGGAGTTACAAGGATTTGAAAGGTGTTGACCCTGACATATGCTCACACACCATCCCCATGACCTCAGATGCTAAACCCTCTAAGCAAAAGCCCTACACATATAACGATAATTACGCTGCCAAGATCAAAGAAGAGATAGATAGACTGGTTGAAGCTGGATTTATCTATGAAATTGAGCACACTGAATGGGTATCCCCCATTGTGGTGGTGCCCAAGAAGAACGGAAAATTGCGTGTATGCATTAACTTGAAGAAGGTCAATGCAGCCACAATTCGAGATAACTATCCGCTTCCCATCACAGAACATCTCCTAGAACGAGTAGCAGGAAAGGAAGTGTACAGCTTCCTCGATGGATTTTCGGGCTACAACCAAGTAGCCATAGGTCCAGAAGATCAGCATAAAACGGCTTTTGCCACAGAGTGGGGCATATTTGCCTTTAGAGTAATGCCGTTTGGGCTTACCAATGCGCCAGCAACCTTCCAGAGGCTGATGTGCCATGTATTTAAAGAGTTCCTGAGGAAGAATTTAGAAGTCTATGTTGATGATCTTTGCGCTCATTCAAATATTAGACAAACCCATATTCCTGAACTCAGACAAATCTTTGACAAATGTAGAGAGTATCAGGTTTGCCTGAACCCAGAAAAATGTGTTTTCATGGTCAGGCAAGGCAAGATTCTAGGACACATAGTGTCAAAGAATGGCATATCCACTGATGAAGAAAAAGTGAGGGCTATAGCAGAGCTACCTAGGCCAAAAAATGTCAAGGAAGTACAAGCTTTCATGGGGCATTGTGGTTATTACCGACGATTTATACACATGTATGCCGTCATTGCAAAGCCCATGTACGGACTGCTGACTAACTTTGAATGGACTGACGAATGTGAGAATTCCTTCCAGGAGCTTAAACGAAGATTATGTTCAGCACCAATCTTGACCACCCCAGATTGGAATAAGCCATTCCATGTTCATGTGGATGCATCCAATTATGCCATTGGATGTGTGCTTGCCCAACCTACTGGTGAAGGTAATATGGATCTCCCAATTGCCTATGCCAGTAGACAGTTGAATGCAGCTGAACGAAATTACACCACTACGGAAAGAGAAGGTTTAGGCATGGTATATGCAGTTAAGAAATTTAGACACTATTTGCTTGCAAATAAGTTTAAATTTTTTACTGATCACCAAGCATTGTTATATCTTGTGAACAAGCCATGCAATACAGGAAGATTAGTAAGATGGTTTCTCTTGCTCATGGAATATGACTTTGAGGTAGTGGTAAGGAAAGGTAGGACACATTTGAGAGCAGATCATCTCTCTAGGCTCACATCTGGAGAAGCCCCACAAGGAGTGTCAGATGACCTTCCTGATGCTTACTTGTTTAACCTGGAAGTGGTGCCGCAGTGGGCTAAGCCATTAGTGCCAGTATTGACATACGGGCCTAACCATCCAGTGGTAAACACACGGGATAGAGAGGTTGTAAGAGCCCAAAAGTACCACATCATGGCAGGAAGTATGTACAAGCACACAGATCAAGGGATCTTGGCTTGTTGCGTAGAAGAGGATGAGTACGCTAAGTGGTTGCAATTAGCACATGTAGGTGCGTTAGAGCAACACTACTCAAAGCAACGAACTTTACAGACTCTAAGGAGACTAGGAGTGCATTGGCCAACTATGGAAGCGGATGTCCAAAAGTTGTGCAAGGAATGCCCTATCTGTTGCACTAAACCACCGGTGGAACACGCTACTCTGTATCAAGTATCCATTGTGCCAGATTGGAGCGAACCTCTAGTATCCTTCCTGAGGACAAACACATTCCCTCCAGACATGACTCTGGCTAGGAAAAGGAGTTTAGAACAAGAAGCCCTGGATTACTCACTCATTGGTGATAATCTATACAAACGCGGTAAAGATGGTTACCTGAGACTGTGTGTCCATGAAAGTGAATATCTTAAGATCTTGGAAACTGCTCACCAAGGTGTAGCAGGAGGACACTTTGGACCAGATCGGGTGATCAAGGCAGTACTATTTGCGGGCTTCTGGTGGCCTACCCTTCACATGGATGCACATACCTATGTGAAACGGTGTGATGTCTGTCAGAGAACTCAGTATCCTATACGAAAAGATGAGATGCCATTGAAACCTATGATGGGTGGACGTGCGTTCTCTAAATGGGGAATAGACTTCGTAGGTCCTATTAATCCCCCAGCTAAGGGTTCTCATGCAGAATACATCATTGTTGCGACAGACTATCTAACCAAGTGGGTAGAGGTAAAGGCTACGACAAAGAACGATGCTCAAACAACTGCTAAATTCTTGTTTGAGAATGTGTTCACAAGATATGGGTTACCTATAGAGCTGGTAAGTGATAGAGGCACGCACTTCTTGAATGAAGTTATTGAAAATCTGCTCCAAGAATTCTTGGTGATACATAAGAAGTCTGCCCCCTATCACCCTCAAGCTAATGGACAAGCCGAAAGCACCAACAAGATCTTATGCAATGTACTGACAAAATTGGTGAACACTAAACGCTCTGATTGGGACAAACAGCTACACCATGCTGTTTGGGCATACCGAGTCGCCTACAAAACGGTACTCCAAGCCACCCCCTTTCAGATGGTATTTGGTCAAAACGCAGTGCTACCTTTAGACTTTTTGATACCTACATTGAAAATAGCACAAGAGCACGAATGGACAGGTCATGAGCTCTCTTCTAGGATCTTTGACCTAGAACGACTAGGAGAAACAAGACTGAGAGCAGCTGCAGGGATATATGCGGCAAAGAAACGACAGAAGGCATACTTTGATGCCCATGTGAAGGATAAGGGCTTGAAAGCAGGAGATCTAGTTTTAGTCTACACACTGAAACAACACGCAAGGAAACTAGAAAAGAGAGGCTATGGACCCATGATCATCAATAGGATCTCGACAAGTGGTGCTGTGCAACTAGCCACATTAGAAGGCGATGTTCTCCCAAACTATATTAGCGGATGCAGGGTTAAGTTGTATCAGGAACCTCTCACAGAGGAAATGCTAAGTCGACTCAACACTGCTAAGAAGCGCAAAGAGGAAGAAAAGCGAATTCGAGAAGAAGCTCAAGCCGAAGCCCTAGAGCGCATACGAAGAATGAAACTAAGAAGACAAGGTAAAGAGCATCCTAGGCAAGATGCATATGCAGATCAAGGATATGACGTGGCTATGTGTGAAGTTTCATGTGTTAGCTCACATAGAATAACTGACCGACGTCCTTTCATAACCTTAGATATAGGGCAAGGAAAGAGTGCAAGGACTATAAGGGCCTTGATTGACTCAGGCGCAGCCACCAGTGCTGTTAAATCGTCTTACTGTCAAGAGTTACAATTAACTGTCGATCCTGTGGAAGCATATCTCATAGGATTAGGAGGCGTGGAAACCCCTTGCATGGGCGAGGTGGAACTTCCCCTCTATATTCATGATGAGGCAATGACAGTTAAAGCGCTAGTATGCCAAGACGAGGACCTCACGGAACCCCTTGTCTTGGGTCAAGACTGGATTTATGACCAAGCAGTCAACTTAGACCTAAGAAGTGGACTTCTTCAGGTATGGGTGAATCAGACTAGAATTACAATGGAGTTAAATAATGGAGCACTCAAGGAACTAGGAAAGGCACAGACTCCTGGTCCTTCCAGGGGTGCACATGAAGCTGACCATGCTGTTCTTGTCCAAGGCTATGTGACGCAGAAGAATGAAGATCTCAAAAAAGGAGTCAGAACCACAACGGAACTCCCTTCTTTTCCAAAGGCTAGAGGGGGGCAGCAACCAAAGGTGGATCAAAGGCAGAAGAAGCAGAGTACTCTCTATGTCGGAGATCAAAAGTACCGGCGCAGCAAAATGTCTCAGCTAGTGAAACAAGTGTGGGTGCGGAAAGGAGAACACCCGGTGGCACTCAAGCCAACCACACGGGCAAAGCCTCTTATTAATAACCAACAACACGACACTAATAAGAAGTCTTTCAGAAGTTCTTCTGCTAACATGAAGTCTATTTGGGTGCCCAAAAGGTCGATGAAGGCTAGACCACAATCAAGACAAATCTGGGTGCCTAAGGCTTGTTTGCGGGCTCAAATAGCTACACCAAGACCATACCCCATACAGTATGGTCCATTCACTCGCACAGCTGGCGTCCACTCTTTTTCAACAATCAGTAACACACCAAGGCCCATGAGCTCGAATAGAATCACTTGTAAATGGGTCCCTAAAAAGCCTCATTTTCAAGCCGACACGCCTATAAAGCTCTCGAGAGTCTCTATGAAACCCAGAGCAAAACCTATCCGCTGCATTTGGCAGCCCAAGACTTGTAACAAACCCCCGGACCCCATTTGTAAATCCATGTCAACCTACTAACCACATCACTATCACACTACATCACTCCACTTAACTCTTAGGTCTACCGAACGACTAATCACACACACACTTGCATCGAGCACGTACTAACCCATTATTCGCTCCCGACCCTCATGTTAATATTGTAAGGGGAACAACAACGGTTCTCTCTTGTCCCGTACAATGTTAACACATGTTTGTATATTCTCACAGAGACAGGCAACAAGAGGTAACATGGCCGATATGGTAGGGACCAGCTCCCAGGCAGGCACCAGCCCCCAAGTGGTGGACATTGAAAGCCTTCCGGTCGAGGAGGAATTAAAGGAAAGACCAGTGGCATTACGGGCATTGCACGCCATACCAATTCAGAATCCTCCACAGGGTCATACCATGCCGGTGGGCAAAGCTTCACACTGGTTCAGTGACGTTGCTGGACCTCTGGGTGAAGGCACATATATGTGGGAGTCCGAAGTAGAATTCAATGGACGGTGGGGCAGATACCACTTCTTTACCAGAGAGTTTGAAAAGCTACAGAATAATGAGGGACTGAAGCCAATATGGAAGAAGGCTGGGCTTTATGATTATTTCAAGTTCCAACTACCAAAGCCAGATTTTCTAAGGTGCTCATATTTAATTAGTACCCTCACTCCCAGCAAAGACAAGAAAGGATACAGCTCCTTTGTGCTCCCATCACTCACAAGGGGCAATGAGCTGAAGCGTTTCCGCTTGACGATCAACTTAGTGAGAGAAGCTCTTGATATGCACGGAATGCACATTCCTACGGAGAAAGAGACTATGGTTCCAGATAATATGAAGAACAGGAATTTGACGAAGCTAAAGGACATGGTTGCGATGACGCCGACAATTGCCATTCATCTACGTATGGTCATGCAACACTTCGCATTTCCCGCGCAAGACAGGTTCACAATGCCTCCCAAAAAAATCTGGTTTAGCCTCTACCTGGCGGATGCTTTTGATTTGTCCATCAATATGCCCCACTGGATTATCGACCAGATTCATATGGCTCATCAAAGATGGTATAAGAAGCAAAAGTCTGTGTTGTATGGTTGCTGCGCACTTACAAGAATTGTATACAGATGTCTCGCATATGATGTACCGGTGCAGAGGGCTCTCGTTTGGTCCAGAGCACAGGAGTTTCAACATAGATTGTCAGCTGTGGGGCCTCCCTCAAAGAAGATGAGAGGCACTGTCCAAATGCCTTGTGCACAAGCTCGCGGTGCAACCCTAATGCCGGAAACAACCCCAAGACTTCCCCGACGAGTGCAACCATTTACCATCAGGTTACCCAGGCACAGCACAGATGGCCCGAATCTTGTGTTTCCCCCAGTACCGACTGATCTGGAATTCCCGCATGGATTCACTCTGGAGGATCTTACGGACGAAGAAGTGGCTAGAATCATCGAAGCTGTAAACGCAGAAGTTGAAGCAGAGCAAGCTGGTGGACAGCAAACTGTCCCAGACCAACCCCAGCCTAGCCAACCGGACGTAGTCAATGTGGACGATGAAGAAGAAGAACATGAGGAGACACGGGGTGGACAATCAGAAGAAGAAGAACAAGAGTATGATCAGGAAGCCATACAAGTACTGGAAGGTGCCCCCGCCTATACTAACGCATTAAAGAAGCTCTATGATACGATGAACCGAGTCCAACAGCAGCACAGGCTGTCATTAGCAGCAGGTAAAGCCCTCATGAACCAGATTCTGGAGGAGGAAGGCGTGGACGAGCAATACCGTGCCACTTTGGAAATGATATCAGATGCTTTGGGAGTACCTGAAACGGTGCATACTGCACTAGCGCAATCACGAAGGACAGAGAAAAGATATGGAAGACGTCCCCCACGAACGGGAAAACAAATGAATGTATTAGGATCAGGACCACAAGGCACCCCCACAACCAAGGGCACTGCACACACCGTTCACGACACCGAGGAAGCCCATACATCAAGCGCACCTCCATCACCTCCCTTACCACCTTCTCCTCCCTCTCCACCACATTCACCTCCCATCACCAATGTAACTACCACCGTTACCACCTCCGAACCCATCGCCATGACTGAAGCGCAAACGGCATATCAACCCACACACCCTCTCAACACCTCCCGTGTATACACCTCCACTACCACTATAATCCTAACGGCATCTACTGACATCCCCATTCCCCCATCCACACTTTCGGGCAGTTCACATCCACAACTGCACACACCACTGTACACATTCACCACAATCACTGCACCCACTGTTCCACTATTCACAATCACTACCACTACTGCTTCCACCACAGATTTTATGGACATATCACCTTCCACCACACCTCTCCCTCCCCCCATACCACCACAATCTCCCATTCCCCCACCACCCACTTCACCATTTCCCAGCACTGCATCCACACTCCCCTTCCCCCTTCCCTTCCCCGCTGCACATAACACCCTCCCTGCATCCATCCCCATTAATAATGTATTTAATAGTATGTATCAATGCATGTCCCAACTTCAGCAACATTACCAACATCTTGACAACCAACATACAAGGCTTTTCCAAAGCCACGAAGATCTCCAAGCACGGTTTAAGGATCTTGAAGAGCAGAAGCAGCTACTACAACAGCAGCACATGACCTTACAGGAACAACATGCACAATTAGTAACCAACCCACCCCAAGCAGATGATGAAGAGCGACGACACATGGACGAGCTGCTACATTCTCAAATCACAGAGAACCTCAAACTCCGCCGAAACATGGCTCTATTACGGAAGCATATGTCGGCAGCCCTAGAAGAAAATAGACGGCTGCAGACACAAAATGAAGAGAACTTGGAGTTAGCCATGGAAGGTTCCCCACAGGACATTGACCCAGAGAGATTTAAGGCTATTCCCTCGGATAATATGCAGATCATTTTGGAAACCCATGCGGATCTCCTCGCAGCCCATGCAGACTTAGAAAAGGAAAGAGATGAACTACGAAGGCAATTGGCAGCTCAACCAGCACCACCCAGAGAAGTACCGACCACAGTTGACACAGCTGACGAAGTAGCAGCGCTCAAAGCAAAAATTGAAGAATTGGAAAAGAAAGTGCTTGTATATGAACGCCAACCCTCCCCCTTGGCAGAACCAGAGCCGGAAGATCTTGTGCCAATAGAAGTAGAAGAAACATTTGAGGATCCCTATGTTCCGATGCCAACACCCGGGGGTAAGCGAACAGAACAGGGCATGGACACAATTGAAATTGAGGCACCTGAATGGATGCAGAAATTAGAGAAAGTCGCCACGACGCATGATGACAGGGTGGCAGTCCAAATCGCATTGATGTCAAAATTAGAAGAGGTGGTAATAAAGTCCGATTATTTTCAGAATCTCTCACACCATAGGTGGATCAGCCCATCGGACGACCTGTATGTTCCCTTCTACGTGCTAATGGCAGATTACAACGCGGAGATCAAGCACCACACCTCAAGGGAACCCACCTCTGCCACCCAATTTGCACCTGATGACATCCCAGAAAGTGCCAAGCAGGGACATATTCGCCAACCAATGTGGAGAATTAGGCTGCTCGAAACATACCCAGAAATGGTCCGAACATGGAACAACATGCCCTTGTACATCAAATATAACCCATGTTATTGCCCTGTATTTCGAAGGAGATCATGGCCGGAGTACACACAAACAGTGCTGACAATTAAAGGATGTGAGAAGTGGCTCAATTATGTGTACTTCGCACCCCCGAAGGGCCCACCTACGATTGGATATATGATTTCGACGACTCGCCATTGGGGGGTCCGGTTCAAGAATGTACCTGATGTCATGACTCAAATGTGCCTGAAAATTTTCGAACTTATGTTGGTCACCTTCAGGACCTTCAAAAATGTCAAGGAACCGCATCTCTCAGCATTGGGATTTAATGAAGGTAATCAGGACCTTGTATACGACATGAGCACAACCCCATCGATTAATGTTGTGTATGCATGGCACGCTCGCATCAAATATCTACCGGCCTGCTTCAAACAAACGTTTGAAGAGATGTTCGTCACGGGATTCTGGGAATATCACTCCGAGATATTCATTCCCAGACCATCCCATCTCTTGCAGTTGTTTGCAGTGGAACAAGCTCTCCATTCTGAAAAGCTACGTATACCACATCCAGAGGTTCCCGGGCCAGTAGATTGGGATGCGCTACTCACAGATTTGGCCAAAGGATTGAGGATTGTCGAACATCACCTAGCGCAGGATGTCGTCGAGTACTACATTCAAAAACCCTCACAACAAGGGTCTGTCAGGGACGACAGACGCGAGAGAGGGGGGGGTGTTAGCAGCAGACAAGGGAGTCAACGAAGATCTGGCAAATAGGCCAATAATTTTCTTCAGGAAGAAAGTACGTATGAGCATTCACGCAGATCTAGCACGAAGGCAACCTTAATGTTTCAAAACCTCTGCACCAACTAAAAGTGATTCTCATCACTAAACACCATTGTAAATACCATTTCATCTTTTTGTAGCTCCATTTTGTGCAAGCCAAGGAGTCCTTGAGCTTGAGGAGCTTTAGAAGTATCTACCTGCCAATTTTCGTATTTTTTAGATCTCGTTTGAGCCCTCAAATAAGCCCTGGAACCTAATTTTTAACTAGGCCGGACACTAGGTCTGGACAGGGCCAAAGATAGTCAAAAACTATAAAAGGAGCTAGAGAGCTCATTTTTGAAGTGAGATTGTAATTGAAACGAACTTGTAAGAGCTTTGTGAAAGTAATCTAAGAACTCCATTGCTCCTCACTCTTTGTCTTGCCTTGTGTGCGCGTGTGTGTGTATGTGTGTGCATGTTCGTGTGCTTCTCACTCACGCACTTGTGCTTCCACTTGCTCGAGGTCTTCATACCATCCTCACGTCTTCCCGGATTGACATTAAAGGAGGTGCTACTCATCACTGAGCTACACCAACTCTATATCATGACGAAACCACATATGTCCAAAGATGTGACACATGTCAACAAATGAAGTATCCAATCAGAAGAGATGAAATGCCATTAAGACCTATGATAAGTGCCAGAGCATTCACCAAATGGGGGATAGATTTTGTAGGACCTATTAGCCACCAGCAAAAGGCTCTCATGCCGAGTACATAATTGTAGCGATTCACTACTTGACCAAATGGGTAGAAGCTAGGGCAACTAAGAAGAATGATGCAAGGACCACGGCTAAGTTTCTCTTTGAAAACATATTCACCAGATTTGGATTGCCTATAGAAATCGTAAGTGATAGAGGCACACACTTTGTCAATGAAGTGATAGAAGCCTTAATGAATGAATTCTTAGTGATTCACAAGAAATCAGCTCTTTACCACCCACAAAACAATGGATAGGCTGAAAGTTCAAACAAGATCTTGTGTACAGTTCTCACAAAGATTGTTAACAATGGAAGATCCGATTGGGACAAGCAATTACATCATGCTTTATGGGCATTCCGAGTAGCATACAAAATAGCTATATGAACTACTCCATTTAACCTAGTGTATGGCCAAAATGTCATCTTATCAATTGATTTCCTAGTGCCTACTTTTAGAGTAGCCTTGAACTACGAATGGATTTGTTAGCAGCAGACAAGGAACTGAAGGACTGACAAGGCAGTCAGAGAAGAGAGTCAGAGGGGAGAGAAGGCACAAGCAGACAAGGGAGTCAACGACGATCTGGCAAGTAGGCCAATAATTTTCTTCATGAAGAAGCAAGTATGAGAATTCACGCAGATCTAGCACTAAGGCAACCCTTTAATTTTTCAAAACCCTTACACCAATTAAAAGTGATTCTCATTACTAACAACCCTTGTAAATACCATGTTCACCTTTTTGTAGCTCCATTTTGTGCAAGCCCAGGAGTCCTCAAGCTTGAGGAGCCTTAGAAGTAGTTGCTTACCAATTTTCGTATTTTTTAGATCTCGTTTGAGCCCTCAAATAAGCCCTGGAACCTAATTTTTAACTAGGCCGGACACTAGGTCTGGACAGGGCCAAACCTAGTCAAAAACTATAAAAAGAGCTAGAGAGCTCATTTTTGAGGTTAGCTTGTAATAGTTTGGAACTTGCATGAGCTTTCTGAAAGTAATCTAAAGAACTCCATTGCTTCTCACTCTTTGTCTTGCCTTGTGTGCGCGTGTGTGTGTATGTGTGTGCATGTTAGTGTGCTTCTCACTCACGCACTTATGCCTACACTTGCTCGAGGTCTTCATACCATCCTCACGTCTTCCCGGATTGACATTAAAGGAGGTGCTACTCATCACTGAGCTACACCAAATTTTGGCGCCGTTGCCGGGGACTGAGCTTTGAGGACGAGCGTGTGATGGTAAGACGTAGAGTTGACGCGTTGGAGTTATAGGTATTTTCTTCACTTTCATCTATTTTCTTGTTTTTTCTTCACCATCTTCATCACCATCATCATCATCACCATCTTCCACCTCCATCTCCATCATCGCGAAAATTTTCAGTTTTGATCATATCACCATCTCCACCTCATTTCCTTCATTCTACTTGTGAGAGAGAGCGAGAGAGCGATATTGCTTGCACTGTTTTTGCATGTTTCTTGAGCATTTTGCAGGTTCTTGCTGAATCATCATCCCCAGCACACTGCGCAGGTACGAAAAACTCAGAAACCGTCTCTGCGTCGCCGACCTCTGTCGATCGCGATCGACAAAAAATTCGCCCCTTTGGTAAAATAAAGCACACCACTGTGACAAGCACAAAGAGCACATCCTAAAACACTAAAAACAGTAGAAAAAATCCACGGTTCTCTGTCAATCGCGACCGACAGACCCTGTCAATCGCGACCGACAGACCCTGTCAATCGCAACCAACAGACCCTGTCAATCGCAACCGACTGACCTGTCGATCGCGACCGACAGACCCCACGACCGATTGACTGCCACGTAGGACCCTGTCAATCGCGATTGACACCGTCGATCGCGATCGAAAGCCACGACCGACACCTCTATCAGTCGCGATTGACACCGTCAATCGCGACCGATTGAAATTCAACGATTGATTGACTTTTTCGCGTAGCCACGTGTCCATCGCGACGGACACAGCCCCGATCGACTGAATTCACGACGAAAAACTCGGAAAAAGTGTCGATCGCGATTGACACCATCGATCGCGATTGACAGGACTCACGACCGACTCTGTCGATCGCGATTGACACTGTCAATCGCGACTGACGTGTCGATCGCGACCGACAGGCCCCGACGGACACCTCAGTCAATCGCGATTGACAGACCTGTCGATCGCGATTGACAGGCTTTTCGACCAAAAAATTAGGGTTTTTTATTCTAAGCTTTGGGGATAGTTTTTGGGCATGTTGGTCTAGCAATTAGTGATTTGTGAGGTCCCTACACGTATGTTTTGAGAAAAATCTTGAGATTTGTCTGCCTGTTTAAACCCTGTTTTAGCACCAGAACCCTGAACTGACATAACTTTCTCATACGAAATCCGTTTGCTGTGATTCTTGTTTTGTTGGAAAGCTCGTGGGGATTATTAGATCAGGATTATTAGATTGGGTATTTTGAAGTTGACCATACCCAGGGGGAACAAAATTTAGGGATCTCTAGAATTGTTTTCCAAAAAATCACAGTGCAAATTGGTATTTGTGATTCATGAATGAAAGTGAAGGGTTCTGTATTTGGAATTTAAGTCTTGAGCTAACTTTGGAACTCTTACAGATCTATTGAGAGCATCGAAGGGCGTTCGAAGCAAGTGTAAGTGCAAGCTTGGGAACACACGTCCTGGGCACACTAGGGCATCAACACAAGGAAAGGAACTCAAGGTTGGAATATTCTCAACTCTCTCTGTCATTTTCTAGCTCAGGTTAAGTACGAATAGTGCTAGAAATAAGCTGGGGCGACGGTAGGTAGTTATCAAGTTGAAGACTACCCAAAAACTCAAGTTCAAGTTAAAAACATAATCTCTGTACTCTCGATAACATAAAGGAAAAGAACCTAACGTGGAACGATCAACCTAAAAGTACGAAGAACATTCAAGTATTCCTGACGATGTGATATCAGACAAGACCTTAAACACGATAAATAACTAAAAAGAATCAAGTGACTGATACCAATTGATCGGCAACGAGGTTGTACTCTGGGCAAAAAATTGGGCTACTTAAATAGGCATATGAACCTTAGATCAGGACGACATCTAGTAAGGGATAGACAAAGCCTTAGGTCTTCAGAGGCTAGTGTCAACCACACTGCTAGGTCTTGGGCCCAGCAGTTGAGCCACCACTCATACTACCCTAGCTCTGAGACCAATGAATCAGAGATGTCTCAAGGCATGGACAGAGCTACGGGAAGTTCAGGAGTGCCATACTTGCACAGAGTAGAAGGCCCTGTGTTGACCTAAGTACCAACTTAGGGACTTGCGGAGAAAGAGACTATACCTCAATCCCCTCTCAAGTGCATATAGTGGGGATACACGCTTTTAATTATCAATCCAAAGAGTATACAAACCTAGCCGAGTGTATGAGGACATGCAATCATGTAATGATCAATGCAAATGAACTACTCAAAGAGTGTAAATAAGGCAAAGACTTATCCAAACAAGCTCCAACTGTTGGTCATGGCGAAACGATACTTGGTGCAGCAGCCGTCAGTATTTTGGACTTTTCTCCCAACTCCGAGCTCCAAATATAGCGAATAGCATATGCGTTTCGAAGCTCTCGAGAAGACGCATCCAATGGCAGTGGTTTCACTCAATTCTGACGCTCCTACTTCAAGTTATGAACAAAATACTGAGTCACGGGAAACACTTTCCTACACTCCAGCACTTCCTACACTTCGCACACACCTTACCTACAGCAAATAATCACTTTCATGGATAGACAACACTCACAAGCACTCTTTCCAAGCAATACACATGCATACAAGCTCACAAAGAAGAAGATACAGAGTGAAGAAGACACAAATTCGAATTTCTGTGCTCTCTATTCTCACAATGGCAAAAAGTTCTTTACAAAGAGTCACATTTGACTTATATACTAGTGCCCTAAAAATGGTCCTTTCACACAAGAGACCGGCACTTTATTCACTAAGAGACTAATTTCCTACTATTTCACAAGGGTAAATCTCTATTCTTCGGCGGGGATGCATCTAGAAGACTCCTCTAGTGCCTTTACAACGGAAAATATATTACAAGAATGATTATGATACAAAAATATGATGTCCAAAACGGAAAAATTTTGGGGCCCGTCTTTTTCTCTGCTTTGTGCTTTCTTTAGCTCTGCAACACTCTCCCCCTCTTCGTCTCTGTCGTCCCTTGACAGGCTTTGCTTCTTGTCCTCAGTTTGTTGTTCGCACGCAACCCTTGCTCAATTTTGCCTGATTCTTGATCTTGCATTACGTTTTAGAGGCGCTCTGATTTGTCTTGGTTGCACACATCGGACCTTGCTGTGTTATTCACTTCCTTTCTCTGCACGCAACCTTTGCTCATTGTTACCTGTTTATAAAACAGGTGTTCAGTTTTGTCGGCCTCTTCTTAATCCTTGTTTTACATTCTTCTCTTTTGCTCGCCCGCAACCCCTGGAGTTTGATTGACTACCTGATATTTCGCAGTCTAATTCACCTATAGGTTCATTAATTCTGGGTTGCCATGGTAATTCTGGTTGCCACGCATGCCACCAGTGGAAGGTCTGAGGATGTGGTGCTTCAGTCTTCGATCTGGACCTTCCAGAGATCAAGAGGTTGAAGCACCCATGTGGGTTACGTCCTTTCCTTGGTGTGTGTGCCCCTGCGGGGCTTCCTGCAGAGATGTGTCTTTGGATATTTCTATTTAGTGAAGCTGCTTTTTTCGTTGCCTTCTTCTTTTCTTCTTTTTACTCGACTCTCCCCCAACACTGCCCCCCTCCTGGACTCTGTCGTCCCCGACAGGCTTTGATAAGCGACGGGCATATGTTTTATATACTGTTTGCTCTGTATCATTTAGCAGATTGGCTTCACGTATCATGAGTTGTTTCCATTGTTCTGCCTTCACACCGTCATTGGGCGGCTGCCTATGATCTGCGAAGAAGCTAAGTTCATATGCCACTAATCTGGCATTTAAATTTGAGGACATCTTCAAAAAGATTTCGGAGTCAATCTCAAAAAATCCGGTAAAGAAGGCTTCTTCAAAAGTCTGCATATATACACTTGGCAAGAACATTAATCTGGAATAATACGCCATTATTGTTGGTCTGCTAGGCATAACTGATAGATAAAAAATGAGGATTTCCGTGCCCTGATTAATACCTATGAAGTTCAAAAAGGTGTAGGCCGCATGCTTGAATACCTTCAAAACTGTAATGATCATACTAAGTATTTTGTTGGTCATTTTGACAGTTAAATCAGGTACTGTCGCATAATTCTGTAGCCAAAATTCTATGGTTTTGACCATATAGTCTTCCGTGGGCAAGTAGTTATGTGGCGGGCTTGGAAGCATAGGATAATTGAGCCACTGCTAATTTATAGTGCCGCTTCTTTGTAAATCCAAAAATTCCCTGGTATCCCTTCTGCGTGGTATTGGACAAAATGAAGGGTTTACCTGGAATGCATATGGAGCTGCTTGCCAATGTACCCGTAGTGTGGGATGTTTCTCCAAAAATTTCCGTCGCCACACTGGTTGTGCAGCTTCAAACTCTGCTTGAGTGTATGCGAATGTGTCATGTTTGAAATTCAGCTGCTCATCTGGACTCTTCTGTGTAATCCTCTGTATATAACGTCTTGTTTTCTCTTTCAAGAGTCCGTATGGAATATTGAACGGCTTCATGATCTTGTCTAGGTCTTTACCTTTGATCTTGGCCTCTTTCATTACCCTGATGACTTCATTTTCGAAATTCTCCGTCAATCGGGACACCACTAGTGCCCGTTCCTTCTGACTTATTTCTGCAGTGTAGGGCATTGGATGTTTATCATGTATGTCGGCCAACTGCTCATGTAGTGGAGAATTATAGATCGGGTGAGATAGAGGACTTACCTCTACCTCATCAGTAGGATTTTCCTTAGCCGGCACTACTGGTGTCCCGATCGGTTCTTTCTCTTTTATCTGAGTCTTTAATTGTGCTATGCATTCATCTTTATCTTTTACTTCTTGCATGGCTGTGCTGAGTGCTTCTTTTGCTGCAAGTAATTCATTTCCAATTTCAACCACATTATCCATGTTTTCACTGTAGCTTGTGGCCAGTTTTCCATGTGCTATATTTAACTGCTTTTTTAGTTCACATATTTCCTGAGTGTACTTCCGTTCTGATTCTTCTCTTACTTCTTGCTCTTGTCGCAGCAATTCTGCATGTTGTGCTATCTGCTCTCTTAATTCTTTTTCTTTGATTTCTGAGGATTCCTGTTGCTCGATTGGTTGATCATATAATAAGGATTTCATTAATTCCTTATTCCTGCTTCTCAATGTGTCATTTTCTTCCATATATACTTTTAGCTGTGTCCCAAGCAACGTACTTCTAGCTCTCATTCTTTCTTTGTCCGCCTCGCTTGCATCATATAATCTCTGTAAATTTGCGAGCTGTGCTTGGAGTTGGTGATGCTGAGTAATTAATGATTCGTATTGTGTTTTTGTTTCGAGCAACTCATTGCTTTTGACCTTTATCTCTTTTTGTGCCTGGATGAGTTGTGATGACAGTTGTTCGCTCATTATCTGGAATTGACTTTTTTCTTGCATGGCCCTATCATAATCTGCATCTACCTCCATCATCTGTTGTTGGGTATCCATCGCTGTCTGAATCATTTGCTTGACTACCGGCTTCAGCTGAGTGACATCCACATTCAGCCATGTTTTTGGAATGCTTGGTTCATCGCCGGTTGTGACATCTTTGCCCTGTGCGATATGTAATGTAGTGTCATGGGGCTACCTAATGTTGCGAACATTTGTTTTATGTAGGGTACAAGTTTCAAATTATGTAAATACCTTTGGGAAGTCTTCAAATACTTCAAGAAGGCTCATATTATTCATAAAATGTAGCAAAAATACCACGTGAGTTCTAGAACATGGTGAGTCAAATTAGTGAGTCACAAGGGAGCTTCAGTGGTGTCCTAGTGGAAGGTCGATGTGGCTAGTTCTCAAAGTCCATCAATACTTTGCTTATTTGAGCACTTGAGTCATGTAATACCTCCATCCAAGTGTCTACCACGAATTTAGATGTATTAGGAAGGTTTTAGATTAGTTTCCCATGCTATAAAAAGAGGAGAAAAGTCGTGATCTTGTGGGATGTCCAAGAGAGTCATATGTGTATCTCTACACTGCTGTAGTTTTGTATGCAGAGATTGCAGAGCTTGTATCTCCCTCATTATATATCCAAATTACATGTTTGATAGCTCATTGGAAAGCTCTTACTGTCTACTTTCTTCCTGTATATTTTCATAATCATTGGATTTGTGAGCTGAGAGCAATACTCTCTGCAAGTAGTGTGTGTTCTCTTTTTTTTTATCCCTGCTGAAGGTCTCCATTAAACCTCAAACTTGCAGAGGTCATATCTCCTTGTGTATGTATCCAAATCATGTGTTCTTTGGCTTTTTAGAAAGAGCTTTAAGTCTAACTGTATTCTGGAAAGTTTCAAAGTCATTGGAGTTGTGAGTTAAGAGCAGTAGTCTCTGCAAGTGATGTGTGTCCTCAGGTTCATCTCTGTTTCAAGGTCTCCATTAAAGCTGCATATTGCAGAGGTCATAGCTCATTGTGTATTTATCCATTTGAGAAGTTCTATATCTTGTTGGAAAGCTCTTAGAGTCTAGTTTATGTGTGTGAAACAGTTTTGGAAAATTCTAAGTGAGTAAAGAGCAATTTGCTCTGCAAGAAAATTGGTCTGTGCATACAAGTTTGTGAAAAAAGTCAACTAGGTCCTGTTGGGTTTCACCTACTTCTAGCTGTACTTTGGAGATCAATAAACTCCAACATTGGTATCAAAGCAAGTACTTGGAGGCTTGGAGAAGGTTATCATACCTTGACGAAGAATTTGAAGCTATCAAAGAAGCAGTTCATCATCAACACTACACAAAGGTAGAAGAAGATTGCAAGGAGGCATCTGAAGCAACATCCAAGCAAAGAAAGGTGCACATACCTCATTTACAAGGTAAATATTATATTTCTTCTCATCACACACATTGGAAAGGAGGCTTAAAGGAGGAAGCTTAGCATTTGTATTATGGGAGACCAACATGCACAAATAGAGAAGCTTGATAAGACCAATTATCAAGCATGGAAGTTTAGAATCACAGCATACTTGCAAGGTAGAGGCTTGTATGGTTTGATTGACGGCACAGATATCAAACCCACATTACCAGAGGACCCAAATCAGCAACAATTGAGGGAGTTTAGACTTTGGAATGAGAGAGACAAAAGGGTTATATTCATTTTATCACAAAATATTCAAGATTCAATGGTAGGACACATACAAGATCTAGACACAAGTAGAGATGTTTGGCTTGCATTGGAAAGGTTGTATGCTACAGGTACAAGAGCAAGGAAGATTCAACTCAAAAATGAGTTGAATAACATAAAGAAAGATACAAGGACATCGGTCAATGATTACATATTGAAAGTTAAAGAGATTGCAGATCAACTAGGATCAATTCAAGCTCATGTGGAGGACGACGACTTGGTTGCACATACTCTCAACGGACTCAAAGATGATGAGAGATGGAAACCCTTCATTACTTCAGTTTATGTCCGAGGAGAATTACCAGATTTTGATCAACTTATTGCCCTTATGGTCACGGAGGAGATGAATCTAAATG
Organism: Ceratopteris richardii; assembly: GCA_020310875.1. Taxonomy (NCBI): domain Eukaryota; kingdom Viridiplantae; phylum Streptophyta; class Polypodiopsida; order Polypodiales; family Pteridaceae; genus Ceratopteris; species Ceratopteris richardii. The sequence continues at coordinate 50,526,266 of CM035411.1, forward strand.
GTTCTACTTCAAATCAAAAAGGATCTCAAGGACAAGCTCTTTATGTAGGATCATCAAGAGGTGGAAACAGAGGTGGAAGAGGTTCAAATAGAGGTCGAGGAAGAAGGAGCGATGATCAAAGGACTTCAAGTGGCTTCTTCAACACAAGAGGAAGAGGAAGATCAAGCGCTAGAGGTACGAGAGGCTACTACAACTACAACCAAAGACAAAGGAGTGAAGATAATAAGAACAATTGCTATATATGTGGAAGGTATGGACACTATGCCAAAGATTGTTATCAAAATGAAAATAATCAAGGTGGTAATCAAAGAGGAGGCTATTCAAGAAGAGGTAAACAACAAGGAAATTATGCAGTTGAAGGTAAAAGTGATGATTATGATTCTCTTCTTATGATGAATGTAGAAACTAAGATGAATTGCAATAGCGATGTATGGTATGTAGATAGTGGTTGTTCTAATCACATGTCTCATGATGCTTCATGGTTTTCTAATATGCATAATCCGTCATGTAAAGGTCATGTTGAAACAGGAGATGATACAACACATAAGATTATGCAGGTTGGAGATGTTGTTATGCAGGATAAGAGCAAGAAAAATTGCTTGAAGGATGTACTTTATGTCCCAACGATCACTAAGAATTTGATGTCGGTTGGTCAAATGGTAGAAAAAGGTCTACAAGTGAGATTTAATCATGCAGGTTGCTTCATTGAGGATCCAAAGCAAAGGAGGTTAATTGCTAGAGGTCAAAAACAAGGTAGATTGTTTACATTCAAGGTAAACCCAAATCATACAAACTATTTCTCTTATGGTATGCATCGAATAGCAGAGCTTGATCTATGGCACAAAAGGATTGGACACATGAATGTACACAGGTTAAAGGAGCTATCAAAGAAGAGGATTGTTGAAGGATTACCTGATCTTACTAAGCAACATATGGTGCATCTTTGTGAAGCATGTCAAATGGGTAAGCAGAGTAGACAACCTTTCAAGCATTCAAGCTATGTAAGTGATGGTTTGCTAGATCTCATACACACAGATGTGTGGGGACCTACTAAAGAGGCATCCTTGGTTGGTAATAAGTACTATGTATCATTCATTGACGATCATAGTAGAATGACATTTGTGTATTTTATTAAACATAAGAGTGAGGTCTTTGATTGTTTCAAGAAGTTCAAATCATATGTCGAAAAGCAAACAGGAAGGTATATTAAGAAGCTAAGATCCGATGGAGGAGGAGAGTATTTCTCTCAAGCTTTTACTGATTTTTTGTATGATGAAGGTATCAAAAGAGAAGTTACATGCAGGTATACTCCACAACAAAATGGAGTCGCAGAAAGAAGAAACAGAATCATAGTAGAAGCATCTAGAAGCATGCTTAATGATATGTGTTTGCCTAATTATTTTTGGGCTGAAGCTGTTAGCACAAGTGTTTACATTATGAATAGAGTTCCGACTGCTGGAGTTCATCATTTGACACCATATGAGGTATGGCATGGAAGGAAACCAAGTGTAAGTCATTTGAAAGTATTTGGCTGTGTATGTTATGTACATGTACCTAGTGAGGTGAGATCTAAACTTGATGCGAAATCAGAAAAATGTATATTTATTGGTTATGCAGATACTCAAAGAGGATATAGATGCTATAATCCTCATACCAATAAGGTTGTTGTGTCAAGAGATGTAAACTTTGATGAATCACTTTCATGGTATGCAGATAAGAATTGTTTGCAGGTCATGGATGAAAATGAAGAAGGTGTGGTTGAAGGAGATGAATGCATAGTTCAGCCATCAGGAAGTTTAAATGATGAAAGGAGTGGTTTAGATGAAGAAAGAGGATCACCTTTCAATGGAAGATTAAGGCAAGAGTCACCTCCAAGTGTTAAAAGTAAAGGTAAACTCAAACTTGTTGAAGTTAATGATGAAGGAGAGGAAATTAGTGATGTATGTGAGTATGGAGAATCATCAAAGGTTCCTAATAAGAAAGGAAGAGCATCTACATTGGAGGTAAGAAGAACTTCAAGAGTAAGTAAGCAACCTCAAAGGTATACTTATGAATATTTCATGAATACTCATTATGCTTTTATGACAAAAGTTGAGCAGGAAAATGAACCCACATGTTATGATGAGGCCAAAGGAGATGAAAAGTGGGAGAAAGCAATGAGAGAAGAAATGGAAGCACTACAGGATAACAAGACTTGGAATTTAGTTCCAAGTACACCAAAGCAAAAGGTAATTGGTTGCAAGTGGGTTTTTAAGATTAAAAGAAATAGTGATGGTAGTGTGTCTAGATATAAGGCTAGACTTGTAGCAAAAGGATATAATCAAACTCAAGGTGTGGACTATGAGGAAACATTTAGTCCAGTAGCAAATATGGCAACGGTGAGAACTTTGTTGGCTTTAGCTGCAAGTAAAAGGTGGAATATATATCAACTCGATATAAAGAATGCCTTTCTTAATGGTGAGTTAAATGAAGAAGTGTATATGTCACAACCAGATGGTTATGTGGATGCAAAATGTCCTAATCATGTATGCAGGTTAAAGAAGGCATTGTATGGTCTTAAGCAGGCACCAAGGGCATGGAATGCAAGGTTGGTAAAGTATCTTATGCTGCAAGGATACACAGCGAGTCATGCTGATCCTTCACTTTATGTAAAACATGTAGATGGCATGTGTGTCTATGTATGCATTTATGTGGATGACTTGTTGATTACAGGGAATGATGCAAAAGCAATTGATGAGATAAAAGGTAATTTGGGAAAGGAATTTAAAATTTCAGATCTTGGTTTGCTCAGATACTTTCTTGGGATTGAAATTGTGTATAGCGATGAAGGTATGTGGTTGATACAAAGAAAGTATATATGTGATATGCTGAAAAGGTTTGGTATGCAGGAATGTAAATTTGTTTCTACTCCAATGGAATGTAATGTAAAGCTAAGCGCAAAGGAAGGTGATGAGTTGCATGATATGAATGTATATAGATCCATGGTAGGATCTTTGATTTATGCAACAAAAACTAGACCTGATATATGTTATGCAGTGGGAGTATTGTCACAGTTTATGCATGAACCTAGAGTACCTCATATGCATGCAGCGAAAAGAGTGCTTAGATATTTGAAAGGTACCATGAACGAAGGATTATTTTATAGTCATGATGCTGATCTAACTCTTAAAGTCTTTAGTGATGCAGATTGGGCTGGAAGCAAAGATGACAGAAGATCCACAAGTGGATATGTGGTAATAGCAGGAAACAAGACATTAACATGGAGTTCAAAGAAACAACCTACAATTGCTTTATCTTCTACAGAGGCTGAGTATAGAGGTTTAGCATTGGCTACTACTGAGGTTATGTGGTTTAAAAAGTTGTTTCATGACTTGAATGTGCAGGTTGATGTACCACTGATATATGGGGATAACTTGAGCAGCATTCATATGACCTCAAATCCTATTTTTCATGCTAGAACAAAGCATATAGAGGTTCACTATCATTATGTTCGAGAGAAGGCCATGAACAATGAAGTGCAGGTTTCTTTTGTTGCAACAAAGGATCAAGTTGCAGATATCTTCACCAAATCCTTGGATGGACCAAAGCTTCAAAGATTCAACTATATTCTTGGCATGAAGGAAATACCCTTTGAAACTTGAGGGGGAGAATGTTGCGAACATTTGTTTTATGTAGGGTACAAGTTTCAAATTATGTAAATACCTTTGGGAAGTCTTCAAATACTTCAAGAAGGCTCATATTATTCATAAAATGTAGCAAAAATACCACGTGAGTTCTGGAACATGGTGAGTCAAATTAGTGAGTCACAAGGGAGCTTCAGTGGTGTCCTAGTGGAAGGTCGATGTGGCTAGTTCTCAAAGTCCATCAATACTTTGCTTATTTGAGCACTTGAGTCATGTAATACCTCCATCCAAGTGTCTACCACGAATTTAGATGTATTAGGAAGGTTTTAGATTAGTTTCCCATGCTATAAAAAGAGGAGAAAAGTCGTGATCTTGTGGGATGTCCAAGAGAGTCATATGTGTATCTCTACACTGCTGTAGTTTTGTATGCAGAGATTGCAGAGCTTGTATCTCCCTCATTATATATCCAAATTACATGTTTGATAGCTCATTGGAAAGCTCTTACTGTCTACTTTCTTCCTGTAAATTTTCATAATCATTGGATTTGTGAGCTGAGAGCAATACTCTCTGCAAGTAGTGTGTGTTCTCTGTTTTTTTATCCCTGCTGAAGGTCTCCATTAAACCTCAAACTTGCAGAGGTCATATCTCCTTGTGTATGTATCCAAATCATGTGTTCTTTGGCTTGTTAGAAAGAGCTTTAAGTCTACTTGTATTCTGGAAAGTTTCAAAGTCATTGGAGTTGTGAGTTAAGAGCAGTAGTCTCTGCAAGTGATGTGTGTCCTCAGGTTCATCTCTGTTTCAAGGTCTCCATTAAAGCTGCATATTGCAGAGGTCATAGCTCATTGTGTATTTATCCATTTGAGAAGTTCTATATCTTGTTGGAAAGCTCTTAGAGTCTAGTTTATGTGTGTGAAACAGTTTTGGAAAATTCTAAGTGAGTAAAGAGCAATTTGCTCTGCAAGAAAATTGGTCTGTGCATACAAGTTTGTGAAAAAAGTCAACTAGATCCTGTTGGGTTTCACCTACTTCTAGCTGTACTTTGGAGATCAATAAACTCCAACACCTAATCTGAAGTTGGATCCTTGGCTCGGCCACCATGTCTTCTTTGTTTCCTTGAGGTGTATCATCAGGTACCTCAATTACAATTGGTTCTTTAGTATGTAGCTCCTCCGAATCCACACTCCCTGGAGTTTGTACTTCCTCTTTGATAGGTGGTTTGACTTGTGTAACGTTGGTTGGAGCTTCCTTGATGCTTATCTTTGTAGTATCATTCAATTGAATGACATGCTCCGGTTCAATGGGATCTTCTTCATTCTTTTCCTTTTCTTCATGATTTCCCGGCGTCACTTCCAATTGATCGATCTCATTCCATTCTCCTTCTTGAGTTTCTGTCCCTATATCAGTATCCAAGTTGTCTTTTTCAGGGCTGGAATCCGTATTGGTACTGGAATCATCTATCCCTAGTTCTTTGTATCTTCCAGCTTGTTTTGGTGTCTTCTCTGGACTCCGTTGTTGTTTCTCTTGACTTGTCTGTCTATAATGATGACCCTGAATGTTTAAGACCCGCCCTTTTATGTACTGATGTGTTTCTTCGAGGGCAGCGGAAAGATCTCTCTTTGTAATAGGCATTTGGGCCGTCGTGATCTTCGGTAAGAGATGAGTTCTCTTTGATTGTGGTGTAGCTTGGGCTTCCTCCTCCCGTAAACGCTTTGTACCCCTCATGGGTTTTTGTGTGCTGGTTCCAGCTTCTTCAACCATAACTACTGCTTTCTTTTTCTTAGGGACTGTAGCGGATTTTGCGTATTTGGCTAGCCCTTCTGAGGTCGGCATCTCCCGTAAGCAATTTTTCATCTCGAGTGCTTCATATATCAATAATGTTAATGCAGAACTGCCATTCAAAAACTTCTTCTGGCCCCATTTCTTCTGGGCTTCAAATAGCCTTTCTTGGACATACCCTATTAAATTAATTTTGTTTCCTATTTGTCGCATGGCATGTGATAATAGTTGTACTACAATCTTTTGTGGAGCCGTGTATCTGTGCATACTGGGGAAGCAGAAATGTTGATGCACCAAACGGACAGCATCTTTAATGTCTATTCTGTTAATCTCCAGGAAGGACCTCTTCTTCGGGTCATGACATTCCTCTTTGACACTAGTAATTCTTGCTTGATTCCATCCAAAAGCTTTATTGATCAACTCATGTGTGAATTGAATGGTCTTCCAAATTCCGACTTTATCCAATACTCGTGCTTCTGGAACTGATATTTTTGTTGCAGCAGGTTGCATGGTATTCATTACCTGTGCACATCTCTGAAAATCTGGAACATAAATTGGCAATTTGAGAAATGCCTCTATGCCTGCTTGTGTCCATACATCTTCAATATGAGGTAATCCCTGTATTATTGTCTTGAAATCCTGTGACATGATTGGAAAATAGTGATCTGTATCCATAATCTTGATAGTTGCCATGAAAATGAGTTCCGAGACTGGTTGGTCATCACGAAACCAATGGCCTCTTGCTCTTGTTACTGATTCCAATGGAAGAAGCGGCACCTCTTCCTGTTGCGTAGATTCTGAATCAGTAGACGCCATCTGCACTCAATATAGAGTATGAATTAGTTGCCATATATTATCAGAAATCCTCCTTTATTTGTTTGTCATAAGCTCGATATTGCTCCGAGTGAATGGTGTCGCCCCTTTCCCGTGTGTGTGAGAAAGGTAATACCTGGATTTTTCACATTTTTAGGTATTTTTATATTTTCATCTGAAAAGGAAAACAGAAAAGTTAGGTTATAGCCAAAGCGGTTATTAAATTTTTTGAGTAATTTTCTTAATGTATGTACAAGTGCTCTCCTATTTCCCAAGAGGAAAATGTGCTTGACTATCCTGAAATAGAAGAAAGAAGTGCCGAATGCTTGGCCTTGTAATGTGGCCCTATCATGCATACTTTGGGTCTCGAAGGCTCCATATGTGTGCAATTGGAAGTAGTTGGTTGATGCATGCCGTTTACTTTGTCTTTAGGTATCCAAATCTGCTTCATTGTGCTGGGCCTTGTGGTAGGTTGCCCAATTCCGATGAATGTGGCTCTTTTCTTCTTGTTGTATGTCTGCTCTATTTGATTTGTAAATCTCAGAATGGCTTGGGTTGCCGTTACAGACTCCTTCTTTCGCCAGTAACTCCTTGTTTGTGGTTGTTTTGCTTGTGGACCACATTGGCTCTTCTTGTGCTGAGGATCATCAGTTCGGCTTGGTTTCTTTGGAGCGCATGATTTGGGAATCCAGATTTGCGAACGATCCTGTTGAGCGGCTACTACTTTCTTTGGAATCCATATTGTAGCAGTTCGTCGATGACTTCGTTGTTCCGACTGAATTGTTTTCCTATTTGATTGGTTGTTTTGATGTCGGTTGTGCTTCTGTCGTCGAAGATACTCCTCCACTTGATCTTTCTTTATCCACGCTTGGTTAGAGTATGGAATAGGGTATATTTTAATGGGTACAGATTTTGAATTACTCAAAGGACTAGTCTCTCTTTGGCATGGTGCTTCACTGAGGTTGTTTTTGGATAGATTGACACTCTCATGACTTGCTAGACTAGAAGATGGTGTGCAAGCAGAATTCAATGTGTCTGCACATATAGTACTTGATGAAGGTGTTTCTATAGTGCTAGTGATCATACATTCAGGACTTTGTTCTTTAGAATGAACTTTTTGCTCCATGCTCACAGATTTGATTGGTCGTTCGTCTAGCAGACTGAATACTTCACGATGTCCTATCCTGGCTGAGATGTATCCTAAAGCCAATTGAACGGTCACCTCATATTCGTAAATCCAGTCTTGACCTAACACTACCTCTTCAAGTAAATCCTGATCATGACACACTAATAGCTTTTGTTCCATAGTGTTGTTGCCAAGATGCAGAGGTAAGGTGATCTCACCTATGCATTGAGTAATTGTTCCTCCTATTCCTATCAACTGTGCCATTGATGGGCGTACTTCCTCCTGGAGTTTTTGGGTCAAAGAAAGCTTGATACAGCTTACAACAGCTCCTGTGTCAATGAGAGCATCCACCAAGTGGTACTCCGTTTTACCTGCTCCCAAATTTAAATATGGTTGTGTTCTCTGAGATCCTAGGTTTTGAGTGGCTCTAAAATTAGCCATTGGGATGAGTTCTTCTCCTAGTCGATATCTCTCATCTCGCTCTCTCATCCACTCCTTCCGTTTGTTTATTCTTTCCAATGCTTCCTGTCTCGCTTCTTCTCGTATCCTTTCCTCCTCTATGCGTCTATTCTTGCCTTTGATTAATCGAGACATTGTTTCTTCGGTCAATGGTTCTAGATATTTTTTTACTCTACATCCACTGATGTAGTTTGGTAATACATCTCCATCTAAGGTTGCTAAGCTGATGGCTCCACTTGTAGATATACGATTAATGATTAATGGACCATATCCTCTCTTCTGCAACTTCTTAGCGTGTTGTTTCAAGGTGTATACCAAAACTAAATCTCCTTCCTTCAAATTTTTGTCCTTAATGTGCGCATCGAAGTAGGCTTTCTGTCGTCGTTTAGCAGCATAAATACCTACTACTGCTTGTAACCTAGTTTCGTGAAGTTTTTCTATTTGATCCAATTGAGCTGATAGTTCATGTCCTGTCCACTCGTAAGTAGTTGCTACTCTCAGAGTGGGAATTAAGAAATCAATTGTCAAAATAGCATTTTGTCCATACACTAAGTTAAAAGGAGTAGTGCCTATGGCGGTTTTATAGGCTACTCGAAATGCCCATAAAGTATGCTGTAATTGCTTATCCCAATCTGATCTTCCATCGTTAACAATTTTAGTGAGAACTGTACACAAGATTTTATTCGAACTTTCGGCTTGTCCATTGGCTTGTGGGTGATAAGGAGCTGATTTCTTATGAATTACCAAGAATTCATTCAATAAAGCTTCTATAACTTCATTCACAAAGTGCGTACCTCTATCACTCACAATTTCTATTGGTAGTCCAAATCTAGTGAAAATGTTCTCAAAGAGAAACTTGGTTGTGGTTCTTGCGTCATTTTTCTTGGTTGCTTTGGCTTCAACCCATTTGGTCAGATAGTCTGTTGCTACAATTATATATTCGGCATGGGATCCTTTCGCTGGTGGGCTAATAGGTCCTATGAAGTCTATTCCCCATTTCGTGAAAGCTCTCGCACTCATCATGGGTTTCAGTGGCATCTCATCTCTTCTAATTGGATATTTCGTTCGTTGACAAGTATCACACCGTTGCACATATGTCATGGCATCTTGGTGTAGAGTTGGCCACCACATTCCAGCAAAGAGGATCATTTTTACTGTTTTATCTACAGAGAAGTGTCCTCCTGCAGCTCCTGTATGAGCCATCTCTAAAACAGAAAGATATTCGTCTTTGTGAACGCACATTCGTAATTGGTTATCTTTCCCTCGTTTAAAAAGTTGTTTTGCTATAATGGCATAATCCTTACTTTGTTCTTCAAGCGCACGTTTCCTTGCTAAAGTAGCTCCTTTGGGATATTCTTGAGTTTTCAAGAACTTTACCAGTGGCATGCTCCATCTTGGTGCTATTGTAGAATAGCATAAAGTTGAGTTCTCATTTGGAATTTGTTCTTGACAGGTTTGACAGGTTGATACATAGTTATGTGCATCTCTTTGCATGGTTGGCCAATATATGCCAAATCTCTTGAGTGTTTGCCACGTTCCATTTGCATTCAAATGAGTTTTCCATTGGTTTACATGTGCTTTCTGAAGCCACATTTCTTGTTCCTCTTCCTCCACGCATCTCATTAATAATCCACTTGCATCCTGGTGATACAAACTTCCCGCAATGATATGAAGGTTTTTAGTCTTCCAGAGGTCTTGGGTTTGGTTTGGCGTGATCCCATCTTTAGGTCCATGAGTAAGTATAGGGATCAAATTTTCTGCCCATTGAGGACATTGTAGCGGGACAATCAAGCAAAAAGAAAAGAAGAAGAAAATCAAAGTCTAAGACGGTGCAATAGAAACACATCTCTGCAAGAAGCCCCGCAGGGGCGCACACACCAAGGAAGGGACGTAACCCACATGGGTGCTTCAACCTCTTGATCTGTTAGAAGGTCCAGATCGAAGACTGAAGCACCACATCTTCAACCTTCCACTGGTGGCGTGCGTGGCAACCCAGAATTAAGAACCTATAGGTGAATTAGACTGCGAAATATCAGGTAGTCAGTCTAACTACAAGGGTTGCGGGCAAGCAAGTCAAATGCATCAGGCCCAGAGAATGTAAAACAAGAATTGAGAAGAGGCCGTCAAAACTGAACACCTGTTTTATAAACAGGTATCAATGAGCAAAGGTGGCTTGCAGAAAACAAACTGAAGACAAAAAGTAAAGCCTGTCAAGGGACGACAGAGACGAAGAGGGGGAGAGTGTTGCAGAGCTAAAGAGCGCACAAAGCAGAGAAAAGGACGGACCCCAAAATTTTTCCGATTTGGTCACACAACTTTTGTATCATAATCACTCTTGTATATATTTTCCGTTGTAAATGCACTAGAGGAGTCCTCTAGATGCGTCCCCACAGAAGATTAGTGATTTACCCATGTACAATAGTAGGAAATTAATCTTTTAGGGAATAAAGTGCCGGTCTCTTGTGTGAAAGGACCAAACTTAGGGCACTAGTATATAAGTCAAAAGTGACTCTTTGTAAAGGACCTCTTGTCATTGTGAAGAAGGAGCACTTATGAATTTTCGAGTTTGCCTCTTTCTTGCTGATTTTGATCTTCATTTTGCTCATGTATGTGTGTGTGATGCTTGAAATGCATGTGTAGGACTGTTGTCTACCCCTTCCCCCTTGTTTTGAGCTGTTGTAGTGCGTGCGTAAGCTAGGAGAAGCTGTGGCGGGGGTGTTTGTGACTCCCGTAATTCACTGTTTTTGCCATAACTTGAAGCAGAGTGGTCAGAATTAAGTGAAACCACCACCGTTGGATGCGTCTCGTCGAGAGCTTCGAAACAAGTACCTTATTGCCTATGTTCGGAGTTCTGGGCTGGGAGAAAACCTCAAAATACCAAAACTGCTGAAAAGAGGCTTGCGGCAACACTTTCAGTATTTCAGTAGGTGTGAGAGGTAGTAGTCTTTTCTCATGCATGATCAGCTAAACCACTTCATTTTCCGTCACGTGCGCACACGTCTTCATACACTTGGTAAGTCGCTCCTTAGGATTGACATTTAAATGTGTGTTAAAGATCCCACTATATGCACTTGTGTGGCAATTGAGGTATAGTCTCATTGGCACAAGTCCTTGAGTCTTCGTGGCTCAAGTACACACGTTTTTGGCGCCGTTGCCGGGGAGTCACTCTACCAAGGTGCCTTCGTGATAGTTATAGAGCGAGTGTGATTGAATTGTACTTGTAGACGCAAATTCATCCTTTGGCAAGTAGTCCATCAGTTCAGCACTTGTCACTTCTCATCTTCGAGGTGTGTGTGATAAGTTTTAGGTTTAGGTTTAGGAGGAGGGAAGAAAAGGAGGAGTTAGGGTTAGGTTAGAAGGAGAGGAGAAGTGAGGAGAAGAGGAGTAGGAGTAGACTAAAATCCCCAAAAAATCACCAAAAAATTTCCAAAATTTCAAGTTCTGTCCAAAAAAGTATAAAAACAAAAAAAAATTGACTCATTTGACACTTCACTGCTCACTGGTATCGTCTGCGACAGCGATCGGTATCGTGCATGCAGTATCGTGCGCTTCAGGCCTTCAGAGCTTGTGTGAGAGATCAAAGAGCAAGCAAGGGTAGATAGAGGTAAGATTTTAACAAGAACATTCAATTAAAACTCTCTAAACTTGCACAAACAAATGATTAAAAGGTATGCGCAGTATCGCGAGGGGGAAAATTATTGAATGTTTGCATATTTTGTGAGAGACAGAGGCCTAGGAGTGAGGAGAAGGGTGAGAGGTGCAAGGGGTTACAAAAATTTTCAAGTTTGGAGACCTTTTGGCTTGAGTATCGCGATCAGTTGAGTTTTGGTATCGCGATACCAAAATTCCCTTGTATCGCGACACTCGCCACAGGTGTCGTATCGTTGGATATCAGTCTTGGTATCGCGACACTGTTTCGGTATCGCGACACTGATTTGGTATCGCGATCGTATCCGATCCCTGGTATCGTATCGTCTGGTACTAACATTTGGTATCGCGACAACGTTATGGTGTCGTATCGCCTAAGTTGTTAGTATCGCGACCTCACTTTACCGGGTGGTATCGTATCGCTTGATACATTGGTATCGCGACACTACTTTGGTATCGCGATCGTGCCCTCCCCAAGTATCGTATCGTCAGTTACTTATCTTGGTATCGCGACACCGTAGTGGTATCGTGTCGCCAAAGTTGGTATCGCGATCGCTCTTTCCACGCTGAGATCGTATCGTGATAATCCTAGTATCGTATCGTCGATCTTTGTCAGTATCGTATCGCCATAATTCCTGGTGAAGTATCGCGACACTATAGCTTGTATCGTATCGCCGGAAACTTTTGAGATCGTATCGTGTCTTGAGAATTCTGATATCGCGACATCATTGTGGTATCGTATCGTCTGTTCCTTAGGACAGTATCGCGACACCGTCATTAGTATCGTATCGCCGAGATTCTCAGGTATCGTATCGTGCATAGCGGAGGTGTCGTATCGTTTGTTTTTCGGGATAGCATCGCGACACCAGATTGATCTCGTATCGTCTGAGCGTCTGGTATCGTATCGTATAGACCTCTGGTATCGTATCGTGGTCAGTGCAGTATCGCCGAGAGCAGTATCGCCAGGAAGTGGTATCGCCCAGATTAACCCTTTCTTTTGGCAGACAAATTGAGTCACTGGGAGAGCTACCCAAGGGGAATTTAAGAAGCATAAAGAGAGGCTTAGGAGAGTGAATGAACTTGAGGTCAGGAAGAGTTCTAAGTAGTCGAAGGAGTGTCATATCTTCAGTGGGAAGTGCAGCCCAAGCTAGCCGTCATTCTACCTACGCTGAGACCTCTAGTGAGTCGGAGGAAGAAGTACCTATGGCTTCGGAAGACATGCAAGGTCCCACACCAACGAGAAGCTTCATGACTACTGTGGAGGGGGACTACCGTACTTCCTTGCAGTATGTGTCCACCAATGCCCAGGAGATTCCAATGTACCTGGATGGCTTAAATAGGTCTGTGGCCAGGATGGTAACTTCCCAGAATGCCACAAATGTACCCCGACCAGCTGTCAAATATGAAGGAGGTGCATATGTTGACAAAGTTGGCCACATCTACATTGTAACCGAATTCCCGGAAAGGGTCAATGAAAGAGGGGAACTCTTAGACCCTGAAAACCTAGGAAGGACACAACTAGAAGAGTTTGTGACCACCCCTAGAGGCAGATCCCGAGTGTCACGTGTCTTGAGAGGTGACTTGATACCTCAAGACGACTATTTGTTAGAAGTCTATATGATTCACGGATCAAACTTATTGTTGCAAACCGATTCACCTGTTCCAGGGAGAGAAGAAAACCCCATGACATTCTATGAGCTGAAAGATCCGGATGACGAGACTAGACTCACATACCTGGATAAAGATCAAAGGAGGTATTGGCCTGTGAGTGTCTTAGACCGGTCTCGATTAAGATATATGGATGCACCTGTGTTTCCTCAGAGAGAACAGGCAACAACCTCACAAAATCCATTCGGAAATCAAGAAGAAACAGAAAATGCTGCATCAGGACAGACTAGCCATAGGAGCATACCTAATCATGCTCACGTACAATTTACCACACCAGGAACACAAGCACACTATCAGCCCCAACCAGGGATAGGAAATCAGTATAGAACACCTGTAAGACCACAACCACCTATAGGAAGACAGCTTGGAATGCCACCAATTCGACCAGCTGTCCCTATTCCTCCTGTGATGCCCAGACCACCTGAACCGATTAGAAGGCTTAGGCCTATCCAAGTGGCAAAGTGTGTAAGAAACCCTTATGATGGATCAGGAGAACCTTATGATCACATTGCAGAATTCAAACAAGTTCTAAGAGCGGAACAAGTAGACGACTTCTTTGTACAGTATGAGGCATTTGGACTCACCCTCATAGGAACAGCTCTGACTTGGTTCCAACCCTTAGATCCCAATCAATTTGGAAACATGGAACAATTTTTTCAAGAATTTATAGGAGAATTCACTAAGAGGGGAATCAAACACAATTCATCTTCGTTAATTCACAGCTTCAAACAAAATCCTAATGAAACGGTGAAGACAGCTGCCAGAAGGTTCAACCAGTACGTGGATAGATGCCTAGTGACAGAGAGACCGACTCAACAAAAAATGATTTCATTATTTTTGGATGGGCTCAATAACGGAACCTTAAGAACACTAGTGTATGTGAAAAGACTACAGACTTTGAGTGAGTGTCTTCAGGAGTGTATTGATTTGGAAGATAACTTGGCCGAGGACCTCAATAGTAAGTCCAGCCACGCTAAATCGGATGATTCAAAGAGCACCATCTCTTCCAACTCCAGTCACGTGGAAGAATTAGCAGAGCTTTTAGCCAAGAAATTAGGGGCTCAAGGGCAACGAGCTTATCAACTTCCGGCTCAGAGATTGCCTATGCTACGGAGATGTAGCTTATGTGGAGGAGATCACCCTACTCACCTGTGTGTTCGAGGAGGGGGCGGTGCACAAGCAGCTTATCCATACAACAGGCAGCAACAACAAGGGACTTCTTGGTACTGTCACATAGAACAGAAATACACTAATCACACGACTGAAAACTGTCCGTTTAATAGGCAAACACGCCCTTTTCAACCACCTCAGTATCGACCGTATGGATATCCACCTAGAGACCCGAACAGAGAGGTCCCAAGATACAACCCTTATCCAACACAGACAGGAGTACCCAGACCAATTGAACAGATACCATACCCACCACCACAACCAGTGCTAGGACCCCAACTGTCGCAACCTCAACAAGTGGTATCAGTAAAGTATGCGCAACCAGAAGAAAATCTAGAAAGAGCAATAGTACCAGCCACGACAATGACCCAGATAGAATCAACAAACCTTGGATACGAAACCCTACCAAGTGAGTACTATCCGTATGAAGTCTACATAATGGAATACGAACCAGCATATGAGACTACATACCATGGGTATGAAGGCTATGATCAGACCTATGGAGCAGAGACTTCCACTCTAATGTATACAGCTCCTAAGACACAACAACCCATGAGACCACCCAGTAGACCACCAGTACAGAGAGGACCATGCTATAGATGTGGAGGAGACCATTTCATTAGAGAATGCCCTCGACCATACAACCCTCCACCACCTAGAACCTGGGAAGGATATTGCAGTGATTGTGGAAAGGAACATCTTTTTAGGGATTGCCCTAAGAATCCAGTAAAAAACCAAGGTTCTGCACCAATCAATGTAATAGAGGTCATAGAAGAATCAGGAAGTGATAAGGAGTACACAGTGCCACTAAAAGCCATCACTAGAGCCCAAACAAAACAACAACGAGAACAGCAATCAGAAGAGGAACAGAAAAATAACACGAAAATAAGCCCTTCAACTCTGATAGAGGAAGATTCTGAGGACCCATGTAAAAATTCCTGCAACACAAAAGCACAGAAATGGAAAGAAAGACGAGAGAAACTCAAGGATAAATGGGCAAAGAACAAGAGTACAAACAGTAAAAAGCAAACCGAAAAGTCAAGTAAACACAAAGAGCAAGAGAAGTCTAAGGAGACTCCTGGGCTAACCAAACCTAGCCCAGATAGGGAGAAGCCCGAGTCAATTCTGGCAGACCCAAAACCAGACGACTTGGATATGTGGTTAAAAGCATACCAAGCTAGAATCAAAAGGGGACCGAACATAGAGCAACATGAAAAAATCTACCCTAAAGGAGAATTAGAAAAGGAAAGACTAGCCATATGCAGAAAACTCATAGAAGTAGCACAAACAACCCTAGAAAAGACTATCCCAACCCTACCAGAAACAAGGATGGCACAGGAACCTTATGAAGAATGCATCAAACCAAAGGATAAAGAACTTAGAAAAGAAGATCCCCAAGGTGAACAAGAGACAGCACAAGGTGATCCTGTATCAGCCATACCAGACTTAGAAGCAGATTGGCCTAAGGACTTGTGGGATAGAATCAGAGAAGAACAATGGGAGAAGAATGGTGTCGAGCCACCACCATTTGATGAAATAGATGTGGAAGACTGTCAACCCCATCCTAACCTCGAGGAAGTCTACAAGGAGGTCTCAAGACTCGATAGAGATAGAGAGGAGACCATAAGCATGTCAACATTGCCTAACTATATGGGAGAGTACGAAAGAAAGTCAGTGATAATGCGAGCACCCACGGTGCATGGAAAAGGAAAAGAAAAGGGAAAAGAAAGTTCGCATAACCTAACGGAACTAAAGAGAACCAAAGTGCAATGCCAATTGACGGTGGAAGAATTGCTTCGACTTAAACCCCAGTTATGGAAGCAATTGGCAGATCAATTGAACACACGACCAAAGAAGGGAGGATCAAAAGAAAAGGAAATGGAAAATAAGTCCATAATACAAGTTCCAGTTGACAAAGTAGGGGAGTTCAGTGAAGGGGATGAAGGGAATACCTGTTTACCTGTCATCTATAATGGGTACATGACCAAAGCTATCTTAGACACAGGAGCAGGAGTAGGAATTGCAACAAAGGAGATTTGGGAAAAGTGGGGAAGACCAGCCTTACGACCCACTCGTATGAAACTCCAATTAGCAGACGGTCATGTGGAGAGACCCCTAGGAATATTGGAAGGAGTTAAGTTAACAACATGTGGAGTGGAATTTGAACACACACTAGCCATATGCAAATTCGAGAAAGCGAACAACTATGAGATGATATTAGGACGACCCTTCATGAGACAGTTGCGGGTAGTACAGGATTGGGGCAGAGATTCATTATATCTCCAACATCAAGGGAACACCACTAAGATAAATTTGCACACATTCGCTTATCGGGATGTCCCTCCATTACAATGGAATCCAGTCCACAGGGAAGAAGATGACCTATCCATTCACAGTGCTGGATCAAGTGACCAATCTTGGATGCACGAGGATACCCAGTTGTGGATGTGCAAAGAAGCAAAGAAGGAGGAGTGTAAAAAACAAATGTGGCCAATTGGACACCCTAACTATCGATCGATAGAAGACCCCGATTACATGCCTCAAATTTTTTCAGGTGAACTCTTCGAACCACATGGTTGGATGGAAATTCTAGCCACATTAGATGTGTGTGTGAATGAGGAAGTATTGACGATGAACGATTGTATAGACGAGGAAGGATATGATGTGAACCTCTACATGATTGTCCTCCAGGAAATAGAAGAAGGGGAAACTGAAGAGAAAGAATGGAAAGAAGAGTATGAAAGCATAGAAATGGAACCAGAGTTTGATTCTGAGGAACGATATTTAAAAACTACGCAAAAGGACTCAAAAGAAAGACCAACAAAAGTCTTAGCAATCGAAACCATGCATGAGCATAGAGAAGACACGAATAAAGTGGAACAGGAACCAGACTGTTTCGAAGTTCCAGAACATTTTAAAAGATACGAAGTGGAAGAAAGAAAAGTAGCTATACAAATGCCTAAACGAGAGGTAAGAGACGGAGAAGCATATGACAACAAGGAACAAACAAAAAAAATTGTAGTAACAGTAGAGGAGGGAGAAGAAAGATGCACGTATATTGGCAAAGATGTCTCGGAAGAAGAAGAGGAGGAACTCATACACCTTATCCGAGAATATCGAGACGTATTCGCATGGACCTATAAGGATCTCAAAGGTGTGGAACCCACTATTTGTTCCCATCGAATACCAATGATAGCAGATGCAAAACCCTCCAAACAACGTCCTTATACATACAATGAAGTCTATGCGGCAAAGATTAAGGAGGAAATAGACAAACTACTAGCGGCGGGATTCATATATGAGATAGAACACACCGAGTGGGTATCACCACTAGTAGTAGTGCCTAAGAAGAACGGAAAACTAAGGGTGTGTATCAACTTGAAAAAAGTAAATGCAGCAACTATACGTGATAGTTTCCCATTACCCATCACAGACCATCTTTTGGAAAGGGTTGCCGGCAAGGAGGTCTATAGCTTCTTGGATGGATTCTCTGGTTACAACCAAGTAGCTATTGCAACTGAGGACCAGCATAAAACCGCATTCGCGACTGAATGGGGAGTCTATGCATTTAGAGTGATGCCTTTTGGGCTCACTAATGCGCCAGCCACCTTCCAAAGACTGATGTGTCATGTATTCAAAGAATTTCTGAGAAAAAGTATGGAAGTATACGTAGATGACCTTTGTACATACTCAAATCAACGACCAGACCATATACCGGAACTGAGAAAAATATTCAGTAAATGTAGACAGTACCGAGTTTGCCTGAACCCTGAGAAATGTGTCTTCATGGTGCGACAAGGAAAAATTCTAGGACACATAGTTTCGAAGAATGGAATATCAACGGATGAGGACAAGATTAAAGTCATCTTAGACCTGCCGAGACCCAAGAATGCAAAGGAAGTGCAAGCTTTTATGGGGCATTGTGGATATTACAGAAGGTTTATCCACATGTATGCCATAATAGCAAAACCCTTGTATGGTCTCTTGACTCAATTTACTTGGACAGACGAGTGTGAGAAGGCCTTCAACGAGCTTAAGGAGCGGCTGAGTACAGCCCCAATTCTGAAATCACCCAACTGGAGCAAGCCTTTTCATATTCATGTTGACGCTTCTAACTATGCCATTGGATGTATCCTAGCTCAACCGGCTGACGAAGGGAAGCTCGACCATCCAATCGCTTATGCTAGTAGACAATTAAACCAAGCAGAAAGAAATTACACGACTACTGAAAGAGAAGGCTTAGGAATGGTTTATGCAGTGAAGAAGTTTAGACACTACCTCTTAGCCAACAAATTCAAGTTCTTCATAGACCATCAGGCTTTGTTGTATCTAGTCAATAAACCTTGCAACACGGGAAGGTTGGTACGATGGTTCTTACTATTGATGGAGTTTGACTTTGAGGTAATAGTCAAAAAAGGAAACACACATGTAAGAGCAGATCACCTTTCAAGGCTAACGCATGGAGAACCACCTAGCGGAGTACCGAATGATTTACCAGATACGTATTTGTTTAATCTTGAAGTATGTCCAAAGTGGGCGGAACGACTAATTCCTATACTCACCCATGGCCCTCAACATTCAATAAATAAGGATAGCAAACAAGAGATTCTTCAAACAAGAAATTCACACATTGTTGCTGGAAGCATGTATTATAAGGAACCCAATGGTGTCTTGTTAAGATGTGTCGAGGAGGACGAACAGAAGCACTTAATCCAGCAAGCATACGTAAACAAGTGGAAAACCCATCAAGGGATACATGGGACAATTCGAGAATTAAAAAGGTTAGGTGTATATTGGCCTGACATGCCAAAAGACGTTCACGATTATGTAATTAATTGTGCAGAATGCAAAGAGACTAGCCCGGAGGACCATATGTCCATACCTTTTTCGACCATAGCACCCAATTGGAGTACAACATTAGTAAAATTCTTGAAAACCCAAGAACATGAGTTAGGAACTGTTGGAATTTGGGGCCCCAGGATCGTTCCAATACTAAAACCTCTTGAGCATACACAACTTAATTGACAAGATGATAAGTGAGATAGAGAAAGAAAGAGATCTTGAGACAAGGATAGGGAACGTAAGCTGGATGCTTACTTCACTAAAAATAATAGATGTCCAAATTACAACATGGGAGTACTACTCAACCATATAAAGTGGTGCACTCACTAATGGAAGAATAAGAAGATGATGATACAAGATTTAGATTATGTCGAAATAATCTAAGTGTGTGTGTGAAGTGAATGAAGCAACGAAGCTAACAAAATAGTGTAATGAAATTGTAAATCAACCACAAGGTTAACTCACAAAAGATAGTTACCACCACCTCGTAGAAGACTTCCTGCTGCAATGAGAGTAGCCTCTCCTTCACCACAATGTCACCTCCAAGAGTGTGAGAACACTCTGTCTTCAAGAAGATCTCCAAGCTCTAGATCTTTGAGTGAGTGATTATACAAGGAGCCAAGGGCCTTATTATATAGTTGTTCTACTCCTAGAAAAGCTAAAATAAAGCACGAATAAATCTACGATCAACCATAAAGCTTCTTCGCTATACGATCACGCATGAATAGAGAAACGCGATAGCTTTTCAAAAGATGCTTTTGCATTTGCTGCCGTCCGTGGGATTTGAACCATGGTGGGATCGTGTTAGCTTTAGGAACGATGGGCTAGACCAAGTCGCCCGTCGGCTTCTCTTGTAGACGTGTATGGACATAATAATATACATGGGTACTGCGGCCGTCGATTCCTTGAGGGATATAGAATAAACTTTTTATGAAGCTGTTTTGTTGGACCAATAAGGACATTGACTTCCAACAATCCCTCCTTCAATGTTATATTGGTACAAGCTTTAGTAACCTGCAAATCTTCTCATGACTATCTCTAGTCAATGCTTTGGTAAATATATCTGCAACATTCTCATTAGAAGGAACATAAACCAGCTCAATGTGCTTCTTAGCTATCTGCTCTCGAATATAGTGGTAGTGTACCTCTATATGCTTTGTCCTTGCATGATGCACTGGATTTTTAGCTATAGCTATAGCACTCTGGCTATCTGAAAATATCTGAATGGGTTGATGTACTCTTACATCAAGATAACTGAAAATCTTCTGCAACCATACTGACTCTAGAGTAGCTGTAAATGCTGCACGATATTCAGCTTCACATGATGAAGTGGCAATAGTGGGTTGTCTTTTTGAAAACCATGAGATAAGACAATCTCCAAGATAAAAACAAAATCCACTAGTACTTCTTCTTGTGTCTCTATCACCTGCCTAATCAGAATCTGAAAATCCTTTTAGTAACAAATGTGTAGATTTTGAAAATACCATAGCATAATTTAAAGTTCCCTTCAAATAACGAAAGATCCGCTTTACTGCTTTCCAATGTAACACTGTCGGATTCTGCATGAACCTTGATACTTGAGAAACTGCAAACTGTATATCAGGACGTGTATTACAAAGATATATCAAGCACCCTACTGCTTGACTATATAGAGTAGCATCAAATGGCTCTGCATCTGCTACCATTTGTAAAGACGTGTTCTGATCCATAGGTGTTTGCATAGGTTTAGAATCACCCATCTGAAACCTTTCCAAAAGTTTCTCAATGTACTTCTGCTGTGTCATGTAGATACACTCATCTTGAAACAGAAATTGAATCCCAAGATAATAATGTAGAATGCCTAAATCATTCACATCAAATGTTTGCTTCAATTCTTCTTTGAACATCTGCAAATCTTCATCTCTGGGACCTGTGACTATAATATCATCCACATAAATGATTGCTATAATCATCATACTTGTTTCAGCTTTGACATAAAGAGTTGGAGCTGCATCTGAGTTATGGAAACCAATGGATAAAAGATATGTATGTATCTTTTCATACCATGCTCTAGGTGCCTGTTTTAAACCATACAAAGCTTTTATAAGCTTACACACTAAGTGTTCTTTACCTGTCTCTTCAAAACCTTCTGGCTGCTGAATATACACATCTTTGTGTAAATCACCATTTAGAAAAGCAGTCTTAATGTCAAGCTGATATATATGCCAACCAAAATGTGCTGCTAGAGCAAGTACTGACCTAATAATAGTCATCCTAGACGTAGGAGCAAATGTCTCATCATAATCAATACCTTTTTGTTGTGCATATCCTTTGACAACCAACCTGGCCTTGTATCTATCAATAGTACCATCTGCTTTCCTTTTGATTTTGAAGATCCATTTTACACCTATAGCCTTCTTTCCTTCTGGTAACTCACATAGCTGCCAAGTTTGATTCTTATGAATAGAATCAATCTCTTCTTGCATAGCTTTTCTCCAAATAGGAATTTTAAGTGCATCTTTAACACACGCAGGTTCATCTTCAACAGTCGTAAGTGCCAAAATATCATGAATCTCGAAGTCTTCAGCAAAACTTACATGATCTTTTTGCTGTCTAGTTTGACTTCTTGTTCTTACATGATCTTGTTGTTGTTGTCTAGTCTGACTCCTTGTTCTTCCAGTAAAAGTCTTTATACCACTGTCTTTCCAAGTCTGATATAACCACGTAGGTGTATCCTTGAATAGTGGTGAAACTCTTTCTGAACTTTCAGCTTCCACAGGTTCTGGAACTTGTCCTGTCGAGGTACTAGGACTTTCTAGAACTTTAACTTCTTCCATTTCTGGAATCAAAGTTTCTTGTGGAACTGACTCTGTAGAAGGTTGTGAAATTCCTCTTTCTTCAATTTTTTCTTGAATACTAGGAATTTGAGGTTTAACTCCCTCCTGATATGGCTGAACATCTACATCCAGAATCTTTCTAAAAATTCCATAGTCATTTTCACTAATGAACTCCGGAATTTCTGCTTCTTTATCAAAAAAAAAAAAAAAAAAAAGAAAAAAAAATCCCCCCAGCCCCCCCCCTCCCCCCCCACCCCCCCTTCCCCCCACCTTCCCCCCCCCCTTCCCCCCACCTCCCCCCCCCCCCCCTTCCCCCCACCCCCCCCCCCTTTCCCCCCCCCTCCCCCCCCCGCCCGCCCCCCCGCCCCCCGTTCTGACAGCCCCCCCTCCCCCCCCCCGCCCCCCTTTTGACAGCCCCCCCCCCTCCCCCCCCCCCTCCCACCCCCCCTCCCCCCCCCCCTCCCCCCCCCCCGTCCCTTTTCCCACCCCTCCCCCCCCCTCCCCCCCGCCCGCCCCCCCGCCCGCCCGCCCGCCCCCCCGCCCGCCCGCCCGCCCCCCCGCCCGCCCGCCCGCCCCCCGCCCCCCCCGTTCTGACAGCCCCCCCGCCCCCCTCCCCCCCCCCTCCCTTTTCCCCCCCCTCCCCCCCCCCTCCCCCCCGCCCGCCCCCCCGCCCGCCCCCCCGCCCGCCCGCCCGCCCCCCGCCCCCCCCGTTCTGACAGCCCCCCCTCCCGCCCCCCGTTCTGACAGCCCCCCCTCCCCCCCCCCCCCCGCCCCCCGTTCTGACAGCCCCCCCCCCCCTCCCCCCCCCCCCCCCCTCCCCCCCCCCCCCCCCTCCCCCCCCCCCCCCCCCCCTCCCCCCTCCCCCCCCCCCCCCCCTCCCCCCCCCCTCCCCCCCCCCCTCCCCCCCCCCCCCCCCCTCCCTCCCCCCCCCCCACCCCCCGTTCTGACAGCCCCCCCTCTCCCCCCCCCCGCCCCCCGTTCTGACAGCCCCCCCCCCTCCCCCCCCCCCCCACCCCCCCCCCCCACCCCCCCCTTCCCCCCACCTCCCCCCCCCCCCTTCCCCCCACCCCCCCCCCTTTCCCCCCCCCTCCCCCCCCCGCCCGCCCCCCCGCCCCCCGTTCTGACAGCCCCCCCTCCCCCCCCCCGCCCCCCTTTTGACAGCCCCCCCCCCCTCCCCCCCCCCCCCCTCCCCCCCCCCCTCCCTTTTCCCACCCCTCCCCCCCCCCCTCCCCCCTGCCCGCCCCCCCGCCCGCCCGCCCGCCCCCCCGCCCGCCCGCCCGCCCCCCGCCCCCCCCGTTCTGACAGCCCCCCCCCCCTCCCCCCCCCCTCCCTTTTCCCCCCCCTCCCCCCCCCCTCCCCCCCGCCCGCCCCCCCGCCCGCCCCCCCGCCCGCCCCCCCGCCCGCCCGCCCGCCCCCGCCCCCCCCGTTCTGACAGCCCCCCTCCCTCCCCCCGTTCTGACAGCCCCCCCTCCCCCCCCCCCGCCCCCCGTTTGACAGCCCCCCCCCCCCCCCTCCCCCCCCCCCCCTCCCCCCCCCCCCCCTCCCCCCCCCCCCTCCCCCCCCCCCCCTCCCTCCCCCCCCCCACCCCCCCGTTCTGACAGCCCCCCCTCTCCCCCCCCCCCCCCCCCGCCCCCGTTCTGACAGCCCCCCCCCCCCCCCTCCCCCCCCCCCCGCCCCCTTTTTGACAGCCCCCCCCCTCCCCCCCCCCCTCCCCCCCCTCCCCCCCCCCCCCCCTCCCCCCCCCTCCCCCCCCCCCCCCCCCTCCCCCCCCCCCTCCCCCCCCCCCTTCCCCCCCCCCCCCCCCCGCCCGCCCCCCCCGCCCGCCCTGCCCCCCGCCCCCCGCCCCCCGCCCCCCGCCCCCCCGTTCTGACACGGCCCCCCCCCGGCCCCACCGTTTCTGACAGCCCCCCCTCCCCCCCCCCCCCCCCGCCCCCGCCCCCCCCCCCCGCCCCCCGTTCTGACAGCCCCCCCCCCCTCCCCCCCCCCCGCCCCCCCCCCCCCCCCCCCCCCCCCCCCCCTCCCCCCCCCCCCCCCTCCCCCCCCCCCCCCCCCCCCCCCCCCCCCCCCGCCCCCCCCCCCCCCCCCCTCCCCCCCCGCCCCTCCCTCCCCCCCCCCCACCCCCCGTTCTGACAGCCCCCCCCCCCCCCCCCTCCCCCCCCCCCCCCCCCCCCCCATCCCTCCCCCCCCCCCCCCCCCCACCCCCCGTTCTGACAGCCCCCCCCCCCCCCTATTTAAACCCCTCCTTTTCCCCTCCGCCGGCAACCCAGCGTGGACCACTCCAGGTATTCCCTTTCTTTTTCTTTTAGTTATTTTATTTTATTTTTTACTTTCTTATGTTTAATTTTTAATTTTTATTTTTATTTTTTATTTTTATTTTTTATTTTTTTTTTTTTGCCTTATACCTCTCTGTTTTTATTGTTTTTACAGTCATTTTTAGGGTAATTCAGCATGCCGGATCCAAATTTTGGGTCCTCCGTTCTCCATTTCAGTGTTTTTCTAGAGTTTTTTCAGATTTCCTCTAGAGTTGCCGTTTCAGCCCTTGTTCTCTATGGTTGCAGCACCTTGTGACAGCATTTTGCTCTGCACCTATGGCGTCTTCTACTCCTCAGACGGATTCCTCCATGGCTACCGAGGCATACTCAGAGTTTGCCCCTTCGGCCTTGGCTTTCGGTCCACTCCCTCCTGAGGTAGGCCCCCTTCTCCCTAGGACCACATCCCTGTCCGCCCCCCTGGCCTACAGCCCGACCATCCCTGTCGCCAACGTTTATCCTACCCCTAGGGCCCCCCTTCCTCCCACTGTTCACCCCGTCCCTAGCGCACCACTCGCACGCCCTGCAAACCCCCCCACCACTATCCATCTACCACGTAGTCAGCCATTCACGGGTTCACTTCCCTGTTTATCCCTCTCGGGTTCCTCATTACATAGCCCTGGATTTCTCCCCCCTGGTCACCACCTTCCCGTTGCCGCAACCCACATAGCCGTGCCGACGTGATCCGATGGTTCTAGTGGCCACCCCACACGCAGCTCCGGAAGTCATTCCACCTCCACTGTTCCCCGTCCCCCGTCGTCCTCCATAGTTGACTATAGAGCACCATCTTCGACCCTCTCCCTCCGCTTGCATTTAGCTTTGCCTACCATCCCGCTCATCGATCTCCTTCCCGAGGGTTGCCTCCGTCAGGCCGGTCTTTGGCGCCTGGCCTCCCTCCTCCTCTCCGAGGCAGAGGGGTCAGATATTCGCACGGCGCTGTTGGACTTCCCTAGTTTCCCATCGGGTTCACTAACCCCTGCGGTCGTAGCTGCAGGTATAGGTTCGAGCCTTTCTTCGTTTCCCGCTCCCCAGACACTCTACTCGGGGTTATCTCGAGAAGATACCATCGCTTTCTGCCTATCTTTATATGGCGCAGATGCCCTCCCCACTCCCTACCAGCTCGCCGTCCTTCACTCATTCATTTTCTTGTTTTTATTTCGTAGTCCATCCTCCGACCTACCCTTGCATGATATCCATATAGCCGACCCGCTTTTCTGTTTTTTACATGGCCGACCCTTTCCCTATGGCTCACTCATGTTCCAGTCATTTCTTCTTCGTTCTCGACGCTTCCACGAAGCCCTCCATCGCGGCACTCGTTCCTTTTCTGTTTATTCTGCCCCAGTTTTAGCTTGGCTTTTTCATCTGCCTAGTACGCACACCATTGCATCCAGCCCTCGTATTGACCCCTCTCATCTTATACATTCCATTGCCCATTCTCCCCATCCCCATGCTCAACCGTCCGTCGCCATGCATTCGACTCCTAGCTCTCTTCCGCAGCCACCTCCTTCCATGGCAGCCTCCACTCCTCCTCCAGCTCGGCGCGTACGTACCCGGCTGATGGATTCCTTTCCCACTTCACTCCCTACCTCACCCATCCAGTCACCACCCCCGGTGGGTACCTCACAGCCTCCTCCATCTCCGGCCATCTCCATTGAGTCTGCCTCCACCTCCCATCCGCATCCCTCGCCTCCAGCCTCTCCGACTTTTCCCCAGCCTATTCCTGTACCACCCCCACCACCTCCCACCTCGCAGCCTTCCATCCCGGCCACCCTAGACGACGATCCACCTTTCTTGAGCCTACTTCGTGATGCGAGCGTCGTAGCGAGTGATGGGGCCGATGCTGCCCGTCACTCCCTTGATTCTGTCTCCGCGACAGCTGCGCTTCATCAGCAGTATGCTCAGACGATCGATCGTATTCGTGCGGCTGCAGCAGTTCAGTGGCAGACGTCACACGAGGCCTTGCGGGCCATGCAGCAGGACCGCGACCGCTACCGCGATGAGGCTGATGCAGCGACTCGAGCTCTTATGGAGATCAGCCAGCGTGCGGCATTAGGCATTTGTGATAGTCCTGCGTGTCGATTGGTCCGACGAGAGCGCGATCATCTTCGACGATATAGGAGCCGGATTGCTGCCTGGACTGAGGAGGCAGCCATCATTCCTCCCGCCTCTCCCGACTTACCTCTACCTCGGGATGACGTTCCACCTGGGGAGAGGCCGCCTTCACCGCCGATGCCTTAGTTGGTTTCCCTAGTTCCTTTGTTTTCTCCTCGCCCTTTTTGTTGTTGAGGCTCCGTGTAGGATGCATATATTTATCTTTTGGTTTCGTTGCACCTCATTGGCTCCTTATTTATCTCTGCTAGGTAGATATTGGGATTTCAGTGGCACTTCATGTATTTCTCATGGCAGCTATTTCCTTGTTACTTTCTGCTTTTATATGATCTTCTGGTTCAGTATTCCTGGTGTGTTACTTGTACATTTTCTGGGTTATTATTGATGGTTATTTCTCTGCCTGTGTCCAGTTTGGTCTCTACTGGAGTGTTGTCTTTCCTTACCCTTAATAAAATTCTGTTCCCCTCTTTCCTTTTTCCCTATGCATCCCACTCCCCTCCCCCGTCATTTCCCCCTCCCTTCTTCCTACCCACCCCCCCTCTCTGATGCTGGGTTTCTATGATGTTCTGGTGGACTTCGTTGCTGCTCTGAGGTCCTCTTCCAGTTTCTACTCCTACATTATTTGATGTCCTCTATGTTCCCCGTTTTGGCTATCGCTCTCCGAGACGGAGAGCACATTAGGTGGTGGGCAACTGTTGAGCCCATAAAAGTCATGTTGGTCAAAGTCAACTACAGTCAAAGTCAACAAGGTCAAGGTCAAAGTCAACAAGTGCAAAGTCAAAGTGCGTAAGTGCAGGTGTCAAAGTGCACAGGTAGTGCACAATGAATTGTCCACAAAGGGTAAATTGGAGAAAATAGGTTGCAGGTTGCAGAGGTACTTTCTCTAATTTCCCTAAGGTTCAAAGTGTGTTTTAAAGTGTTTTGGAAGGTTCAGGTGAACCCCCCTTATGTGCAAAAGTGAAGAATTAAAAGGAAATGTGAAGGCATGTGAAGCGGCAAAGTGTACGCACAGGTGAAAGTATGGCCCCCCATTAAAATTTTTGGTTTTAGACTAAAGTCACTACAGGACAAAATAGTGAGTAGTTGGCTGCCACTTGGGAGAGCAATCTTGGAACATCAAAGTGAGCACCAAGATTCACTTGCAGTTAGGAGCGTACGTGATCGACACACTCAAATCAAGGAAGAACCATTCTTGGACCAAGGTGAGAGTAAGCAAGAGAGCATAGGCTAAGTGGAGCAAGAGAGGGAAGTGCAAGAGACACCAGAGTACGTCGCACAGAAGTGGAAGTGCAAGGTGCATAGAGAGTGACCAAGGATTTTGGTGCAGAGAAGTGCTAAGCTATAGTTCCCCCAAGTATCTCAAGGTCCTTTGGCAGTGCACGCTTGCCGACAGCAGGTATTCACTCCTCCCCCTTTGTGGAAGCTTGGTGCAAGGTGTGCACAAGGAGAAGCTTGAAGCAGGTGGAGGTCTGTTGCAGAGGAGGTCGGCAGCAAAAGGACATTGGGATATTGGATATTTTGTAATTGGGCACTCTGTGGGTTTGTGCACAGAGGTATTGGTGTATCTTGTATTTCAAACATTGTACTTTTCTTACTGTAATCAAGCGGCAGAAACTTCCAAGGTGTATTTTCTCTTTTGGTCTTTTCATTTTCTCCTACAAACCCTCAAACTCCTTCTTGTCAAAGAATCCCCCAACACTTTTGTAGATGACCTGTTCAAAATGTGATTAGCTGTATGTACTGCATCAAACCAGAATTTTGGTGAAAGCCTCTTGGACGCCATCATGCTCCGCATCATTTCAACAAGCACTCTATTCTTTCTTTCTGCAACACCATTTTGCTGAGGAGTGTAAGCAATAGTAAGGTGTCGAGTAATACCTTTCTCATCGAGAAATGTCTGAAACTCTTTTGACAAGTATTCTCCACCTCTATCACTTCTAAGAATCTGGACAGTTTCGTGACTTTCATTTTCAACCATAGCTACAAACTTCTTGAACATAGGAAAGACTTCTGACTTCGACTTAAGACCATAGATCCATGAGTATCTTGTAAAATCATCCACAAATAGGACAAAATACCTGAAACCCTGAATAGAGTCTGCTCTCATAGGTCCATTCACATCTGAATGAATAATCTGCAATTTCCTGGTAGCTGTAATATGACCATGTTTCTTGAAAGGTAGTTTATGCATCTTACCTTCAAGACAACCTTCACATATATCTGAATTATCAGGTAGCTTGAATGAGGGTAAACTCTCAACCATCCCTCTGTCTTTGATATTCTTGAGAGCTCCAAAACTGATATGTCCAAATCTTTCATGCCATAGCTTCATATCTTCCACCGGTGACGAAGATTTGACTGCATATGCCTGACTGATTTTTGACAAAACAAAGACCCCTCCTTTATGCGTACCTTGCAAAAGACACTTGTCTTCTTTATGTGATAAGATCTTACAAAGATCTTTCTCAAATACAACTTTAAAACCATCACTTAAAAATGCAGATATAGATAGCAGATTCTTCTTCATTTCAGGTACATAAAGGACATCTGAAATTTGAAAAACACCACCTTCTCTTGACTTTAGGGTTACTGTACCTATTCCCACAACATCCAAATCATTGCCATCTGCAATAGTAACTCTTCTACCTGAAGAATAGGAGAGAGAAGAAAATACATCTCTACAACCTGTCATATGCTTTGTAGCACCTGAGTCGAATATCCAAGGACTTGCTGAAAGAACTTGTAAAGCTGCTTGATCAAAAGCTACTTCCTCAATAGTGATACAGGCATAAGAATCACCTTGAGATTTCCCTTTTTTATCATCTTCTGCAACATTACCTGATGCCTTTTTCTTTTCTGCTGCAATCCTTTTATAACATTCTGACTGAATATGTCCACGTTTCTTGCAAAAAGAACATATTTTTACCTTCTTCTTAGAAGAATTCTCTTTAGATGTCGTAGATACAGAATCTGAAGTAGAAGGTGAGAGGGACCTACTTTCCTTCTTGGATTGTTTTTCCTTCTTCTTATCCTTCTTCTTCTTACCCTTTGATGAAGATGAAAGTGCTTCTTCATTCTCTTCCATTCCCTTCAACTGATCTTCATCTTGAAGTAACAAGAACTCTAATTCTTCAAATGTAACCTCTCTATCTCTTGTGGTAAGAGTAAGAGTGGTTATGAAGGATCGATATGAAATAGGAAGTGAATTAATCAGCGTATTTACCATTTCTTCATCTGATATCTCAACTCCTATATTTAGAAGTTGATCTCTCAAGTCAACGAGTCTCGTAATGTGGGTTTGGATTGACTCACTAGCTTTCATCCTTGTATTTGCTAGTTGTTTCCTCAAGTGAGCTTTTCTAGCAGGATTTCTGCTCTGAAAAAGATTCTCAAGCTTTAACCAAGCTTGACTAGAACTTCTGCAAGATCTGATCTGTGGTAGAATATGCTTTTTGACACTCATTGCTATGAATGAAAGTGCTAAAGCATCTCTAGCATCCCATCTTGCCTGATCTTCAGTAGGAGGAACTCTAGGTAAAGACCTAGCAGTGACTTTGGATGTCGAAGTGGTTACCTCTTCTTCTGTTGGTTCTGTAATAGCAATTCCAGTACCTCTTGAAGCTTCTGTAGACCCTTCTTCGCCTTCTCGTCTTGGTCTTGTTAAGGATCCCTTGACGATACTCCATAAATCCTTTGTCACTAACAAGTTCATCATCATGAAACTCCACATGGGATAATTAGAAGATCCATCCAACTTGTCTTCAATCTCAATTCTCATCTCACTCATCTTATCTTAAGTGTGTATGTCAATTATGTAGCTCTGATACCAAGTGTTGGAATTTGGGGCCCCAGGATCGTTCCAATACTAAAACCTCTTGAGCATACACAACTTAATTGACAAGATGATAAGTGAGATAGAGAAAGAAAGAGATCTTGAGACAAGGATAGGGAACGTAAGCTGGATGCTTACTTCACTAAAAATAATAGATGTCCAAATTACAACATGGGAGTACTACTCAACCATATAAAGTGGTGCACTCACTAATGGAAGAATAAGAAGATGATGATACAAGATTTAGATTATGTCGAAATAATCTAAGTGTGTGTGTGAAGAGAATGAAGCAACGAAGCTAACAAAATAGTGTAATGAAATTGTAAATCAACCACAAGGTTAACTCACAAAAGATAGTTACCACCACCTCGTAGAAGACTTCCTGCTGCAATGAGAGTAGCCTCTCCTTCACCACAACGTCACCTCCAAGAGTGTGAGAACACTCTGTCTTCAAGAAGATCTCCAAGCTCTAGATCTTTGAGTGAGTGATTATACAAGGAGCCAAGGGCCTTATTATATAGTTGTTCTACTCCTAGAAAAGCTAAAATAAAGCACGAATAAATCTACGATCAACCATAAAGCTTCTTTGCTATACGATCACGCATGAATAGAGAAACGCGATAGCTTTTCAAAAGATGCTTTTGCATTTGCTGCCGTCCGTGGGATTTGAACCATGGTGGGATCGTGTTAGCTTTAGGAACGATGGGCTAGACCAAGTCGCCCGTCGGCTTCTCTTGTAGACGTGTATGGACATAATAATATACATGGGTACTGCGGCCGTCGATTCCTTGAGGGATATAGAATAAACTTTTTATGAAGCTGTTTTGTTGGACCAATAAGGACATTGACTTCCAACAGGAACCAGCCCAGCAAGAAAGCGATCCTTAGAGGAAATGAGCAAGGACTATACTCTCATAGGAAAGCAACTGTTCAAACGAGGGAAGGATAACCAACTGAGATTATGTGTGCATGAGGGAGAATATCTTCCCATATTAGAAATGGCACATGCAGGTGCTGCAGGAGGTCATTTTTCGGCTGAAAGAACTGTCAAAATGATTCTCTTTGCAGGCTTATGGTGGCCAACCCTACACATGGATGCTGAAACGTATGTACGAAGTTGTGAGACTTGTCAGAGAACCAAATACCCAATTCGGAGAGACGACATGCCTTTAAGACCCATGGTTTGTGCGCGAGCATTTACCAAGTGGGGTATTGATTTCATAGGACCTATCAACCCACCTGCAAAAGGATCACATGCGGAGTACATCATAGTAGCCACCGACTACTTAACCAAGTGGGTAGAAGCAAAAGCCACTAGGAAGAATGATGCTCAAACTACAGCAAAATTTCTCTTTGAGAATATTTTCACACGCTTTGGACTACCGATCGAGATGGTGAGTGATCGAGGAACGCATTTCTTAAACGAAGTCATTGAGTTGCTGATGAATGACTTTTTAGTGATTCATAAAAAATCAGCCCCATACCACCCTCAAGCTAATGGACAAGCTGAAAGTTCCAACAAGGTACTATGTACTGTAATGACCAAGATTGTCAATAATGGAAGATCGGACTGGGACAAACAATTGCATCATGCAATTTGGGCATTCCGAGTTGCATATAAAACGGCCATTGGAACCACACCTTTCAATTTAGTGTATGGGCAAAATGCAATTTTGCCAATTGACTTCTTAGTACCTACTTTGAAAGTGGCCCAGCAATATGAGTGGAACGGTCATGAATTATCCCAACAACTAGATCAAATTGAGAAGTTACATGAAACTAGATTGCAAGCTGTAGCAGGCATTTACGCTGCTAAACGGAGACAGAAGGCATATTATGACGCACATATAAAAGACAAAGGACTTAAAGAAGGAGACTTAGTCTTAGTGTACACCCTAAAACAACATGCAAAGAAGCTACAAAAACGCGGATACGAACCCTTGATCATAAATCGAATCTCTACTAGTGGTGCAGTCAATCTCGCCACACTAGACGGAGACATTCTTCCCAACTACATCAGTGGATGCAGAGTAAGACGATTCATAGAGCCCTTGACTGATCAGATGTTAGCACGATTGGTAGGTGCACAAAATAGGAAAAAAGAGGAAGAGCGAATTAGAGAGGAAGCTCGGCAAGAAGCACTAGAGCGCATTAGGAAACGGAAAGAATGGATGAGGCAAAGAGACGAACGTTATCTCCAAGGTGACGAGCCTATCCCTATGGCAAACTACCAAGTCAATAATCATGATACAACAGGTATGTGTAACATGCAATCTTACCTAAACCTAGGGATCGGCAAGGCAGAGTACAAAATGATAGATGCATTGATAGACTCAGGAGCAGGTCTTAGCTGCATGCGAAAGAGAATAGCAGATGAGCTGCAATTAGAATTGAATCCCACAAAAGCCCAATTAATAGGAATTGGAGGTCACACCATAGAATGTATTGGAACCACGAATGTATCCCTCCACCTAGGAAATTCCTCCATGGAACAAAGAGTCCTAGTATGTGAGGATGAAGATCTGACAGAAGGCTTCATTCTAGGACACGACTGGATTATTGAGACAGAGGCATGTATCCATCTAGCTCAAGGTTATATTTCAGCTACGATAGGACATAAGGAGGTTTTCAGCTTACTTGAAGAGAAACCATGCAAACAAACCATGTTAATGCCAAGACCAGAGGAGGTTCAGAAAACGACAGAAGAAAGTATCAACTATGCTCACCAGTCAGAAACCAAATGCATAGAAGCGGAAACTTCAATCCTAGCAACGTCCACAATGGAGTCGAAGTTATCCAATACAACTGTGGAAAAGCCAATCATTGAGGAGACTTGCTCTCCCACGCAAGCTCGAAACATCCAAAGATCACACTATTGGAAACCAACAAGCAGATACTCGAATCAAGACCCACCCAAATATAAGTGGGTACGCAAGGATCAGATACAGAGTCAGGAAACGACCACACCGACTCTGAGGAAGGAAAAAGGCATCGCCAAGCCAGCTTCACAGAAGCACATACCACAAGGATCGTTGCACATATGGGTTCCCAAGCCCTTACTTGAAGCTCAAAGATCGCGACATCAGATATGGATTCCCAAAAAGGTCATACAAGCAGCTAAACAGGCTGTAAGGACAAAGGAGGAAATACCACATCACACAAGGCAAAAGGCAACAACACAGAGCAATGCCAAATTCACTCGGGCATTGGATAAAGCAAATAAGACACGAGCAACTGTACGAATCGAGAAAACCAAACGACCTCTCTCAGCGTTCTCAAAATGGATCTGGAAACCAAAGCTACCACGAGGAGCGGATGAGCGAGGAGATAAAACATCCGATTGCACTCATTTAGTATCTAATGCACCTCAAGTAAGCATGATAGGGCCGCAATACAGGGCCAAGCATTTGGCACAGGATGGATATTATCAAACTAGTGGTGCACGATCTCCAAGGGAGACTAGATCTTAGCTTACACCTGATAGGAGTGGACATACTATGTACATAAACTGTGCTTCGGCTATACTGATGATTGTCTTCTTTCAGACAAAAAATATGCAAAAAGGCGGTAAGAGATCTCACTCATGCAATAATGGGGAACGGAGTGACGAACGACCAATAATAACAACAATACTCTACATGGTCTCACAAAGGCCTTTCAAGCTAATGCACTTTTCCTTGTAAGTGCAGATGGCTTCTGAAGACTCTGAAGCTACAATCCAAGAAGAGGCCCAGGAATTTCCTCCCCAATGTCTTACGAAAGCAAAAGGACATTGGTTCAGAGATGAGCAGCCAGTTGAGGAATATCTTTTCTTGGCCAACATAAGGATCATGGACACAGAGCATCATTTTCCGATCATGTCCCAGGACTTCAAAATTTTACATGAAATGCCATCCACAATCGACATCATGAAGAAAGCAGGAATTCGTAAGTATTTTGAACTACCTATCTATAAACCAAATTTCCAACGCTGTACACAAGTCATGAACACCCTACGACCAGCATTACATGACCCATTAGCACCAGAAGCCACTGTGATGGATAAGAATGGAGAATGGGTGGTCATTCAATTTTCCCACGACTTAATCAAAGAAGCATTTGGATGGGAAAAGGATGGTGTCAACACGGTCAAGGAAGAGAGTCGTGGCGCAAAAACAAGAACTTTCGTTGACATCAATAGGGTGGACATCGAAGAAGAAGTCAGATTGATTCACCAACACTTCTGCTTCCCGAGCATGAACAGATACACGGCCCCTCAAAAAATCATTGTGCAATTATTGTCTCATGCCATAAAACAGATAGGCAATCAGGTTAACCTCACACCCTATGTGCAAGAAAGATTATTTGAGGCAAAGAAGAAATGGGATAATAAGAAGTTCCTCAACGGAACTACTGCCCTAACAATTATGATTTACCACGCATTGGGCATGCGCGAATACTTACAGGAGATGCCATCTTCAATAGAGTTGGCTCAATTTGTCAAAACAGCTACTGTACCGAAACAGAAGAAAGGAAGCAAACAAGTAGAAGAAGCAGAAACAAGCTCTCAACCCCAAATGAGAGGCACAATGAGAGGCACAAAACGACCTCGAGAAGTCCAACAAGTAGAAGAGGAAGTACCAAAAACAAAGAGAGTACATTCACTTCCTACAACCACCACTCACGGGACTAAAAAGATCACGGAAGAAGAATTAACTCAAGCACTGGAAGAGACTCACAAATATACAGAAGGACAAATTAATCTGCCAGTGCAGGGTCATCATTATCAACAGTCCAAACAAGCTAGGGAGCCAAAAGGCAAACTCACCAAGGTACATAAATATCGGGAAATTGGGCTAGACAACTCTAGTTCTGGATCCGACGGCCAAGAGGAGCCCAATACATCACTACTGGATGTGGATATTCAAAGCGAATCCAAGGATGACGGCCAATGGGAGGAATTACATGAGGTGGACTATAACGAAGAACAAAAGAACATCAAACAGGAAGAGCATGTGACACCAGAAGATCAAAGTACAAGGAGCAAGGAAGCAAACATGGAAGGTCACCTCACTTTGAAACTTAATGAAACTTCCAACATCAAAATCAAGGAGGCCGCACCTCCAAAAAAATTAAACCGGAAGACACCAAAGAAGGAATGTCAGGAAAACCAACCAGAAGACGAAGAACCCTTCACACCTATAAGGGTTGTGGCCGAACCGTCCCCCATGGATGTAACTTTTCAGGGAAGTGCCACTAAAACTACCGTCGTAAATGAAAAAGCAGACGAACCACAAGTACAACTACAGGTCCGACAACCACATAATGAAACGATCCACGTCAAAAAGAGACAAGATGTACATACAGGAGAAACCCCAGATGTACCAAGGACATGGCTGAATGTTGATATAGCTCAGCTCAAGCCTGTGGTGCAGGATATGATTCGAACTGCACTAGACACTCAACAATTGATGCTAGAAGCTGATGAAGATTATAACCAAGCCATGCTCGAACAGCAGGAGCTTCAAAAAGAAGGTATGAATCTGGCTACAAAATTATCAGAAACCGAAGCTCAAGTTTTAAAGAAACACGAGGAAATAGAAACGACAAAAACACAATACAGAATATTAGAAACGGAAAATGCTAAACTCAAAGAACAAGTTTTGGAGCTCACAAAGAAACTAGACACGACCGAAAAAGAGAAAACAAGGATCCATGCTCGTAGTAAGGTACTCGAATCTCAGCTCAAGGTGAGTATGGAGGAAGCAGACCACTTAAGGGAAAGGAACAAGGAGCTTATGACAGCTCTCCTCAGTGATCAACCACCGGTAGGTACTGAAAAATCACACGCGGATATCAAAGAAATGGAAGAAAAGATAAACAAGATGGCAGATCAGCTCAAACAGGAACAAGAAATCATTGCTGATTGGGAACAAAGGTATATGAATGACACTGCGGCTCTCCGCAAGAAATGGAAAAAAGCAGAGAATGATTATTTCCAGCAGTGCAAAGAAGACACAGATCACATGAACATAGTTGCACAGGAATTAATCAAACATCAGGAAAGGATTACAAAGGCTGAAGAGGACCTTAAGAATAAGGATGAAATCATCGAACAGCTTCAAGCGCAGATAGAGCTAAAAGGACAGCAGGGGACACCAGTAGTTCCACATGCTGCGGAGGCTGCTGTGGAAACTGAGGTACGTCCTCTCTCTTCCCCATCATACCATTCACCGATAAGACAGGCTCAGGAGGTCCACGTTGACTATAATACTCGGGACATTGCAGAATTAAGCCGACCAGAAAGGGCACTACTGGTGTCCCAGCTCACTGCTGATTTTGAAGATCAAATTATCCAAATCATGAAAGAAGCTCAAATCGAAAACAAACAATTAGATCAAATTTTGAAGCCATTCAACGTACCATACGGCCTACTTAAAGAACAGACACGGATGTATATAAAGTCTGCAACGAACAAAGATCCGGACCCCAACCTTCAATTCCAACATGACACTTTCAAATATACTCAAGAGGAATTTGAGAAGGCGGATCCGAGATGGCGAAGAAAACTTTTGGAGAAGAATCCGACATTGCGGGTACAGTGGGAAGCATCCCCATATGCACTTCAGGTAAATCCCTCCTATTGTCCTGTACCCCGCAGACGCTCTTGGACGCAATTTTGGGAAGGCCAGCGTCAAGGCAACATCAATAATCAGTGGCTTAACTATCCATTACTACCTAGTCCGCCCCATAATTACTTACCTACGGAAGAATATATGGTGAAGACCATGGAATTTTGGATTGCAAGGTATGTGACAGTTCCGGACTTAGCAATCAAGATGACCAACAAAATATTCAGCATGCTCATTACAGTGTTGAAAGTGTTCCAGCATGCTAAATATACATTCTTGAACTTCATCGGCATCACGCAAGGGTCTGAGGCTCTTATTTTTGACTTATCAACCATTCCGAGCCGACTCACCATTATGGCATATTATTCTCGCCTCATGTTTTTGCCATCGACATATATGCAAACTTTCGAAGAAGCATTCTTTACAGGTTTCTTTGAAATGGATTCAGAAATTTTTGTTAAAATGACTTCCAATTTAAATGCAAGACTGGTGGCCTACGAAACTAGTTTCTTTGCGGATCATCGACAAGCACCAGAGGACGGAGTCAAATCACAACAATGGAAAGAATTCATGCTGTGTCACGCGAATCTGCTAAATCAAAGAGAACAACAGGCCATACAAACATACACACGTCGCCATAAAAAGCCTGTCGAGGACGACAGAGTTCAGGAGGAGGGACGTGTAGCGGGACAATCAAGCAAAAAGAAAAGAAGAAGAAAATCAAAGTCTAAGACGGTGCAATAGAAACACATCTCTGCAAGAAGCCCCGCAGGGGCGCACACACCAAGGAAGGGACGTAACCCACATGGGTGCTTCAACCTCTTGATCTGTTAGAAGGTCCAGATCGAAGACTGAAGCACCACATCTTCAACCTTCCACTGGTGGCGTGCGTGGCAACCCAGAATTAAGAACCTATAGGTGAATTAGACTACGAAATATCAGGTAGTCAGTCTAACTACAAGGGTTGCGGGCAAGCAAGTCAAATGCATCAGGCCCAGAGAATGTAAAACAAGAATTGAGAAGAGGCCGTCAAAACTGAACACCTGTTTTATAAACAGGTATCAATGAGCAAAGGTGGCTTGCAGAAAACAAACTGAAGACAAAAAGTAAAGCCTGTCAAGGGACGACAGAGACGAAGAGGGGGAGAGTGTTGCAGAGCTAAAGAGCGCACAAAGCAGAGAAAAGGACGGACCCCAAAATTTTTCCGATTTGGTCACACAACTTTTGTATCATAATCACTCTTGTATATATTTTCCGTTGTAAATGCACTAGAGGAGTCCTCTAGATGCGTCCCCACAGAAGATTAGTGATTTACCCATGTACAATAGTAGGAAATTAGTCTTTTAGGGAATAAAGTGCCGGTCTCTTGTGTGAAAGGACCAAACTTAGGGCACTAGTATATAAGTCAAAAGTGACTCTTTGTAAAGGACCTCTTGTCATTGTGAAGAAGGAGCACTTATGAATTTTCGAGTTTGCCTCTTTCTTGCTGATTTTGATCTTCATTTTGCTCATGTATGTGTGTGTGATGCTTGAAATGCATGTGTAGGACTGTTGTCTACCCCTTCCCCCTTGTTTTTAGCTGTTGTAGTGCGTGCGTAAGTTAGGAGAAGCTGTGGCGCGGGTGTTTGTGACTCCCGTAATTCACTGTTTTTGCCATAACTTGAAGCAGAGTGGTCAGAATTGAGTGAAACCACCACCGTTGGATGCGTCTCGTCGAGATTCGAACGAGTACCCTATTGCCTATGTTCGGAGTTCTGGGCTGGGAGAAAACCTCAAAATACCAAAACTGCTGAAAAGAGGCTTGCGGCAACACTTTCAGTATTTCAGTAGGTGTGAGAGGTAGTAGTCTTTTCTCATGCATGATCAGCTAAACCACTTCATTTTCCGTCACGTGCGCACACGTCTTCATACACTTGGTAAGTCGCTCCTTAGGATTGACATTTAAATGTGTGTTAAAGATCCCACTATATGCACTTGTGTGGCAATTGAGGTATAGTCTCATT
This sequence comes from Ceratopteris richardii, assembly GCA_020310875.1. Lineage (NCBI taxonomy): Eukaryota > Viridiplantae > Streptophyta > Polypodiopsida > Polypodiales > Pteridaceae > Ceratopteris > Ceratopteris richardii. The sequence continues at coordinate 50,565,071 of CM035411.1, forward strand.
GGCACAAGTCCTTGAGTCTTCGTGGCTCAAGTACACAGACATACTTCCAGGTTAAAAAGGTACGTATCAGGCAGATCATCTGGTACTCCTATGGGTGGTTCTCCATGGGTCATTCTTGATAAGTGGTCTGCTCTTATGTGGGTATTTCCTTTCTTGACTACTACCTCAAAATCAAATTCCATTAGCAATAAAAACCATCGTACTAGTCGTCCTGTATTACAAGGCTTGTTGACTAGGTACAATAGGGCTTGATGATCAATGAAGAATTTGAATTTGTTTGCCAACAGGTAATGTCTGAACTTTTTGACTGCGTACACCATCCCTAGGCCTTCTCTCTCCGTGGTAGTATAATTGCGTTCTGCTTGATTTAATTATCTACTAGCATAGGCTATAGGGTGGTCTAGTTTTCCTGTATCGGCAGGTTGAGCTAAGATGCAACCAATGGCAAACTTGGAAGCATCCACATGAATGTGAAACGGCTTATTCCATTTAGGTACTCGAAGGATTGGTGCTGAACTCAATCGATTCTTTAACTCGTTGAAGGCTTTTTCACATTCTTCGGTCCAATTAAATTGTGTCAATAATGCATAAAGAGGTCTAGCAATTATGGCGTACATATGTATAAATCTTCGATAGTATCCACAATGTCCCATAAATGCTTGAACTTCTTTAGTAGTCTTCGGTCTTGGTAAATCCAGAATTACCTTGATTTTGTCTTCATCAGTTGAGATTCCATTTTTGGAGACAATATGTCCTAATATTTTCCCTTGTCTAACCATGAAGACACATTTTTCTGGGTTAAGGCATACTCGATATTGTCGACATTTAGCAAAGATCCTTTCTAGCTCGGGGATATGTTCTGGTCGTATAGCTGAATAAGTACAAAGATCATCCACGTAGACCTCCATACTTTTTCTTAGGAATTCTTTGAATACATGGCACATCAATCTTTGGAAGGTAGCTGGGGCATTAGTTAAACCAAAAGGCATGACTCTATAGGCGTATACTCCCCATTCAGTTGCGAACGCTGTTTTATGTTGGTCCTCAGGAGCAATAGCTACCTGATTTTACCCTGAAAAGCCATCTAGAAAGCTATAAACTTCCTTCCCTGCTACTCTTTCCAAGAGATGATCTGTGATTGGTAAAGGATAACTATCCCTTATTGTTGCGGCATTCACTTTCTTCAAATTGATGCACACTCTTAACTTTCCATTCTTTTTCGGTACTACCACCAAAGGTGACACCCATTCCGTGTGCTCAATTTCGTATATAAATCCAGCATCTAGTAATTTGTCTATTTCTTCCTTTATTTTTGCTGAATACACATCATTGTAAGTATATGGTCTTTGTTTAGAAGGTTTGGCTTCGGATGTCATGGGGATTCTATGCGCACATATAGAGGGGTCGACTCCTTTCAAGTCCCTATAGGTCCAAGCAAAGACATCCCGATATTCTCTTATGAGACGAATTAACTCTTGTTCTTCCTCTAATGAGACATCCTGTCCTATGAAGGTACATCGTTCTTCTCCTTCTTCTACAGTTACTACTATCTTCTTGGTTCGTTCCTTATTATCATATGCTATTCCAGGTTGTGCCTCTCTTTTAGGCATTTGAATAGCGATTTTTCTCTCCTCCACTTCATATTTTTTAAAGTGAGCTGGTACCTCAAATTGGTCTTGGGGTTTATTTTCTTCATCTTCTGATTCTCTATCTATCTCCAGCTCTTCTTTCTGTGTAGGCTCTGGGTTGTTTTCAATAGCTGTGATGTTTATTTTCTGATCTTCATCCTCAGGTTCCATTGGTTCTGGCTCCATTTCAATGCTCTCGTAGTCCTCCTTCCATTCTTTCTCGATCACTTCTCCTTCTTCAGCCTCCTGAAGGACTACCACATACAGGCTAACATCATAACCTTCCTCATCGATACATTCGTTCATGGTCACTACTTCTTCGTTTACACAGACATCGAGGGTCGCTAAAATTTCCATCCAACCGTGTGGTTCAAATTCTTCATCCGGAAATACTTGTGGCATGTAAGCTGGATCTTGTACAGACCTCGCTACTCCTTGTTTCTGCTACCATCCTTTTCTTCTCTCCTCTTCCTTCTTTGCAGCTTGGCATATCCATAGATGAGTGTCCTCGTTCATCCAGGATTGATCACTAGAACCGACACTATGAATTGATTGATCGTCTTCCTCCTTATGAATTTGATTCCATTGTAGAGGTGGAACATCTTGATAAGTGTACGTATGTAGGTTTATTCTAGTGGTGGTTCCTTCATGTTGTAGGTATGCCGCATCTTTTCCCCAATCTTGTACGACCTTTAACTGCCTCATGAAAGGCCTTCCCAGGATCATTTCATAATTGCTTGGCCTTTCGAAGTGACATATTGCTAAAGTGTGTTCGAATTCCACTCCACATGTAGTGAAAACTACTCATTCCAACAATCCTAAGGGTCTTTCTGTATGTCCGTCTGCCATTTGTATTTTCATGTGTGTTGGTCTTAACGCTGGTTTTCCCCATTTCTCCCAAATTTCTTTGGTAGCAATACCAACACCAGCTCCCGAATCTAAGATGGCTTTGGTAGTGTAACCCCTATAAGTAATTGGAAGACAGGTATTTCCTTCATCTCCCTCACTAAAGTCTCCTACCTTATCCACTGGAATTCTCACTGTGTTTACTTCGTCTGCTATCTCTTTCTTTTCCTCCTTGACTTCCCATTGATTGAATAATTTCTCCTTCAAATGTGGTTTTACCTTCAACAGTTCTTCGAATGTTAGAGTACAAGGGATTTTTACCTCTCTAAGGCGTTGTATGATCTCAGATGTTTGGACTGATGGGTTCGTTTCTCGTTTCCTCATTGAGGGAATACAATACAATTCTGAATTGTGTTCGTACTCCCTGGTGTAATTGGGCAGTTCCTTTACATCCTCCTCTCCTTGGTCACTTGCATCCATCGGAAAAATTCCTTCTGAATTTAGTTCAGGTATTGAACCCTCTATTTCGTTTTCTGCTTCTAGTTCTTCAAAGGGTGGTTCAATTCCTTCCGCTTTCTTCCATTTGTCCTCTTGAACTCGTGCCCATAGATCTTTAGTCCATTCTCCTTCTACCTCGGGAACTATGGATCCTTCCCTTCTCTCAATACCACATTCGTCATTCTGTGTTCTACTCACTTCAGGCTTTTCATGAGTGTTTACACACTCTTGGAATTTTCCTTCAGAAATTCGGGTATTGGGTAAAGGCGATGCAGGTTTTTCTAAGGTCTGTTGTGCAACTTCTATCAATTTCTTGCAGATCTCCAGTCTTTCTTTTTCTAAGTCGCCTCTCGGATATTCCCTCTCATGTTGTTCTATGGTAGGTCCTGCTCTTATTCGTGCCTTGTATGCCTGAATCCACATGGCTAATTCTTCAGGCATAGGGTCTGCTAACACTGATCCTACCTCCTCTTTTCTGTACTGTTCATTTTTGTTTCCTTCTTCCCTCTTCGGTTCCTCTTTTGGTTTTTGTTCGTTTTCCTCCTTTTCCTTTTTTTGTAATAGCTTCTTTTCTTTTATCCTATCTCTTCGGTGCTTCCATCTCTGGGACCTTTTACTTGCAATACTTTTTCCCGGCTCTTCTGAGTCTTCAACTCTTTGAGGGATGGGTGTGTTCACCTCCCTGTTATTTTGGTTGTCCTCTTCCGTTTTATTTGGGGTCTCTCTGGCTTTGGCTCTCGTTATTGCTTTCAATGGTACTGTGTACTCTTTATCACTCCCTGATGATTCAATTACTTCTATTACGTTGATTTGCACGTTAGATGTAACCTTGTTGGGATTCTTGGGGCAGTCTCTGAAAAGGTGTTCCTTACCACAATCACTACAGTAGCCTTCCCAGACTCGTTGTGGTGGTGGTGGATTTGGCAATGTGCATTCTCTGATGTAGTGATCACCTCCACATCTATAACATGGTCCTCTGGGTACAGGCGGTCTGTTTATGGGTCGGGGTGGTATGGTTGCTCTTGGAGTTGTGTACATTAATGACACATAGTCCTTCTCATATCCGTATGAACTATCTGATGCTTCCCTGCCATAGGCATATGGTTCATATAGTTGTCCATATTCCATCATTGAGCTTTCATAAGTGGGATATGCTCCTTGACTATGGTCGTAAGATGAGTCATATGGTTCATTACCAACCAATGGTGTGGCTGGGACTATTGCTCTCTCTAGGTTTTCTTCAGGTTGAGCAATCTTGACTGGGACAACGTTCTGAGGATGGGGCGGTTTTTGTCCTAGTACAGGTTGTGGTTGGGTGTATCCCTGATACGCATATGGTCGTGGCACTGGTGCTTGCGGCTGATAAGTGGGATATCTAAAAGCTTCACCTCCCTGATCTCTCTGAGGGTATCCATAAGGTCTCATGTATGGTTGTGCTGGTCTCGCCTGCCTATTGTAAGGGCAATTTTCTGTACTGTGATTTGTATATTTTTGTTCTATACTGCAATATTGTAGAAATCATGGGACAGGGGGTCTATTATAAGCATAAGCAGGTGGTGGGACTACTCCCCTAGTACACAAGTGAGAAGGATGATCTCCTCCGCACTGCATACATCTTCTGAGCATGGGTACTCTCATAGGGTTATTGGGGTAGTTCCTCTGTCCTTGAACGTTCAACTTCTTCGCTACCAAATCGGCTATTTCCTCTACATTGTTTTTAGGGATTGATGTGCTACTGGCCGAATCTTCACTCTTCAAGCTACCTTGAGGTATTTTCAGGTCCTCTGCTAGGTTGTCTTCTAGATCTATGCATTCCTTCATGCATTCTTGCAAAGTCTGAACTCTCTTTACATACACCAATGATCTCAAAGATCCGTTCAACAATCCTTCCAAAAATAATGATACCATCTTATTTTGGGTAGGTCTCTCTTCTACTGGGCATCTGTCTACATACTGTTTGAATCTTCTTGCAGCTAATCTCACTGATTCGGTAGGGACTTGCTTGAAACTATGGATCAATGATGAAGAATTATTTTTAATTCCTGACTTAGTGAATTCCTCAATCATTTCTTGGTATACTTGCTCCATGTTTTGAAAAGTATTAGGGTCCAATGGTTGAAACCATGCTAACGCCGTATCTCACAAAGTAAGGCCAAAGGACTCATATTGAATAAAAAAGTCTTCTACCTGTTTGGCTCTGATTACTTGTTTAAATTCCGCTATATGATTGTAAGGTTCACTAGAGCCGTCATAGTGGTTTCTCATGCATTTGGCAACTTGGATTGGCCTTAATCTTCTTCCTGCTTCGGGTGGTCTAGGCATTACTGGGAAAATTGGTCTTCCTATTGGTATGCCTGGTCCTCTTACTACCGGCGGTGTGACTGGAGCATGAGTTCCATGTCTTGGGTCAGTAGTTGGTTGAGGTCGGTAATTAGGGTTATTTGCAGGCATTGTGAACTGCACAGGTGGTCTGACTGGGATTTGAGTTCGCTGTGTTTGTTGTGTTTGGCCCGACTGTTGGTATGAATCATTATGGGATGTTCCAAGTGGATTTCCTGAAGTAGTGGCTTGGTCCCTAGGGGGAAACACTGGGATATTCTGATATTTCAACTTAGCTCTTTCCGCTTCTGTTAAGGGCCAATATCTTCTCTGATTCTTATCCAGATATGTGATGATGGTGGAGAAATCAGGATCTTGTAACTCATAGATGGTGACTGGATTAGGGGCAGCTTCCCATATTGAAGAATGTGCTCTAAGAAGATGCTCTATCCCATTGATCAGATATACATCCATAAAGGTGTTATCTTGGGGAATCAGGTCTCCTCTCCATATCCTAGCAACCGTAGATCTCCCTCTAGGTGTAGTTACTTGCTCTTCATTCCCTCCTCCATTTAAATTTGAAGCATTATTTTCTTCACCAATTTCATTAATGTTTTCTGGGTGTTCTGTGACAACATATTGGATATCTCTTTTGTCCATGTAAAATCCTCCTACGTACTTGACTGCTGGTCTAGGCACTATGTAAGCCTCTGACGCTTTCTTTAACCTGGCCACTGATCTGTTTAGACCATCCAAATAAATAGGGATCTCATTCTAGTTGGTGTTAACGTACTCCAGGGAGGTCCTGTAATCTCCCTCAATGATCGACATCATGCCAATCATGGGTACTGTGTTCTGCATATCCTCTGAAGCCATGGGAATTTCTTCCTCTGACTCACTAGAGGTCTCAGAATAATGTGAACAGTTACTTGGTTCTGCTACACTACCTACAGAAGAGATTACACTTCTTCGGCTTCCTAGAGTTCTTCCGGATCTTAGGTTCATCCACTTCCAGACTCTGATCAGTCTTTGCTAACCTTTAGCCTTTGGCACTCTTCACTAAAGGTTAGAATTTCTAGAAAACTTTGTCTAGGAAATGACTGAAAAAGAATTTTTCCCAGATCACGATACTTGACTCCAGATTCCACGATCTCTGACTACAGACGATACTTGATAGCTGGCAAAACGATACACGATACTTGTTAGGTATCGCGATCGTTGAACCAAACGATACACGACACTGATCAAGTATCGCGATCTCTGAAGACCAGACGATACACGATACCTGAACAAAACGATACTTGATACTCGGGATAAAACGATACACGATATTTGATCCCAAACGATATTCGATACCTGAACACCGACGATACACGATACTTCCACCAAACGATACACGATCTCTCACAAAACGATACCTCTAATAACGATCTTTCGTAGACGATCGCTGGCAAAACGATACACGATACTTGTTAGGTATCGCGATCTATGAACCAAACGATACACGATCGATGATGTTTGGTCAAAACGATACACGATCTCTGGTGAATATCGCGATCTTTGATCAAAATGATCTCTGGGTCAAACGATACACGATCCACGATCTCTGGCCAAAACGATCTCTGACCAAGTATCGCGATCGGTATGAAACGATACACGATCGGAGGGAAATATCGCGATACTCAACCACAGGAGCAAAACGATACTTGCTAAGTATCGCGATACTCGATCGCGGGAGCAAAACGATACTTGATCCTTAGACAATTTTTGCTAAGATTTTTCAAGTTTTGATCACACACAGATGTTTTATAAGGTCTCTCACCCTCTCCTCACTCTCTGTATCAATCAAAACACACCTTTTTTTACCCTGTAAGTTCCAAACGATACTTGACGCAGATCGTTTGACACTGATATTGAATTTTCTGAGTGATCAAAAAGAACTAACAACTGAGTGGCTCACCTTTGATGCTCTTTCTCACTCTTCTAGCACCCTCACTTGCTTAATGCAGCTCCACAAGCTCAGGCTCGACACACGATACTCAGCAGCTCGTCCCACGATACTTGTTCAAAAACACAAGTAACTTGCAAAGTGACTTTTTTTTGGCTTTTATACTTGGGATTTTCTTGCTTTCAAAAAGAAAACTTTACTGAACAAAAACTAAACTCTACCCTATTGACTTGGTCTACTCTCTAACTACTACTCTACTCCTTCTACTCACTTCCCTAAACTAACAACTCACTACACACACTCCAAGAATGAGAAGTAGCAAGTGCGGCTGAAAATGACTTACCAAAGAAGAGAAAATTTCCACTCCTCCACTTACTTCAATGCAAAAAAGCTACTTACCATCACACGAATGCCTCGGTTTGATTCGTCACTCCCCGGCAACGGCGCTAAAAAGTGTGTTGACCTAAGTACCAACTTAGGGACTTGCGGAGAAAGAGACTATACCTCAATCCCCTCTCAAGTGCATATAGTGGGGATACACGCTTTTAATTATCAATCCAAAGAGTATACAAACCTAGCCGAGTGTATGAGGACATGCAATCATGTAATGATCAATGCAAATGAACTACTCAAAGAGTGTAAATAAGGCAAAGACTTATCCAAACAAGCTCCAACTGTTGGTCATGGCGAAACGATACTTGGTGCAGCAGCCGTCAGTATTTTGGACGTTTCTCCCAACTCCGAGCTCCAAATATAGCGAATAGCATATGCGTTTCGAAGCTCTTGAGAAGACACATCCAATGGCAGTGGTTTCACTCAATTCTGACGCTCCTACTTCAAGTTATGAGCAAAATACTGAGTCGTGCTAAATACTTTCCTACACTCCAGCACTTCCTACACTTCGCACACACCTTACCTACAGCAAATAATCACTTTCATGGATAGACAACACTCACAAGCACTCTTTCCAAGCAATACAGATGCATACAAGCTCACAAAGAAGAAGATACAGAGTGAAGAAGACACAAATTCGAATTTCTGTGCTCTCTATTCTCACAATGGCAAAAAGTTCTTTACAAAGAGTCACATTTGACTTATATACTAGTGCCCTAAAAATGGTTCTTTCACACAAGAGACCGCACTTTATTCACTAAGAGACTAATTTCCTACTATTTTACAAGGGTAAATCTCTATTTTTCGGCGGGAATGCATCTAGCGGACTCCTCTAGTGCCTTTACAACGGAAAATATATTACAAGAATGATTATGATACAAAAATATGATGTCCAAATCGGAAAAATTTTGGGGCCCGTCTTTTTCTCTGCTTTGTGATTTCTTTAGCTCTGCAACAGGCCCTTACAAAACACAGTTGGAATACCTTAGGACCAACCGATTAGGTGCTAGCATCTATGAGGACTGTCTAGGAAGATCCGTGGTCCAGATTAAAAATCCTGATCAGTCCATTGGACTAGAGCACCCAGCTGTCAAGTTTGAAAACGGAGCATACTTGGACAAAGAAGGAACCATATACGTAGTCACCAGTCACCCAGATAGGACAGATGAATTCGGAAATGTGATCTCAGAAGCGGATTTAGGTGACCTGGAGCAAGGAAATACGGGTGTAGAACCTAGAACCCCCCGAGGCAAATCTGTTCTTACGAGAATTCTCACTCCTGAGTGGATTCCCCAAGACAACAAGAGCATAGATCTGCTTCTGAACCGAGAGACTGATGAAGCCTTTTGGAGGTATAAATCTGATCGGCCAAATGATGTAGGAACAATCATGATCTATGAGTTTAAAGATCCTGATAGCCCGGGCAGAGTGACCTACCTAGATCACGCCTCAGAGAGGATCTTTGTGGTTACAAGAAATGATAGGCATGCTTACACTTGGAAGGGTGAATTCGTTTTCCCCAACCACGATCGAACGTGTCCTTTGGTCACCCAGGATCTGGAACCTCCCACGCTCACGGAACTCAAAGAGACAGACATAGAGAAAGGCCGGAGGTGAGCTTTGCCAACTCAGGGGGCAGAGAAAGAACGAGGACGGAAACAAATAGAGTAGAGCCTGAGGTACTTAGAGCCCCAGGACATCGAAGAAATGCCGATGATTTCCCTCTACCACGACCTAGAGAGCATACAAGGACTTTGAGACCAACTCAGCTAGTTAAGTCCATGAAGAATTACTTCGATGGCACCGGAGATCCATACGATCATGTGGCCGAGTTCAGGCAAGTCTTGAGAGCTGAACAAGTGGAGGATTTATTCACGCAATATAATGCCTTTGGTCTAACCCTTAGGAACACAGCCCTTACGTGGTTTCAACCATTGAATGAGAGATAGTTCAGGAGCATAGACCAACTCCTAGAGGCTTTCATTATTGAATTCTCTAAGAGTGGCATAAGACATAACACCTCTCGTTGATTCACAACTTCAAGCAAACCCCTCAAGAAACCGTGAGACTTGCAGGGAGAAGATTTAGGCAATACTTAGAAAGATGCCCTGTTTCGGAGCTCCCCACACCAGCTAAGGAAGTGGCTTTATTCTTGGATGGATTGCTAAGTACAAAATTAAGATCTTATGTGTACTTGAAGGACCCTAGGACCATAGAAGAGTGTGTACGCATGTGCATCGACAATGAGGATAACCTAGGGGAGGAGTTAGAGCCTTCCAAGATATACAAAGATTCAGATAGTGCCTCTAGCCTCTCTTCCACGCAATCCACATCAATAGAGGAACTTGCTGAGAAGGTGGCACAAAAACTAGGTGTCTCTAGCAAACAAATCCCAAGGTTTGCCCTTGTGAAAAGATGCTATACTTGTGGGGGTGACCATATGGAAAACGTATGTCCCATTATGGCTCAACCCCAAGTAAATCCTAGTAGCCAGTACTGCACCATAGAACGAAGATACACAATCACACAGCACAAGACTGCCCATACAATAAGCAACCTATTAGGAAAACCTACCCTCAGCCATACTCTCAACAAGGCAGATACCAGAACCAATACCCGCCACAACAGTATACTAGGCCTCAGCAAAATTACCAACCGCAATATCAAGCCCAGCAAAGGCCTCAGCCTGTGTTAGCACAACAAACCCCTACCCCAGCTAATGTGATCCCGATAAAATATGCAGCTACAGAAGAGAACCTGAATGGAGCTATAGTCCCTGTACCACCATTGCTTTCTGAAAGTGACCCGAGTGACCATAGCTTTGATTCGACGTATATTGACAGCCCCCAGGCCTACTACATGCAATCTCCGGAACATGGTGAGTCCTATTACAGTGAAGAGCCAAATGAACCTAGTTGGGAACCAGAGTACACAAATGTAATGTATACAAACCCTAACTCAAGACCCCAACCTAGACAAGTAAGACCTCCATTCCCTAGAGGACCATGCTACAGATGTCAGGGAGATCATCTCATTCGTGATTGTCCCTTGCCTCCACCTACACAACCCCAGTCAGTGACGATCCAGGGCTATTGCCAGGAGTGTGGAAAGGAGCATCTCTTACGAGACTGCCCTAAGAATCCTAATAATATGCCAAAAATCACTCCTATTAACGTTATTGGGTTAGTAGTAGACTCCACAGGGAGTGTGACTTCCACTACACCAGTACAAGTAATCACTAGAGCCCAAGCCCTGCAACAGAACCAAAGCGTAGGCCAGGAAAAGAGCCCAGATGTTAGTGAAACGGAGAGCATGACAAAGAAGAGAACTAGAGCTTGGAGAGATAGTCGTGAAAGAATGAAAAGACAATGGGCAAAAAAGATGAGTGAACTCGAGGAAAGCCTCAGAGAAACAAAGGCCAGGATAACTGAACTCACATCTCAAACTCCCTCTCACACTACCCCACCACTACCATTCTCATCTCCATCCGACCCACCACCTTCCAACCCACCTCACACAATTCCACCACTCCCTAGAGTAGGATCAGTCCTAGCAGATCCCACTCCCGAGGACCTAAACATGATGCTTAAAGCATATCAGGCCAGAATCCAAGAAGGGCCAAACGTAACTAATCATGAAAAGTGTTACCCTAGAGCAGAACTAGAGCTAGAACGAACCAAAATTTGTGCCAAGATGGTGGAATTGGTTGAGACCATGTTTGAGGCCAGTCGCCTATTTAACATCTCTAGTTCAGCGAAGACACAGTTGCACTTTGATGGACTGTTAGAAAGAATAGAGAAGCTGATTGCACAATCAGAAAAGGAACCCATCTCTCAACACAAGGACAAGGCAAGTGAAAGAGTAAGCATTCCTACCCAGAAAGCCTATGTGCCTGAAGCCTATGTGCCTAACTCTACGGAGCCAGACACATCATCTTCTATGAATCGATTCACACCAAAAATCCTACGCGAGATTCAAGAAGACAAATGGGCTAAAGAGAGAGAAGTCCCACCTCCTATTGAGCTTGTGGATGATGCACGAGACCAATTCCCACAAGACATTCCATCCATTTATGAGGAGCAGGAGAGCACCCACTCTCAGGAAAGATTAGACTTTGAGTCTAACTCTTTACAAGAATTACCCCACTTCACGGGTCCATGGGAAGCTAAATCTACATCTATGAGAGCGCCCACGGTCATGGTACGAAATGAGGACTCAGTCATACCTAGGAACACGGAGGTAGTGAAAAACACTAAGGTTCAGTGCAACCTCACCTTAGAAGAGCTACTCAAAGTAAGGCCAGAGCTATGGAAACATGTAGCCAAACAAGTACCAGAGATAGTAAAACCTCGTTCCCAGGTAGGATCCCAGAGAAAAGTGCCAGAAATACCATTGGACAAGATAGGAGACATGAGTGAGGGCGAAGAGGGAAACACATATCTTCCTACCACCCATCAAGGATACACCACCAAGGCCATTCTAGACTCAGGCGCTGGTGTTGCAATTGCGACCACTTCCCTATGGAAGCGTTGGGGCAAGCCAGCACTCAGGCCCACGAGAATGAAATTGCAGATGGCCGATGGTCACATAGAAAGACCCCTTGGGCTGTTAGAAGGAATAACTCTCACCACGTGTGGTGTTGAGTTCGAACATACTTTTGCTATCTGTGATTTCATCAAGAATCATGCCTATGAGATGATTTTGGGAAGACCATTTATGCGACAGTTGCAAGTGGTACAGGATTGGGGAACCAATTCTTTGTACCTACAACACTTAGGTGTTACGACCAAAGTGAATCTCAAAGATTACTCTCATAGAGACGTCCCTCCTATCCAATGGAATCCCATCCATAGAGCCAAAGATGATACGGAATCGGTGCATTCCATAGGATCAGGATCCTCATGGATGCATGAAGATACCCAGTTGTGGATGTGCAAAGTAGCAGTAGAAGAAGAGAAGAGAGAGAAAGCCAGAGAGGTAGGTGCTCAAGAAACACATAGATCAATACAAGACCCAGCCTATGCACCTGTAGTCTTTACTGACGAAGAATTTGAGCCCCATGGCTGGGCAGAAATCCTAGCAACAATGGATGTAGCCATCAATGAAGAACAATGGACACCTCACTGTGATGAAGATGGCTATGACATTTCAGTATTCTCCATAGAGCCAATCATGGGAGAGGTAGTTCTAGAAGAATGCGAACCTAGCCCTGATGCATTTGAAGATGCGAGCGACTCCGATCTAGAGTCAATCATTATGGATCCACCTTTTGCATAAGATCTGAGAGCACCAATAAGATTCTGTGCAATGTGTTGACCAAGCTAGTGAATAATAAACACTCTGATTGGGACAAACAGCTACATCATGCTGTTTGGGCATACCGAGTCGCCTATAAAACGGTACTCCAAGCCACACCCTTTCAGATGGTATTCGATCAGAATGCGGTGCTACCATTAGACTTCTTAATACCCACATTGAAGGTAGCACAGGAGCATGAGTGGACAGGTCATGAACTCTCATCTAGAATCTTTGACATTGAACGACTAGGTGAAACGAGACTCAGAGCTGCAGCAGGAATTTACGCAGCTAAGAAGAGGCAAAAAGCATACTTTGATGCCCACGTTAAGGATAAAGGCTTGAAGGCAGGTGACCTAGTACTAGTCTACACTCTGAAACAACATGCGAGAAAACTAGAGAAAAGAGGCTATGGACCCATGATCCTTAATAGAATCTCAACAAGTGGAGCAGTGCAACTAGCCACATTAGAAGGCGATGTTCTTCCGAGTTACATTAGCGAGTGCAGAGTCAAGTTGTATCAGGAACCTCTCACAGAGGAAATGCTAAGTCGACTCAATACTGCTAAGAAATGCAAAGAAGAAGAAAAACGAATTTGAGAAAAAGCTCAAGCAGAGGCCTTAGAGCGCATACGGAGAATGAAATTAAGAAGACGAGGTAGAGAGCAACCTAGGCCAGATGCCGATGCAGATCAAGGATATCAAATGGCTATGTGTGAAGTTTCAGGTATCAGCTCCCAGAGGATAATTGATCAACGTCCTTTTATAACCCTAGATATAGGACAAGGAAAGGGTGCAAGGACTGTAAGAGCCTTGATTGACTCAGGTGCAGCCACTAGTGCTGTTAAATGGTCTTACTGTCAAGAGTTGAAATTAACTGTCAATCTTATAGAAGCATATCTCATAGGATTGGGAGGTGTGGAAACCCCTTGCATGGGCGAGGTGGAACTTCCCCTCTATATTCAAGAAAAAGCAGTGACAATCAAAGTACTAGTGTGCCAAGATGAGGACCTGTTGGCAGCAGTCAGGGAACCGAAGGAGCCACAAGACGAAGAGAGTCAGAGCGAAGGGACAGCACAAGCAGACATGGCAGTCAAAGAAGATCTGGCAAGTAGGCCATCTGAATTTTTCAGACATCAAGGAGTTGAGCACACAAGAAGACAGAGCAAGTAGGGAGCTCAAAGGTATGTATGACAAATCAATAGAGGAAATCCCTACACAAATAGTGATTTTCATCACTAAAAACCATTGTAAATATCATTTCGTATTTTTGTAGCTCCATTTTGTGCAAGCCAAGGAGTCCTTGAGCTTGAGGAGCTTTAGAAGAATCTACCTGCCAATTTTCATATTTTTTAGATCTCGTTTGAGCCCTCTAATAAGCCCTGGAACCTAATTTTTAACTAGGCCGGACACTAGGTCTGAACAGGGCCAAAACTAGTCAAAAACTATAAAAGGAGCTAGAGAGCTCATTTTTGAGGTTGGATTGTAATTGAAATGAACTTGTAAGAGCTTTTTGAAAGGAATCTAAGAACTCCATTGCTTCTCACTCTTTGTCTTGCCGTGTGTGCGCGTGTGCGTGTATGTGTGTGCATGCTTGTGTGCTTCTCACTCACGCACTTATGCCTCCACTTGCTCGAGGTCTTCATACCATCCTCACGTCTTCCCAGATTGACATTAAAGGAGGTGCTACTCATCACTGAGCTACACCAAATTTTGGCGCCGTTGCCGGGGATCGAGCTTTGAGGACGAGCGTGTGATGGTAAGACGTAGATTGGAGACGTTGGCGTTGTAGGTAATTTCTTTACTTTTCCTATTTTTCTCTTTCTTACCTTACCACCATCATCACCATCATCATCATCACCATCTTCCACCTCCATTTCCATCATCGCAAAAATTTCAGTTTTTTGATCATATCACCATCTCCACCTCATTTCCCTCATTCTACTTGTGAGAGAGAGCGAGAGAGCGATATTGCGTGCGTTGTTTTTTGCATGTTTTTTGAGCATTCTGCAGGTTCTTGCTGTATCACCATCCCCAGCACTCTGCGCAGGTACGGAACTGTACGGTTTCGTCTTTGTGTCGCCGGGCTCTGTCAATCGCGACCGACAGAAAAATTGCCCTATTTGCTAAACAAAGTGCATATCCATGACCTACAGGCCTAGAGCTTCCCAAAAATGTGTTTAGTTTTTTGAAATTCCTCATATTTCTGTCAATCGCGATCGCTCTGTCAATCGCGATCGACAAACCACGACGGACAGACCTGTCAATCGCGATCGACCAATCAATCGCGACGGACAGCCCACGACGGCTCTGTCAATCGCGACCGACAGAGTCAACGATCGATTGACCACGACGGACAGAAGCTACGCGTGACACGTGTCAATCGCGATCGAGCCATCAATCGCGATCGACCTATCAATCGCGATGGACAGCCACGATGGACTAATCAATCGCGACTGACACAGTCAACGACTGTTTGACCACGACTGACCGAGCCTTCGCAACGGACCTGTCAATCGCGATCGACACATCAATCGCGATCGACAGAGTCAACGACCCTTTGACCATGATTGACTGAATTTTTGGCCACGTGTCAATCGCGACTGACCAGTCAATCGCGACTGACCAGTCAATCGCGACTGACAGCCACGACGGACCTGTCAATCGCGCTCGACACGTCGATCGCGACTGACCTGTCAATCGCGACCGACAGACTTTGCGAACACGTTAGAAGGGCAAATTAGGTCAAATTTTTAAGGCAAAAATAATGGTCTAAATTTTGGCCAAGTGTGGGACAAACACTAGGGTGTAGTATTGCATTATGAGGGCATGACCCAAGTAACTCGAGAATTCCTGTTTGCCTGTTAACCTAGTTTAATCGTGTTTTAGCCCCAAAACCCTGAACTGGCATAACTTTCTCATACGAAATCCGTTTGCCGTGATTTGTGTTTTGTTGGAAAGCTCACAGGGAGTACAACAAAAACATCAACTGGTTACGGTTAAATTAAGATCAGGAATATTAGATAGGGTATTTTGAAGTTGACCATACCCAGGGGGAGCAAAATTCAGGGATCTCTAGAGTTGTGTCCAAAAAAGTCATAGTGCAAATTGGTGAAGTGTTACATGAATGAAAGTGATTGGTTCTGTCTTTTGAATTTAAGTCTTGAGCTACGGTGGGCCTTTTACAGGTCCTTTGAGAGCAGCGAAGGGTACGCAAAGCAAGAGTAAGTGCAGGCTTGGGAACACGCGTCCTGGGCACACCAGGGCAACAACACAAGGAAAGGAACTCAAGGTTGGAAAACCCGCAACACCCTCTGTCAATTCTTAGTTTAGGTTAAGTGCGGGTAGTGTTAGAAGTAATTCCAGGCAACGATAGGCACGAGATAAATCAAAGACTATCTAAGAAATCAAGTTCAAGTCAAGAGATAACCTGTGTGTGTGAACGACAACCTTAAAGGAAAAGAACCTAACGTGAAACGACCAAACTAAAGTGCGGAATTAAACTTAAGTATTCCTAACGACGTGATATCAGACAAGAGTATAAACACGATAATCAACATAAAAAGGGGATTAAGTAATTGATACAAAGGACTCAGAAACGTGGTTGTACCTGGGAAAAATTGGGTTAATCAGTTAGGCATATGAACCTTAGATCAGGACGACATCTAGTAAGAGATAGACAAAGCCTTAGGTCTTCAGAGGCTAGTGTCAATCATACTGCGAGGTCTTGGGCTCAGCAGTTGAGTCACCACTCGCATTACCCTAGCTCTGATACCAGTGAATCAGAGATGTCTCAAGGCATGGACAGACCTACGGGAAGTTTAGGAGTGCCATACTTGCACAGAGTAGAAGGCCCTTACAAAACGCAGTTGGAATACCTTAGGACCAACCGATTAGGTGCCAGCATCTATGAGGACGGCCTAGGAAGATCTGTGGTACAGATTAAGAATCCTGATCAATCCATTGGACTAGAGCGCCCAGCCGTCAAGTTTGAAAACGGAGCGTACTTGGACAAAGAAGGAACCATATACGTAGTCACCAGTCACCCAGATAGGACGGACGAATTTGGAAATGTGATCCCAGAAGCGGACTTAGGGGACCTAGAGCAAGGAAACATGGGTACAGAACCTAGAACCCCTCGAGGCAAATCGGTTCTCACTAGGATTATCACACCAGAGTGGATTCCCCAGGATAATAAGAGCATAGATTTGCTCCTCAATCGAGAAACTGACGAAGCCTTTTGGAGGTATAAATCTGATCAGCCAACTGATATAGGAACAATCATGATCTATGAGTTTAAGGATCCTGATAGCCCAGGCAGAGTGACCTACTTAGATCACGCTTCAGAGAGGATCTTTGTGGTGACAGAAAATGATAGGCATGCTTACACTTGGAAGGGTGAATTCGTTTTCCCCCAACCAAGATCGAATGTGTCCTATGGTCACCCTGGAGCTGGAACATCCCAAGCTCATGGAACTCCAAGAGATAGAAGTAGAGATAGGCCAGAAGTAAGCTTTGCCAACTTAGGGGGCAGAGAAAGAACAAGGACGGAAACAGATAGAGTAGAGCCTGAGGTACTTAGAGCCCCAGGACATCGAAGAAATGCCGATAATTTCCCTCTACCACGACCTAGAGAGCACACAAGGATTTTGAGACCGACTCAGCTAGTTAAGTCCATGAAGAACTACTTTGATGGCACTGGAGATCCATACGATCATGTGGCTGAGTTTAGGCAAGTCTTGAGAGCTGAACAAGTGGAGGATCTATTCACGCAGTACAATGCCTTTGGTCTAACCCTTAGGAACACTGCCCTGACATGGTTTCAGCCACTAAACGAGAGGCAGTTCAGGAGCATAGACCAACTCCTAGAGGCTTTCATTATTGAATTCTCTAAGAGTGGCATAAGGCATAATACCTCCTCATTGATTCACAGCTTCAAGCAAACCCCTCAAGAGACCGTGAGACTTGCAGGAAGAAGATTCAGGCAATACTTAGAGAGATGCCCTACCCCTGAGTTACCCACGCCAGCTAAGCAAGTAGCGTTATTCCTGGATGGATTGCTAAGTACCAAATTGAGATCCTATGTGTACTTGAAGGACCCTAGGACCATAGAAGAGTGTGTACGCATGTGCATTGACATCGAGGATAACCTAGGGGAGGAGTTAGAGCTTTCCAAGATATACAAAGATTCAGATAGTGCCTCTAGCCTCTCTTCCACGCAGTCCACATTAATTGAGGAACTTGCGGAAAAAGTAGCTAAAAAATTAGGCGTCTCTAGTAAACAAATTCCTAGATTTGCCCCAGTGAAAAGATGTTATACTTGTGGAGGCGACCATATGGCGAATGTCTGTCCCATTGTGGCTCAACCCCAAATGAATCCTAGTGGCCCATACTGCACCATAGAACGGAGATACACAAATCACACAGCGCAAGATTGCCCATACAACAAGCAAGCAGTTAGGCAAACCTACCCTTAGACATACCCTCAGCAGGGAAGATACCAGAACCTGTACCCTCCACAGCCATATGGCAGGCCACAACAACCTTATCAGCAACCATACCAAAACCAACAAAAGCCTCAGCCTGTGTTAGCACAACAACCCCCTACCCCAGCTAATGTGATCCCAGTAAAATATGCAGCAGCAGAAGAAAACCTGAATAGAGCTATAGTCCCTGTGACACCATTGCTTTCTGAAAGTGACCCCAGTGACCATAGCTTTGATTCTACACATGTCTAGAGTCCCCAGGCTTACTACATGCAATCTCCTGAACATGGTGAGTCCTACTACAGTGAGGAACCGAGTGAACCTAGTTGGGAGTCAGATTACACAAACGTCATGTATGCAAATCCCAACCCTAGGCCTCAACCTAAGCAAGTAAGACCCCCATTCCCTAGAGGACCATGCTACAAATGTCAGGGAGATCACCTCATTCGTGATTGTCCCTTACCTCCACTCACACAACCCCAGTCAATAACAATTCAGGGCTTTTGCCAAGAATGTGGAAAGGAGCATCTTTTACGAGATTGCCCTAAGAATCCTAATAATATGCCAAAAATCACTCCTATTAACGTTATTGGGTTGGTGGTAGACTCCACAGGAAGTGTGACATCCACCGCACCAGTACAGGTAGTGACTAGAGCTCAGGCATTGCAACAGAACCAAGGAGTAAACCAGGATAAGAACCCAGAGGCTAGTGAAACCGAGAGCATGACAAAGAAAAGGACTAGAGCATGGAAAGATAGTCGGGAAAGAATGAAAAGACAATGGGCTAAGAAGATGAGTGAACTTGAGGAAAGCATAAGAGAAACCAAAGCCAGGATAACTGAACTCACATCTCGAACTCCCTCTCACACTACCCCACCACCACCATTCCCATTGCCATCCGACCCGCCACCTTCCAACCCACCTCATACGATTCCACCACCCCCTAGAGTAGGATCAGTATTAGCTGATCCCCCTCCTGAAGACATAAACATGATGCTTAAAGCATATCAGGCCAGAATCCAAGAAGGGCCAAATGTAACGGATCATGACAAGTGCTACCCTAGAGCTGACCTAGAGATAGAAAGAACCAAGCTTTGTGCGAAAATGGTCGCATTGGCTGAGACTATCTTTTGAGGTCAGTCGCCTTTTCAATTACTCGGGCTCAGCCAAGATGCAATTACACTTGGATGGACTTCTAGAGAAGTTAGAGGGCATAATTGCAAGATCCGCCAAGGAAGAAAAAAATCAAGAAAGGGATAAAGCAAGCAAAAACATAACCCATCCCCCATCAAAAGCTTATGTGCCCAATTCCACTGAACCAGACAACCCCCCTCCCTAGAAAGAATAGAGAATCTAATGGCACAATCACAAAAGGAACCAGCCTCTCAACACAAGGACAAGGCAAGTGAAAGAGTAAGCATTCCTACTCAGGAAGCCTATGTGCCTGAAGCCTATGTGCCTAACTCTACGGAGCCAGACACATCATCTTCTATGAATCGGTTCACACCAGAATTCCTACGCGAGATTCAAGAAGACAAATGGGCTAAAGAAAGTGAAGTCCCTCCTCCCATTGAACTTGTGGATGAGGCACATGACCGATTCCCACAAGACATCCCATCCATTTATGGAGAATAGGAGAGTGCCCAATCTCAAGAAAGATTAGACTTCAAGTCTAATTCTTTACAAGAACTACCCCATTTCACAGGCCCATGGGAAGCAAAGTCCACCTGTATGAGAGCACCTACAGTCATGGTAAGAAACGAAGATTCAATCATACCTAGGAACACAGAGGTAGTGAAGAACACCAAAGTGCAGTGCAATCTCACTTTGGAAGAGCTGCTTAAGGTTAGACTAGAAGTGTGGAAACATGTAGCCAATCAAGTGCCCGAGATAGCAAAACCTCGTTCCCAGGTAGGATCACATGGGACGGTGCCAGAGATACCCTTGGATAAGATAGGAGATATGTGTGAAGGTGAAGAAGGGAACACCTATCTTCCCATTACCTACCAGGAGTACACCACCAAGGCCATTCTAGACTCAAGTGCAGGTGTTGCAATTGCGACCACTTCCCTATGGAAGCGTTGGGGCAAGCCAGCACTCAGGCCAACGAGAATGAAATTGCAGATGGCCGATGGTCATATTGAAAGGCCCTTAGGATTGCTAGAAGGAATAACTCTCACCACCTGTGGTGTCGAGTTTGAGCATATATTTGCTATATGTGACTTCAGCAAAAATCATGCCTATGAGATGATCTTGGGACGACCTTTTATGCGACAGTTGCAAGTGGTACAGGATTGGGGAACCAATTCTTTGTACCTGCAGCACTTAGGTGTTACAACCAAAGTAAATCTCAAAGATTACTCTCATAGAGATGTACCTCCCATCCAATGGAATCCCATCCATAGAGCCAAAGATGATACAGAATCGGTGCATTCCATAGGGTCAGGATCCTCATGGATGCATGAAGACACTCACTTATGGATGTGTAAGGTAGCAGTAGAAGAAGAGAAGAGAGAAAAAGCCCGGGAGATAGGTGCAAAAGAAACCCATAGATCAATCCAAGACCCAGCCTATGCACCTGTAGTTTTTCCAGATGAAGATTTCGAACCTCACGGCTGGGCAGAAATTCTAGCAACTATGGATGTAGCCATCAATGAAGAACAATGGACACCTCACTGTGATGAGGATGGCTATGACATTTCCATCTTCTCCATAGAGCCAATCATGGGAGAGGCAGTTCTAGAAGAATGTGAACCTAGCCATGATGCATTTGAGGATGCAAATGACTCCGATCTAGAGTCAATCGTTATGGACCCACCTTTTGCATCAGATGAAGAATACTTTCATGAAGTAGAATTTCAACCCCAGAGGCATGGAGAGCTTACAAATGATGTACGATTAGCCACACATGTGACCCCTAAGGAAGAAGGAAAGAAACGAAAGAAGAGAGAAGTCTCACCACAAGAGGAAGAATCTCTGTTTGAGGTCCCGGAAAATTTTAAGAAGTATGAGATAGACGACAGGAGATTCATGATAAGAATGCCTAAACGAGAGGCACAATCAGGAGAGGCCTATGATAACAAAGAAACCACCAAGAAAATAGTAGTGGCCCTAGAAGAAGGAGAGGAGAGATGCACGTACATAGGCCATGACCTAACAGAGGAAGAAGAGCATGCGTTAATAGCCTTGCTAAGAGAATACAGAGATGTATTCGCTTGGAGTTACAAGGATTTGAAAGGTGTTGACCCTGACATATGCTCACACACTATCCCCATGACCTCAGATGCCAAACCCTCTAAGCAAAAGCCATATACATATAATGATAATTATGCTGCCAAGATCAAAGAGGAGATAGATCGACTAGTTGAAGCTGGATTTATCTATGAAATTGAGCACACTGAGTGGGTATCCCCCATCGTAGTGGTGCCCAAGAAGAATGGCAAGCTGCGTGTATGCATTAACTTGAAGAAGGTCAATGCAGCCACAATTCGAGATAACTATCCGCTTCCCATCATAGAACATCTCTTAGAAAGAGTAGCAGGCAAGGAAGTGTACAGCTTCCTCGATGGATTTTCGGGCTACAATCAAGTAGCCATAGCTCCAGAAGATCAGCATAAAACAGCTTTTGCCACAGAGTGGGGTATATTTGCCTTTTGTGTAATGCCATTTGGGCTTACCAATGCACCAGCTACCTTCCAGAGACTAATGTGCCATGTATTTAAGGAGTTCTTGAGGAAGAACTTAGAAGTCTATGTTGATGATCTTTGTGCTCATTCCAACATTAGGCAAACCCATATTCCCGAACTCAGACAAATCTTTGACAAATGTAGAGAATATCAAGTCTGCCTGAACCCAGAAAAGTGCGTCTTTATGGTCAGGCAAGGCAAGATTTTAGGACACATAGTGTCAAAGAATGGCATATCCACTGATGAAGAGAAAGTGAGAGCCATAGCCGAGTTACCTAGGCCAAAGAATGTCAAGGAAGTACAAGCTTTCATGGGGCATTGTGGTTACTACCACCGGTTCATTCACATGTATGCTGTCATTGCAAAGCCCATGTATGGACTCTTGACTAACTTTGAGTGGATTGATGAATGTGAGAATTCCTTCCAGGAGCTTAAACGAAGGTTATGTTCAACACCAACCTTGACCACGCCAGATTGGAATAAGCCTTTCCATGTTCATGTGGATGCATCCAATTATGCCATTGGATGTGTGCTTGCTCAACCTACTGGTGAAGGTAATATGGATCTTCCAATTGCCTATGCTAGTCGACAATTGAATGCAGCTGAACGAAATTATACCACTACAGAGAGAGAAGGCTTAGGCATGGTATATGCAGTCAAGAAATTTAGACACTATTTGCTTGCAAATAAGTTTAAATTTTTTACTGATCACCAAGCATTGTTATATCTCGTGAACAAACCATGCAATACAGGAAGATTAGTAAGATGCTTTCTCTTACTAATGGAATATGATTTTGAGGTTGTGGTAAGGAAAGGGAGGACTCATTTGAGAGCTGATCATCTTTCTAGGCTCACATCTGGAGAAGCCCCACGAGGAGTATCAGATGACCTTCCTGACGCTCACTTGTTTAATTTGGAAGTGGTGCCGCAGTGGGCTAAGCCATTAGTGCCAGTATTGACATACGGACCTAACCATCCAGTAATAAACACGCAGGATAGAGAGGTAGTAAAAGCCCAAAAGTATCACATCATGGCAGGAAGTATGTACAAGCACACAGATCAAGGGATTTTGGCTTGTTGTGTGGAAGAGGATGAGTACACTAAATGGTTGCAATTAGCACATGTAGGTGCATTAGAGCAACACTACTCAAAACAACGAACCCTACAGACACTAAGGAGACTCGGAGTGCATTGGCCAACTATGGAAGCTGATGTC
The DNA here is from genome assembly GCA_020310875.1 of Ceratopteris richardii. NCBI lineage: Eukaryota > Viridiplantae > Streptophyta > Polypodiopsida > Polypodiales > Pteridaceae > Ceratopteris > Ceratopteris richardii. The sequence goes on from CM035411.1 coordinate 50,588,385, forward strand.
CAAAAGTTGTGCAAGGAATGCCCAATCTGTTGCACTAAACCACCTGTGGAACATGCCACTCTTTATCAAGTGTCCATAGTGCCGGATTGGAGTGAACCACTAGTATCCTTTCTGAGGACGAAAACATTCCCTCCAGACATGAATCTGGCTAGGAAAAGGAGTTTAGAACAAGAAGCCCAGGATTACTCACTTATTGGTGATAATCTATACAAACGTGGTAAAGATGGCTACCTGAGACTGTGTGTCCATGAGAGTGAATATCTTAAGATCTTGGAAACTGCTCACCAAGGTGTAGCAGGAGGACACTTTGGACCAGATCGGGTGATCAAGGCAATACTATTTGCCGGCTTCTGGTGGCCGACCCTTCACATGGACGCACATACCTATGTGAAACGGTGTGATGTTTGCCAGAGAACTCAGTATCCTATACGTAAAGATGAGATGCCACTGAAACGCATGATGGGTGGACGTGCATTCTCTAAGTGGGGAATAGACTTCGTAGGTCCTATTAATCCCCCAGCTAAGGGTTCTCATGCAAAATATATCATTGTTGCAACAGACTATCTAACTAAGTGGGTAGAGGTAAAAGCCACAACGAAGAACGATGCTCAAACAACAGCTAAGTTTTTATTTGAGAATGTGTTCACTAGATACGGGCTACCTATAGAGCTAGTTAGTGATAGAGGCACTCACTTCTTGAATGAAGTGATTGAAAATATGCTCCAAGAATTCTTGGTAATACATAAGAAGTCTGCCCCCTATCACCCTCAAGCAAATGGCCAGGCTGAGAGCACCAACAAGATCTTATGCAATGTATTGACGAAATTAGTGAACAATAAACGCTCTGATTGGGATAAACAGCTACACCATGCTGTTTGGGCATACCGAGTCGCCTACAAAACGGTACTCCAAGCCACCCCCTTTCAGATGGTATTTGGCCAAAATGCAGTGCTACCGTTGGACTTCCTAATACCTACACTAAAAGTAGCACAAGAGCACGAATGGATGGGTCATGAACTCTCCTCTAGACTTTTTGACCTTGAACGATTAGGAGAAACAAGACTAAGAGAAGCTGCAGGGATATATGCAGCAAAGAAACGACAGAAGGCATACTTTGATGCCCACGTTAAGGATAAAGGTTTAAAGGCAGGCGACTTAGTTTTAGTCTACACATTGAAGCAACATGCGAGAAAACTGGAGAAGAGGGGCTATGGACCCATGATCATTAACAGAATCTCAACAAGCGGAGCAGTGCAACTAGCCACATTAGAAGGCGATGTTCTCCCAAGTTATATCAGTGGATGCAAAGTCAAGTTGTATCAGGAACCTCTCACAGAGGAAATGCTAAGTCGACTCAATACTGCTAAGAAATGCAAAGAGGAAGAAAAGCGAATTCGAGAAGAAGCTCAAGCAGAAGCCCTAGAGCGCATACAGAGAATGAAATTAAGAAGACAAGGTAGAGAGCACCCTAGGCAAGATGCATATGCAGACCAAGGATATGACGTGGCTATGTGTGAAGTTTCAGGTGTTAGCTCACCTAGGATAACTGATCGACGTCCTTTCATAACCTTAGATATAGGACAAGGAAAGAGTGCAAGGACTGTAAGAGCCTTGATTGACTCAGGTGCAACCACTAGTGTTGTTAAATTGTCTTACTGTCAAGAGTTGCAATTAACTGTCAATCCTGTGGAAGCGTATCTCATAGGATTGGGAGGCGTGGAAACCCCTTGCATGGGCGAGGTGGAACTTCCCCTCTATATTCACGATGAGGCAATGACAGTTAAAGTACTAGTATGTCAAGATGAGGACCTCACTGAACCCCTTGTCTTGGGTCAAGACTGGATCTATGACCAAGCAGTCAACTTAAACCTAAGGAGTGGACTTCTTCAGACTAGAATTACAATTGAGTTAAATAATGGAGCACTCAAGGAACTAGGAAAGGCACAGACTCCTGGTCCCTCCAGGGGTACACATGAAGTTGACCATGCTGTTCTTGTCCAAGGCTATGTGATACAGAAGAACGAAGATCTCAAAGAAGGAGTCAGAACCACAATGGAACTCCCTTCTTTTCCTAAGGCCAGAAGGAGGCAGCAACTAAGGGCAGATCAATCGTTGAAGACTCTCCAGGCGAGAGACCAAAAGAACGCGCGAGGCAGAACAACTCAGCTGATGAAACAAATGTGGGTGCGGAAAGACGAGCTGCCGGCCGTAACTAAGTCGTAAGAACGGTCTCAACTTCCTATTAGTAATCAACGACTTGATGCTAATAAGAGGACTCCTAAAACCTCTGTTGAGAAAGTGAAATCCATTTGGGTACCCAAGAAGTCGATGAAGGCCGACCCACAATCAAGACAAATTTGGGTGCCTAAGGCTTGCTTGCGGGCTCAACTAACCCCACACAATTCACATCATACACGACAGGGTTCACGCGCTCAAGCAGCCGCCACCCACTCTTGTCTGATACACTCGAACACACTGCCACCTAGAAGCACACACAGACTCACTCGTAAATGGGTCCCAATGACATAACAACTCCCAGCAGAATTACTCATGCAACCCTCCCAAATCTCCACAAAACCAAGACCAAAAGCCATCCATGGTGTTTGGCAACCTAAGACTTGTAATAAACCCCCCGACCCCAATCTGTGAATTCATCTCCACTTACTAACTGCATTAGTCAGACAGTGCATCTTTCCATCTAGCTCCTAGGACTATCCAGATATTAACTACACACACTGTCATCGTGCACTCACTGACCACTGACTCATCATCTACCTCATGTTAATGTTGTAACGAGGCAACGCCGGGTTTATTCTGTCCATTACAATGTTAACACATGGTTCTATATTCTCACAGAACCAACAAGCAAGCAGGGCCATGGCAGAAGCCGGAGGCGCCAGTTCTCACGCCGGATCCAACGCACAGATTGTGGATATAGAAACACTCCTCCTCGAACCACATCTCATCGAAAGACCGCAAGAACTTCAAGCTGTGCATGTACTCCCAGTTCAGGATCCTCCCCAGGGGCACACCTCTCAAGTGGGCAAACACGCTCATTGGTTCAGTGATGTTGCAGGACCATTGGGTGACGGAACCTATTTTTGGGAAGCTGAATTGGAGTTTAATGGTAAATGGGGACCCTACCATTTTTTCACGCGCGAATTTGAGAGCTATCAGAATGCCGAAGTAATGCGTGCAGTATGGACCAAAGCTGGCCTGGACAGTTATTTCAGGGCCCACTTACCGAAGCCAGATTTCTTACATTGTTCTTATCTTATCCGTACCATCACTCCTAGCAGGGCCAAGGGAGGCGACAGCACTTTTGTGTTACCCTCACTATTTCCGGGCCACGAACTTAAAAGATTCAAACTGACCCTCAATCTGGTACGAGAAGCATTGGGCATGTATGGTATGCACATTCCTACTGAAAAGGAAACAATGGTTCCAGGCAGAATGAAACATAAAGATCTCAATAAGGTGAAGGATATGGTAGCAATGACACCGACCATCGCTCTTCACCTACGGACCGTCATGCAGCATTTTGCTTTCCCCGCCCAGGAAAGATTCACCATGCCCCCAAAGAAGATATGGTTTAGCTTGTATTTGGCAGAGACAGAAAACCTCCCTATCAACGTACCACATTGGATCATAGATCAGATCCACCTAGCCCATCAACGGTGGAATAAGAAGCAGAAAAATGTGCTCCACGAGTGTTGTGCTCTGACCAAGATAATCTATCAATGTCTAGCCTATGACGTGCCTATTCAGCGGGCACTCGTATGGTCCCGGGCCCAGGAGTTCCAGAGAAGGCTATCAGCGGCAGGTCCTCCATCAAAGAAGATGAGAGGGGGAGTCCAATTACCCTGCGCTCAACCAAGGGGAGCCACCACTACACCAGAAATTACCCCTCCCCAGACACGACGCATTAGACCATTCACCATTCGGCTACCAAGACCAAGTACAGAGGGACCCAATATGGTGTTTCCACCCGTCCCATCGGACTTGGAATTTCCACAGGGCTTTACTCTCAATGATCTCACTGATGAAGAAGTGGCTAGACTAATCTACGACTCTAATCTCGAAACGGAAACAGAGCGAGCTCAGGAACCACAAACCCATACAACAACGTCAGCCCCCACCCAACCGCAAGTTGTAGAAGTCGACGTCGATGAACAAGAGACCGAACAAGGGGAAGAATCCTACGAAGAACAAGAGTATGATGAACTTTCAGAGTTAGCAAGTGCCCCCGCGTATTCGGCACAAATAAAAAGACTATATCGAACCATGCAGCTAGTTCAAGAACAGCATAAAATGTCACTTGAAGCAGGCAAGAAACTCATGAACCAATTGCTGGCGGAGGAAGGCATGGATGATATGTTCATCGAGTCCATAAACCTACACGCCGATGCAGTAGGATTGGATGAGGCCATTCATGAGGCAATGGCCTACATTCACCGATTTGAGAAAAGAGTTCCCGCCCGTCCCATGAGATCCGGGAAACAAATTCATATCAATGTATCAGCACCAGGAGATACAACGCAAGCAGACGAACATCAGGAAGCACCACTGTCACCACCCTCCCCACCCCTCACTACACAACTCACTCCACCACGTGACACTATCGCCACCACGTCCAATATCACCACAATCGTCATGGGAATTCTACTCTCTCCGAGAATCCAATTCGGGGGAGTCACTATGCCCACTTTCACCACTCTCTTCACTAACGTCACATCCACCCCACCCACGGTCCCCATCTACACGGTCACTCAAACATTTGACACTATCGAAACATCTCCTGCCACAGCACCACTCCCTTCCCCCATGCAACCTCCGTCCCCCATACCCCCTCCACCCACATCTCCACTTGACTCCACATCATTCACAACTCCCTTTCCCGTCCCCATTCCCCCTTCATCTTCATCTCTCCCTGCATCATTTAATGTAAATAGTATATTTCTAGCATTAAATCAATGTGTATATCAGCTTCAGAATGAGTACAGAGCTCTTGACGACCGGTATCAACAACTGACAACAAATCACCAGAACTTACAAAGGCGACTTACAACTCTTGAAGAGGAAAATGCAGATGTGAATCAACGTTATACAACGCTTGAGCAGGCTCACCAAACACTACTGGAGGCACCCCAACCATCGAAAGAATCAGGCGTCAAACAACTAGAAGCCTTGCTCGAAGTATACCAGGCCGATAACCTACGAGTCAGACGTAACTTGGTGCTACTCAGGAAACATATGGCCACAGCACTTGAAGAGAACAAGAGACTGCAGAAACAAAATGAAGAGAATCTGGAAGCGGCAATAGAAGGCTCTCCCCATGAAATTGATCCAGAGCAGTTTAAAGTCGTACCTTCAGAGACAATGAAGACCATCTTAGAAAGCTATGCAGATCTATTAGATGCTCATGATGAGTTGGAAAGGGAACGTGATGAGCTGCGTGGCAAGCTCAAGGAACAGGAGGCTCCAACCAAAGTAATAGAGTCGGCCTCGACTTCAGAGGAAGTGAAGGCATTGACAGAGCAGGTGGTTGAGCTCCAGAAAAAGTTACTAGAGTATGAAAGGCAACCCTCTCCAGTTATTGAACCTGAGCCAGAAGACTTGGTTCCCATTGAGGTAGATGATTCGTACGAGGAACCATATGTTCCTATGCCAATGCCAGGAGGGCAACGAACCTCAGAGGGACTAGACACCTTGGAAGTGGAAGCACCCGAGTGGCTTCAAACACTGGAAAAGACAGCGAACACCCACGAAGAACGGGTGGCCATTCAGATCCAATCACTAGCAAACCTAGAAGAAACTGTCATAAAGTCAGAATATTTCAGGAGCATGTCTCATCATAGATGGATCGGCACCAATAATGACCAATATGTGCCATACTGCATACTTTTGGCCGATTACAACGCCGAGATTCAACGACAATGCGGCAAGCCTCCCACATTTGCTACACAATTTGGTCCAGACGATATACCGGAAAGTGCTAAGCGTGGGTCCATCCATCAACCCACCTGGAGGATCAGGCTTTTGGAAACATATCCTGAAATGGTCCGAACCTGGAATAATATGCCGTTGTTTATTAAATATAATCCTTGTTACGTTCTAGTTCTTCGAAGACGCACCTGGCCTGAATTCACTATTGCTGTCAGAGACCTCAAAGCTTGTGCAAAATGGTTAAATTATGTTTATCTTGCACCTCCACGAGGACCCCCCACGGTGAACTACATGATTTCTACAATCTGTCACTGGAGCATTCGGCTACGCAATACTCTCGATGTGATGGCCCAGATGTGTATGAAAATATTTGAATTAATGCTGATCACTTTCAGGACGTTTAAGAATATTAAGGACCCCCACTTCTCAAGAGCAGGCTTCATGACAGGAAACCAGGATCTGGTGTACGATATGAGTACCACCCCCTCAATTGAAGTAATATATGCTTGGCACGCCAGAATCAAGTACCTCCCAGCCTGCTTTAAACAGACATTTGAGGAGATGTTCATCACAGGATTCTGGGAATATCACTCCGAAATCTTTATACCTAGACCATCACATCTCCTCCAATTATTTGCTGTGGAGAGAACTATTCACTCAGAACAATTGAGGGTGCCTCATCCAGATGTTCCCGGACCTGTAAATTGGGATGATTTGCTCACAGATCTAGCACGCGGCTTACGACTCGAAGAACACCACCTAGCCTCCGATGTCGTCCAATATTATGTTCAAAAACCCTCTAGACAAGGTTCTGTCAGGGGCGACAGACGCGAGAGTGGGGGGGGGGGTGTTGGCAGCAGTCAGGGAACCGAAGGAGCCACAAGACGAAGAGAGTCAGAGCGAAGGGACAGCACAAGCATACATGGCAGTCAAAGAAGATCTGGCAAGTAGGCCATCTAAATTTTTCAGACATCAAGGAGTTGAGCACACAAGAAGACAGAGCAAGTAGGGAGCTCAAAGGTATGTATGACAAATCAATAGAGGAAATCCCTACACAAGTAGTGATTTTCATCACTAAAAACCATTGTAAATATCATTTCGTATTTTTGTAGCTCCATTTTGTGCAAGCCAAGGAGTCCTTGAGCTTGAGGAGCTTTAGAAGAATCTACCTGCCAATTTTCATATTTTTTAGATCTCGTTTGAGCCCTCTAATAAGCCCTGGAACCTAATTTTTAACTAGGCCGGACACTAGGTCTGAACAGGGCCAAAGCTAGTCAAAAACTATAAAAGGAGCTAGAGAGCTCATTTTTGAGGTTGGATTGTAATTGAAATGAACTTGTAAGAGCTTTTTGAAAGGAATCTAAGAACTCCATTGCTTCTCACTATTTGTCTTGCCGTGTGTGCGTGTGTGCGTGTATGTGTGTGCATGCTTGTGTGCTTCTCACTCACGCACTTATGCCTCCACTTGCTCGAGGTCTTCATACCATCCTCACGTCTTCCCGGATTGACATTAAAGGAGGTGCTACTCATCACTGAGCTACAGGACCTCACTGAGCCTCTTGTCTTGGGTCAGGACTGGATCTATGATCATGCAGTCAACCTAAACCTAAGAAGTGGACTTCTTCAGGTATGGGTAAATCATAGTCGAATTACAGTTGAACTGGAAAATGAAGCACTCAAGGAACTAGGTAAGGCACGAACTCCTGGTCCTACCAGGGGCGCACATGAAGTTGACAATGCTATTCTTGTCCAAAACTGTATGATGCAGAAAGAGGATTGTCTCAACAACGGAATCCAGGATAAGAAGGCACTCCCTTCTGTTCCAAAGGCCAGAGGGATGCAGCAACCCAAGGCAGATCGAATGCAAAAGAAGCAGAACGCTACCTATACTGGAGGCCAAAAAAAGGAGCAAAGTAGACTATTTCAGCCAATGAAACAAGTATGGAGGCGAAAAGGCGAACACCCTGTTCCGACCAGGCCAACACCACGGCCAAAACCTCTTATTAGTAATCAACAACACGACACTAATAAGAAGTCCTTCATAAATTCTTCTGCGAAAGTGAAGTCTATTTGGGTACCCAAGAAGTCAATGAAGGCCAGCCCACAATCACGACAAATCTGGGTGCCTAAGGCTTGCGTGCGGGCCCAAATAGCTACACCAAGGCCACACCCGGTACAACATGTTTCACTCACTCGAACATCTGAGGCCCAGTCTTACACATCACGCACGGACACATATTCCTCCATGCGCAAAAGTAGAATCACTTGTCAAGGGGCCCCTAAAAAGCCTCAGTCTTAAGTAGATACTCCTATCAAACCTTCCAGAGTCTCCACAAACTCAAGGTCCAAACCCATCCACCACTACGTCACTCCACTTAGTTCTTAGGCCTACCCAAGACCTAAGTACGCACACAAGTATCGAGCACTTACTAACCCCCTAATCTCTCCCGAACCTCCTGTTAATGTTGTAATGGGGACAAAAATGGTTCTATCTTGTCCTTTACAATGTTAACACATATTTCTATATTCTCACAGAGTCAAGAGGCAAGAAGTAACATGGCAGATACGGCAGGAACTAGCTCCCAGGCAGGCACCAGCCCCCAAGTCGTGGACATTGAAAGTCTCCCAGTTGAGGAGGAATTGAAGGAACGCCCTGTGGCATTGAGGGCATTACACGCCATACCAGTTCAGAACCCTCCACAAGGGCACACTATGCCAGTCAGTAAAAACTCTCATTGGTTCAGTGATGTGGCAGGACCCCTAGGTGAAGGCACTTATATGTGGGAGGCTGAGATAAAATTCAATGGGCGCTGGGGCAGGTATCACTTTTTCACCACGGAATTTGAGAGACTGCAAAATAATGAAGGATTGAAACCTATATGGAAGAAGGCAGGACTCTACGAGTACTTCAAATTCCAATTGCCAAAGCCGGATTTTCTAAGATGCTCTTATTTGATTAGCACCCTTACTCCGAGCAAAGACAAAAAGGGATACAACTCCTTTGTACTCCCATCTCTCACAAGGGGCAATGAGCTCAAGCGTTTCATATTAACTATCAACTTGGTAAGGGAAGCTCTGGACATGAAAGGTATGCATATTCCTACGGAGAAAGAGACTATGGTCCCCGACAATATGAAGAACAGGAATCTGACAAAGTTAAAAGACATGGTTATACTTGGCTGATGCTTTTGATTTGACAATCAACATGCCTCACTGGATTATCGACCAAATCCACTTGGCTCATCAAAGGTGGTATAAAAAACAAAAGTTTGTACTGTACGGATGCTGTGCTCTAACCAGGATTGTGTACAGATGTTTAGCTTATGATGTACCAGTACAGAGGGCTCTAATTTGGACCAGAGTGCAGGAGTTTCAACGTAGACTGTCAGCTGCAGGGCCTCCCTCAAAGAAGATGAGAGGCGCTGTCCAGATGCCTTGTGCACAAGCCCGCGGTGCAACCCTAACACCTGAAACAACTCCAAGGCTTCCCAGACGAGTGCAACCATTTACTATTAGGTTACCCAGGCACAGCACAGATGGCCCTAATCTTGTGTTTCCACCTGTACCTACTGATCTGGAATTTCCTCACGGATTCACTTTGGAAGATCTAACGGATGAAGAAGTTGCCAGAATCATTGAAGCTGTTAATGCGGAAGTCGAAGCAGAGCAGGGTAGTGGACAACAAACTGCTACAGAACAACCCCAACCAAGACAACCAGAAGTGGTGGAAGTGGAGGATGAAGAAGAAGAACAAGAGGATGAACAGGAAGGATTTTCTGAGGAGGAGGTGCATGACTATGAGCAAGAAGTTATACAGGAGCTAGAGGGTGCCCCAGCATATACAAAGGAGTTGAAAAAGCTCTACGATACCATCAACAGGGTCCAACAGCAACATAAGTTATCCCTTGCAGTAGGAAAGGCTATCATGCACCAAATCCTTGAGGAGGAAGGAGTCGATGAACAATATCGTGCCACATTGGATATGATCTCTGATGCTTTAGGAGTACCTGAGACAGTGCATACTGCCCTGGCACAATCACGCAGAACGGAAAGAAGATACGGAAGACATCCCCCACGAGCAGGGAAACAGATGAATGTCTTAGTATCCGAAACACAAGGGACAGCCACGACCACGGGCACAGCACACACTGTGCACGATACTGAAGAGACCCATGTGTCCAGTGCACCCCCATCACCCCCCTTGCCACCCCCGCCTCCCACTCCACCACATTCACCTCCCGTTACCAATGTAACAACCACCGTCACCGCCTCCGAGTCCACTGCCATGACTGAAGCACAAACCGCCAATCAACCCACACACCCTCTCAACACCTCCCTTGTATACACCCCCACTAACACTGTAATCCTAACGGCAGCTACTGACATCCCCATTCCCCCACTCACACTTCCGGGCAGTTCATATTCACAACTGCACACACCACTGTACACATTCACCACAATCACTGCACCCACAATTCCACTATTCACAATCACTCCCACTACTGCGTCCACCGTGGATTTTATGGACATATCACCCTCCACCGCACCTCTCCCTCCCCCCATACGGCCACAATCTCCCATTCCCCCACCACCCACTTCACCATTTTCCAGCACCACATTCACACTTCCCTTCCCCTTTCCCTTTCCTTCTGCATTTAACACCCTTCCTGCAACCACCCCCATTAATAATGTATTTAATAACATGTATCAGTGCATGTCTCAGTTACAGCAACACTATCAGCACCTCGATGCTCTGCATACAAGTTTGTTCAGGAGTCATGAAACATTACAAAGAAGATTCATGGACTTAGAGAAAGAAAAGAGGCTCTTACAACAACAATTTAGTGCATTGCAAGAACAACATGAGCAATTAGTGGCAAATCCATCGCAGTCAGATGCAGAAGAAAGACAACGAATGGGTGATCTGCTACACTCCCAAATCACAGAAAACCTCAAGCTCCGCCGCAACATGGCTCTATTACGGAAGCATATGTCTGCAGCCCTGGAAGAAAATAGACGGCTTCATACACAAAAGGAAGAGAACTTGGAAGTAGCCATGGAAGGTTCCCCACAAGAAATTGACCCGGAGAAGTTCAAGGCCATTCCCTCGGACAATATGCAAATCATATTGGAAACACATGCTGATCTCCTCGAAGCCCATGCAGCCTTAGAAAAAGAAAGAGACGAACTACTAAGGCAATTGGCAGCTCAACCAGAACCACCAAAAGAAGTCCCAACCACCCCTGACACAACTGACGAAGTAGCAGCGCTCAAAGCACAACTCGAAGAATTACAAAAGAAAGTCCTTGAATATGAACGCCAACCCTCCCCCTTGGTGGAACCAGAACCTGAAGACCTAGTACCCATCGAAGTAGAGGAATCTTTTGAGGACCCGTATGTTCCGATGCCAGCACCTGGAGGCAAGCAAACAGACGAGGGCATGGACACCATTGAAATAGAGGCTCCTGAATGGATGCAGAAATTGGAAAAAGTGGCCACAACCCATGATGATAGGGTGGCAGTCCAGATAGCATCTATGTCACGCTTGGAAGAGGTAGTCATAAAATCCGACTATTTTAGGAACCTCTCTCATCATAGGTGGATCGGCACATCCGACGATTTGTATGTTCCCTTCTGTGTCCTAATGGCTGACTACAATGCCGAAATAAAGCAACATACCTCAAAGGAACCAACCTCCGCCACACAATTCGCACCGGAAGACATCCCAGCGAGTGCCAAGCAGGGCAATATTCATCAACCGATGTGGAGGATTCGTCTACTGGAAACCTACCCAGAAATGGTCAGAACGTGGAATAACATGCCCTTGTACATCAAATACAACCCATGCTACTGCCCTGTGTTTCGAAGAAGGTCATGGCCAGAATACACAAAAACGGTGCTGACAACCAAAGGATGTGAGAAATGGCTCAATTATGTTTAGTTAGCACCACCCAAAGGCTAACCCACCATAGGATACATGATCTCGACGATTCGGCATTGGGGGGTCAGATTTAAAAATGTGCCAGACGTCATGGCCCAAATGTGCTTGAAAATTTTTGAGCTCATGTTGGTCACCTTCAGGACCTTCAAGAATGTTAAGGAACCTCATCTCTCTGTGCTCGGATTCAATGAAGGCAATCAGGATCTTGTTTATGACATGAGCACAACGCCCTCTATTAATGTTGTTTATGCATGGCATGCCCGCATAAAGTACCTACCGGCCTGCTTCAAACAGACACTTGAAGAGATGTTTGTCACAGGGTTCTGGGAATATCACTCAGAGATCTTCATTCCCAGGCCCTCACATTTATTACAATTGTTTGCAATGGAACAAGCTCTCCATTTAGAAAAGTTACGTATGCCACATCCAGAGGTTCCCGGGCCGGTAGATTGGGATGCTCTACTCACAGACTTGGCCAAAGGATTGAGGATTGCCAAACATCACTTAGCGCAAGACGTTGTCAAATACTACGTCCAACGACCCTCCCAACAAGGGTCTGTCAGGGACGACAGACGCGAGAGAGGGGGGGGGGTGTTAGCAGCAGACAAGGAACTGAAGGACTGACAAGGCATGGCAGTCAGAGAAGAGAGTCAGAGGGGAGAGAAGGCACAAGCAGACAAGGGAGTCAACGACGATCTGGCAAGTAGGCCAATAATTTTCTTCATGAAGAAGCAAGTACGAGCATTCACGCAGATCTAGCACTAAGGCAACCCTTTAATTTTTCAAAACCCTTACACCAATTAAAAGTGATTCTCATTACTAACAACCCCTATAAATACCTTGTTCATCTTTTTGTAGCTCCATTTTGTGCAAGCCGAGGAGTCCTCAAGCTCGAGGAGCCTTAGAAGTAGTTGCTTACCAATTTTCGTATTTTTTAGATCTCGTTTGAGCCCTCAAATAAGCCCTAGAACCTAATTTTTAACTAGGCCGGACACTAGGTCTGGACAGGGCCAAACCTAGTAAAAAACTATAAAAAGAGCTAGAGAGCTCATTTTTGAGGTTAGCTTGTAATAGTTTGGAACTTGCATGAGCTTTCTGAAAGTAATCTAAAGAACTCCATTGCTTCTCACTCTTTGTCTTGCCTTGTGTGCGCGTGTGTGTGTATGTGTGTGCATGTTAGTGTGCTTCTCACTCACGCACTTATGCCTACACTTGCTCGAGGTCTTCATACCATCCTCACGTCTTCCCGGATTGACATTAAAGGAGGTGCTACTCATCACTGAGCTACAGGATTGGACATGAGTTATCTAATCAATTGGACCAAATCGAGAAGCTACATGAAACTAGGTTACAAGCAGTTGTAGGCATTTATGCTGTAAAAAGTTGACAAAAGGCATACTTCGATGCTCACATTAAGGATAAAAATTTGAAGGAAGGAGATTTAGTCCTAGTATATACTTTAAAGCAACATGCAAGGAAGCTACAGAAGAGAGGATATGGACCCTTGGTGATCAATCGCATATCAACTAGTGGAGCTATCAATTTAGCAACCATAGACGGAGAAGTACTACCTAATTATATAAGTGGGTGTCGAGTGAAGAACTATTTAGAGCCATTAACAGAAGAGATGTTGTTAAGACTTCTAACAACAAGAAATAGATGAGAAGAAGAAGAGAAAATATGCGAGGAGGCACGACAGGAGGCCCTAGAACGAATAAGGAAACGGAAGGAGTGGATGAGAGAGAGGGATGAAAGATATCGGCTAGGAGAGGATCCCATCCCAATGGCTAATTTTAGAGCCTTAGAAAACCTAGGACATCAAGTGATGCAACCCTATTTGAACTTAGGAGTGGGAACAAAGGAATACCACTTGGTGAATGCTCTCATTGACGCAGGAGCAGCTATCAGCTACATCAGATTCTCTTTGGCTCATCAGCTCAAAGCACAATTACGTGCAACCAAAGCACATCTGATGGGAATAGGAGGAAAGGTTACTGAATGCATAGGCGAGATTACCTTATCATTGCACCTAGGGAATAACACAATGCAACAAAAACTATTAGTATGCCATGATCAAGATTTATTAGAAGAGCTTGTGTTAGGCCAGGATTGGATATATGAATATGAGGTAACGATTCAATTAGCCTTGGGCTATATAGCAGCCAAGATAGGACATCGGGAAGTATTCAGTGTGCTAGAAGAACAACCTCTCAAAGCCATGTGTCTAGCTGTGAGAGGTCAATCACTCATGCATGATGATGATTGTACAACTACCTTCGTTGTGGAAACCCCACCTTCAAGCACTTCACCTGAGTTTACACCAATTCTTAATCATACACACCCTCACCATCCATTGGACCCCTCTACTAACATTGTTTCCATGGAGAGCCCTAGTGAGGAATTGAGCACAAGAGTGACTAGTCAGCATAGTCATCTTGAACCTTCCCACACTAGAATATATCCAATTCAAGGCACGAGACAGGCATGGATTCAGAAGGATCAAATAGCAGCATATCACAAACAACAAAGCCATCACCTACAAGGAAACCAATGACAGGTCAAGATTTCAAGACAAGCTGGACCCCGAGGTTTACAAAAGATTGTCCAATTATGGATCCCCAAGAAGCTGTTGGCGGCTCAACCCTTTAGAATGACTAATATGGATTCCCAAATCACCTGTGTCAATGAAGAAAAATAAATTGAAAACACAAGTACGAAAGAAGGGTCCATCCAAAATAGAGTCAAAGGAGCAAGAAAGATGGGATGACTCGAAATTGTAGAAACAGAAGTACTCAACGAAAGCAACTCCAAGGTATGAAAGGCTAGCAAAGAAGAATCACAAAACGACAGCCACACATAGCACAACAAAAGACAAAAATGCAGTCAAGGACATCAAAACAAAATTGATTTGGATACCCAAATCGTGATCATCATCGACAAACTCGCCAGCAACTCCTTCTTGCACTCATCTTGAGTTCCATGCACCTCAAACGTGCATGATAGGGCCACATTATGAGGCCATGCATTCGGCACATAATTCTCCCTCTATTTATTAGTGATGCACATTTCCCTCAAAGGGAATAGGAAAGCACTTGTACAATAACCTTGAAAAAAAAAATAATTAAGCTTCGGCTACTCACTAACGTGTTTGTTTTATTTCAGAAAAAAATAATAAAAAAATATATAAATGGAAAAAATTCCAGGTACTACCTTTCTCACACCCACGGGGCAAGGACAACACAAGTCACTTGGAGAACTATTCGATTCATGGAGATTAATGGGAAATAAGTCATGCAACCACTTTTACACTGATTGTGATGTGCTTTAAATGCAGATGGCATTGCCGGATTCCGAAGCTACGCAAGGGGAAGAGGTCCTGCTTCTCCTTTTGGAATCAATTATGAAGGCAAGAGGTCATTGGTTCCTCGAAGACCAACCGATGGTAGACCTCATCTTTTTGGCCACCATCAAGATTATGGACAGGGATCACTATTTTCCATTGATGTCGCAAGACTTCCAAACCATAATACAAGGATTTCCAAGCATCACGGAAGTTTGGGCAAGGGCGAGAATCGATAAATTTTTACGACTCCCAATTTATTTATCGGATTTTCAAAGATGCACTCAAGTTATGAACACACAACAGGCCGCCACAGATAATCCCTCAATTCTAGAAGCTAAAGTCCTTAACAAAACGGGGGCATGGAAAACTATTCAATTTACACATGAACTCATCAAGAAAGCTTTTGGATGGAGTCAGAACGGCCTCACGAATCTCAAAGAGGAATGTCATGATGCTAAAAAGAAGACCTTTCTGGAAATTAATAGGACAGATATTGAAGAATCAGTCCGTGTGGTTGTTGTTCGAGCACAATGGTAAGTACCACGTTAAGAAGCTCCACCTCCTTAATTTCAATCAGCGAAAGAGATAGGAGTGTGTAGCTCAGTGATGAGTAGCACCTCCTTTAATGTCAAGCCGGGAAGACGTGAGGATGGTATGAAGACCTCGAGCAAGTGGAGTCACAAGTGCGTGAGTGAGAAGCACACAAGCATGGACACACATACACGCACACATGCACACACGGCAAGACAAAGAGTGAGAAGCAATGGAGTCTTTAGATTACTTTCAAAAAGCTCTTACAAGTTCATTTCAATTACAATCCAGCCTCAAAAATGAGCTCTCTAGCTCCTTTTATAGTTTTTGAATAGCTTTGGCCCTGTTCAGACCTAGTGTCCGGCCTAGTTAAAATTAGGTTACAGGGCTTATTAGAGGGCTCAAACGAGATCTAAAAAATATGAAAATTGGCAGGTAGATACTTCTAAAGCTCCTCAAGCTCAAGGACTCCTTGGCTTGCAAAAAATGGAGCTACAAAAATACGAAATGGTATTTACAATGGTTTTTAGTGATGAAAATCACTATTTGTGTAGGGATTTCCTCTATTGATTTGTCATACATACCTTTGAGCTCCCTACTTGCTCTGTCTTCTCGTGTGCTCAACTCCTTGATGTCTGAAAAATTTAGATGGCCTACTTGCCAGATCTTCTTTGACTGCCATGTCTGCTTGTGATGTCCCTTCGCTCCGACTCTCTTCGTCTTGTGGCTCCTTCGGTTCCCTGACTGCTGCCAACACCCCCCCACTCTCGCGTCTATCGCCCCTGACAGACCCTTGTCTAGAGGGTTTTTGAACATAATATTGGACGACATCGGAGGCTAGGTGGTGTTCTTCGAGTCGTAAGCCGCGTGCTAGATCTGTGAGCAAATCATCCCAATTCACAGGTCCGGGAACATCTGGATGAGGCACCCTCAATTGTTCTGAGTGAATAGTTCTCTCCACAGCACATAATTGGAGGAGATGTGATGGTCTGGGTATAAAGATTTCGGAGTGATATTCCCAGAATCCTGTGATGAACATCTCCTCAAATGTCTGTTTAAAGCAGGCTGGGAGGTACTTGATTCTGGCGTGCCAATCATATATTACTTCAATTGATGGGGTGGTACTCATATCATACACCATATCCTGGTTTCCTGTCACGAAGCCTGCTCCTGAGAAGTGGGGGTCCTTAATATTCTTAAACGTCCTGAAAGTGATCAGCATTAATTCAAATATTTTCATACACATCTGGGCCATCACATCGGGATTATTGCGTAGCCGAATGCTCCAGTGACGGATTGTAGAAATCATGTAGTTCACCGTGGGGGGTCCTCGTGGAGGTGCTAGATAAACGTAATTTAACCATTTTGCGCAGGCTTTGATGTCTCTGACGGCAATAGTGAATTCAAGCCAGGTGCGTCTTCGAAGAACTAGAACAAGGATTATATTTAATAAACAACGGCATATTATTCCAGGTTCGGACCATTTCAGGATATGTTTCCAAAAGCCTGATTCTCCAGGTGGGTTGATGGATGGACCCACGCTTAGCACTTTTCGGTATATCGTCTGGACCAAATTGTGTAGCAAATGTGGGAGGCTTGCCGCATTGTCGTTGAATCTCGGCGTTGTAATCGGCCAAAAGTATGCAATATGGCACATATTGGTCATTATTGGTGCCGATCCATCTATGATGAGACATGCTTATGAAATATTCTGACTTTATGACAGTTTCTTCTAGGTTTTCTAGTGATTGGATCTGAATGGCCACCCGTTCTTCGTGGGTGTTCGCTGTCTTTTCCAGTGTCTGAAGCCACTCGGGTGCTTCTACTTCCAAGGTGTCTAGTCCCTCTGAGGTTCGTTGCCCTCCTGGCATTGGCATTGGAACGTATGGTTCCTTGTACGAATCGTCTACCTCAATGGGAACCAAGTCTTCTGGATCAGGTTCAATAACTGGAGAGGGTTGTCTTTCATACTCTAGTAACTTTTTCTGGAGCTCAACCACCTGCTCTGTCAATGCCTTCACTTCCTCTGAAGTCGAGGCCGACTCTATTACTTTGGTTGGAGCTTCCTGTTCCTTGAGCTGGCCACGCAGCTCATCACGTTCCCTTTCCAACTCATCATGAGCATCTAATAGATCTGCATAGCTTTCTAAGATGGTCTTCATTGTCTCTGAAGGTACGACTTTAAACTGCTCTGGATCAATTTCGTGGGGAGAGCCTTCCATTGCCGCTTCCAGATTCTCTTCATTTTGTTTCTGCAGTCTCTTGTTCTCTTCAAGTGCTGTGGCCATATGTTTCCTGAGTAGCGCCAAGTTACGTCTGACTCGTAGGTTATCGGCCTTGTATACTTCGAGCAAGGCTTCTAGTTGTTTGACGCCTGATTCTTTTGATGGTTGGGGTGCCTCCAGTAGTGTTTGGTGAGCTTGCTCAAGCGTTGTATAACGTTGATTCACATCTGCATTTTCCTCTTCAAGAATTGTAAGTTGCCTTTGTAAGTCCTGGTGATTTGTTGTCAGTTGTTGATACCGGTCGTCAAGAGCTCTGTACTCATTCTGAAGCTGATATACACATTGATTTAATGCTAGAAATATACTATTTACATTAAATGATGCAGGGAGAGGTGAAGATGCAGGGGGAATGGGGGCGGGAAAGGGAGTTGTGAATGATGTGGATGCAAGTGGAGATGTGGGTGGAGGGGGTATGGGAGACGGAGGTTGCATGGGGGGAGGGAGCGGTGCAGTGGCAGGAGATGTTTCCATAGTGTCAAATGTTTGAGTGACCGTGTAAATGGGGATCGTGGGTGGGGTGGAAGTGACATTAGTGAAGAGAGTGGTGAAAGTGGGCATGGTGACTCCCCCGAATTGGATTCCCGGAGAGAGTGGAATTCCCGTGACGATTGTGGTGATATTGGATGTGGTGGCAATAGTGTCACGTGGTGGAGTGAGTTGTGTAGTGAGGGGTGGGGAGGGTGGTGACAGTGGTGCTTCCTGATGTTCGTCTGCTTGCATTGTATCTCCTGGTGCTGATACGTTGATATGAATTTGTTTCTCGGACCTCATGGGACGGGCGGGAACTCTTTTCTCAAATCGGTGAATGTAGGCCATTGCCTCATGAATGGCCTCATCCAATCCTACTGCATCGGCGTGTAGGTTTATGGACTCGATGAACATGTCATCCACGCCTTCCTCCGCCAGCAATTGGTTCATGAGTTTCTTGCCTGCTTCAAGTGACATTTTATGCTGTTCTTGAACTAGCTGCATGGTTCGATATAGTCTTTTTATTTGTGCCGAATACGCAGGGGCACTTGCTAACTCTGAAAGTTCATCATACTCTTGTTCTTCGTAAGCTTCTTCCTCTTGTTCGGTCTCTTGTTCATCTACGTCGACTTCTACCACTTGTGGTCGGGTGGGGGCTGACGTTGTTGTATGGGGTTGTGGTTCCTGAGCTCGCTCTGTTTCCGTTTCGAGATTAGAGTTGTAGATTAGTCTAGCCACTTCTTCATCAGTGAGATCATTGAGAGTAAAGCCTTGTGGAAATTCCAAGTCCGATGGGACGGGTGGAAACACCAGATTGGGTCCCTCTGTACTTGGTCTTGGTAGCCGAATGGTGAATGGTCTAATGCGTCGTGTCTGGGGAGGGGTAATTTCTGGTGTAGTGGTGGCTCCACTTGGTTGAGCGCAGGGTAATTGGACTCCCCCTCTCATCTTCTTTGATGGAGGACCTACCGCTGATAGCCTTCTCTGGAATTCTTGGGCCCGGGACCATACGAGTGCCTGCTGAATAGGCACGTCATAGGCTAGACATCGATAGATTATCTTGGTTAGAGCACAACATCCGTGAAGCACATTTTTCTGCTTCTTGTTCCATCGTTGATGGGCTAGGTGAATCTGATCTATGATCCAATGTGGTACGTTGATAGGGAGGCTTTCTGTTTCTGCCAAATACAAGCTAAACCATATCTTCTTTGGGGGCATGGTGAATCTTTCCTGGGCGGGGAAAGCAAAATGCTGCATGACAGTCCGTAGGTGAAGAGCGATGGTCGGTGTCATTGCTACCATATCCTTCAGCTTATTGAGGTCTTTATGTTTCATTCTGCCTGGAACCATTGTTTCCTTTTCAGTAGGAATATGCATACCATACATGCCCAATGCTTCTCGTACCAGATTGAAGGTCAATTTGAATCTTCTAAGTTCGTGGCCCGGCAACAGTGAGGGTAACACAAAGGTGCTGTCGCCTCCCTTGGCCCTGCTCGGAGTGATGGTACTGATAAGATAAGAACAACGTAAGAAATCCGGCTTTGGTAAGTGGGCCCTGAAATAACTGTCCAAGCCCGCTTTGGTCCATACTGAACGCATTACTTCGGCATTCTGATAGCTCTCAAATTCGTGCGTGAAAAAATGGTAGCGTCCCCATTTACCATTAAACTCCAATTCAGCTTCCCAAAAATAGGTTCCATCACCCAATGGTCCTGCAACATCACTGAACCAATGAGCATGTTTGCCCACCTGAGAGGTGTGTCCCTGAGGAGGATCCTGAACTGGGAGCACATGCACAGCTTGAAGTTCTTGCGGTCTTTCGGTGAGATGTGGTTCGAGGAGGAGTGTTTCTATATCCACAATCTGTGCGCTGGATCCGGTGTGAGAACTGGAACCTCCAGCATCTGCCATGGCCCTGCTTTCTTGTTGGTTCTGTGAGAATATAGAACCAGGTGTTAACATCGTAATGGACAGAATAAACCCATTGTTGTCCCCGTTGCAATTTTAACGTGAGGTAGATGATGAGTTAGTGGTCAGTAAGTGTACGATGACAGTGTGCGTAGTTAATGCCTGGATAGTCCTAGGAGCTAGATGGAAAGATGCACTGTCTGACTAATGCAGTTAGTAGGTGGAGATGAATTCACAGATTGGGGTCGGGGGGTTTATTACAAGTCTTAGGTTGCCAAACACCATGGATGGCTTTTGGTCTTGGTTTTGTGGGGATTGGGGAGGGTTGCATGAGTAATTCTACTGGGAGTTGTTGTGTCATTGGGACCCATTTACGAGTGAGTCTGTGCGTGCTTCTAGGCGGCAGTGTGTTCGAGTGTATCAGACAAGAGTGGGTGGCGGCTGCTTGAGCGAGTGAACTATGTCGTGTAAGGTATGAATTGTGTGGGACTAGTTGAGCCTGCAAGCAAGCCTTGGGCACCCAAATTTGTCTTGATTGTGGGTCGGCCGTCATCGACTTCTTGAGTACCCAAATGGATTTCACTTTCTCAACAGAGGTTTTAGGAGTCCTCTTATTAGCATCAATTCGTTGATTACTAATAGGAAGTTGAGACCGTTGTTGCGACTTAGTTACTGTCGGCAGCTCGTCTTTCTGCACCCACATTTGTTTCATCGGCTGAGTTGTTCTGCTTCGCGCGTTCTTTTGGTCTCTCGCTTGGAGAGTCTTCAGTGATTGATCTGCCCTTAGTTGCTGCCTCCTTCTGGCCTTTGGAAAAGAAGGGAGTTCCATTGTGGTTCTGACTCCTTTTTTGATATCTTCATTCTTCTGCATCACATAGCCTTGGACAAGCACAGCATGGTCAGCTTCATGTGCACCCCTGGAGGGACCAGGAGTCCGTATCTTTTCTAGTTCCTTGAGTGCTCCATTATTTAACTCAATTGTAATTCTAGTTTGATTCACCCATACTTGAAGAAGTCCACTTCTTAGGTTTAAGTTGACTGTTTGGTCATAGATCCAGTCTTGACCCAAGACAAGGGGTTCCGTGAGGTCCTCATCTTGACATACTAGTGCTTTAACTGTCATTGCCTCATCATGAATATAGAGGGGAAGTTCCACCTCACCCATGCAAGGGGTTTCCACGCCTCCTAATCCTATGAGATATGCTTCCACAGGATTGACAGTTAATTGCAACTCTTGACAGTAAGACAATTTAACAGCACTAGTGGCTGCACCTGAGTCAATCAAGGCTCTTACAGTCCTTGCACTCTTTCCTTGTCCTATATCTAAGGTTATGAAAGGACGTCGATCAGTTATCCTATGTGAGCTAACACCTGAAACTTCACACATAGCCACGTCATATCCTTGATCTGCATATGCATCTTGCCTAGGATGCTCTCTACCTTGTCTTCTTAATTTCATTCTCTGTATGCGCTCTAGGGCTTCTGCTTGAGCTTCTTCTCGAATTCGCTTTTCTTCCTCTTTGTGTTTCTTAGCAGTATTGAGTCGACTTAGCATTTCCTCTGTGAGAGGTTCCTGATACAACTTGACTCTGCATCCGCTGATATAACTTGGGAGAACATCGCCTTCTAATGTGGCTAGTTGCACTGCTCCACTTGTTGAGATTCTGTTAATGATCATGGGTCCGTAGCCTCTCTTCTCTAGTTTCCTCGCATGTTGCTTCAATGTGTAGACTAGAACTAAGTCGCCTGCCTTTAAACCTTTATCTTTCACATGGGCATCAAAGTATGCCTTCTGTCTCTTCTTAGCTGCATATATCCCTGCAGCTGCTCTCAGTCTTGTTTCTCCTAATCGTTCAAGGTCAAAAATTCTAGAGGAGAGTTCATGACCCGTCCATTCATGCTCTTGTGCCACTTTCAATGTAGGTATCAAAAAGTCTAAAGGTAGCACAACATTTTGGCCAAATACCATCTGAAAGGGGGTGGCTTGGAGTACCGTTTTGTAGGCAACTCGGTATGCCCAAACAGCATGGTGTAGCTGTTTGTCCCAATCAGAGCGTTTATTGTTCACTAATTTCGTCAATACATTGCATAAGATCTTGTTGGTGCTCTCAGCCTGGCCATTCGCTTGAGGGTGATAGGGGGCAGACTTCTTATGTATTACCAAGAATTCTTGGAGCAGATTTTCAATCACTTCATTCAAGAAGTGAGTGCCTCTATCACTAACTAGCTCTATAGGTAGCCCGTATCTAGTGAATACATTTTCAAACAAGAATTTAGCAGTTGTTTGAGCATCGTTCTTCGTTGTGGCTTTTACCTCTACCCACTTTGTTAGATAGTCTGTCGCAACAATGATATAGTCTGCATGGGAACCCTTAGCTGGGGGATTAATAGGACCTATGAAGTCTATTCCCCACTTGAGAATGCACGTCCACCCATCATAGGTTTCAGTGGCATCTCATCTTTACGTATAGGATACTGAGTTCTCTGACATACATCACATCGTTTCACATAGGTATGTGCATCCATGTGAAGGGTCGGCCACCAGAAGCCCACAAATAGTATTGCCTTGATCACCCGATCTGGTCCAAAGTGTCCTCCTGCTACACCTTGGTGAGCAGTTTCCAAGATCTTAAGATATTCACTCTCATGGACACACAGTCTCAGGTAACCATCCTTACCACGCTTGTAGAGATTATCACCAATGAGTGAGTAATCCTGGGCTTCTTGTTCTAAACTCCTTTTCCTAGCCAGAGTCATGTCTGGAGGGAATGTTTTCGTCCTCAGGAAGGATACTAGTGGTTCACTCCAATCTGGTACTATGGACACTTGATAAAGAGTGGCATGTTCCACAGGTGGTTTAGTGCAACAGATTGAGCATTCCTTGCACAACCTTTGGACATCAGCTTCCATAGTTGGCCAATGTACTCCGAGTCTCCTTAGTGTCTGTAAGGTTCGTTGCTTTGAGTAGTGTTGCTCTAACGCACCTACATGTGCTAAATGCAACCATTTATTGTACTCGTCCTCTTCCACACAACAAGCCAAGATTCCTTGATCTGTGTGCTTGTACATGCTTCCTGCCATGATGTGGTACTTTTGGGCTTTCACAACCTCTCTATTCTGTGTGTTTACTACTGGATGGTTAGGCCCGTATGTCAATACTGGTACCAATGGCTTAGCCCACTGCGGTACAACTTCCAAATTAAACAAGTAAGCATCAGGAAGATCATCTGATACTCCTTGTGGGGCTTCTCCAGATGTGAGCCTAGAGAGATGATCTGCTCTCAAATGAGTCTTACCTTTCCTTACCACGACTTCAAAATCATATTCCATTAGCAAGAGAAACCATCTTACCAATCTTCTTGTATTGCATGGCTTGTTCACGAGATATAACAATGCTTGATGATCAGTAAAAAATTTAAACTTATTTGCAAGTAAATAATGTCTAAATTTCTTGACTGCATATACCATGCCTAAGCCTTCTCTCTCAGTAGTGGTGTAATTTCGTTCAGCTGCATTCAATTGTCGACTAGCATAGGCAATTGGAAGATCCATATTACCTTCACCAGTAGGTTGAGCAAGCACACACCCAATAGCATAATTGGATGCATCCACGTGAACATGGAATGGCTTATTCCAATCTGGTGTGGTCAAGATTGGTGCTGAACATAATCTTCGTTTAAGCTCCTGGAAGGAATTCTCACATTCATTAGTCCATTCAAAGTTAGTCAGAAGTCTGCACATGGGCTTGGCTATGATGGCATACATGTGTATAAATCGTCGGTAATATCCACAATGCCCCATGAAAGCTTGTACTTCCTTGACGTTCCTTGGCCTAGGTAGCTCTGCTATGGCTCTCACTTTCTCTTCGTCAGTAGATATGCCATTCTTTGACACTATGTGCCCTAGAATCTTGCCTTGCCTGACCATGAAAACACATTTTTCTGGGTTTAGGCAGACTTGATATTCTCTACATTTGTCAAAGATTTGTCTGAGTTCAGGAATATGAGTTTGTCTAATGTTGGAATGAGCACAAAGATCATCAACATAGACTTCTAAGTTTTTCCTCAGGAACTCCTTAAATACATGGCACATTAGTCTCTGGAAGGTAGCTGGTGCATTGGTAAGCCCAAATGGAATTACACGAAAGGCAAATATACCCCATTCTGTGGCAAAAGCTGTTTTATGCTGATCTTCTGGAGCTATGGCTACTTGATTGTAGCCCGAAAATCCATCAAGGAAGCTGTACACT
Organism: Ceratopteris richardii; assembly: GCA_020310875.1. Taxonomy (NCBI): domain Eukaryota; kingdom Viridiplantae; phylum Streptophyta; class Polypodiopsida; order Polypodiales; family Pteridaceae; genus Ceratopteris; species Ceratopteris richardii. Next base: position 50,613,056 of record CM035411.1, read on the forward strand.
TCCTTGCCTGCTACTCTTTCTAAGAGATGTTCTGTGATGGGAAGCGGATAGTTATCTCGAATTGTGGCTGCATTGACCTTCTTCAAGTTAATGCATACGCGCAGCTTTCCATTTTTCTTGGGCACCACTACGATGGGGGATACCCACTCAGTGTGCTCAATTTCATAGATAAATCCAGCTTCAACCAGTCTATCTATCTCCTCTTTAATCTTGGCGGCATAATTATCGTTATATGTATAGGGCTTTTGCTTAGAGGTTTTAGCATCTGAGGTCATGGGGATGGTGTGTGAGCATACGTCTGGGTCAACACCCTTCAAATCCTTGTAACTCCAAGCGAATACATCTCTGTATTCTCTTAGCAAGGCTATTAACGCATGCTCTTCTTCCTCTGTTAGGTCATGGCCTATGTACGTGCATCTCTCCTCTCCTTCTTCTAGGGCCACTACTATTTTCTTGGTGGTTTCTTTGTTATCATAGGCCTCTCCTAATTGTGCCTCTCGTTTAGGCATTCTTATCATGACTCTCCTGTCGTCTATCTCGTACTTCTTAAAATTTTCTGGGACCTCAAACAAAGATTCTTCCTCCTCTGGTGAGACTTCTTTCTTCTTTCGTTTCTTTCCTTCTTCCTTCGGGGTCACATGTGTGGCTAATCTTACATCATTTGTAAGCTCTCCATGCCTCTGGGGTTGAAATTCCACTTCATGGAAGTATTCTTCATCTGATGCAAAAGGTGGATCCATAATGATTGACTCTAGATTGGAGTCACTTGCATCCTCAAACGCATCAGGGATAGGTTCGCATTCTTCTAGAACTGCCTCTCCCATGATTGGCTCTATGGAGAAGACTGAAATGTCATAGCCATCCTCATCACAGTGGGGTGTCCATTGTTCTTCAATGATGGCTACATCCATTGTTGCTAGGATTTCTGCCCAACCATGGGGTTCAAATTCCTCATCAGGAAAGACTACAGGTGCATAGGCTGGGTCTTGAATTGATCTATGGTTTTCTTTTGCACCTACCTCTCTGGCTTTCTCTCTCTTCTCTTCTTCTACTGCTACCTTACACATCCATAAGTGGGTGTCTTCATGCATCCACGAGGATCCGGATTCTATGGAATGCACAGACTCAGTCTCATCTTTGGCTCTATGGATGGGATTCCATTGAATAGGTGGTACATCTCTATGAGAGTAATCCTTAAGATTGACTTTGGTCGTAACACCTAAGTGCTGCAAATACAAAGAATTGGTTCCCCAATCCTGTACCACTTGCAACTGCCGCATAAATGGTCTTCCCAAAATCATTTCATAGGCATGATTTTTGCTGAAGTCACATATAGCAAATGTATGCTCAAACTCGACACCACAGGTGGTGAGAGTTATTCCTTCTAGCAATCCTAAGGGTCTCTCAATATGACCATCGGCCATCTGCAATTTCATTCTCGTTGGCCTGAGTGATGGCTTGCCCCAACGCTTCCATAGGGAAGTGGTGGCAATTGCAACTCCTGCACCTGAGTCCAAAATTGCCTTGGTGGTGTACTCTTGGTAGGTAATGGGAAGATAGGTGTTCCCTTCTTCACCTTCACACATATCTCCTATCTTATCCAAGGGTATCTCTGGCACTGTCCTATGTGATCCTGCCTGGGAACGAGGTTTTGCTATCTCTGGTGCTTGTTTGGCTACATGTTTCCACACTTCTGGTCTGACCTTAAGCAGCTCTTCCAAAGTGAGATTGCACTGCACTTTGGTGTTCTTCACTACCTCTGTGTTCCTAGGTATGACTGAATCTTCGTTTCTTACCATGACTGTAGGCGCTCTCATACAGGTGGACTTTGCTTCCCATGGGCCTGTGAAATGGGGTAGTTCTTGTAAAGAATTAGACTCGAAGTCTAATCTTTCTTGAGATTGGGTGCTCTCCTGCTCCCCATAAATGGAAGGAAGGTTTTGTGGGAATTGATCGTGCGTGTCATCCACCAGTTCAATGGGAGGAGGAACTTCACTCTCTTTAGCCCATTTGTCTTCTTGAATCTCGCGTAGGAATTCTGGTGTGAACCGATTCATAGAAGATGATGTGTCTGGCTCCGTAGAGTTAGGCACATAGGCTTCAGGCACATAGGCTTCCTGAGGAGGAATGCTTACTCTTTCACTTGCCTTGTCCTTGTGTTGAGAGGCTGGTTCCTTTTGTGATTGTGCCATTAGATTTTCTATTCTTTCTAGGGAGGGGGGGTTGTCTGGTTCAGAGGAATTGGGCACATAAACTTCTGATGGGGGATGGGTCATGTTTTTGCTTACTTTATCTCTTTCTTGATTTTTTTCTTCCTTGGCAGATCTTGCAATTATGCCCTCTAACTTCTCTAGGAGTCCATCCAAGTGTAATTGCGTCTTGGCTGAGCCCGAGTAATTGAAAAGGCGACTGGCTTCAAACATAGTCTGAGCCAATGCGACCATTTTCGCGCAAAGCTTGGTTCTTTCTATCTCTAGGTCAGCTCTAGGGTAGCACTTGTCATGATCCGTTACATTTGGCCCTTCTTGGATTCTGGCCTGATATGCTTTAAGCATCATGTCTATGTCTTCAGGAGTGGGATCAGCTAATACTGATCCTACTCTAGGGGGTGGTGGAATCGTATGAGGTGGGTTGGAAGGTGGCGGATCGGATGGCGATGGGAATGGTGGTGGTGGGGTAGTGTGAGAGGGAGTTTGAGATGTGAGTTCAGTTATCCTGGCTTTGGTTTCCCTTATGCTTTCCTCAAGTTCACTCATCTTTTTAGCCCATTGTCTTTTCATTCTTTCCCGACTATCTTTCCACGCTCTAGTCCTTTTCTTTGTCACGCTCTCGGTTTCACTAGCCTCTGGGTTCTTATCCTGGTTTACCCCTTGGTTCTGCTGCAATGACTGAGCTCTAGTCACTACCTGTACTGATGCGGTGGATGTCACACTTCCTGTGGAGTCTACCACCAACCCAATAACGTTAATAGGAGTGATTTTTGGCATATTATTAGGATTCTTAGGGCAGTCTCGTAAGAGATGCTCCTTTCCACATTCTTGGCAAAAGCCCTGAATTGTTACTGACTGGGGTTGTGTGAGTGGAGGTAAGGGACAATCACGAATGAGGTGATCTCCCTGACATCTGTAGCATGGTCCTCTAGGGAATGGGGGTCTTACCTGCCTAGGTTGAGGCCTAGGGTTGGGGTTTGCATACATGACATTTGTGTAATCTGACTCCCAACTAGGTTCATTTGGCTCTTCACTATAGTAAGACTCACCATGTTCAGGAGATTACATGTAATAAGCATGGGGACTATCGACAGGTGTAGAATCAAAGCTATGGTCACTAGGGTCGCTTTCAAAAAGCAATGGTGTTACAGGGACTATAGCTCTATTCAGGTTTTCTTCTGCTGCTGCATATTTTACTGGGATCGCATTAGCTGGGGCAGGGGGTTGTTGTGCTAACACAGGCTGAGGCCTTTGGTGGTTTTGGTATGGTTGTTGATAAGGTTGTTGTGGCCTGCCATATGGCTGTGGGGGGTACGGGTTCTGGAATCTTCCCTGCTGAGGGTATGGCTGAGGGTAGGGTTGCCTAACCGCCTGCTTGTTGTATGGGCAATCTTGCGCGGTGTGATTGGTGTACCTCCGTTCTATGGTGCAGTACTGGCTACTAGAATTTACTTGGGGCTGAGCCATAATGGGACATACGTTTGCCATGTGGTCGCCACCACAAGTATAGCACCTTTTCAGAGGGGCGAACCTTGGGATTTGTTTACTAGAGACACCTAGTTTCTGAGCAACTTTCTCTGCAAGTTCCTCAATCGATGTGGATTGCGTGGAAGAGAGGCTAGAGGCACTACCTGAATCTTTGTATATCTTGGAAAGCTCTAACTCCTCCCCTAGGTTATCCTCGATGTCAATGCACATGCGTACACACTCTTCTATGGTCCTAGGGTCCTTCAAGTACACATAAGATCTCAATTTGGTACTTAGCAATCCATCCAAGAATAAAGCCACTTGCTTAGCTGGTGTGGGTAACTCAGGGACAGGGCATCTTTCAAGATATTGCCTAAATCTCCTTCCTGCAAGTCTCACGGTCTCTTGAGGGGTTTGCTTGAAGCTGTGAATCAGTGAGGAGGTATTATGTCTTATGCCACTCTTAGAAAATTCAATGATGAAAGCCTCTAGGAGTTGGTCTATGCTCCTGAACTGTCTCTCGTTTAGTGGTTGAAACCATGTCAGGGCAGTGTTCCTAAGGGTTAGACCAAAGGCATTGTACTGCGTGAATAGATCCTCCACTTGTTCCGCTCTCAGGACTTGTCTAAACTCTTCCACATGATCGTATGGGTCTCCTGTGCCATCGAAGTAATTCTTCATGGACTTAACTAGCTGAGTCGGTCTCAAAGTCCTTGTGTGCTCTCTAGGTCGTGGTAGAGGGAACTCATCCGCATTTCTTTGATTCCTGTGAGCTCTAAGCATCTCAGGTTCCACTCTATTTGTTTCTGTCCTCGTTCTTTCTCTGCCCCCTAAGTTGGCAAAGCTCACCTCCGGCCTTTCTCTATGTCTGTCTCTTTGAGTTCCGTGAGCGTGGGAGGTTCCAGCTCCTGGGTGACCAAAGGACACGTTCGATCTTGGTTGGGGGAAAACGAATTCACCCTTCCAAGTGTAAGCATGCCTATCATTTTCTGTCACCACAAAGATCCTCTCTGAGGCGTGATCTAAGTAGGTCACTCTGCCTGGGCTATCAAGATCCTTAAACTCATAGATCATGATTGTTCCTATATCAGTTGGCTGATCAGATTTATACCTCCAAAAGGCTTCGTCAGTTTCTCGATTGAGGAGCAAATCTATGCTCTTATTATCCTGGGGAATCCACTCTGGTGTTATAATCCTAGTGAGAACCGAGTTGCCTCGAGGGGTTCTAGGTTCTGTACCCATGTTTCCTTGCTCTAGGTCACCTAAGTCCGCTTCTGGGATCACATTTCCAAATTCGTCCGTCCTATCTGGGTGACTGGTGACTACGTATATGGTTCCTTCTTTGTCCAAGTATGCTCCGCTTTCAAACTTGACAGCTGGGTGCTCTAGTCCAATGGATTGATCAGGATTCTTAATCTGTACCACAGATCTTCCTAGGCCGTCCTCATAGATGCTGGCACCTAATCGGTTGGTCCTAAGGTATTCCAACTGTGTTTTGTATGGGCCTTCTACCCTGTGCAAGTATGGCACTCCTGAACTTCTCGTAGGTCTGTCCATGCCTTGAGACATCTCTGATTCACTGGTATCAGAGCTAGGGTAATGCGAGTGGTGACTCAACTGCTGGGCCCAAGACCTAGCAGTGTGGTTGACACTAGCCTCTGAAGACCTAAGGCTTTGTCTATCTCTTACTAGATGTCGTCCTGATCTAAGGTTCATATGCCTAACTGATTCACCCAATTTTTCCAGGTACAACCACGTTTCTGAGTCCTTTTGTATCAGTTACTTGATTCTTTTTAGTTGATTCCCGTGTTAAAATTATTGTCTGATATCACATCGTAAGGAATACTTGAGTTTAATTTCGCACTTTAGTTTGGTCGTTTCACATTAGGTTCTTTTCCTTTAAGGTTGTCATTCACACACACAGGTTATCTCTTGTCTTGAACTTGATTTCTTAGATAGTCTTTGATTTATCTCGTGCCTATCGTTGCCTGGAATTACTTCTAACTCTACCCGCACTTAGCCTAAACTAAGAATTGACAGAGGGTGTTGCGGGTTTTCCAACCTTGAGTTCCTTTCCTTGTATTGTTGCCCTGGTGTGCCCAGGATGCGCATTCCCAAGCCTGCACTTACTCTTGCTTTGCGTACCCTTAGATGCTCTCAAAGGACCTGTAAAAGGCCCACTGTTAGCTCAAGACTTAAATTCAAAAGACAGAACCAAACACTTTCATTCTTGTAACACTTCACCAATTTGCACGATGACTTTTTTTTGGACACAACTCTAGAGATCCCTGAATTTTTGTTCCCCCTGGGTATGGTCAACTTCAAAAGACCCTATCTAATATTCCTGATCTTAACTTAACCATAACCAGTCAATGTTTCTGTTGTACTCCCCGCGAGCTTTCCAACAAAACAAAAATCACGGCAAACGGATTCTGTATGAGGAAGTTATGCCAGTTCAGGGTTTTGGGGCTAAAACAGGATTAAACTAGGTTAACAGGCAAACAGGAATTCTCAGGTTACTTGGGTCATGCCCTCGTAATGCAATACTACACCCTAGTGTTTGTCCCACACTTGGCCAAAATTTAGACCATTATTTTTGCCTTAAAAATTTGACCTAATTTACCCTTCTAACGTGTTCGCAAAGTCTGTCGGTCGCGATTGACAGGTCCGTCGTGGCTGTCAGTCGCGATTGACTGGTCAGTCGCGATTGACATGTGGCCGAAATTTCAGTCAATCGTGGTCAAATAGTCGTTGACTCTGTCGATCACGATTGATGTGTCGATCGCGATTGACAGGTCGGTCGCGAGGGTCTGTCCATCGTGGTCAAACAATCGTTGACTGTGTCGGTCGCGATTGACAGAGCCGTCGTGGGCTGTCAGTCGCGATTGATGGGTCGATCGCGATTGATGACTCGATCGCGATTGACACGTGTCCCGCGTATGATCCGTCGGTCGTGGTCAATCGGTCGTTGACTCTATCGGTCGCGATTGATAGAGCCGTCGTGGGCTGTCGGTCGCGATTGACGTGTCGATCGCGATTGACAGGTCTATCCGTCGTGGTTTGTCGATCGCGATTGACAGAGTGATCGCGATTGATAGAAATCTGAGGAATTTCAAAAAACTAAACACATTTTTGGGAAGCTCTAGGCCTGTAGGTCATGGATATGCACTTTGTTTAGCAAATAGAGCAATTTTTCTGTCGGTCGCGATTGACAGAGCCCGGCGACACAGAGACAGGACCGTACAGTTCCGTACCTGTGCAGAGTGCTGGGGATGGTGATACAGCAAGAACCTGCAGAATGCTCAAAAAACATGCAAAAAACAACGCACGGAATATCGCTCTCTCGCTCTCTCTCACAAGTAGAATGAAGGAAATGAGGTGGAGATGGTGATATGATAAAAAAACTGAAATTTTCACGATGATGGAAATGGAGGTGGAAGATGGTGATGATGATGATGGTGATGATGGTGGTAAGGTAAGAAAGAGAAAAATAGGAAAAGTAAAGAAATTACCTACAACGCCAACGTCTCCAATCTACGTCTTACCATCACACGCTCGTCCTCAAAGCTCGATCCTCGGCAACGGCGCCAAAATTTGGTGTAGCTCAGTGATGAGTAGCACCTCCTTTAATGTCAATTCGAGAAGACGTGAGGATGGTATGAAGACCTCGAGCAAGTGGAGTCACAAGTGCGTGAGTGAGAAGCACACAAGCATGCACACACATACACGCACACGCGCACACACGGCAAGACAAAGAGTGAGAAGCAATGGAGTGTTTAGATTACTTTCAAAAAGCTCTTACAAGTTCATTTCAATTACAATCCAGCCTCAAAAATGAGCTCTCTAGCTCCTTTTATAGTTTTTGACTAGCTTTGGCCCTGTTCAGACCTAGTGTCCGGCCTAGTTAAAAATTAGGTTCCAGGGCTTATTAGAGGGCTCAAACGAGATCTAAAAAATATGAAAATTGGCAGGTAGATACTTCTAAAGCTCCTCAAGCTCAAGGACTCCTTGGCTTGCACAAAATGGAGCTACAAAAATACGAAATGATATTTACAATGGTTTTTAGTGATGAAAATCACTATTTGTGTAGGGATTTCCTCTATTGATTTGTCATACATACCTTTGATCTCCCTACTTGCTCTGTCTTCTCGTGTGCTCAACTCCTTGATGTCTGAAAAATTTAGATGGCCTACTTGCCAGATCTTCTTTGACTGCCATGTCTGCTTGTGCTGTCCCTTCGCTCCGACTCTCTTCGTCTTGTGGCTCCTTCGGTTCCCTGACTGCTGCCAACAGAGTGATACGAAGATCGTGAATGTGAGATGTAGTGAGAGTGAAGGTGAGAAGCATAGATGCACACACACATACACACACACATGTAAGAGACAAACAAGACACAATGGAAGGTTGGAAAATAGACTCTATTGCTCAAGGTCTCAATTACAAGCTCAAAATAGCTCTAAGCTCACACTAGCCAACCTCCAAAATGAGCTCTCTAGCTCTTTTTATAGTTTCTAGACTAGTTTTGACTAGTTTCACATCTAGTGACTAGCATGGTTAAAAAATAGGTTCTAGGTGCTATTTGAAAGGGTAAACCGGATCCAAAAATATCGAAAATTGGTAGGCTCGTTCTACCTATGCTCCTCAAGCTCCAGGACTCCTCGGCACAAAATGGAGCTACTAATTACAAAAGGGGTTTTTTTCTATGTTACATATGGTACAAAAGTGATGAAAATCACTGTTGAAGGTTTTGAAAAAGTAATATAAAACATAATTCTTTGAAAAAATAATCTGACTGGCTCCCCACTACTTTGTTGTGTTCTACCTTCACATACTTCCGCGTCATTCTATGCCTCTGGCTATTGCCAACACCCCCCTCCCTCTCGCTTTTTTCATCCTCCACAGAACCTTGTTGTGGGGTCTATCAGATATAATTTTGTAGGAGGTCCTAGCAGTGAGGGTGTGTGTTGGCTGTGGTCAGGGCAGTCAAGGACTTACGAGGCAAGGAAGCCAACGAGAAGGGCCAAGTAGGCAAAGTAGTCAACAGAGATCAGGCAAATAGGCCTATCAACTTTCATGAATTAATATTTCCCACATAGTGATTTTAGTCACTCCACACCATTGTAAATATCATTTTTGATTATTCCTACTCCCTTTTGTACAAGCCGAAGAGTCCTCGAGCTTGAGGAGTATTAGTAGTATTTATGCACCAGTTTTCATAATTTTTAGAGCTTGTTTGAGCCTCCAAAATAGCCTTAGAACCTAATTTTTAACTAGGCCGGACACTAGGTCTGGACAGGACCAAAGCTAGTCAAAAACTATAAATAGAGCTAGAGAGCTCATTTTTGAGGTTAGCTTGTTGTAGATTTGAGCTTGTATGAGACTTTTTGACTAATCTAAAGAACTCCATTGTTTCTCTCTTTGTCTTACCTTGTGTGCGTGTGTGTGTGTGCATGTTAGTGTGCTTCTCACTCACACACTTGTGCCATCACTTGTTCGAGGTCTTCATACCATCCTCACGTCTTCCCGGATTGACATTAAAGGAGGTGCTACTCATCACTGAGCTACACCAAATTTTGGTGCCGTTTTCGGGGATCGAGCTTTGAGGACGAGCATGTGATGGTAAGACGTAGAGTTGTGACGTTGGCATTTTAGGTAAATTCTTTACTTTTTCTTATTTTTCTCTTTCTTACTTTACCATCATCATCACCATCATCATCCTCACCGTCTCCCACCTCCATCTCCATCATCGTGGAAATTTCAATTTTTTTTTCATATCTCCTTCCCCCTTCCATTTCCCTCATTTCACTTGTGAGAGAGAGCGAGAGAGCGATTTGTGTGCGCTGTTTTTGCATGTTTCTTGAGTGTTTTTGCAGTTTTTGGCTATATCATCATCTCCAACAGGCCACGCAGGTATGAAAAATCTCTACACAGTCTCCGGGGCATTGACCTCTGTCAATCGCGATTGACAAAAAAATCGCTCCTTTGGTAAAAGAAAGTGCACCACTATGAGACACATCTTGAGTACATTCCAAATCACTTTTCAAAACTAAAAAATTCCGTGTTTTTCTATCAATCGCGACCGACACTGTCGATCGCGATTGACAGCCACGATCGACAGAGACGACCGATAGACCTTGTCAATCGCGATTGACACCGTCGATCGTGATCGACAACCACGACCGATACCTCTATCAGCCGTAATTGACACCGTCGATCGCGACCGACTGAATTTTGATGATTGACACATAAACTTGCATGCCCACGTGTCCATTGCGAAGGACAGACCCACGATTGACTGAAATTATGCCGAAATTTGCAAAAAAAGTGTCGATCACGATTGACACCATCAATCACGATTGATAGACCCCATGATCGTGATATGTCGATCACCATTGACAGGCCCGACGGACACGTGTGTCAATCACGATTGAAAGCCTCGGCCAAATTTTTAGGGTTTTTATTTGAAAATTTTGGGCTCATTTTGGACATGAATATTGGGTTGTAGGGCACATAGGGAGGCCATAAGCAAATAGTTTGAGAAGACCCTGTTTGCTTGTTAGCCTGTTTGAACCCTGTTTTAACCTCAGAACTCTGAAGAGTCATAACTTACTCATACGAAGTCCGTTCGGAAAGCTCGTGGGTTTGTTGGAAAGCTCGTGGATTATTAGATAGGGTATTTTGAAGTTGACCATACCTAGGGGTAAGAAAACTGAGGGATCGTTAGGATTGTTTTCCATAAAGGCAAAAGGCAACTTGGTCTGTGAGTTACATGAATGAAAGTGATTTGTTATGTCATTTGAATTTAAGTCTTACACTAACTTTGGGACTTTTACAGGTCTATTGAGAGCATCGAAGGGCATTCAAGGCAAGAGTGAGTGCAGGCTTGCGAACACATCTCTTGGGCTTACAAGGGCAAGGGACAAGCAACTTGAGGTTGGATCATTCTCAACTTCCTTTGTCAATACCTAGCTTAGGCTAAGTGCAAGTAGTGCTAGAAGTAATTCAAGGTGACGATAGGCATCTATCAAGTTGAAGATTACCTAAGCACTCAAGTTCAAGCTGAAATATAATCTCTTTGTGATCGATAACTTTTAAGGAAAGAATAACGTGATACGATCAAATTAAAGTGCAGAAAATCACTTAAATATTCCTGACGACGTGATACAGACAAGAGCATAAACACGATAACGAACTAAAAAAGAACCAAGTGACTGCTACAAATTGAGCTGCAATGAGGTTGTACTTGAAAAAAAAAAATTGGGGTTGTTTAATCGGGCATATGAACCTTAGATCAGGATGACACCTAGGGAGAGATAGACAGAGTCTTAGGTCTTCAGAGGCTAGTGTCAATCATACTGCTAGATCTTGGGCCCAGCAGTTGAGCCATTATTTGCACTACCCTAGCTCTGAAACTAGCGAGTCCGAGATGTCTCATGGTATGGAGAGACCCACCGGAAGTTCAGGTGTGCCATATTTACAAAGGGTAGAAGGCCCTTACAAGACACAACTCGAATACCTTAGGACCAACCGAGTAGGTGCTTGCATCTATGAGGACGGCCTAGGAAGATCTGTGGTCCAGATTAAAAACCTGGACCAACCAATTGGACTCGATCCAGCAGTCAAGTTTGAAAATGGAGCATACATGGACAAAGAAGGAACCATATACGTAGTCACTAGTCACCCAAATAGGACAGACGAGTTCGGGAATGTGATTCCAGAAATGGACATAGGAGACTTAGAGCAAGGGAGCATAGGTGGAGAGCCTAAAACCCCTCGAGGCAAGTCAGTTCTCACTAGAATTATCACACCAGAGTGGATTCCCGAGGACAATAAGAGCATAGATCTGCTCTTAAACCAAGAGACCGATGAAGCCTTTCGGAGGTATAAGCCTGATTAGCCGAATGAAGTAGGAACAATCACAATCTACGAGTTTAAAGATCCGGATAGCCCAAGCAAAGTGACTTACCTAGACAATACTTCAGAGAAGGTCTTTGTGGTCACAAAGCATGGTAGGCATGCCTACACTTGGAAGGGTGAATTTGTTTTTCCCACACCAAGATCTAATGTCTCTTATGGTCACCCAGGAGCTGGAACGTCCCAAGCTTATGGAGCTCAAAGGGACAAAAGTAGAGATAGGCCAGAGTGAGTTTTGCCAACCCCTTGGGTAGAGAAAGGATGAGAACAGAGACGGATAGAGTGGAAACTGAGAGACCTAGAGCCCGAAGAAACCAAAAATATGCGGATGAATTCCCTCTACCAAGACCTAGAGAGCACACAGGACTTTGAGACCTATACAGCTAGTTAAATCCATGAAGAACTACTTCGATGGCACAGGAGACCCATATGATCATGTGGCTGAGTTTAGGCAAGTCTTGAGAGCTGAACAAGTTGAGGACCTATTCACACAGTACAATGCCTTTGGTCTAACCCTTAGGAACACAGCCCTTACTTGTTTCCAACCACTAAATGAGAGATATGGCTACTTGATTATAGCCTGAGAATCCATCAAGAAAGCTATAAACTTCCTTGCCCGCAACTCATTCCAACAAATGTTCCATGATAGGAAGAGGATAAATGTCTCTAATTGTGGCGGCATTAACTTTTTTAAGGTTAATACACACATGCAATTTTCCATTCTTCTTGGGCACAACCACAATGGGGGATACCCATTCAGTATGCTTAATTTCATAAATGAATCCTGCTTCTGTCAAACGATTATTTCTTCTTTGATCTTAGCAGCGTAGTTATCATTGTACGTGTACGGTTTCTGTTTCATCGGTTTTGCATATGGAGTCATAGGGATTCTATGGGAGCATATATCTGGGTCTACACCTTTCAAGTCTTTGTAACTCCAAGCAAACACATCTCTATATTCTCACAATAGGACAACTAACTCTTCTTCTTCTTCATTCGTCAAATCATGCCCAATGTATGTACATTTTTCTTCTCCTATGGTGACTATGATTTTTTTGGTTTTCCCTCGGTTATCATATACTTCTCCAACATCAGCTTTTCTTTTAGCCATTCGTACCATTATTCTTCTATCTTCTATTTCATACTGCTTGAAGTTCTCCGGTACTTCCATGAGTGGTTCTTCTTCTTCTTCTGTCTTAGGTGATTTCTTTCTCTTCTTTTGTTTGCTTTCTATATCTTCCATGAGTGACTCGTGTCGTTCCATTTGACTTTCGTTTTTCTCCTCAGGGTTTTTGGCTTCTACAAAGTAGAGATATTCCTCTTCTATGGAACAGAAGGGTTCCATGATGATGGATTCTAGGTCCTCGTCATCACTACTCTTGTCTTGTTCTTGTGTCTCTACCGTGCATTCTTCTAGGATAAAGTCTTCCTCAATAGGTTCAATCATAAAAATGGAAATTTCATATCCGTCTTCATCACAATGAGGGGTCCATTGTTCTTCATTCACCACTATGTCCATCGTGGCTAAGATTTCTACCCAACCATGAGGCTTGAATTCCTCGTCTGGAAATACTATAGGTGCATAAGCTGGGTCTTGAAGGGTTCGTGGATGTTGTTCTGAACCATAAGTCCTAGCTTCTAACCGTTCTTCCTCTTGTTTTGCTACTTTACACATCCATAGATGAGTATCCTTGTGCAACCATGAGGGGTCTGATCCCAATGAGTGCATTGATTCTGTTTCCTCTTGTGTCTTATGGATGGTATTACATTGTATTGGGGGTACATCTCGATGGGAATAGTCTTTAAGATTGACTTTAGTAGTCACTCCTAAATGTTGCAAGTACAAGGAATTAGTTTCCCAATCTTGTACGATTTGCAACTAATGCATGAATGGTCGTCCTAAAATCATCTCGCAAGCATAATTTTTCCCAAAATCTCAGATGGCGAAAGTATGCTCAAACTCCACACCACAAGTGGTGAGAGATATGCCTTCTAGTAAGCCTAATGGTTTCTCTATATGCCCATCAGCCATTTGTAGCTTCATCTTGGTGGGTCTTAATGTTGGCTTACCCCAATGTTTCCATAAAGCAGTGGTAGCGATGGCTACTCCGGCTCTTGAATCTAAGATGGCTTTGGTGGTGTAGCTCTGATGGGTTATTGGAAGATAAGTGTTACCTTCCTCTCCTTCGCTTACGTCTCCGATTCTTTCTACAGGTATCTCTGGTACCTTTTTGTGTGATCCTATCTGTGAGGGAGCAATAGTAACCTCAGGGAATTGATTTGCTACGTGTTTCCACAATTCTGGTTTAACGTTCAATAATTCCTCTAGAGTGAGGTGACACTGAACTTTAGTGTTCTTGATTAATTCTGTATTTCTAGGGATTACTGATTCTGCATTCCTCACTATTATCGTGGGTGCTCTCAAGATAATAGACTTGGCTTCCCAAGGTCCTGTGAACAGAGGTAATTCTTGCAAAAAATTGGATTCAAAGTCTGTGTGTTCACTCAGTTGTTCTTCCTCTACATCATCGTAGATGGAGGGGATATCTGGGGGAAATTGCTCCTGCAAGTTGTCTATTTCTTGAATAGGAGGGTGAGTTCCTTGTTCTTTTCTCCACTTCTCTTCTTGGATTTCTCTTAAAAATTCATGTGAATATTTATGTATGGAAGACAGGTTGTCTTCAACCTCTGTATTTGGTATTTGAGATAGGGATGGTGCATTCTTTTCTTGGGTCCCAAATTCATTCGGGTTCCTATGCTGATTCTTTTTCTCCTTGCTATCAATCAAGTATTCTAACCTCTCTAGTAGTCCTTGAAAGTGTAATTCAGGTTTTGCCATGTTGTTCCAATTAAGATAACGAGAGGCTTGGAACATAGTTTGTGCTAGTTCTACCATCTTCATGCAAAGTTTAGTCCTCTCAATTTCTAAGTTTGTTCGAGGGTAGTTCTTACTCATTTTAGCTATCTGGGGTCCTTCCTTTAATCTTGCCTGATATGCATGAAACATCATGTCTAGGTTTTTTGGTATGGGTTATGCTAACACTGATCTTGATTTCTAAGCTAGGTTCTCCTTATTCGATTCTTGAGAAGTCAATTCTAGGATTTTGGCCCTAGATTCCTTTAAACTTCCTTCCAACTCAGTTATCTTTTTACTCCACTTCCTCTTAATTCTTTCTCTGGAATCCTTCCAAGACTTTTTCTTTTTATTACTAGACTCTCCAACTTCGCTAGTTTCAGCTAATTTCTCAGGATTGAGTTGTTGATTATGTAAGAGCACCTGAGCTCTTGTTATGGCTTGGATAGGCACATATGTAGGGTTGGATCCATCTGCATTATGCACAATACATATCACGTTGATCGGTGTCACTTTTGAAGCATTGGCAGGGTTCTTGGGACAATCTTTGATGACATGCTCTTTACCACACTCGGTGCAAAAGCCTTGTATGTTATATATTGTGACTGTCCTGCTATTGGAGGATGTGGACAATCCTTTATGAAATGATCACCTTGGCATCTAAAGCATGGTCCTCTAGGGCCCTGTGGTCTCAATTGTCTCAATTGGGGCCGCAGATTAGGGTTGGCATACATCACATTAGCATAGTCGGGCTCCCAACTGGGTTCCAATGGTGGACTATTGTATTGATATGTTTCCACATGTTCTGGTGGCTCTGTATAATACGCGGGTGGACTATCTACATGAGTAGAGTCAAAACTGTTGGAGTTAGGGTCACTTTCTCTGATCAGGGGTGAAGAAGGCACTTAAGCCCTATTGAGATTCTCTTTTGCAGCAGCATATTTAACTGAGATGACATTAGCTAGTGGGGGGTGGCTGCTGAGCTAAAACAAGTTGAGGTCTCTGTTGAGCCTGATAAGGAGAGTTCTGAGGAGGTCTATAGTAATGAGGTTGAGCATTGTACTAACCATGATACCTTCCTGGTTTTGGGTATGCTTGCGGGTAGTTCTGTCGTACTACTTGTTTGTTGTATGGGCAGTCCTGAGCCATGTGATTTGTGTATCATCTCTCAATTGTATAGTACTGGCCACTAGGGTTGGCTTGCGGTTCTGTTGCATTGGGACACACATTCGCCATATGATCACCACCATAGGTGTAACAACGCTTGTTTGTTGTTAACCTAGGCATCTGTTTACTAGAAACTCCTAGTTTCTAGGCCACTTTTTCTGCTAGGTCTTCTATCGATCTAGAAAGTTTTGAGGATGCTAGAGATGAACAATCTGAGTCCTTATAGAATTTTGAGAGTTCCAACTCATCTCTTAAGTTGTCCTCAATGTCTATAAAAATTCTCACACATTGCTCTAACGTTCTGGGTTCCTGCAAGTATACGTAGGAGTGTAGTTTAGAGCTCAAGAGGCCATCTAAAAACAATGACACTTGCTTGGCTTGTGAGGGTAACTCTTGCATCACGCATCTCTCCACATATTGTATAAACCTACATCCTGCCAGTGTAACTATTTCCTGAGGGGTCTCTTTGAAGCTATGAATTAACGAAGACATATCATGTCTGATTCCACTTTTAGAGAATTTTGTGATGAATGACTCTAAAAAGTGATGGATATCCCTAAATTGCCTTTGTTGCAATGGTGGAACCAAGTTAAAGCCGTATACTTTAATGTTAGTCCAAATGCATTATATTGCATAAACATGTCTTCTACTTGATCTACTCTTAATACTTGCTTAAATTCCACAACATGATCATAAGGATCTCCTGTCCCATCAAAGTAGCTTTTCATGGACTTTACTAATTGAGTGGTCCTTAATACCCTTGGGTGTTCATGTGGTCTAGGTAGAGGAAAATCGTCTCTACCACCTGGTATTCTTGGTTCCCTTGGTCTTTCCACTTTATCGGTGTCCATGGTGGTTCTGTCTCTCCCTATAGGATGAGTGAAACTTACTTCTGGTCTCTCTTTGTTCTTCTCTCTTTGAGTACCATGGGCTTAGGATGTTCCAGCACCTTGATGGCTTGTATTTACATTTGCTCGAGATGGAGGGAATACTAGATCACCTCTCCATGTGTAAGTATTCCTCGCATGGTCTGGTACTACAAATACTCGTTCTGAAGTATCATCTAGATATACAACCTTTCCAGGTGTATCTGGGTCCTTGAATTCGTAAATCATGATGGAGCCTACTTCACTAGGTTGTTCCATTCTGTACCTCCAAAATGCTTTGTCAGTTTCCCTATTCAAAAACAACTCTATGCATCCATTATCATGAGGAATCCATTCTGGGATTAGTACTCTTGTTAGTACAGATTTCCCTCTAGGTGTCCTAGGTTCTTCTCCTAATGGTTCTTTTCCTTGAGTTCTCGCTTCCGTATCCGGTTGAACTACACCAAACTCATTGGTATGATTTGGCTGAGTACTTATGATGTACATTGTTCCTTCTTTATCTATGTATGTGTCTCTCTCAAATTTCACCACTAGATGATCCAATCTAATGGGTTGATCAGGATTGTGCAATTGCACCACTGATCTTCGTAGACCATCCTCATAGACCTGAGCACCTAAGTGGTTGGTTCGGACGTATTCCAATTGAGTTCTGTAGGGTCTTTCGAGTCTTTCCAAATATGCTATGTTTAACCCTCCATCTAGTCTTTCCGTGTTGAAAGCCATTTCCGATTCAATGGTATCTGAGCCCAACTCGTAGCGATAATTATTCAATTGCTAAGCCCACGAACGTGCAGTAGTTCCTACACTTGCGTCTGATGATCTAAGGCTTCGTTGATCTGACTTACCTATATGCTTGCCCGATCTAAGGTTCATGAATTTACTTCCTGACACTTCTCTGATCGTCAATGTTTCTTTGTTCTTTATTGCTTGTTTCTTTTTTAATCCCTTTAAATTCTTGTCTTGTCTCGATGTTTATATCAGGAATCGACTTTTCGATGTACTTTTGAGTTCTCGTTCCATCAGACTTAAGTTCTTTCCTTTAGGTTTTCGTATTGCACACTTTTATCTTAGTCTTGGACTTGAAAAATTTAAGCCTCTTGAACTTGATGCTTTCCTATCATCTTTAATCCACAATGCTAAACGTTTAGCCTAAGCTAATAGTTGACTGAGGGGGTTGAGTATTCTTCCAACCTCGAGTCTGCTTCTTTGATTGCTCTAATGCCCAAGAAGTCGCACTTCCCAAGCCTTGTGTTCTTCACAGCCTTGCTTTGATTGTCCTAGATAGCTCTTGCTAGATCTGTAAAATTCCAATGTTTAGACCACTTCTTAAATTAATGATCAAGCACTTAGATACATACACATTTTAAGTCCCTTTTTCCTATGGCCAAATTTTAATGCCCCCTGGCTTTTCTAGTCCCAACAATTGTCAACCTCAAATTTTCTTTTCTTTTACTCGTAAAGAGCTTTCTAACGAGCTATCAAGCTCAAAAAATGGACTTCGAATGAAAAAGATATAAGCATTCAGGCTTTCGGGGGTAAAAAGTGGCAAACACGTTTTTCTTCAATTATGAGCTATGGGGTCTCCAATGAGCTTAATCACCCAAAAATTTTCTCAAAATAGCCTCAAATTTGACCAAAAATCCAAACCCTAATTTTTCCATTTTGGGTGAACAGTCGTGATGGTCTAAGATAATCGCGATGGTCTGGGACCGTCGCGATGGCTCAGGTGAACCTTCACGATGGCGTGGTACAATCGTGATGGTCCAAGTGTGCGAGGTGTCGTGATGGTCTAAGTGAAGCATCACGATGGTCTAACTTGCGAGCAATCGCGATGGCATGAGCCCGTTGCGATGTTCAATGGTCGACGCAACCGTCATGATGGTGTGAGCCCATCGCGATGGTCACGAGGCATGATGGCTTGAGCCAATTGCAATGGTCCAACTTTGAAGCGTCGCAATGGCGTACCTGGTATCGTTGTGATGGTCTATCTTAACACGTGGTAGATGAGTCATTGTGATGGCGTGAGCCTATCGCGATGGCATGGGGTCGACGGGATCGTCATGATGGTCAATGACCGTCGTGATGGTTCAAGTGAACCATCGCGATGGTGTGAGACCGTCGTGATGGTCTAGCCGAGCCGTTCGATGGCGTGAGCCAATCGCGATGGTGTGACACAATCACGATGGCGTGAGCCCATCGCAATGGTCCACCAAAATGCAAATTTTCAGAATGCACCTATGGATTCGTGTGTGCGCTAGGATCGCCTACACCGTGATGTGGTCACCTACCTCAAATTCCGAGTTTGCCAAACCATCACGATGATCTGAGACAATTGGTAGATTCTAACAGAAAGTGCATTTCTTACCTTTTGGAAGCTTTCTTGCTTCTCTGGAGCATTGTACCTGCAAAAAAACTCAAAAACACACAAGCACATACAAGCACAAAAGCTCTCTCTCTCTCTATCGCATGCACAAATGAGGGGAAATGAGGAGAATGGGTGGATATTGTGAATTTTTTGAATTTTTCAGAGTGGAAGAAGATGATGCAGTGGTGAAGAAGGAGTGTAGAGGAGATGAAAAACACAACAAACTAATTAAAAACAACAATAAAAATTGAAATTTTTACCTTCCAACGCCACTTCTTGCTATAATCTTACCATCACACATTCGTCCTAGACTCGATCCCCAGCAACAAAACCAAATTTGGTGTTGCTCTAGCACAATGTTAAGTACCACCTTAAGAAGCTCCACCTCCTTAATTTCAATCCACGGAAGAGATAGGAGTGATATGTGTTGCGAACATTTGTTTTATGTAGGGTACAAGTTTCAAATTATGTAAATACCTTTGGGAAGTCTTCAAATACTTCAAGAAGGCTCATATTATTCATTAAATATAGCCAAAATACCACGTGGGTTCTAGAACATGGTGAGTCAAACTAGTGAGTCACAAGGGAGCTGCAGTGGCGTCCTAGTGGAAGGTCGATGTGGCTAGTTTTCAAAGTCCATCAATACTTTGCTTATTTGAGCACTTGAGTCATGTAATATCTCCACCCAAGTGTCTACCACAAATTTAGATGTATTAGGAAGGTTTTAGATTAGTTCCCCATGCTATAAAAAGAGGAGAGAAGTCGTGATCTTTTGGGATGTCCAAGAGAGTCATATGTGTATCTTTACGCTGCTGAAGTTTTGTATGCAGAGATTGTAGAGCTTGTATCTCCCTCATTATATATCCAAATTACATGTTTGATAGCTCATTTGAAAGCTCTTACTGTCTATTCGCATATTGTCAATTTTCATATCATTGTATTTGTGAGCTAAGAGCAGTACTCTCTGCAAGTAGTGTGTGTTCTCGGGTTTCACCCCTGCTGAAGGTCTCCATTAAACCTCAAACTTGTAGAGGTCATATCTCCTTGTGTATTTATCCAAACTGAGTGTTCTTTGGCTCATTGGAAAGCTCTTGATCTCTAGTATATGTGATTAAAACAGTTGTAAAAAAGTCTAAGCCAGTAGAGAACAGTAAGCTCTGCAAGCATGACTGGTTTTCTATGATGGAGTTTGCGAGAAGGTCAACTTGTTCCTAGGGGGTTCCACCGATATATTTTGGAGGTCAATAAACTCCAACATGGTATTAGAGCAAGGAATTGAAGCTTGGAGAAGGTTATAATACCTTGATGAAGAATTTGAAGCTATTGGAGTAGCGGTTCATCATCGACACTACACAAAGGTAGAAGGAGATAGCAAGGAAGCATCTCAAGCAACATCCAAGCAAAGAAAGGTGCATAGAATTTATTACAAAGGTAAATCTCATACTTCTTCTTATCACATATATCCAAAAGGAGGGTTAAAGGAGGAAGTTTAGTATTTTGCACAATGGGCGATCAACATGCACAAATAGAGAAGCTTGATAAGAACAACTATCAAGCATGGCGATTTAGAATCACAACATACTTGCAAGGTAGAGGCTTGTATGGTTTGATTGATGGAACGGATATCAAACCTATATTACCAGAGGATCCAAATCAGCAACAATTGAGGGAGTTTAGACTTTGGAATGAAAGAGACAAAAGGGTTATATTCATTTTATCACAAAATATTCAAGATTCAATGGTAGCACACATACAAGATCTAGACACAAGTAGAGATGTTTGGCTTGCATTGGAAAGGTTGTATGCTACAGTTACAAGAGCAAGGAAAATTCAACTCAAAAATGAGTTGAATAACATAAAGAAAGATACAAGGACATCGGTCAATGATTACTTGTTGAAGGTTAAAGAGATTGCAGATCAACTAGGATCAATTCAAGCTCATGTGGAGGACGACGACTTGGTTGCACATACTCTCAACGGACTCAAGGATGATGAGAGATGGAAACCATTCATTACTTCAGTTTATGTTAGAGGAGAATTACCAGACTTTGATCATCTTGTTGCTCTTATGGTCACGGAGGAGATGAATCTAAATTTGCTCTACTTCAAATAAAAAAGGATCTCAAGGACAAGCTCTTTATGTAGGATCATCAAGAGGTGGAATTAGAGGTAGAAGAGGTTCAAATAGAGGTCGAGGAAGAAGGAGCGATGATCAAGGGACTTCAAGTGGCTTCTTCAACACAAGAGGAAGAGGAAGATCAAGCGCTAGAGGTACGAGAGGCTACTACACCTACAATCAAAGACAAAGGAGTGAAGATAACAACAATTGCTATATATGTGGAAGGTATGGACACTATGCCAAAGATTGTTATCAAAATGAAAATAATCAAGGTGGTAATCGAAGAGGAGGCTATTCAAGAAGAGGTAAACAACAAGGAAATTATGCAGTTGAAGGTTAAAGTGATGATTATGATTCTCTTCTTATGATGAATGTAGAAACTAAGATGAATTGCAATAGTGATGTATGGTATGTAGATAGTGGTTGTTCTAACCATATGTCACATGATGCTTCATGGTTTTCGAATATGCATAATCCTTCATGTAAAGGTCATGTTGAAACAGGAGATGATACAACACATAAGATTTTGCAGGTTGGAGATGTTGTCATGCAGGATAAGAGCAAGACAAATTGCTTGAAGGATGTACTTTATGTGCCAACGATCACTAAGAATTTGATGTCAGTTGGTCAAATGGTAGAAAAAGGTTTGCAAATAAGATTTAATCATGCAGGTTGCTTCATTGAGGATCCAAAGCAAAGGAGGTTAATTGCTAGAGGTAAAAAACAAGGTAGATTGTTTACATTCAAGGTAAACCCAAATCATACAAACTATTTCTCTTATGGTATGCATTGAATAGCAGAGCTTGATCTATGGCACAAAAGGATTGGACACATGAATGTACACAAGTTAAAGGAGCTATCAAAGAAGAGGATTGTTGAAGGATTACCTCATCTTACTAAGCAACATATGGTGCATCTTTGTGAAGCATGTAAGCAGAGTAGACAGCCTTTCAAGCATTCAAGCTATGTAAGCAGTGGATTGCTAGACCTTATACACACCGACGTATGGGGTCCTACTAAAGAGGCATCCTTGGCTGGTAATAAGTACTATGTATCATTAATTGATGATCATAGTAGAATGACATTTGTGTATTTCATTAAACATAAGAGTGAAGTCTTTGATTGTTTCAAAAATTTTAAATCATTTGTCGAGAAGCAAACAGAAAGATATGTTAAGAAGCTAAGATCCAATGGAGGGGGAGAGTATTTCTCTCAAGATTTTACTTATTTTTTGTATGATGAAGGTATCAAAAGAGAAGTTACATGCAGGTATACGCCACAACAAAATGGAGTCGTAGAAAGAAGAAACAGAATCATAGCAGAAGCGTCTAGAAGCATGCTAAATGATATGTGTTTGCCTAATTCTTTTTGGGTTGAAGCTGTTAGCATAAGTGTGTACATTATGAATAGAGCACCTACTACTGGAGTTTATCATTTGACACCATATGAGGTATGGCATGGAAGGAAACCAAGTGTAAGTCATTTGAAAGTATTTGGTTGTGTATGTTATGTACATGTACCTAGTGAAGTGAGATCAAAACTTGATGTGAAATCAGAAAAGTGTATATTTATTGGTTATGCAGATACTCAAAGAGGATATAGATGTTATAATCCTCATACCAATAAGGTGGTTGTTTCAAGAGATGTAAATTTCGATGAATCACTTTCATGGTATGTAGATAAGAAAAGTTTGCAGGTCATAAATGGAGATGAAGAAGATACAGGTGAAGGAGATGAGTGCTTACCTCATCCCACAAGAAGTTTAAGTGATGAGAAAAGTGGTTTGGATGAAGAAAGAGAGCTACCTTTCAATGGAAGATTAAGGCAAGAGTCACCTCCAAGTGTTAAAAGCAAAGGTAAACTCAAACTTGTTGAATTTAATGATGAAGGAGAGGAAATTAGTGATGTATGTGAGTATGGAGAATCATCAAAGGTTCCTAATAAGAAAGGAAGAGCATCTACATTGGAGGTAATAAGAACTTCAAGAGTGAGTAAGCAACCTCAAATGTATACTTATGAATCTTTCATGAATACTCATTATGCTTTTATGACAAAAGTTGAGCAAGAAAATGAACCCACATGTTATGATGAGGCAAAAGGAGATGAAAAGTGGGAGAAAGCAATGAGAGAAGAAATGGAAGCACTACAGGATAACCAGACTTGGAATTTAGTTCCAAAGACACCAAAACAAAAGGTAATTGGTTGCAAGTGGGTTTTTAAGATTAAAAGAAATAGTGATGGTAGTGTGTCAAGATATAAGGCTAGACTTGTAGCAAAAGGATATAATCAAACTCAAGGATTGGACTATGAGGAAACATTTAGTCCAGTAGCAAACATGGCAACGGTGAGAACTTTGTTGGCTTTAGCTACAAGTAAAAGGTGGAATATATATCAACTTGATATAAAGAATGCCTTTCTTAATGGTGAGTTAAATGAAGAAGTGTATATGTCACAATTAGATGGTTATGTGGATGCAAAATGTCCTAACCATGTATGTAGGTTAAAGAAGGCATTGTATGGTCTTAAACAGGCACCAACGGCATGGAATGCAAGGTTGGTAAAGTATCTTATGCTGCAAGGATACACAGCGAGTCATGCTGATCCTTCACTTTATATAAAACATATAGATGACATGTGTGTCTATGTATGCATTTATGTGGATGACTTGTTGATTACAGGGAATGATGCAAAAGCAATTGAAGAGATAAAAGGTAATTTGGGAAAGGAATTTAAAATTTCAGATCTTGGTTTGCTTAGATACTTTCTTGGGATTGAAATTGTGTATGGCAATGAAGGTATGTGGTTGATACAGAGAAAGTATATATGTGATATGCTGAAAAGGTTTGGTATGCAGGAATGTAAATTTGTTTCTACTCCAATGGAATGTAATGTAAAGTTGAGTGCAAAGGAAGGTGATGAGTTGCATGATATGAATGTGTATAGATCCATGGTAGGATCTTTGATTTATGCAACAAAAACTAGACCTGATATATGCTATGCAGTGGGAGTATTATCACAGTTTATGCATGAACCTAGAGTACCTCATATGCATGCAGCAAAAAGAGTGCTTAGATATTTGAAAGGTACCATGAATGAAGGATTATTTTATAGTCATGATGCTGATCTAACTCTTAAAGTCTTTAGTGATGCAGATTGGGCTGGAAGCAGAGATGATAGAAGATCCACAAGTGGATATGTGGTAATAGCAGGAAACAAGACATTAACATGGAGTTCAAAGAAACAGCCTACAATTTGTTTATCTTCTACAGAGGCTGAGTATAGAGGTTTAGCATTGGCTACTACTAAGGTTATGTGGTTTAAAAAGTTGTTTCATGACTTGAATGTGCAGGTTGATGTACCACTGACCTATGGGGATAACTTGACCAGCATTCATATGACCTCAAATCCTATTTTTCATGCTAGAACAAAGCATATAGAGGTTCACTATCATTATGTTAGAGAGAAGGCTATAGACAATGAAGTACAAGTTTCTTTTGTGGGAACAAAGGATCACGTTGCAGATATCTTCACCAAATCCTTGGATGGACCGAAGCTTCAAAGATTCAACTATATTCTTGGCATGAAGGAAATACCCTTTGAAACTTGAGGGGGAGATTGTTGCGAACATTTGTTTTTATGTAGGGTACAAGTTTCAAATTATGTAAATACCTTTGAGAAGTCTTCAAATGCTTCAAGAAGGCTCATATTATTCATTAAATATAGCCAAAATACCACGTGAGTTCTAGAACATGGTGAGTCAAATTAGTGAGTCACAAGGGAGCTGCAGTGGTGTCCTAGTGGAAGGTCGATGTGGCTAGTTCTCAAAGTCCATCAATACTTTGCTTATTTGAGCACTTGAGTCATGTAATATCTCCACCCAAGTGTCTACCATGAATTTAGATGTATTAGGAAGGTTTTAGATTAGTTCCCCATGCTATAAAAAGAGGAAAGAAGTCGTGATCTTTTGGGATGTCCAAGAGAGTCATATGTGTATCTTTACGCTGCTGAAGTTTTGTATGCAGAGATTGCAGAGCTTGTATCTCCCTCATTATATATCCAAATTACATGTTTGATAGCTCATTTGAAAGCTCTTATTTTCTACTTTCATATTGTAAATTGTCATAATCATTGGATTTGTGAGCTGAGAGTAGTACTCTCTACAAGTAGTGTGTGTTCTCGAGTTTCACCCCTGCTGAAGGTCTCCATTAAACCTCAAACTTGCAGAGGTCATATCTCCTTGTGTATTTATCCAAATTGAATGTTCTTTGGCTCATTGGAAAGCTCTTGGTCTTTAGTATACGTGGTTAAAACAGTTGTAAAAAATTCTAAGCCAGTAGAGAACAGTAAGCTCTGCAAGCATGATTGGTTTTCTGTGATGGAGTTTGCGAGAAGGTCAACTTGTTCCTAGGGGGTTCCACCTACTTCCAGCTATATTTTGGAGGTCAATAAACTCCAACAATATGAAGATCATGACTGTGAGATGTAGTGAGAGTGAAGGTGAGAAGCATAGAGATGCACACACACATACACACACATGTAAGAGACAAACAAGAAACAATGGAAGGTAGGAAAATAGACTCTATTGCTCAAGGTCTCAATTACAAGCTCAAAAAAGATTTAAGCTCACACTAGCCAACCTCCAAAATGAGCTCTCTAGCTCTTTTTATAGTTTTTAGATTAGTTTTGATGGGTTTCACATCTACTGACCGGCATAGTTAAAAAATAGGTTCTAGGTGCTATTTGAAAGGGTAAACAGGATCCAAAAATACCCAAAATTGGTAGGCTCGTTCTACCTAGGCTCCTCAAGCTTGAGGACTCCTCGGCTTGCACAAAATGGAGCTACTAATTTACAAAAGGGTTTTTTTTCTATGTTACATATGGTACAAAAGTGATGAAAATCACTATTGAAGGTTTTGAAAAAGTAATAATTCTTTGAAAAAATAAACCGACTGGCTCCCCGCTACTTTGTTGTGTTTCACCTTCACATACTTCCGCGTCATCTGTGCCTCTGGCTACTGCCAATAGTGGTGCATCAACACTTTTTTTCCCAAGCATGAACAGATATATAGCGCCTCAAAAGATTGTAGTTCAATTGCTATCTCATGCTATGAGGCGAATTGGGAACCAAGTCAACCTTACGCCATGCATACAAGAATGCTTATTTGAAGCTAAGAAGAAATGGAATCATAAGAAGCTTTTAAATGGAAGCTCTGCATTGACCTTATTGATCTATGAAGCACTTGAAATGAAGAAATGCTTATGATTAATACCAACCTCCATTGAAATGGAAAAATATGTGAAGTCAGCCACAATTCCAAAGAAAAAGAAAGCATCCATATCCAAAGAGGAAGTGCGAACAAGTTCAAAGACTCCAATGCGGAGAGCTGAGTGAGCCAGAGACAAAGAAGCACAGGAAACCCCACAATCGAAGCGAGCACATCTACTGCCAAGGGTTTCGTTGACCCAACCTCCAATAACACAAAGAGATCTCTCAGCCGCTTTAGAGGAAACACATACTTACATGCGGGGTCAAATAAACCTCACTGTCCACGGACATCAATACAGACAGTCCAGACGGTTGCAGAAGAAGGGACACGAAGCACACAACCCATCAAAAGCCGCTAGATACAAGGAATTGGGACTTGATGACTCGAGTTCCAATGAAGAATCTAGTCATGAGCATGACACATTGGACACAGATATAAGGACAGAGATGAATGATGAAGAATGGACGAAGATTCACCAAATCAAAACCACCCCTGACAATCAAAACTCACAAGTACAAAATAAGGAAGTACAATATGAAGGAAGACACCTCATCCAGTTGAATACACAATCCACGATCAATATATATGAAGTACACCAACAACAGATGTGGTACCACCAATAAAGGAAGAATTACAAATGAGCCTGGAAAAAGAAAGGCTATCACAACAAAATGTGGAGAAAACTATGATTGAAATTCGTGATGATATGCCACAAGGTAAGGAAGTAACCAAAGGGGCTGAGCCAATGATACAACTCCATATTCGGCAGTCCCATGACACAACACTACATGTGTCACAAGGAAAAGGTGCTACCACAGGTGAAGAACCTAGCATACTTAAAACATGGTTAAATGTAGATGTAGCTCAATTGAAACCAATACTGAAGCAAACGATACAAATGGTGATGTATACGCAACGACAAATGATCGAAACGGATGCAGATTATGACTAGGCTATGCGAGAGAGAAGCCAATTCCAAGTGATGAGTGAAAACTTGTCGACAAAATCAATTCAAGTTCAATAGGCACTCTCAGCCAAGGAATCGGAAGTTAAAGAAGACAGGGAATAGTACACCACAATAATGTTGATATATTTAGGTAGTGATGTGTGTGAACACTTTAGGACCGCCGGGGCACTTTTTTCCCTCTTTAGGAGGTTTTTTTCCCCCGGCTTGTATATATGCCTATTGCCCTAATGGGCTACTTATCTTTGTACATTCTCTAGTAATACATTCAGTCTTGTGTGTTGTGCTCCAAGCTTCTTCTTCTTCCTTGTGCTGTTCGCATGCTTCCGCAGACGTTTATCTCCAACAATTGGTATCAGAGCAGGTCGTCGCTTCTTCTAGGGTGCCGTCGACACTCCTCCGTTTGCAGTCTCAGATTCGCACGAAATTTGGTGGGGCTACGCAGAAATTGCAGCTTGTACATAGTGATGTCTGTGGTCCTATGCAGACAACCTCTTTTGGAAATTACCTTTACTTCGTGACTTTCATTGATGATTTTTCCAGGCATGCATGGGTATATCCACTCAAAGCAAAGTCCGAAGTGTTCATGTGCTTCAAACAGTTTTTGGTTTTGGCTGAAAATCTGTCATCATGTAAAATGGGCACCCTCCGTTCTGATCGAGGGGGGGAATATATGTCTTCAGATTTTAATGCATTTCTGGCTGAACGTGGGATAAAACACCAGTGTACAGTGCCGTATACACCTCAACAGAATGGAGTTGCTGAACGAAAGAACAGGTCACTCATGGAGATGGCGAGGTGCATGGTCAAAAGTCAGGCTTTACCACATAGTTTCTGGCTTGAGGCTGTCATGTGTGCAGCATATGTACTGAACAGGTGTCCCACTAAAGCGTTGCAGTCTATCACTCCATATGAGGCTTGGCATGACCGCAAGCCATCTGTTGCTCATCTGCGTGTTTTTGGTTGTTTGGCATATGCATTAGTGCCTGAACAACATCGCAGAAAATTGGATCATAAGGCAGTAAAATGTATTTTTGTTGGGTACAGTTCTGAAAGTAAAGGCTATCGTCTATATCATCCACAGACTAAACGCATTCTGGTTAGCCGTGATGTTGTCTTTGTGGAAGATGCTATTCAGCCATTGCTTTCATGTACTAAGGAGACATCTGTTAGCTCCAAAGACATGTATGATACTTTGATGCCTCTTTTTACAGGTGGACAGGCTAGTGCTGGTCCTAATGAGGCAACTTCTCAGCCTTTGTAGGTTTCATATGATGATGCAGATCATTCCATTTCTGATGCAGATTTACATGATGCACTTGTTGATGAGAGAGCTGATATTGAGCAGGCAAAAACTATGCCAAAATGGCTGGTGCAGACTTTGCGTGACAGCAAATTAGATGCACCTTTGTCATATCGTACTCGTTCAGGCTCTCATAGTGCCTCCTTTGCATCAGATTGCTATGCTATGGCTGCATCTAGTCTCTGTGATGAGAATGAGCCTGTTTCTTTTGATGAAGCACAAAATTTAGAAAATTGGATGGCTGCTATGCAATCTGAATATGATGCTATAATGAAGAATGGTACATGGTCTTTATGTGACTTGCCTCCAGGCTTGTTGCAAAGGGTTATGCACAGGAAAGAGGCATTGATTTTGATGAGACCTTTGCACCTACATGCCGTATGACTACTGTTCGCAGCATTTGTGCACTTGCAGCCCATCATGGTTGGAATGTACATCAGTTGGACATTAAAACAACATTTCTGAATGGTGACTTGCATGAAGAAGTGTATGTTTTTCAGCCCCGTGGCTTTGTGCAGAAAGGGCATGAAAACCAGGTTTGTAGGTTAAAGAAGGCATTATATGGTTTAAAGCAAGCACCACGTGCTTGGTATGAGAAGATACATGCCTATCTGATTGCACATGGTTTTGAGAATAGTCCAACTGAAAGCACCTTATATGTTAAGCGTGCTAATGATGTGCTTCTAATCATTGTTGTCTATGTTGATGACATGCTGCTCACTGGTCCTATTGAGACACATATTGCTGATTTTAAGGCTGATTTGCATGCCTCATTTGAGATGTCTGATTTGGGGCGTTTGCATCACTATTTGGGCATTCAGTTTATGCACGTTGATGGTGGAATGGCTTTGTGTCAAATGAAATATATTGACACATTATTGCAGCGTTTTCGCCTTGAAGACTGTAAGCCTATTGCCACTCCTATGGAGACAGGTTTACGATTGAGTCTTCATGATGCTGGAGATGCATTTGATGCTGTTCTCTATCAGCAGGCTATTGGATGCTTGATTTACTTATGCATTACTCGGCCAAATATTCAGTTTGTTGTCTCACAGATAAGCAGGTTTATGCATTGCCCAGGAGTCACGCATTGGAAAGCGGTTAAGCGCATCTTTCGCTACTTGAGTGGTACTCGGCTACTTGGGTTGTTTTATCCCAAGGGGGGATCACTACCGCCAGATTTGCATGCTTTTTCTGACTCAGATTGGGCTGGTTGCTATGACACTCGTGTGTCCACCAGTGGTTTTTGCTTCATGCTTGGTAGCTCATGTATATCTTGGTTGAGCAAGAAGCAGCCTACTGTGGCCACTTCCAGTTGTGAGGCTGAGTATAGGGAAGCTTTCACAGCAACTGTTGAGTGTGTGTGGCTCAGACGCCTTATGGCTGATTTGGGTGTTGGCTAGTCTTCTGCCACCACCATCTTCACTGACAGTCAGAGCACATTGGCAGTTGCGAGGAACCCTGTGTTCCATGCTCGCACTAAGCACATTGAGGTGCATTATCACTATGTCAGGGAGAGGTTCTCTGCTGGGGAGATCAGCTTGGCATATGTGCCCACGCAGGAGAACATTGCAGACCTTTTCACGAAGGCTCTGCCTAGGGAGAAGTTTGAAGCTTTCCGCAAAGCTTTGGGCTTACTTCCTTTTGTGGAGTGATTTCCACATAGCTTGGCACTTCCTTATACATGAGTGCCAACTCCTTGTTCACCGCATCACTCCCAGGGGGGATTTGTTGATATATTTAGGTAGTGATGTGTGTGAACACTCTAGGACCGCCAGGACACTTTTTTCCCTCTTTAGGAGGTTTTTTTCCCCCGGCTTGTATATACGCCTATTGCCCTAATGGGCTACTTATCTTTGTACATTCTCTAGTAATACATTCAGTCTTGTGTGTTGTGCTCCAAGCTTCTTCTTCTTCCTTGTGCTGTTTGCGTGCTTCCGCAGACGTCTATCTCCAACAACTAACTGAGAAAAACCAAAAAATACAGGATCAACTTATAGAGCTACAGAGAAAGTATGAAGCTAGTGAAGCAGAAAAGGAAAGAATAAATGCTATGAGCAACTTGTTAGAAACTCAGATCAAGGTATACATAGAAGAAACTGACAAATTACAAAATAGGAATAAGGAACTTATGCATGCCATATTGTACAACCAACCTATAGAAGCACGAGAGATAGTCATAATAGACATGAAGGCATTGGAAGACCAATTTGCAAAGTATGAAAATCTGTTGAAACAAGAGCAAACCACTAGAGAAGAATGGGAAAAAAGGTTTATGCATGATACTAATGAACTCAGAAAGCAATGGAAATCTGCTGAAGACAAACTTTTAGAAGTTTATAATGAAGACGCCGACCAATTAGCAGTTTTCGGCTAGGAACTTTTAACGGCCAAAGACGCGCTAACAGCGGCCCTCCATGAAATCAAAGAGACGGAAAACAACAGGCCACAATCGGGACACCAGTAGATCCGCAACAAGGAAATCCTACTAACGAGGTAGAGGTACGTCCTCTATCTCCCCTGATCTATCATTCACCAATAAAAGAGCAGACGGTAGAACCTTGTGATGATCATCCCATGCCGTATACTACAAAAATAGGTCAAAAGGAACGGGCACTATTGGTGTCCTGGTTAACAGAAAATTTTGAAAATGAAGTAGTCAAGGTAATGAAGGAGGCAAAGATTAAAGGCAAAGACTTGGATCATATCATAAAGCCATTCAACATACCTTATGGGCTATTGAAGAGCAAACATGTCGGTATATAAAGCAGACCATGCAAAAAGATCCAGATGAGCAGTTGAACTTCAAATCTGACACCTTCACTTACACTCAATAGGAATTTGAGGCAGCACAACCACTTTGGAGAAGGAAATTTTTGGAAAAGAATCCTACTTTGTGGGTGCATTGGTAAGCAGCACCATATTTATTACAAGTAAATCCCTCTTTTTGCCCAAAGCCTCACCGACGTGACGCGCAAGAATTTCGGAACTGAAAAAAAGTGGTAAGCTCAATAAACAATGGCTGAATTTCCCACTACTTCCAAGTCCACCCCACACCTATTTACCGACTGAAGAATATATGGTGAGATCCATCGAATTTTGGTTAAATCATTATGCGATAGTACTTGATCTCACAATAAAGATGACCAATAAAATCCTCAACATGATACTGACAGTACTCAAAGTTTTTAAGCATGCGGCATACACATTTTTGAATTTCATCGGCATTAACCAAGGCACCGATATTCTCGTTTTTGATCTATCAGTTATGCCTACTCGCCCTACAATTATGGCATACTACTCCAGACTTATGTTTTTGTCGGGCCCCTACATGCAAACTTTTGAGGAAGCATTTTTTACAGGATTTTTTGAGATTGAATTAGAAGTTTTCTTGAAGATATCAACTAATTTGAATGCCAGACTAGTTGCGTATGAATTAAGCTTCTTTGCAGATCATCGATAGGCACCATAGGATGGTGTGACAGCTGAACAATGGAAGCAACTGATGATACCTGAAGCCAATCTGCTTAATGCAACAGAGCAAAAGGTCTATAGGATGTACCATCACCGCATTCCAAAGCCTGTCGGGGACGACACAGTGCAGGAGGGGGGTAGAAGTGTTGAGGAAGAATCAAGCAAAAGGAAAAAAACGAAGAAAACCAAGGAAGAAGCTTCACTAGAAAGAATATATTTGAAGACATATCTCTGTAGAAAGCCCCACAGGGGCATACAACACCCATCTCTGCACAAAGCCCCGCAGGGGCATGGTTGAGGATTACTTCCTAATCCTCTCTCTTAAGGCATGGTTCAACCATCTCCTACTAGGATTATGTGACATTCCTTCCCCCATAGACTGAGCATTGTCCTCAATGTTCACTTGTGGACCCTTTTAACTCTTGGACCCACTTTCCATGCATGAGTGCTTCCACAACCCTCAAACTCCAACACATGGACCAAATTTGGATCCATCCCACCCTCCGTGGGTGCCCAAATTCCCATATGCCTTCACCCAAGGAAGTTTCACACTCACCACGGATAAGCGCTTTTTCCAAGTGCACGAATGAGGTGCGAGCCTCCATCTCGCCCAATTTCTCAACTAGGCTCTAATACCAATGTTGGGAATTGAACTCACAACCTCCCGGTAAGGAGTGTGATGGGCTAACCACTTGCCCCAAAAGCCATGGTTGAGGATTACTTCCTAATGCCCTCTCTTAAGGCGCCGTTCAACCATCTCCTACTAGGATTATATGACAAAATGCAACACGAACAGGAACATGAAGAATATCACCATCTTCAACACCATCGACATCACCTTCAATAACTGTATTTGTAGGTTAAATAAGACATATTTTAACACCTTGCACAATATTCCATAGTCCTTTTGCAACCAATACATGATGCATCATATAAGCCCACAATGGGTAATTAGTACTATCTAACTTATCCTCAATAGCCAACATACGGAATACATCACTGCTTTCAACCATGGCCACTCACTAATATATCTTGATGGAAAAGAATGATTGTATCTGAAAAATTTGGACAGAATTACCCTGACAAGTTCCACTAAACCTGTAGCAGACTTTGAGGAACTTATACTAGTGAAGCAAAACCTATATATATCTTTGGCACAAAAAGAGAAAAATTGCTTGCATAAGCACTACAATAGTGCGTTCAGAGGCCGAAATGAGCTCACATCACAATTTCAACACAACAGAGCAAAGTTGTTTTCATCTCCTTATCACCTTGAGTATGCTCACCAATTTTCATGTGATTCTGAGACTATGATCGGAGGGGTGTCAACAACGCCCTAGATGAATGTTGCAAAGCAAAGAAGAGCAAAGTTGCAGAGAAAAAGAAGGGGCCCAAAATTTTTTCGATTTGGACACTTTATTTTTGCACCATAGTCATTTTGTAATATATTTTCTGATGTAAATGCACTAGAGGAGTCCTCTAGATGCATACTCATAGAGATTTGTATCATTTCCTTTGTAAGTTAGTAGGGAATCAGTCTCTTAGTCAATAAAGTGCTGATCTCTTGTGTGAAAGGACCAATTCTAGGGCACAAGTATATAAGTCATTTTGTGACTCTTTGTAAGGACTTTTTGCCATTGTGAGAATCAAGAGCACAGAATTTCGAATTTGTGTCTTCTCCTCTTTGCATCATCTTTCTTGTGAGCTTGCATGCATGCGTGATGCTTGAAAAGAGTGCTTAGAAGTGTTGTCTATCCATGAAAGTGCTTGTTTGTTGTTGGTAACGTGTGTGTTAAGTGTAGGAAGTGCTGAAGCATAGGAAGATCATTCCCATGGCTCAATATTTTGCTCATAACTTGAAGTAAGAGTGTCAGAATTGAGTCAAAAGACCATCATTGGATGCGTCTTCTCGAGAGCTTCGAAATGAACTTCCTATTTGCTATATTCAGAGTTTGGAGCTGAGAGAAAAGCTCGATTTACTATTGACTGCTATTCCAAGTGTCACAACACCATAGCCGACCTTGAAAGCTTGAATGTGGTGGATTTATACTTGCATGTACCTTGTTAGACCTCATTTGCATTGACCATCATTTGGATGCATGTCCTCATACACTCGGCTAGGTTTTGATACTCCTTGGATTGATAATTAAAGTGTGAACCCCCACTATATGCACTTGAAGGGGATTGAGGTATAGTCTCTTTCTCCAGAAGTCCCTAAGTCGATACTCAGGTACACGTTTTTTTGCACCATTGCCAAGGATGTCGAATCAAACTGAGGCATTTGTGTGTTGGTGAAAGCTCTTAGTATAGAAGTGAGTCGAGGAGTTGTGAAGTTCTCTTCTTTGGTAAGTCACTTTCATCCACACTCACTACTTCTCACTTTGGGAGTGTGTGTAGTGAGTTGATAGTTTAGGGAAGTGAGTAGAGAGAGAAGTTAGAGTAGGTAGAAGGAACTCAGTGAGTAGGCTAGGAAGATAGGGTTACTTTTCAAGTATTTTCCTTTCATCCTTTTTAGTTTAGGTACTTCTCAAAAGTATAAAAACCAAAAACAAGTTCACTGTCTTAGAGCAAGTGTCGTGAGAGCCCGGACTGCAGGTGCTGTGAGTTTGAGATCGAGGTGTATGGAGCTAAACAGTGCAAGCATTTGTTGAAAAGTGGTTGAGGGAAATTAGGAGGTGAGCCTATCAAGTCTTTACTCTAGAAACTTCAAGTTCAATCAAGGTAAAGAGAAAAACGACCTATGACAGATATCGTGAGGGAAATATCTAGGGGCTGAGTGAGAATTTCTTTGATTCAAACACTTTGGGAAGGGGAGGTAAACACTAAGATCACACACCATAATTTGGTTTGCCAAAATAATGTGTGAGAAAAATCCAACTAATGTGACCGGTTGAGTTCAAGTGTCGCGATATTTGAGAGATCAACTGTCGCGATACTTAACAGGTATCATGTGTCACTTGAAGATCCAGTGTCCCGACATCTCCAAAGTGTCGAGTGTCGCTCACCTCAAGTGTCGTGATACTTCCCAAGTGTCGAGTGTTGCTAACCTCAAGTGTCGCAATACTTCCCAAGTGTCGAGTGTCGCTGACCTCAAGTGTCCCGATACTTCCCAAGTGTTGAGTGTCGTGACTGAGCCAGTGTCGTGTGTTGAGTATAGTGGACTCAGTGTCGCGACATCAAGCAGGTGCCATGTATCGTGATTGATCAAGTGTCGTGTGTCGTTTGTAGACCCAATATCGTGACACTTGCTGAGGTATCCTGTGTCGAGTGTCATTGGAGATCTAGAGTCGTGATACTTACCAAGTATCGAGTGTCGTTTATTGATCAAGTTTCGTGTGTCATGCCAGAGACCTTAACTGATACCTAAGTCAGGAGATTCCAAATTAAGAAAAAAAACATATAACTCTACAGATTTTAAAGAGAGCATTGGGAGCTAAGGGTTGTTCAAACTCAAATAGAGCTCTTAAGTGAATGAACTTAAGATCGGGAAGAATCCTAGGAAGCCGAAGAAGTGTAGTCTCATCTGTAGGAAGTGTAGCCGAGCGGAGTGCTCATTCCCATTATTCCGAAACCTTGAGTGAGTCTAAAGAGGAGACCATTATGGCCTCAGAAGACATGCATAGTTTTGTACCAATAGCCAGCCTAATGTCTATCATTGAGGGAGAGTACCGAACCTCTTTAGAATATGTGAGTAGCAATCAACATGACTTAGCCATCTACATAGATGGATTAAACAGATCAATGGCAAGGCTTAAGAAAGCTAGAGATGCTCACATAGTACCTAGACCAGCAGTCAAGTATGTGGAAGGATTCTACCTTGATAAAAGGGGAATTATGTATGCAGTCATTGAACATCTAGAGCACATTGATGAACAAAGGGAGGAAGATAATGGCCAACACCGTAACGAAGAGGAACGAGAAGAGCAGATGACTAGAGGGAAATCCATTGTAATTAGGGTTTGGAGAGAGGACCTAATTCCCCAAGATGATTCCTTGATGGATGTCTATTTAGTGAATGGAATGGAGCATTTGCTTAAAAAAAACTCTTCACTATGGGAAGAAGTGGCCAATCCAACCACCATTTATGAGTTACAAGATCTAAAAAACCCCACTCATATTACATATTTGGACAAGAATCCGAGAAGATACTGGCCTTTGACTAAATTGGAGAGAGCTAGGCATTTTGTCTAGTCTATAACCTCCCTCTTCCATCAACATCTTAGTGACTTAACACTAAGATGTTGATGGTAAGAGTTCTATAAAATCTATTTTTGGACTCCATATGCTTGAGATTTGCCTCCATCTTCTTAATAGTTTCTGCTTGTTTTTCACATTTTTCCTCCAAAAATGCAACTCTATTGTTCTATCGGATCACTTTTGCTTCGAGCTTGATGACTTTCTTTTGGCATGACTATGTGATTTTTTTCTACTCTCTCAACTCTATTTGTAATTTCAATTACTCTTTCTTATGTCCATTTAAGATTCTATCACTCTTAATAAACTCTGACTCAGTAGCAATACTTGATAGTATCATGTTTTTGCTAGTTGGTCTAAACTCCTCTCCTTGAGTCATCATAAACTCACATATACCTCTTATATCTTTTGGAAATCTCTTCATATCTATTTTTCCTTCTTGATGTGTTATCCCCAATTTTTTTTCTTCTTCTTTTGATTCTTCCCAATACCATTCCTTCCCCTGATCCTCTTCATCCTTCAATGAGCCTTGAATTTCTTTTTATTTTGCTTTGGTTTCTACTTCATTTTCATTTGCTTTATTTTCTTTATTTTATTCCTGATCTTTCTTTGAGGCATCTTTCATATCTACATTTTGTAGATTACTTTCATTTCAAATTTCATTAAGTATTCCCTATATGTCATCTAGCTGAGTTTTTTCTATAGTCACTTTCTTTGGACTTTCTTGTCCTTCTCCTTCTTCTTCTTTGATCTTTGTCTCCTTTTCTACATCTTTTACTTGTGATCCAATGCCCTTACTTGGAGTATTATGTTCTTATATATTCAAGCTTTTAAGTAGGAAGGACTCCACATCATTGTCCTCACTTCTCTATGTCTCTTCTTGGACTACTATAGGATTCTTCGTTATCTCTTGATCTAATCTCTTAATCAAAGTAGATCCACCTACTACCTCATCCATTGGGATTTATTTCTCTTCTTTATTCTTCTTTACCTTTGGCTTTGGTTCTTTCATCTTTTGTTTCAAGTCGATTTCTTTCTTTTTTCTTTTTACCATAGCGACTATTGTAGTACTTTTGTCAGAAGATCCTTATAAATCTTCAAACTTATCCAGCAAATCTACTTCCTTTTTTATGAATACCTCTCTTAACATTCATCATCTGATCATGGAGGTCTTCATAGTGTTTTATCATGGTTTTTGTCCAATCAGTGGCATTATCTGAATAATCCTCCAACATCTTTGATAGTGAGCTTCATACTAAGCTCTCTTGTCATTGTTTTGCATCAGATAGCTGTATAATTATTCTTTACAAGTCTGAGGAGGATGTGGTTCTTTATAAGCCTGTACTTTTCTCTACTATTCTTTCAACTCCTTTACTAAACACATAAAAGATGCATTATTTTTTACAAATCTCACATCCACCTTTGTTCCCATGGGATACAATTTTAGTGTTGTTTTGATTTGTTCTTGTTTGATTGTAACTTCAATCTACTCATTATCCTAATTTTTTACTTTGCAAATAAAGTAGGGCTCAAATTTTTTTTGGAACACCTTTCAAAGTCAATGAAAAATATGTGTTCTTCTAGAAGCTTATGCAATTCCACTACCGTCCATCTTTTATGCACTACTTTGGATCTTCAAAACTTGTAGAATTCTTGGGAAAGCATTGTATATTTAAACCTCCCTTTTTTTTACTGTAAAAATGTGTTTTCCAACAATATTGATGTATTCTACTAAATCTTTTTCTATGTGTTCTTTTTCCATTTCTACCTTTTTTATGTGTGGTTAAAAATTCGACACAATATTACTCACAAACAACATTCTCGTAGCTTTTCCTTTCACTTTTAACTTTGACAATCTATTTTCAAAATCCAAAATAACTTGGTTTTGATTCATCCACTCTTGCCCTAGAATTAAGTTTTGATAAATTAACTCCTCATGCCATTCCTCACATTCCACCAAAGTCTTCTCATCTCCTATTCTCAATCCAGTCTTGATAGCTGATAAAGAAAAAAGACTTTGTTAGATAATTGCTTTTATGACTTTATTCTTGTTAGTCTTTCTTTCAGTAATTGGACTCAACAATTTAGAACCAATTATGTTTACTTGTGCTCCTGTGTCTAATAAAACCCTTACCTTTGTTCCTTGATAT
The DNA here is from genome assembly GCA_020310875.1 of Ceratopteris richardii. NCBI lineage: Eukaryota > Viridiplantae > Streptophyta > Polypodiopsida > Polypodiales > Pteridaceae > Ceratopteris > Ceratopteris richardii. Next base: position 50,651,391 of record CM035411.1, read on the forward strand.
TGCATTTCCACAACTAGTAGATGATCACTTATTTTCCTCTAAAGAACCTCACAAGTCATTACTTCTCTCATCTCTCTCCTTTTTTTGATTCTTGCTTTTGCCTCCTCTTAAGCTTGTTGTCTTATCCTAATTTCTTCTACTTTTCTTTTTTGTGATTTTTGTTTTCTTCTCCACATTTCTACAATTAAAGTCCTCAAGTATCTTTTGTTTTTGCATCCACTTATATAGTTTGACATGACTTCCCCATCTATGTTTCCAAGTTCTACAACTCCACTAGGACTAACCCTATGTAGGATGTATCATTAACGTCTTCTTTTTTCTAGCTTTTTACTATGTTCCTTAAGTGTGTATGCTAGAACCAAATCCCCTACTTGAAAATCTTTGTCTTTGATATGCAGATTATAGTAAGCTTTTTTTTATCTTCTTCTTTGCATAATAATCATGACCACATGTAGTCTACATGATCTTAGCTATTCCAACTCCACATTTCTATCAAACAACTCATGTCTTGTCCAAGTCAATTATTTTCCTATTTTGAGGGTAGGTATCAACATTTCAATTGGCAAGACAAAATTCAATCCTTACAGTAGATTGAAAGGATTAGTTCCTATTGATATTTTTTTATGCTACTCTATTTGCCCATAAGACATGATAAATTTTCATATTCTAGTCTATTCTCTTATTTTTTACCAGCTTAGATAGCACAATACATAAGACTTTACTTTTACACTCTGCTAGTCCATTTTCTTGGGGATGATAGGGTGCTCATTTCTTATGAGTTATCATGAAGTGCTTAGTCAGAGATTCTATTGCTTCATTCAAGAAATAAGTTCCCCTATCACTTAAAAATTCAACTGATTTTTTCATATAGAAATTTGAAATATGTTTGAGCATCATTCTTTGAAGTATCTTTTGCTCGAACCCATTTTCCAAAAAGTGTGAAGATTTGATGGGTATGATGTAGAGATGAGATTGTCTTGGTGAGAAAAAGACTAGACTTTTTGACTTCAGAGTACCTTATTAGACTCCCTAACATTCCAAAATATGCATTTAGACAAGCATAGTAATTTGGAGCATCATTCCCAAAACTTTGTGACAAAATAGATAAGTTATGGATGCAAAGAGCCCTAAAAACTTTCTATTTATGGAAGAAGAGATCTAAATGTTTTGCTTAGTGCTTGTAGCCTAGTAGTAATTGTACAAATACCTTTTTCAAAATTTCAAATGAAGTGTAACACAAGCTATATCAAGTTATTTTATGAATTTAGGATGACTATACACAAATCGATGTGCATTGAAGTCTGGGGGGTGAGCCTGACTTTTCAGGAAGAAGATGATACACAGACCCTGTCAAACATAATCACTCATATTTCAAGATCTATGCCTCCAATTGTTATGAAACTTTGTAGGCATGTGTTTTTTAGCTAAGTGTTACTAATTTCTAGGGGATGATTTTAGTTTTTGATTGAAATTGATTTGTGGTTTTTGGCTCCTACTCAACCCATGAGAATTTATCCATTCTTTAATTTTATCCTTGTTTGAGATAAAATTAGGACTTAATAGTTGAAACCTCCAAGGTCTATGTTGAAATAAATGCATATTTATAACTCATATATTAAGAGAATTCCAATGGGAATTAGACACGCACTTGTGTTTGCTTCATGCACCAACAACTCCCCTCAAGCCTAATATGCTTGAATCATGAGTCCTTCAATACTTCCTAAATTCCAATCACAACTTTGAATCTGTTTAACTTTACTCCATCTAATGCCTTGGTCATCCTATCTAAGCATTAATGTTAAGTAGATACAAATTATTGATATATTTAGATAGTGATGTGTGTGACCACACTAGGACTGTCAGGGCACTTTTTCCCTCTTTAGGAGGTCTTCTCCCCCGGCTTGTATATATGCCTATAACCCTAATGGTTTACTTATCTTTGTACTCAGTATTGTGTGTTGTGCTTCAAGCTTCTTCTTCTTTCTTGTGCTATTCGCGTGCTTTCGCAGACCTTGAACTCCAACAATTGGTATCAGAGCAGATCGTTGCTTCATTGTGTACTTGAGTATCGACTTAGGGACTTGTGGAAAAAGAGACTATACCTATATCCCCTTCAAGTGCATATAGTGGGGATTCATGCTTTAATTATCAATCCAAGGAGTATCAAAACCTAGCCGAGTGTATGAGGACGTGCATTCAAATGATGGTCAATGTAAATGAGGTCTAACAAGGTACATGCAAGTATAAATCCACCACATTCAAGCTTTCAAGGTCGACTATGGTGTTGCAACACTTGGAACAACAGTCAATAGTAAATCGAGCTTGTTGAGAAAAGGGGAGCAACGAACCCTAACCGCCTCACATGGAAGTGAGAGGTTTCTCCAAGTTGGTGCAAATAATGAGAGGAGAGGTTCACCCACGCTCATGGAGCAATGGCAACAATGGCCAACGTCACAAGGAGCAAAGGGGAACATCCTCCCCACCATGCACACACACATGCAAATCCATACACCAAGACCAACGCCATTGCACACAAGGAGGCAAGAGAGTAACAAATGACACATTCTTCCATTACCAAAATGGAGGCCAAGGCCATGGCCAAGGGACCTCCCCTTTACAAGAAGTGAGCCTCTACTTATAGGCTTTGCATAATTCCCCATGTGCTCATTTGGAAAAGTCAAAAAGGTGATTCTCTCTCTAACTGCCAATCTTCTAGGATATTCTAAAGATCAAATTTGTAACAACCCAATCTCCAAGAAGAGCATGCGTGGGTTTTCTACGTGGGGAATCTTTCTAGAAGGGTCATAAAGGTGAGAGACACTATCCTATAGTATGAAGAAATATTAAAAAGGGGTTTTAGGAGAGTGTTCATATGGACATCTCCTAATTTACAAAAAAGAAGGTATTTTCATGAGGAAAAAGGATGCCATAGTATGAGAAAAATTATGGGCAACCCTTAGAGCAACAGTCCTCCCCCTCCTAGACTTTGTCGTCCTCGACAAAGCTAAGAGAAGAGCATGCATAACTGAACCGACCCAAGGTAGAGTCTTTCAAGTCTGAAAATCTTCAAGTCTTCAAAATCTGCAATTCTTCAGTCTGGAAGGCTTCAAGCTGCAAGTTTTCAGTCTTTAATTCAAGCTGCAAATCTTCAATCTTTAGAGCTGAGCGACACAATCCCCTTGGGGGGCAGTCAGCCCAGCATGCATCCCCCTGTGCAGTCCTTTGTAAGGCTGGACATGCCTTCTCCAACAGCTCCGCTCCCAAACCTGAAATAACATGCAAAAAGCAAGTAGGCTGCATCTAATAATGAGATAAACATTCACTTCAAATTTAGTTTCCACTTCAAGGGACATTAAGTCAGATTAGCTCTTCAAGTTCTCATAATGAGTTTTCCTTCTCCTGTCAAAGAGATACAACACCTGAACTTTTTAAACAAAGTGCACATCAATCCTTACAAAACAGAGGAAGTGGTAATGAGGGCCACAGTCCTAGGACACATTTATCCCTGAAAATTTCGGATCCACAGCTTCCCTCCTCTTGAACCTATGATGAAAGTGAGCAAGTAGTTGCTGCCCTCATAGAGTTTAGCAGGACATCCCAAAGACCAGGAGCCACAGACAACCTTCCTTCATGCCAACCCTGTTCTCAGAATAGACAACAATTTTTCTTCAAAATTTGTGATGTTGGTAATTCATGAGCCAAACCTACATGGGTTAATCACAGGAATTCAAAGCTGTTATCAAACAGTCAGAAATTTCAAAATACATAGCAACTTCTTCAACATGTATGAACAAGTTCTGTCCTAGATAGAGATCTATTCTATGATTAGTCTACCAGTACTTCCAACTCATCGTGTTAACCACACTTGCACTCAAACCTCAACCAACAAGTGTATGTGCGTCGCCCTCCAGGGACCTGCAACACAGGTATTAGTAGGTCATCTTGTAGCAATGATGTATTCCAAGACCTAGGGGACCACCAACTACTTTCCTGCAAGTTTTTCCACAATTATTCAGTTCTAGGAGAAACCAATATTCACAACTGGCCCTTTTCATGATCCGGATCACCATGTTTGACCCATCCTTAAGAAGAGCAGTCACAATTACTTCAATCTTCTTCAGTCCTATACAGGCCTACTCTTGATCTTGTGTCGTGGTGATTAGCCATCAAACAGTAATCAAGCTCTATGTCGACGGGGCCTTCAAGTATGTGGTACAAATATGACTTCAAGTGACTCCAAAGTAAATGGTGGTCTTTCTCAGCATCTCAGAGTTAGCTTGCCATGCGCATTCCTTGCATTCTCCATCTAGCATATCTTATCCTAAAGAAAATTGACCCAGTGTAGAGAAGAGTTGTCTTCCTGAATTCCATCCTGTATGAGATGAGAAAACTTGTAGGGCACTTATCATTCATAAACGGATCAACAAAGAACCTTCGTCTCCAAATTTTTTTTTTTTTTAATTTAGCAGAGTTGAGTACAACAAAAGTAAAATGGCACAATATTTCCTTTCATGAATTAATCCCTTGCTCATGTAGATGGTACGGGCAACAACACTATGGTTAGGGGAAGAGGACTAGTGAAGCCTCTCCCAAGCGCTCAGCAACCTGAAATCAAACATACATACCCAGTACATTGTTTCTGAAAAGAGGTAGAATATAACATTTAGTTTGATTGGTAGTTTCCACTTCAGGGAACATCAAGTCTTATAGGACTAGCTTAAGTCCTTGTAGAGAGCTAGCTATTCTTGCATTCTGCCAATTAGAGCACCAAAGGCCAAGAATTCAAGTGGTAGTCCTTAGGAAGTATATTTGTGAAATGTCTCTACTATTTAAAGCACAATCGCTTAGTGTATATAACAACCAATGAGCAGAAGGTGAACATGGACGAGAGCAAAATACAACATTCAGTGACTAAGGCCTTCTGTATCTTTTGCTAAGTACTCATTGAATCATTTGCGACTTGAGATCACTACTCCTAACCTGAGAGTGATCAGTATCAAACATGCAACAAATCCAATCCTTTTCATCAAAAAATTGCAAGAACAATATAGCTTCAAGAGGTTTTGGTCAAGATATTTTCCTGCAATCTAAAAGGGATACTTGCAATGCAAATGTCAGTTAGAATCTGGAAACTGAGATCCCAATGCTGTGGAAACTTAAGCCATAAAATGATATGAGCAATCAAGTGACTCAATACACGGTAATGAAGTATTAAACGTTACTATTCAGAAGTGAATTTAGAACATTATCATGTAGGCATTCAGGAAATTCAGACAGTTAACAAAAAATAGAGTTCTGTTGGTAGTCTAGATGGAGCTTTGGAACCTATCCGCATATGGCAATCACAAAAACTCAAAACCCATGTTAGTGTACCATATCAAGCTAAACACATTTTATTTCTCAAGGAGCATCCCCTATATCTGCATGCTGATTCTGTGAATTCTTCATGAAGAGCAACCCAGCACTATCCTACATTTGGTATGAAAACAATCGTTCAAGATCTTTATTGTTCATGAGAGAATGTGGTGCATGCCCTCTTAAAGACTATTCTTAAATTTGAACAAACATAATACCACTCAAGAGGGATGTGGATCTCTAAGAGGGAAGAGAATTGAACCCTCTGTGTAAGAAGTGCATCATCCAAAAGAGTAATAGCTTATTGGATGCCAACCCCAACATATAAAAGACCACAAATTAAGTTGTCCTTGAGGTAGAAGCTCCAAAAGAAAACAAGTCTCTTGGTCATGGCCAAAAATTACTCTTCAGCTACATAGAAAGTGAACATGCAGCAGAGTCCACCTTTGGTGATCTAAATCATAAGGTTTGAAACACAATCCTGATGTTGATCTTTCAAATCTGTTTAAAAATGAACTCGAATACTTTTGCATTTTTGGCTTCTTGTCTTCAATAAAGCATTCACACATGAATAGTGAAATTGAGCACAAGCATCAAGTTGCCACAACGGCATAACATCTTTGAAATAGAACACTCTGTATGTAAACATTTTGAAGAGCACAAGAGGCTATCTTGACACCCATGTGAACCTTCATACCTGCAAATAGCCACCAATCAAGAGGGAAAAAACTTTTTACACAAGTAACCTAATGAGAGCATAATCATAGTCTGTCGCAAATAATGGCCTGATTCAACATCACATAGTGGATAAGGGCTCAAAAATAGAAATGCTCAGGTTGGACCAACAACCTGTCTCGATTGCACATGTCTTACTACGTGGTTGCTCGTTCACAAGTGCGAAAAACTAGAATACCGCTCAAAGTCCTATGTCACCATTCATTAGATTGGCATGAAAGTTCATGGGCAACAAATTACAATATCTCAATGAGCACCAAGGAAATAAAAAGCATCAATATTACACCCCATCTATATGAATGTCATAGGAAACCCCACAGCCTTAAGAAAACAAATCCCCATTTAGTTGCCACTGGCCATAAACATTCAATGATACCGTATTGCACTTTTTGACACACATGTGTGGAGTAAAATAAGCCATTATGGGCTCTATCAATATTAAACATAAGTATTACAAGCATTGGTTTCACTTCTCTTCGCGTATGTAATACAAAAGCCATATCTGTGAACCTTTGGGTGTGCAGGTATAAATGCAATGCTTTGGGGAGTAATGACCGAAGTAGCACTCATATCATGCTTCCCAAATTTCACACAAGTATCATGCAATAAATGTGTTCGACAAACCTCTCCTTTGTCAAAGATACGTCTCAAACAGAAATGAAAATAAAATGCCCCTGATTCTAGGGTATGATTCACACAAAATGTCCCAAACCTCACCATAAGAAGTTCCCAATCACTAACGAGAGAGATCGAGAACCCCCCATGCATTTAGTCTTGCATGCCTTATAAGGAGAACAACCTTGTGTGAACAACAAGAAGCAAAGAGCATGCATCATTCATCCAGCCAACAGTTTTCGGACATTGTAGGAAAGGAAATATCAATAGAGTATAACAATAACAACATAGCACTTTCTTCTTCCATATGGAAAATGAGATAGAGATGAGCAAAACAACCTTTTCAATTTATGCTTAGCATTGCAGGTGGACTACCTTCAGCCCTCCATGGGAGATTAGCGACACAAAACATTTAACCCCTCAATATGGTTGAACGGATTCATCAAAGAACGTTTGGGGCACGCATAAGTAAATGGAAATAGACGCAAACGTGCACAAATGCCTATTCGATGCATGAATAATGATAAAGTCTACAGATTGAGCACGAAGATAGTGAATGGCAAAGGATCCAAGGTCATCAGAACTGAACCTTATCACGATCCAACATTATTAAGTGCATGAGTGTTGACCTGCCAATCAGTCGGAAAACAAAGACAATGTAGTCACTAGAACAACATTTCGAATTGCACGCGAGAGTAAGTAGGGAGCAGAGGAGAAGAAAGGGGCAAGAGGGACCCCCAATCTTGCTGTCGAAGGAATCTTCAGGTGCAACAACAGATAGAAAAAAGAGACCTCAAGAAATTCTCAGGAAGCATACAGAAGGAAGAGGGCGTAGAGGTTCTCCCTTCGGAGTTTGCATATCCAACTTCCTTCAACACAATACTTCATTCTAAGGAGCACGCCTGGCATTGAGAGCAGACCCAAATTCATAATACGAGACAATAACAGACTCCTTTAGAGTCTCAATAGAACTACAACCACCCCCATATCCGTCTCTTAGAGCATCCTGGCAGGGCAGCGCATCTGTTATTTTCTATTAGCGCAGACCTCATGCTCCACCAGGCCAAGAGGCAAAGAAAAAATGGGAACGGCAGGGGGAGCATTGCTCGACCCTAAGCCTAGCAGGAACTTCAAAGGATAGGGACATGAGAAACTCCAAAGAGAGCTAGAGCAAGTTCTGAGTAGCCATGGTTTCACGAGTTACAGGAATAGTATTGCCGATAAAGGAGAGCATGACTCAATCTCAAGCCGAAAGACAAAGAGGAGCCATATCTCACGTATATGAAACAGCGACTCAGAGGGCCAACAGTGAGTTAGAAGAGGCGGGACGCGAAGAAGGAGTTTCTTTGAAATGACTAGCTGAAGGGGAAAAATCTGAAAGATTATTCCCACGATTTCCTCCACTCCAGAAGTGTTAAAGTGCACATATTACAAACTTCATGTAAACATTAAGTTCTCTGCACAAAAGGACGAGAATAATCTACTCACCTACTCCCGAAGTCTGCCGAGTCCTACCCATAGCCTCTTTATTCATTGGCTACATTAAATGCACACGTCCCTGGCCAAGGGGTCCCTCATGATGCACAACTTTAACTTCAGAACAGTT